>JAXDDW010000006.1:5105000-5705000 GCA_034670385.1 Hoplostethus mediterraneus
AGTCCTCTAAGCCGATGACCTCCTCACAACCAGGGCTTGTTGCGAGGGCACCCATAGGATCCTTCTCTCTCTCTCTCTCTCTCTCGCTCTCTCATTCCCTTTTTGTTTTGAAAGAAGACTGAAGGCTAGCAGTGTGGAACGTATTTAATGCTCCTCGCTCTTTGTCTTTAGCTCTTTTTATCGGCAGCCTCTCTCTCTTTCTCATTCTGTCTGTCTCTCTCTTTCTCTCTCCCTCATTCTGTCTCTTTTTCTCATAATATCTCTCTCTCTCTTGCTGTCACCCATCTCACTAAAACGGGTGACATGACCGGTCCCAGGTTGCCATGGTGATAGTCCCACTGGTATGGCGGCAGTGGTGATGGCAGCACTCAACGGGTGTGTACTAGTGTGTGTGTGTGTCTCTGTTCCCAGGGTTGTGAGTTGCCAAGTGGCAATGATATGTGTGTGTGTGTGTGTGTGCACGCACGCTCATATGCACACCTTGTGTTTTCATATGTCCGTGTGTATATGTGTGTGTGTGTGTGTGTGTGCGTGAGCAGGCGCGTTGCACTGCGGCCTCCTGCAGATGTTCTCTTGCCCCAATGCCTCCTGCCAGCTGCTCTGCCCCTCCCCCTCCAACACACACACACACACACTCACTCACGCACACACCCTGCTCTTAATTAAGAGCCCCGTGCCGTGCTGGGCGACTTGACATGATTGTGTATGTGTGTGTGTGTGTGTGTGTGTGTGTGTTTAGGGGCAGGTTGTGTGTGTGTGTGTGTGGGGGGGGGGGGGTAGGGGGGGCAGGTTGGTCCACTGGCGGTGGCCCTTGAAGCCCTGTGGTGGTGGTAGAGGTAGTGCTGGTAGGTAAACAAGCAGCTAATCAGGCCTATGCGGCTAATCCACACACACACACACACACACACACACACACACACACACATACACACACATACACACACCACCAGCCGCCACAGGCAGGGCTACTGACACCAACTGTCTCTCTTTCTGTCCACCGGGCATGGAGAGGAGGAGGAGGAGAATGAGGAGGAGAATGAGGAGGAAGATGATGAGGAAAAGGAGGACGGACAGGGAAAGGGCTGGGAGTGAAGGAGGAGGAAGGTGGAGATGATGTAGATGAGGAGGTTGGTCTAGCCAACGAGGAGGAGGAGTGGAGAGGGGAGGAGGACTAGGCGGCTTTCTGTCCAATAGTTTGTTTTGCGAATTATGACGTCTAGAATTAGAAAAGGTGATAGGAATTGTCACAATCCGATTAAAATCCCCCTGACGTCGCCGAAAAAGAGTTTCTGCTCAGTGTCATGTGATACAGAGTGATGGCAGCGCAGCAAGTAAATGATGATGTAGACTGGTGGTTCATCGTGTGTCATGTGTAAGCCTCCATCGTAGTTGCAAGGCCGAGCGTTGGTCCATTAGAATACTTTAAAACTTTAAAGTGCCTTTCTTTGTTTTCACCTTCAAATGAAAGCATGAAATATGGCCACCAAAGAAGTACGACACACAGCGTAACCAGTACTAATAGACTTTCCGTTTTTCTTTCTTTTTCTTTTCTTTTTCGTTCATT
Source organism: Hoplostethus mediterraneus (assembly GCA_034670385.1). Classification (NCBI taxonomy): domain Eukaryota; kingdom Metazoa; phylum Chordata; class Actinopteri; order Trachichthyiformes; family Trachichthyidae; genus Hoplostethus; species Hoplostethus mediterraneus. The sequence continues at coordinate 5,106,565 of JAXDDW010000006.1, forward strand.
TCAACCCAGCTGAAGGAAACTACATTTCAAAAGCATGCGTAAAGTTTGCTCCCCAGTCGGATGGGAATGTTCCTCGCCAGGGGCAAAGCGGAGAGCAACCAAGGGGTTAAAGTTGATTAAAGGTTAAATTTACTCTCCGTGATCCCCTGGTGTTTCTCCTCCCGTCTGCTCCTCCAGACCCTCCCCTCAATCCCTGTTCATCTTTACTCTGCTCTCACGTTTGTCTTAGTCTCATCTAGATTTACTATCGCTTAGTCCTGCTGCTCTTCCTGTTCCCCATTATCTCCCTTTCTCTCTCTCTCTCTCTCTCTCTCTTACCCCTACCGGCCTCTCTTACCTCATCTGTCCCTGCTATTTCTCTCCTCTCTCTCCATCATCCTCCCTCTCTCTCTCTCTCTCTCTCTCTCTCTCTCCCCCTCTTCTTCTCCCTAACACATCCAGACAAGACAGAACGCCGCGGATAGTTAATAATTCTCTAATTTCCGCTCTTCACGGCGCGTGGAAGGTGTCGCAGATAACCTGATTTATCAGACGGCTATTAGAATGTGAATCAGGGGTATTAAAGCAATGGACATTAATGGGCGCATCGTTTAAACAACGCCACGGGACTAATGGATTTCAAAATGAATTTGTCAACACCGTTCGCTGTGAATACAATTAGCCGAACGAGAGCGGAGGAGACCGGAGCAGCACAGAGGAGTAGTTGGGGGAAAGTAGTTTAGAAAGGGAGCGAGGGAGGAGGAAGTCACATACAGGAACACTGCATGAGGGAGCGATGGGGGAAAGTGCACTGGGTTTTGCCGACTGCGATGTGTGTCAGCTGGTGGTTTGGATCGGATTATGAGCGGATAAGTCAAATGCTCAGAGAGAAAATCATCTTATTACAGATTGTCTGCAAGATCAAGTTCAATTTATGACTTTTTTAAGGTCTTGTTAATGCAGAAGAGTGACTTTTAAGGCCTCGTTTAATACACATTTGATAGCTTTTCCATGACCTGCGGCCACCCGGTGTTAGACGTGCCAAATAATGCCACCCGTACATAATTGCAGCCGTGCCGTTCAGTTTTGGGATTGACACTCTTATTGTCGATGCTACTTTTAATTTCTCAAAAAAATGTTCAACTTCACATTGTTTGCCAAATGTGTGGGTTCGAGCAGCAGGAGTTGGGATGGTAATTTCCAAAGTTAGCTATCACACTTGATCGGTGACAAACAGAACACAGGGCCCTCATACAAAGAAATACATGGTCCATAAATTACTGCTCCCAGGGAGTAATAAGTAATAATTTTACTTTTGAAATGAGTAATGAATAATATATTAATTTATTTTGTGTAACGAGCCCAGAACGCGCTGCAGCAAAACAACAGAATTTCAAGTAATATTAAATTACTGATTGACAGAAAATGTCACACAAAAGCCTTACACAATACCAAAACGCCAGACAACAAAATTAGCCCCTGCCCAAAAATCGTATCAAATTGTAGGGAAAAGTTTGATGACAAGCTCATGAAAGTGAATTTCAATGAAGTAACAAGCAAAATTAATAACATTTCGGGGGCACGGCAAAAAAACCCAAAAAACCCAACTCTGGGGGAGAGTCTCGCCGGCCTAGACAAAGAACTTGAAGGAAGCACTTCATGTCCCCGATTTCAGACCTGCGATGAACCAGCACACACACACACTAACACACACACACACACACACACACACACACACGCAATCCTCGGCCACCCCCAGCTCTGTGTCTGGGTCCACCTCGGGAGGCGAGCTGGCCGCTGGGCAGGCGGGGCGGGTCGGTGGGGGCGAGAGGGAGCCGCTTGAATACTAATGCCTCACTTTACAAGTCAACCATCTCTCCATCCCCTCTCCTTTTGTCCCGCTCTCTCTCTCTCTCTCCCCCTGCATCCTGCCCTCGCCACCATCACCATCACCATCATTTCTTCTCTCTTAGCTGCCCTCCTTCGTTCTCCTCTCCTCCCCCCCCGCTCCTCCCCCACATCCATCATTTTCCTGCTCTCTTCCAACCTCTTTTCTCTCTCTCTCTCTCTCTCTCTCTCTGCCCTCTCTTCCTCCCTGGTCCGTCTTCTCCTCCTCCCCCCCCCCCCCCCGTGCCATGCCTTCAACTTTTCTTTCCCCGCACGCCTCCTTCTCCATCCTTTGATCATTCTCCCCCCCTATGCCGTCTCCCCCCCCAGTTCCCTGTCATCCCCCCCCGCTCCAGTATCTTGAGCTAATTACAGGCGGGTCTCAGCGTCCACTCGAGGTGCGAGGTGCAGGGCGACACACTACAGTGTCTCTGCAGCTCTCTCTCTCTCTCTCTCTCTCTCTCTCTCTCTCTCTGTGAACACACACTATCACACACACTATCACACACACCTTGCCTCTTCTGCTTTCACACATGCAGACATGTAGTACACGGTGGGAGACTGAAATCTGCAAGTAGGATTACAACAGCACATTGGAAACAGTTACTTTACTAATGCATGTATTGGGGTTCGGCCAATATATCGTTTTGCCAATGTCGGCCTCTTACTAAAAATCAATTATTGATTGATTGAGAATTGATCAATACTACACTGGTTGTATATATATTGTAATATAACATTATATATAGATTGGTCTTCTCCCTCCTCTCCACTCCTATACCCCCATCTTTCGCTCTCTCTCCCCTCCCCACCCTCTTGAGACAGCCTGCTGACTTTCACTGGTTTTTTTTTTACAGAAACTCTGACTCCTACAGAGGGGAGCTAAGCGGCGAGAGACGGCCAGGAGGCCCCTGGAGTAGCGGGGGCCTCCTCTGAAGTGATGTCGGCTCATTTTCACAGCGGCGGCGCCGGCACGCCTCGCCGTCAGCTCAAAATGGCCTCTGACGCATCGCCGTGTCTGATTTGTGTGTGCGTTTGACCCCGGGGACCAGCATGAATACTGCAGGAGCGAGTAGATAGAGAGCGCTCGCTGCTTCTGCCGCGGCTGAACGCCGACACACATGCAGAGCAGCGTACACGCACTCTCACAATCACAATTTAGACTGGGTCAGACAGGTTCAAAGCATTTGTATTCATGGCAGGTTTTGCATCGGCTCCACCACCTACAGTGTTCCATCTAGCTGTGGGACACGACCGTCTACTTCCGCACATAGAAAGACTTCGGACCGCGCTGGTGTGTGTGTATGGCACATGGATGTATTCATGGCGCCACCTGAGCGAACGCATTTTCCACTTTGATCAACCTCGTTTATACTTGAACGTGCAATGTTTTGAGCGGTTATGGAGCAGACATGCACTCGTACTGTATACATGCGCATCCATTCACCAATAGCTACACACACACACACACACACACACACACACACATTCAGTCTCCACCTCCTATAGAGTTGTGCTGTGTGTTGGCTTGGCTCCACCAAGCTGCTGAGATCTTCATTAGTTTGACAGAGGGCTGCACTGTCAGATACGCCTATTATCAGGGTGATTACCAACACACCACATCCTATCATCGTTACTGGTGTCACACTCGTACCCACGGGAGTGACACACACTCGGTCTTGGGGGGGGGGGGGGGGCGGACAAATTCCCAGTCCTCCTTCCCCTCCCTCCCTCCCTCCATCCCTCCGTTCTTTCCTCCTCCCTCCATCCCCGGTTCACTTGTTACTTGGCTCCCTCCGCGAGTCAGCTTGACGTTAATTCCCGGAGACGTCTACCACGCAAACTTGCAGAGGTGACGGTGTCACCTTTTTTAAAGCTGATGTGACTGTGTGTGAGCAGTTGTCTCGGTGCTAAGGGCCTGCCTGCTCACACATGCGCACACACACACACACACACACACACACACACGTCTTACATATAATTGAGTTGAAACAAGGCTGAACTCTCTTAATAAAGCAGGCTACTTTGCCTCCTGCAGACAAGCAATTTACTTCACGAAACAGCACTGATGTACATAGAACTGCAGGGTTCAAGTCCACCGCGAGGATACACACTTACACTGCAAGAAATATCCATCCTAACAAGTCACTTAGTCACTTTTTTGAAAACGGGAAGAATTTTGCCGGGGAGGTGAGATAATCCGACGCGTGTCTGATGCAGTTTCAACATCACTAACTTGAAACACAATAGAATGAGGCAGATCTCTCCCCTGGTATCGGGAAAACGCCACTTCAAGATTCACGAAAAGTCTTCAAAAAAGCTGACTTGCATTGGAAACAAGTGAAATGATCTCATATCACAGAGTTTTTAAGACTCAGTACTAGATGAATTGACTTGTTAAGATGGTTATTTTGTATAGTGTATATACTGTAAAGCTGGTTCTGTGTCAATGCTCTTTTTCTGCTTTATTAGATCATGCAGAGTACAGAGGAGAGAGAAAGGGGACAGTAAGCGTTGTATCGGTCATGTGCTGCATTCAGAGCCATAATGTCACCAGTTCATGGTGTATATTTTGGTGTCGTTGTAGAGGATACTTTTTTTTTCAGAAAGTCTTCTTGGGGTTCGGTTTCCAAGTGAGTGCTAGGTTTCCCCCTGCCAGAGAAAAAGCATGAATGAGTAACATCGCAGAGAATCGAATAAAAAGGCTGAGAGAGGTTAGAGGAGAGGAGAAGGAGACAGATGATGGAGCAAAAGAGATGGAGATGGAGAAGAAGAGATGGAGCGGGGAGAATGCGACGCGATGGTTGATGTTGAAGGTTGGAAGTGGGGACGGGAACAAGACAGTAGAAAGAGACATATGGCATTTAAAAAGTCTTGAATGAGCCGCTTGAGTTTCACCGCAGAGCGTTACTCTTGCAGAGAAAGGAGAGGCGGGTAAACACCGACGTGTAGTAACAGTTCAAAAACGTGCCATCACTTCACGAGTGAAAACATAACACATCATGCGGGCCCGCGGAGCACGCAGCATCACTCGCACGCCCACACACTTTTAAACAGCATGGTACCATTGTTCCTTTGGCAGTACACCTCAGTAGAAGCTCTAGTCACTATCAAGGTCATCAACACTGTCGGCAACTAAACATCTTCTGGTTGAGATAGCCAATTTGGCTCGACCGAGGAGGAGAGTTGGCTAGAGCGCTCCTCCCCTCGCTCCCCCGGGAATAAAGGCCCCGGTGCACTAGGTGTGACTTCAGAGGCGCATCATGTGACGCAGCTCGTTTGATGCTTCGATGTCACACTGCTGGCAGGAGATTTTATAAGCCACTTATCTTGATGTAAATAAGATCTCATGGCGCCTTTTGGACAAATTGCATTATCTTGCCTTTTTCCTTTTCCACTGTGGCGGAGCAGATGCATCAAGATTTGACGTTCCACCGGACACCTTGAGTGGATGTTTGGCCATTGAAAATAATTGGTGTGCCTGATGCTTCCAGTGCGTTTCTGGCTTGAGGAACTCTGGAAATCACAAAAAACGACAGCGATTAAACACAAAAATACAACACGCCTGTCAAGTACACAGTAAACATGTAACATGGAGATGGAGCCCCCCAGGAATGACGCAATCCCTCGGGGGGAAACAATCACATTGTTTCGTGCTGTAATTGTAGTTCCCCCTGTGTAATTTGGGAAGTCCTTTCTGTGCGGAAGTTGCATGTTCTCCCGGTGTTCATGTGGGTTCCCTCCGAATGCTCTGGTTTCCCCTCACATTCCCAAGACATGCAAGTCAGGTGAATCGGAGACTCTAAGTTACCCATAGGTGTGAATGGGAGTGTGATGCGGACTGGTGACCCTGCCATCTGCCCAGTGCATGCCGGGATAGGCTGCAGCCCCACCCCCTTCCCCATCACCCTGAACAGTGGGTATGGAAAAATGAACGAATGAATGCAGACACCGTGGTGAGTCGCATTGGCAGAGGTGAGAGGAGTGGGCTTGTAACTGGAAGGTCGCTGGTTCCCTAGCTGGGAAATGATGTGCGGGGAAAGTGAATGAGTAACACTCTCCCTGGAGCTTCAGTGGGAAAACTGTGGTTGTACAGGGCAGATCCCAGGTGTGAATATGTGCGACTGTATGAATGTGAAGTAGGGTGTTGCTGGAAAAGAGCAAGCCAGCTCAGTCAGATTAAAATAATACATGTATATATATAGATTTGTCAAAAGGCAATCAGCAGCGACTGAGGTATCGTATGTGATGAACAGATGGATGAACAAAAGAACGATCAGACGAAGGCCGATCTATATCCCACCACCCCAGGTGCATCATGGGGGACAACAACAATGAAAAGCAGTGTAACAGGCAGGGGGAAGGGGCAGGAAATGAGACAGGTAGGCATTACTAGTGGGTTGAAATGAGAAGCAAAAGCATTGGTATCCAATCCGAGGCCCCTGATCTTACTTAGAAAGAGAGAGGTTTTGTCTGAAACCTCATTGTATAGGAGGCAGCAGGTCTGAGGACACGGAGAGGAAGCGACGGACCAAGACAGAAGGAAAGCGTGAGAGGTTATGTAGAGGACGTAGTGGCCTGACCTGGCGTGGTGCGGCGCGGCGGGTTGCAATGAGGCTTCACCCACCCAGGGCTCCATCCCGCCTGAGCTGAACACAATCAGGCCTCAACAGCGAACCGACTGCAGGTTACCATGACAACCTGGAGGCACTGCCTGCATGGGACAAAGGCTGGCAGGTCCCGTCAATGTGTGTGTGTGTGTGTGTGTGTGTGTGTGTGTGTGTGTGTGTGTGATAGAGAGAGAGAGAGAGTGAGTGATGTGTGGCAGAGCAGGCGAGGGCCTCCTGGGGCCCTCATTCGTTTGTCTCTCGCTGAGACCACAGGAGCCCTGCTGCAGCAGAGAGGGAGGAGGAGGGAAACAGGGGAAGAAAGGCAGTTGATGTGGAAAGAGATGATGATAAAAAAAAAGAGACGCAGGAAAGCGTGTCGGCCGAGGGAAAGAAATAAAAATGGACGTATAAAACCGTAGACTGAACTCCACCTAAAACAATTAAAACAAAATCATGCATCTCACCACTGTGTTCCAGCACTGATTGGCCCAAGGGGAGCGCTACAATTACAGATCAAAATTAAAAATGTTAATAACCAGATTTTCCACCATTTTGAGTTTCTCGAAAAGCAATTTTCCCCTGAGGATTATACATTTATTTACTGATTGGCCCATGGCGTGATTGCATCATTTGTACAACCAATATTGGGTGCTACAAATGCCAAAAGAAAATGTCCCTAATTTAACAATACACAGGTTTTCATGTTATGATCCTTTGTACCATAATCCAGGCTGATCATTCATACAGAAACCCAATTCAGACAGAAAGAATGATGCTCTAACCCACAAATAGAGACTACAGACATCAGGCTACGCTGTCAGAAATCTACAGACATCAGACAGGCAGCACCATTCACTAGCCACCTCATCTGAAGGCTACAGGGTTGAGAGTGTGAGTGCAGGAATGTCACTGGGGTTATCGAGTGGTCTCCTCCCATCACAGAAGTTTTGTTGATTTTAGGCCTACGACTCCTCCAGAAGACCCCAGTGATTTCTGGTGTCCCAGAAACCCCGCCAACTGTAGGCACTGTTAGTTGTATTTGTATATCTACCTATGCTAAGGCTTATTCACTCAATCACTTCTGAACTTGCTATTGATTTCAACAACAACTATAAGCTAAGGTGACTGAAACTACTGACTTGGAACGGCCCTCTCCGCAGTTCAGAAACCAGATTGTATCAGTAAATTATTATTATTTATGTAGAAAACATTAAAAATGTGGGATCCAACTCCAGATTCAACTATCCTGGTGGATTCAGCTCGATATCGGACTAATCTGTCACTCTCTCTTTCCCCTCGTCAGGCGTGGATCACACCAATAAGGACCTGAGGAGAAACTTTGTGAGTAAACTCTACTATATTTAGCTACACTGTAAAAGAAAGAAATAACCACTCCAGTTTATCTCATGTAGTTCAGTCAAGTAATGAAGTTGGGTGAATTATAACAGCTTGTTTAGCTGTGAGAATAAACCATGCAGCTCATAAACTGAACTCAGATCAAAGCGAACTTGATTTACAGTACCCTTCGTAGGATGAATCTTGTTTTGAGGCAGCTTAATTTCTAGTGCAGGTGTCTTTTACCAGGTTATGTCCTGCCATGAATGTTATTTGGTAACGTAATATAAAACGCAGGGATTTGAAATATACTGAAATCTTCATATAAACTTCAAACGCCCCGCTCTATTACTTAAAACCTGAAACGATAAAAGATTCATGGAACGACGGAGGTGTTAACTATAAAGCATATGGCTGTGGAGTGGCAGCGCCGGCTTGCTCCTGCCTTGTCATTTATAATCCAATAGGCAGATCGAAGCACGCGGGCCAACTTGTAGTTTGTCAGGGCAGATTGTATGGCATGGATAAAGCCTGGCTGAACAGAGAGAGAGAGAGAGAGAGAGAGAGAGAGAGCGAGAGAGAGAGAGATGGGCTCTCACTTTTATTATGGTACATAATTGCTCTTGTACAGAATGCTCCCAAGACATCCTCTTTCTCTTACGCCTGTACACACTAGCACACATAATTCACTCAGACATGTTTACTTTTATTAGGTAGACACACATGCATGCACGCACCCACTTGCACACACACACACACACACTGGTTTTCCTCTTGACAGAGAAAGCATCATTCACCGTGTCATTGTCAAGACTTCCTTCATCATATTTCCTGTTGTCATTCCCGTGTGTTGTGTGTTACATTGTGCTCCGTTCCTTTGCTGTCTGTCTGTCAGGAGGCCTTTGCCAGTTTTGACCTGCGTGGGTCACATGGTCTGTCCCACGATCCCATGCCTCTCAGAGACGAGGAGAACGGGTAATGCCTGTTGTCCTAAAATCATTTAGGTTTCCTTGCCCCTTCAGCATTTATTGCATTACATAAATAAAATAAACTAATACACACTATTAAAGACAATATTCTCTCTTTCATATAGCCTCTATATACTCTAGCCTACCTTATTTTTTTATTATCACAGTGCCATTGAGCAACTCCAGGGATGTTGTTGGTGGTAAACCCGCCTGAACTCAGTTACCCACATTCTTATTTGCACAATATCCACCTTTCTAGGCTGGCCTGTAGATCCATAGTATGCATCATAGTAAGTAGTGTCAAAACGATGCAAGTTAGATGAGGATATAATCAATCTATTCCACGTCAAAATGTTTGCTGGAATCTCTTAAAGAAAAAAAGCAAATCGAATCCTCTTCTAAAAGTATAATTTTTCTTTTTATTGGTGATTTTATTTTTTATTTATTTGATTTTATTTTCCTTATGATTGTCACCAACTGGAGGTCGTAGTACGGCCACCTTTTTTTATTCACCACCACATCACTGACCACCGTGCATCTCCAGCACCGCATCTTATTGTTTCTCTTTGATCCTGCCGTCCTCTGTGCCATTTTATGATCCGCTCATATGTGATCGCTTGTCCGGGCTTAGTCACAGATGTGCTCCTGCAACACACACGAAAAGTGAAACATCACGTCTCTGCATATTTTGTCTCTATTTCAGTCATGGCACCCGGTGTGCAGGGGAAGTTGCCATGGAGGCCAACAACTCCTACTGTGGCGTGGGCATCGCCTTCAATGCCAGGATCGGAGGTGAGGGGAAGCAACAGAGCCACACCGAGACAGAAGGGAGGATAGTGCATTGTGGGTGCAGAACTATGGCGTGAAAAAATACAATTCAAAACAGTCAGAACGTCCTGCTAATCCTTTCAAGCAACTCAACTATGACAATGCAAAGTGAAATGATAGAAAAATCAATAACTTCCAAATGGAGTATGTGTGACGCAACGACTCCCACAGATCTGCACAATCCATGTCCAAGCAATCCATGCAAGTAGGGATGACATTGATAAATTGTATTAAATCAAAGGACTGGCATCATGTTGATGGTTGTAACGGCTGTGAAAATAATTTGTGTAAAGTAATAGTTATTTATCATGTGTCTATAGTCCTATTAGTCTCATAATCTGTTGTTAGCCTTACCTGCTGTTGAAAGGAGCCTCCACCTCAACCGGTCTTGAAACTTAAAGTGAGAGTATTTGTGGGGTGTGTGTGTGTGTGTGTGTGTGTGTGGTTGTGGATATGACAGGCCACACAAGCGACTAGCTGCTATTGAGCCATGCTGACCCTATTTAACAGCTCATTTTTTTTAGTGGGAGCTCCAGTAATGGCTTTTTTAGTGCTGGCTGTAACAGAGGCCGGGGATAAATGAACCAAACACACAAGATAGCCCATTTCCTGTTGTGAAATCAAAACTTATTGGCTACACTAAGATTGCTATAAAGCACAAGTTAATGGGGAGTGCATGATATATTTGAATAAGAAAACACAGATCTGGGCGCCTCAAAACCAATTTCATAAGGCTGGGTCATCGACGTGAAGCCCGCACTATAAAAAGAAGAATCCGTTGCTTGAACCCTGCTCTGAACCCTGCTCTTTAACCTTCGACCTCGCCTCGTTTATCAGGGGCTGATGAGAAAAAGGCAACGTCCACGAGGTGAGACCAGGAATCTATTTTTCCCATTAGCCCTGCTGCTACCTAGCTGCCTCTGTTTTATCAGGGCTCATAAACAGAATCTGGTGCGCAGGAGACGAAAGTGCAAGGGCCAAGGGAAAGGTGCATGTTGAACCATTGGGTGCTGTTGTTTTTGTTGCCGACGTGATTGAGCGTAGCTTTTACCTCCGTGTACCTTCCACCTTGGAAATCTACTTGGACTTCCCAGTGCTTTACTTTACATAAGGTTGACTGTTTCGCTTCAAGGATGATTTTGAATGTTACACAGTAAATGAACACGATGAGCCAACAGCAACAGAAGCCCAGTTGAGCCTGAAGAATCAGCTTCAATCGACGTATCTCAAAAAATATGTGTTTGTCACACTAGCTTGGTCAGTAACACCTAACATGAGGTGTGTTGTGTAATGCATCACCCATTAGAATGTCCATTAGAAGCACAGTAAACATTTCTTACACTATAATCATCAGACTAAACATAAAGAAATGACATTCAATTTGAAGGACAGTACCGGTGTCATTTAGAGTTATAGCCAAGGGCTTGAATTCACGTGGGGATGGTCGGGACGTGGCCCCGTATTAATGCCAGCTAGTTTCATCCGTTCCACAAAGAATTAACTCGCTGACATTCCAACTTGTCTGGGAACAAAAATACCTTTCGACTGGTCCTCGCTGCGCTCCTGTCGAATAATTTCTCAACCTTTTATTTTATTTTCAAATATGAAACTTTCTACGCATATATTCTAAATGATATGATTCAATTGTACCAGTAGAATAAAAGGTACCAAAAGTAAAAAAACACCAGTATTATCCTTTTAATATCATGCCATTAACCATACCCATTCAAGTACCTCAACTTTTACTCACTGTCTTTATTATATTATGGTCAAATTGTTATAATTACCATGCATTCACAATGGGCTTATGATGTACGTATGATGCCTTATAATGCCTTATGAGCCACCTCCAGTAAAGTGATACCCCTCTGTCATTGCATCAGGTTACTGTAGATACACCCGCTCAAAAACAGAACACGTAACTGTCCCAAATCGTAATATATCGATATGGGAGTGAAGGCTCAAAGGTACGTGGTTCTGTCCGTTTTAAAGCACCGCCAGGATGCACACAGTATTCCATTTTCCGAGTATTTATTTTTGCTCCGTCTTTCCACAAGTCTGCCTGTGAACTTCGACCTCCGTGACCTTTTCCGATCCGTCCAGGTATCCGCCTGCTGGACGGCTCCGTCACCGACGCCATGGAGGCCACGGCTCTGACCTTCAACATCCACTTCATCGACATCTACGTCTGCTGCTGGGGCCCGCGGGACGACGGGGCCGAGATGGGAGGGCCGGGCAGCCTGACACAGCAAGCCCTCCGGCTAGGAACTCACAAGGCATGGCTTTCATCTCCCAGTTCACACTGTTTGTCTGTCAGATGTAAAGGAGACATTAAAACTGTCGGTGGAGCCGAGATTGAAAGGGCAGAATGTAGAGTACTGAGATTACGTGGCTGGACTTTGATGCAGATTTCTTCATTTTGCAGTTGCTTACAAAAATAAATTGTGAGCCAGATTAGAGGGTGATTTAGAAGTATTGATCAGGGTTTGTCAAATCTCCAGTCATCTTTACTCATCTTTCCACCGGATTAACTGTGTAAAGTCATGAAGGTCCTACAGGGATTGAGATTGGCATGTTTGAGCTTTTCCTTGGCCTAGTCAATATGGTGTTATGATATGGTGAAGAATTGGGCCATGGACTTTTCATGCCTATCTGCTGAGGCATCTGCCTTAAAACACTGTGTGACAATGCCTTAAAATCAGCTTTGTTTAGGACGACGCCGCATGAAGATTCAATTGGGAACATTATTTGTAAAATAATGAATTCAATATACTTTACACAATCTGACTATTCTGCAGTTTTGCTTGTTAGAAGCAACTTTTTTTTTTTTTTTTTTTTTTTTTTAATAAAAAATGTGTTTTATATGAAAGATGAGTTTCTTAAAGACAACCGCTTCCTCCTCACCAACAAACACTCTCCAATGGCATTGCTCACTGGCACCACTGTGAAGCGTTGGGCACTTTATGAAGTTACACGTTTGTCTTCCTTCCTATAGCTGGGTTTCCACACAGGGTTTTTTTGTGAATTATGCTATCAAATTCAAAAAGCTGAATAGAAACGGCAAAATGTAATAATATTTCCTCGATATTGCAAAAAAGTTGTTTTGCTCCCTCAAAGCATAAAATGTTTTTGCCACTAAAGGGATCATGCAACAAATACCAATGGAAATGCATCTGTAATGATGTAGGCTTGGCTTGATGGACCCGACAAATGGTGAGATTTTACTGCACTACAGTTCAAAAGTGTACGGAAGCCCTGAAAGGCCACAAAAAAGGTTTCTCTAGGGGGATCTTTTTCAAAGTAATTTTTTTAGTGTGCCTATCTCAATATAAGTTAAGAACAGGTAGAGAAAATTGAGGGTTTCTGTAAAAGTGTCTTTGGATGTTTTGAAATGTTTTCTGTCAAACATCTGTCTACCGCAACCTCCCAGAAATGTCATATAGGTTGTCTCCTCCATGTATAGCTGGTAAAGTGCATTTTTAGTCTTTTTTAGGCTTTTTGTCTTTGTACAGCTTGAGGCATTAGCTGGCACGAGCAATAACAAGTTAAATTCCTGAAAGACTCCAGTGAGGAATCCTGTTATTTTTTGCGTCATTTCAAAAGTTTGTGTGACATCCCCTCAACGGTTGGTTGGAAACATATCTTAAGAAATCCTCTTTTTATTTGTTCCTTCATTCTGAGGTCTCTCTCTCTCTCTCTCTCTCTCTCTCTCTCTCTCTCTCTCTCTCTCTCTCTCTCTCTCTCTCTCTCTCTCTCTCTCTCTCTCTCTCTCTCTGTGCTCGCAGGGCCGAGGTGGGAGGGGCAGTATCTACGTGTGGGCGTCCGGTAACGGTGGAACGAACAGCGACCACTGCGGTGCAGATGGTTATGTCAGCTCTATCTACAGCATGGCCATCGGCGCTGTCACTCATACAGGGAAGCCCGCCTTCTTTAGCGAGCCCTGCCCTGGGATTATGGCCGTTACTCTGACAGGGGCCAGCGTGGGAGGCTCACTACCTCTGGTCGGTGTGTGTGTCCGTGTGTCTGTGTGAGTGTGTGTGTGTGGGTGATGACTAACACATCTAACAACAGTGCTTATCATTAAAAACATTTTCTGGTTCAAGTGTGTGTGGGGGGATTTCAAGCTGCGAGTGTGTTAGTGCAACATATATTTCAGAAATGTGAATAATAGAGTCCCTCTCACCGTGTTAGTGGCTTTGTGTATGTATGACACTATACGTCCCTATGTTGATTACTGTGTGTGTGTGTGTGTGTGTGTGTGTGCGTGCGCGTGCATGCCAGCACCCCTGCTCTTTAGCTCCTGTGAGCTGTGAGAGGCCTGTTAAAGAGCAGCTGCTGGTGTGATATTTATAGAGGCCTGCCAACTGACCTAGGTGACTGCTGGGCACACACACACACACACACACACACACACACACACACACACACATACACACACACACAGGCAGGCAGGCAGACAAACGGGTGTTAATTGGAGGTGAAGCGCGGCTGAAGTGGCTAAGAAAGGGAGAGGAAGAAGGAGAGGTGTTGATGGTGGAGGTGTGACAGCGAAAAGCCAGGAAGAAACAGTGTGCCAATTTCAGGGCTACAGAAACAGAAAGGCCAATTTTATCAGTGTGATATCACCTCTCTCCCCGTGTCTGCCGGGACTCCCATCGCTGCCTTCGCTCCTCCGCCTCACACTGGGAGGCGGTCAGGACGGACGCGAGTGATGCAGCGTGCGACTGTTAGGCAGTCTGACCGGACTCGCGTGTGTACCGTACAAGTATATCAGTGTAAGATTGTGTTGTTGCAGTGATCCTTTGTTAATGAAAGAATTGCTACGTCGCTCCAATCTGGGACTTCCTCCGGCTCGATTCCCTGCAAAGTCCCTTTTCTTTCCAAAAAAATCTCCCACAAAAATTCCATATTGAGGGATTAATGGAATCCACAGGTAGATCACATGGACTCCTGATTCATTTGATGGTCATTTAGAGATTCCTACACTTGTTACCATTAAGTGAAACTGAGCAAGAGTATATGATGCTTGAACACATGGATACTTAAAGCTGCACTATACAAGATATTTTTATCTGAGCAGAGAAGAGTCCCATTCCTACTAACTGAGACGCTGTAGATTCACCAAATCAAATTCTTTTGTTGGGTGTAGATTCTTCTCCACCCACAGGAAGTGATGCAAACATAAGAACAAAATAGTGTCTCCTAAACAGCAGTGAGCGCCCCGTCCAGAGAAACCTGGACTCACCAATGTTAGATCTTTTTTCCTCTCTCGTCCCCTTCGGTATCCTTTTGTCATGAAGCATCACAGACCTGCCAGGGTTGGTGAACATGATCTGTGTGCAGTTCACTGACATCAGGTTACAGGATTTCTGCCATTTGGGGTCACCAACATGCAAAACTACTTGGCGCAGCTTTAAAGTCACAATGAAATGAAAAATGACTTTTGAATTGATGAATTTTTCCTTGTATTTCTATATCAAAATCCCATAACGTTTACTTCCTGGAAAACGGTATTTTCCAGACATCATCCACATGCTGTTTCCTTGAAGATCTTTAGATACATGTCGGTGACCTGTGCTGCTTTTCTCTGTAGGTGACCGTGTCCAACTTGGGCGAAGGCTGCGTCACGCACTTTGCTGGGACGTCCAGCGCTGCCCCCATCGCTGCAGGGATTCTGGCTCTTGTCTTAGAGGCAAAGTAAGCGTTTATTTGTCGATTCATACTCCAAAGCGATAATGTAATGATAATAAATGTGATACTTCTTTGATTCAGAACAGCATTCATTCAGTGTCTTGCTCAAGGACACTCCAGCAGGGCAGATGCTGACCAACATGGGGGCTTGAACCCCAGGTCTTTTCCAGGTGAAGGGTGCTCTACCCTGATTTCTTGTCAGATTGCATTTTAAATTTTAAAACATCAGTATATTGTCAAATTAATGGTGATACTTTGGTGTAATTGCTGTTGACAAGTGACACCATGGTCGAGATGATCGGTAGCCTCTATTTCACGTGTTGGTACTACTGCTTCTCAACATTAAGACCACATTTCCCATAAACCCTGTTGCTTCCTGTCACATAGAGGTAATCTTTTTATCTTAAAATTCTACACACAGCGTCTTGAAGCTTTTTCCTTCCTTGTCTCTCCTCCCCTATTCCCCTTCTCTCTTGTAGCTCGTCTTTTTTGTGGATCATCTCTTTTCCCCCTACATCTTTCTACTATCCGTCTCTATCTAAATCTCCCTATATAGCTCCCCCACTCCTTTTCTACTCTCCCTCCTTTGTCCCTTCCCCCTCTTCCTCCCATCTCCCACCCCTTTTTTCTTCGTGAAAAAACCTCGCCCAGCTGTCTGTGTGGCCTCGGGCCTGGTGTTTTGTGGCGGTATCAGTGGCGTCTCCGCCTCCTTCGCGTTATAGATGGTACTAGAGGCCGGCTTTACCGCTCCGGCTGTCATGCACGCCGGCCCAGTCTCACTCGCTTGGCTGTAAAATGGAGCGCGGGTCCCCTGGGTGAGGCGACTCCTAGGACATTACTGTTAAAGGCTTTGCAGTGACCCGCCGTTACCAACTAAACTATATATCACCTCACTCACACAGCCAGCCGGCATTCTGCTCACGTCTTAATGGAGCTGAATTCTCTCTCTCTCTCTCTCCCTCGGCTTCTATGTCTTCCTATGTCTCTCTCTCTCTTCCGCTGTTTCGCTCACTTGCTCTGTCTCTTTCTCTCCCACTTTTGTAAACATGTACACACACACACAAACACACACTTTCTGCCATGCTCTCTCTCTCTCTCTCTCTCTCTCTCAAACACACACACACACACACACACTCATATGCAATAATTCAGTGTTTCTCCCTCAGAACTTTATTCTTGTCAATGTGATAAACAGACTGAAACAGCATTTAGACCACGGGACACAAAAAAAAAACCTTGCATTAGAATCTGTTCTGGTTCAGGGCTTCCCATAGACAACCAGCGTATTATTGATAAATTTTACACTAAATATGTAATCAAACGAAATGCATCATATCCATCATCTTGGAGGTGGACGACGCTGATTAGTCCATGTCTGATTTTTAGCTAAAGACCAATATCAGCCCCATGTATCAGCAAACCGATATACAGTTGTGGTCCGTCTTCCCAATCCTCTACTATAATATTGCTCTTCTGCAGCTTTGATGCATATTCGTCTGCATTTCCACATGTCACAGGAATGCAGTCGCCGTGTCGTCGTGACTCGCATCCCTGTTGCAGCCGACGTGCGGACAGCGAGCGGTTGTCCCCTCGCTACTCCATCATCTCCACCTCCACCTTCCTTTTTTTTTTTTGCGTGACTGCGCTCTTCAGAATTGCAATTTTCCTATGACTGATGAAAAATGCCCCAAATGTTCTTGCAGTGTTTTTCTTTTTCTTTGCCGATTCGCTGTGAAAGGGAGCACATTGGCAAAAATTGCAAAACTTTTGATAAGCCGCTGCTTGCCCTCACTAGACTGTTGATAAAAATGTCACGGATTTTGGAAACTAATCATCCCTGTCGTTTTTGATACAATGCGGGGTTTTCTGCAGGGAATAGTTGATACTGCAAAAAAAAAAAAAAAGTATTGTTGCAAAATGGCAGATTTGTGGAGGGGCCTGTGGTAACACTCTGTGGCGTTTACAGTGTGTTGTTGTCAGACTGGCCCTCTGTCTCTCTCTCTGTCCTAACAGTGTCAGGGTGCTGTTGTCTGTCTGTCTGTCTGTCTGTCTGTCTGCCTGTCTGCCAGTATGTTGGCCTCTCTGTCTGTGTCTTCCGTCTGTCTCCATCCATCCGTCTTAACGTCTGCCCACCCCGGCCGTCAGTGTAATCGGTTATTCAGTCAGTTGGTCAGTCTTTCTGTTTCCGACTGTCTTTTATTCATTTTATCATTGTGTCAGCCTCTCTGTCAATCTGTTTGTTTCTTGTTTCTTTCTCTCCATCCATCTAGCACTGCCACCAGTTCTCAATCTGCTGTTTCCTCTTCTTCTTCTTCTTGCTCTCATTCACAGACCAGGAATGAGATGAATGTTTGATATTTTTTCCTCCTTTCTTTTGCCCTTTTCCATCGTCCTTCCTCTGTTAGGATGTGGACACACCACACCACTTAACACAGACTTAACAAATATTAGGACATTTCACGCTTCACTTTTTGTTCATCTTGCATCATAGAAGCCCACACATTTGTTGACCAGTTGGATTTGATTGGACCAAAACTGTGTATTCCTTTAAGTCTACCCGACTACAGGATCATCTGTAAGACCTGGCTCTAGTCAGCATCAAGGTTGTTAAGCGTCTCCCCAGCTTTACATCCAAACACACCTTTTCTGTCTCCTTACCGTATGCCATTTTTTTTACACCCTCTACCGCCCGCTCTTCATCTTCCTCTCTGATTTCGCCCTTTCCCCTCGCTCTATCTATCCATATCCACTGAATGAATGAGCAGTATAGTGTTTATAGCATTCTCTGTGGGGAGTTAAGGAGTAATCAGCCTGTGATCTCAGTGGGAGGGTAGGTGGAAAACTGAATCCACTCCCTCTAGTTGGTCTTAATGGAAACCCTCTGCCAGACACACACACACACACACACACACACAGCGATGAGGGCGCTCACACACTAATGTACATCATGTGAGACGACAAATACACACACAGACACACACATATATAGGTGCACAAGCAGTCATACAGACGCATACACACAAAGATGCATGCATGTACAGTATGTGCATACACACATACTGTGTTCACAAGGAGTCACACACACACACACACGCATACTGTAGGTGCACAAGCATGATACACCACACATGCAAGCATGTACGCACACATGCAGGAGGTGCGCAAGGAGTCATGCACATGTTTACTGAACGTGCACAAAGAGTTGCATATAGACACACACACACACACACAAACACACATGCATGCGTGTACATACTGTACGTGCACAAGGAGTCACATATACATGTCATGATAAATGTGGGCTAATGGGAATGCACAACGCTCTCACAGTCGTTGAGTGTCCTGCTGGTCGCATTTCTGCAACACGTTGATTGCGAAGTAGAGTTCTGCACCTTAGGGTCTTGATAATGAATTTAATGAGATTACGATATCGACCGAAAAGTGTTCATTGTAGTAGAGCCTTATTAATGGGTTACTGGCCTCATGGGGTTATGTAACACTAGATTCCTTAAAATCACATTTACAGAATTTAATTGAGAGGCGAGATGTTTTGGCATCTACATCTTTTTCCACATGGAAGGAAGTGAGTTGTGTAAGCTGCTGCATCCACTATTGGACTCAAATATGAAATCAATCAATATATTGGCCAATATACATTAAGCTCAATACATAAGCTGCCAACGTCTTATCTGCCTACCAAGAGTAAAGAGACACCAATGACACCAGTTTGGGGAAAATCCTCAGATGCTCCGCCCTCACTCTGTGATGCAGGAAACATTTAACGTACACATGCACACATACAGTATACTGTATGTGCACAAGGATTCACACACAAACACACACATACTCACACACACTAGTATACCTATGGAGAGTCAGAGTCCAGTGTTCTCCATCTGTGTCCTCAGTTTGTCTCTATTAATCTTATAGTAGCGAAGCGTGGACTGGTAGGACCTCTCCACTCTGCTCTGTAATCTTCTCTTAATGCGCTGCACTCTAAGCCTAAGTGAACCCATTTGGAGTGACTGTGAGCAGACTGAGATTCCTCCTATGTTATCTGAACAAGTGTTACTAATGGGTTTATCAATTAGGCCCAGTCCAATAACTACATGCCTGTGATCTCCTTTAAATACACTCCACCAGCGCAGCACTGATTTGTGTAGTTAATGAGTGTGTGTGCGCGCGTGCGTGTGTGTGTGTGTGTGCGTGCATATGTGTGTGTGGTCGTGAGGTAGTGGGCATCCTGTGTTTTTGCATGTACAAAACTGTATGCATGTCTGTATGTGTGTGTGTGTGTGTGTGTGTGTGTGTGTGTGTGTGTGTGTGTGTGTGTGTGTGTGTGTGTGTGCAAGTGGTCGTGAAGCAGTGGGTGTTCTGTTTCCCTATGTTTGTGTGTGTGTGTGTACACTGTTTGTGTGTGTGTGTGTGTGTGGTTATGAGGCAGTGGGCGGTCGGTCTTCCTGTGTGATTGTATGTATATGCACGCTGTGTGTGTGTGTGTGTGTGTGTGTGTGTGTCTGTGCTTTTGTCTGTTTACTAAATATGTGTGCACTTGTGTGTGTGTGTGTGTGTGTGTGTGTGTGTGTGTGTGTCTGTACAGTACACGTGGGCGGGATCTGTGCCTCTCTGTAAATGCGCATTTGCATGTGTGTTAGCCTCCCCGTCTTTCCAATAAGCGGCGATGGGCCTCGGCAGAAGATCTTAATGCGATGTGTCCAGGCAGAAGATGTGCTGTCTGAGATGAGATAGCGGGGTTTAAGCCGCTGGATGTCGTGTACCAACACATTACATCCCGCTGACTAACAAGCCAGACTTTTATCATGCTGATGTTTCTCCTCAGTCGCGGTTCAAAAGAGGGAAAATCTGGATATACTTATCTAAAGTAACCATCAGAGTGAATGTGAAATTACTGCTCTGCCTCCATCTCTGTGGCTGCAGCTGCTGTATGTACGTCTACACCAGGGCTGATGGCAGTAGGGACGCTTTTGGATCGGAGCTGCTAATATCTTTAGTTTTATGCCAAACAATTGCATGAGTTGCATTCTTGTCGGCATTTAGACCACGTGACACTAAAACGTCAAAATGTGGCATGAGAACAATGTCAGGTAAAGGTCTTCCCATAGACCACCGGTGTATTGATCAATTACAAAATAAGTAGCATCATATCCATCACATCAGAGTTGGACAGTACTGACGGGCCAATGTCTGATGGCAGACCCGTGCATTGCTCCAACCCCTACTATCGATGTTTCCTTCCTTCATCACTAGCACCATTTACAAAGATGTGTACACACATAATATGTACTATATGTAAAGGTTTGTGTGTGTGTGTGTGTGTGTGTGTGGTCTGTCCTCCCTGGAAACGTCATTTTTGATTATTATTTATGAGGGTTTATCTTGTGGACGGTGCTTCTAAATGGTTCAGCGCTGACAGTGTTTTTCCTCTGGGTCCTGATCCCGTCTCTCTCTCTTCACCCTTCCATCTTTCTGTCCCCCTTCCATTGCTCATCCCTCTCCCTTTCTCTCTCTCTCTCTCTCTCTCTCTCTCTCTCTCTCTCTCCCCTGGGCTGGACACTTTGTCCTTGCACTCCCTCTCCTCCACCTCCTCCTCCTCCTCCTTCTCCTCTTCCTCACCCCCCCCCCCCCCCCCCCCCTCTCTCTCTCTGCCCAGGCCCAGTGTGAGTGATAAATTATTCGTGGGCATGCTCCGAGAGCCCTGGGCTGCTCATTCCTGCACACAGAGGACTAGCATTGATCCGGCCTGTGGTTCAACTTAATTGGAAACCCAGTTACACCAGCTACAGACACACTCTGACACACACACACACACAAACACACGAATACGCACTTCCAAGCATGCCATCTACCGTAT
Organism: Hoplostethus mediterraneus; assembly: GCA_034670385.1. Classification (NCBI taxonomy): domain Eukaryota; kingdom Metazoa; phylum Chordata; class Actinopteri; order Trachichthyiformes; family Trachichthyidae; genus Hoplostethus; species Hoplostethus mediterraneus. The sequence goes on from JAXDDW010000006.1 coordinate 5,127,735, forward strand.
AGCCGCATTAATACGTGCGCACACACACACACACACACACACAATTGTGCATTAACACACCCGCATGTAGGCGCGTTACCCGTGTACACCCGTGTACGCAATCCCCACGAGCATTCACACACGCAGAATAACATCTGCCTCAATGTCAGCTATATAAGTTATATGGGCTAGCGATGCTCATGTATGTGCTGCGGAGTAACGCGTGATACACTAGCTTGGTCTCACAAAGTGCTTCACGTTCAAGGACACACACACACACACACACACACACACGCACACACACACGCCAGCGCTAAAGAACCGCGGAAATCATACATATGTGCATGATGTGTCTCACGCCACAGCACAAAATAGATAGACACAAACCTCCGCACACACACACACACACACACACACACATTTTACACCTAAGCCTGCATTCTAAGCAGCACTAAAGAGGAGTAACAGTCCACAGTGGAGCAATATGGAGGCCCAGGGTTATCGATCGGGCCGAGACACTGACTATCATACAGCTAATAGATTACATCAGACACATCGGAGCGGCCCAGTCAATGAGGCCTGATCCTATTAACTGGGGATTTGTAAACAGTTGTGTGCTCACTGTGACGGCTGCTGGGCTGGTTTGTGAGGCTCGGCAGGAAGGGGAGTGGAGGGGGGGGGGGGGGGGTGTGTGAGGGGTCTGGAGAAGGAGATGTATTGTTGTTTCCTGCCCCTGCAACCCTCCCCGGAGCTGCAGTCCTGGTCATGTCGATGCGTATGCCGCCGCATCAAGGACACGACTTAAACATTTGGGTGCTCTCGCCTGATAGGGGCGTTGAACTCATTGAACTCAAATTCCTTCCTCCTGATGAGGGATTTTTTTTTTTTTTTTCATGGCCGTGTCTGAAAAAATCACTAGACACGGGTGAATGGGCGGGGAGGGGGGGGACATTTTCTCACCCCCTTTGCGTTGCATGTTTTAACAGCAAACCGCTTTTTTTTTTTTTTTTGCGGCCGGAACCAGAAAACAACGCGAGGAGAATGCATATGCCCCCGCCAACGAAAGCGCTGACACTAACAAGCGCGGAGGGAAAACATCCTCCCCGTGTGGAGGAGAGCTCACGAGCTAACAGTTCAGTTCATCTAAAGTCCATTTACAGTGCAGGCGGGGTCTTCGGGGGGGGGGGGGGGGGTTTCCTCAGACTCACTTCGTGGCCTGAACCTGCTCACGCGTCCCTTTAGGGGGGCTGTTCAGGCAAAGAGGAGTCAAAACACTGGGAGAAAGAGAGCAGCAAGCCGGGTGCCCAGCCAGCAGTGTGTTTTTTAAGAGCAAAACGACTTTTCCAAAATAAATAGATCTGTGTCGCGGACCGCTCGCAGATAGAAAAGCCCTCGGTTCAATAATTAATTCCCGAGTCGACGGTTTTGGAGAGCCGCTGATTGGGCTGACTTTTTTTTTTTTTTTTATTCTGTTATGATACAAAGGAGGCCGTTTGAAGTAATTTGTCCCAGAGAGAGCAGCTTGGAATACCATACAAGCTTTGATTTAGCAAAGCAAATTTAATTTTGTTTGCTTTATGCAAACCAGTCAGGGCCGCGGGGCTTTCTCTGATTCCACCAGAGGGGCGATGGTGGTGGTGGGGGGGGTGTGCACACAGCAGAATCACACTGCTGCTGCTAACATGTAATAAAGAACGCACATACACACACACACACACACACACACACACACACACGCAAGGAAGGAGCAGCAACAGTTCAGAAGTACAAAGCCTAGCCCCCCTCCCCATATTCACACACACACACACACACACACGCACACGCACACTCCAATCCCTTTGAAATCAAAGCTTAAAATAATTGTTTGTGCGTTCTCTTTTTGTTTCCTTCTATGTGTCTATTATTAGTGTTACTGGTATTATTTCTATCATGGTGTTTTAGCTGCCAGCTTGCCGGGGTTTTGTTTTATGCCGCTAATGAAAGCTCCTCTGCGCGCTTTTGTTCAGCCCCGTTTTTTTTTCTTCCTCCGATACATGAATGGACCGAATCTGCGGCTGTTATTTCCTGAGACGTCGGAACATCGAACAGCACAATAATGAAGAGGCTACTTGTGATTTTTTTTTTTTGTTCAAGGGGTTTCTGCTCGCGTCGTCGTGCAGGGGTTTGTTATGCAGCGAAGCTCTGCAGGCACGCCGTGGTCTGGTTGAACCTCAGCCTCACTGCCGGCTTCAAAGGCGAGCCCTATAGACATTCATGATTAAAGGCCCGCTGATATAAGTAGCACTTAGTGTAAAGAGAGGCATGTCTTTAATGGTGTGAAACTGGATCGTACACCTTTTAATTACCTTTGTTATACTTCTATGAAGGAGAAACGACCGTCTGCAGACAGTTGTTGAGGCAGACATTGGAGGCATTTCTACTCGGAGAGGGAAAAAAGCTGTTCAGAATGGGTGGCCGAGCCATTTTCATATGCTTCATTCAAGTCATTTTTTTAGCGAGCAATAATGAGTGGATAAAGGAGAAAAACCCAATTTCCTTTATGCTTTTTATATCCTGAAAAAGCCCTCGTTGACGACCCTTTGGTCTTTTGTTATAGAAAACTGAGCTAATATCCTCCAGCTCTCTGCGCAGTTTAAAGGTCTTAATTGGATTCCATTAGTATATTGCTTGACATGACACTTGAGTCCGCCCTATTAGAATTCCCCTGCCTGGGATTAAAAAGAAGACTTTTTCTACATTCGACTCTCTAGGCTCTTTTGTTAAAGTGCAAATATTCTTTGTTGGATTCACACTTTTCATCGACACCATTATTAAAAATCTAAGCTTGACTTAAACAGATTATTTTATGTCTAGAGGACCTACGGTAAAAGATATGACGGTATGTCATGGCGGCACATGCTCAATTTGTACCTCAATGAACCTTAGCGTGAGTGTTTGCCTTGCATGCATGCCTGACAGAATGTGCTGTAAGCCTTATAAAACAGTCTCCCAGCCTCTACACAAGACTAGAGCACATGTTGAGCTCCCTCTAGGTTTCCTTTCAGAGTATCATACAGAGTTGAAGTGTTTCCTCTGTGGTTTGCGTTGGTGTATAACACGGGTTTGTTTGATGATATTCTGTTTTATGTCTCTTGCACCAGTCCTGAGCTGACGTGGAGGGATGCTCAGCATCTGGTCGCCAAGACAGCCAAGATCCCTGACCCCGCTGAGCCTGGATGGAGCGTCAACGCAGCAGGATACCACGTTCACCACAAGTACTGTAATGTAGTAGTATATATATGTATCCACAAAGTTACAGCAGTTCATACGCTCAGTATTCATAGATACTCCACATAGCTGCACAGGTTCAGGTACATATGGTATTACATTTGGGATTACATTTAATACTGGATTACATTTAGCTGGATTACAGTTATCTAATTATTAAAGGTTGGCAACTGAAAAGCACTGAAGTCAGATTGAAAAAAGTTCCCTATTATAGTTTATCACAAGAGTACCTGCTGGACTAGACAGGGCACACATGGTACAAGGAGACACAGGGGAACTTCTTCTGCAGTTAATTGTAATGATTAAAAATAAGTTCTCAACTAATTTCATGTCACAGACCCCAAAGAGACATTTATTAGACCTTGTACCCCCATTTGGGTAGATTGTTTTTGTTGATTTAACTGTTTACACTGTACATGGGGAAATAATAGCAGTGAGAGTGAAACCTGTTTATTATAGTAGTTCTTACACAATAATAATAATCTGTAATTGGGATAATTTCTAGTAAATTAAATGATAGTGAAATTAAACTATTCTCCATTTTGCTAGTGAAATCTGGAACCTCCTCAAGGACCCCTCGGAGTCCCCGGACCTTACTTTGACAACCACAGCTGAACAAATTAGCAAAAGAATAACCTTTTAAAACCTTTATAAGCACAATAATTTGCTTCTTTTGAAGTGATTCAGCGGTTTATGCTACTGGCTGCAACACAAATCAGTAATCTGCCATGGATTACATGGTCAAAGTAATCTTTCACATGTTCACTTGTTGCCACGAGCACATGCAGCACACACACACACACACACACACACACACACACACCCACGCGCTCGCACATAAACCGCTTCCACCACAAAGAACAGCAATCTGTTTTATGACAGTTGAGACAAGTGATCTTGTCCGGGGAGGAGTGTCATTGTAATCCTTTAATGTTATTATCACACCCCCGGCGGTGTCTGGGCATCCATACCTGTCCTGATTTATACAGAGCAGGACTGATGGAAATGGAGCTTCTCCCTCTCCCTCTTAATGTACGAAGCGTGAGAGAGAGCCGCCGCGAGTCCCTGCGCTCCTCCAGACATCGTATAAACGCTTTTACAACGCTTTTACAACGCCTTTACAATGTCAGCCGGGCGATGACATAGCTGTAATCAGTCATAGCGTTTGTGATGCTTTCCCTCTGCTCTCTCTCTCTCTCTCTCTCTCTCTCTCTCTTTCCTTCCGCTCTCTGCCTCTCTCGCCCCCTTAAGACTTCCTTCCCTCATCCCGGCAGGAACTCGTTGTCCTTTTTTCTTCCTCTTACTCGCCTCCTTTTCCCTTCCCCCCCCCCCCTTGTATTTCTCTCCTCCATTCCCTCTTTCACAGTGTGCCGTGTCATAAAATAGATTGTAATTACTGTGTTGCTGTGAGAAGAATGGATTAATTAAAATATAATGATGCCGATCACACTAGCAGGGCGTCTGTTGAAATCTGTCCATTTAGGGGCTGTGACAGAGGACTTGTAATGCCCTGATCATACTCCAGCGGCCACACTAATTATGAAGAATGGTTTATTGCATGGGCGAGGACGGCCCATACTAGACAGTGCAGTGAGCACAGGGTCACTTACCCTCGATGAGGTTGTTACAGTACATTAAAGATTAGATATGATATCTCTAATGAGAGGATCCGTGTTCAAGAAAATTAAAGATAACGGCAAATGCTTAGGTTATGGGGGCGTCGGTGACGGAGGGGAGGGAGGATGAAAGGAAAGGGAGGAAGGATAGGAGAGGAGAAGGGAGAATACTACTGGACCTCTCTCAGTTTTTCCTGTTCCCCTGGAGTACAACTGGAGAAAAGAGTCAAGGCTATACTCAACCTGTCAACCTATATTTTCCATTTGCTGCTCAAATACACCTGTGTGTGTCAGGTGCGCTACATGGCCAAAAGCACGTCGTGGAACATGTCATTCCAGAGGGGCGGTCTCCACTCTTCTGGGAAGGCCTTCAGGTTTCCCTCCACTAGAACTAGAAGAGGCCCGAACCGTAAAAAAAACACCATTATTCCACTAGACACATTCGAAGGAGCGTCTGCATACTTTTGGCCATGTCACGTAGGTCTTTCCTGGGAAAAGTCCTCTGGTGCACAGGAAGTGATGCGTTCTTTGTATTCCAACATGACCCGACACGACAATCCAAGGAAAAAACAGGGTTTCATAGGGAACATGTGCGGATTGGGGACAGATGGTTGTAGAAGCTGAAGGAAAAATAGCTGCCTGGGATGCTGGGTGAGCTGGGGGGTGGTGTTGGGATTGATGTGTGTGTGTGTGTGTGTGTGTGTGTTTAGGGATGGGGTGGGGTGGGTGGATGGGGTCGACCGCATCCCATAGTTCCCATCTGTTTGACCTCCATATAGACTGGGAGCTTTAGAAACGTTGGTGTTGGGGAGCGACCCGCCACCCCCCCCCAACCCCACACCCCCCTCCAACCCCCCACACCCCCAGCTCCCACCGCTACGCCGACGATAAACATGTCAGCCGCCACACGCCAGAGCAATCTGCAATCAGATTTACTGTGCATGAAATATGGCGCTGCTTTTATTGGTCCAAAGACTTGTCACTCATAATTTATAGGCTGTTTGGCAGGCCGGCTGTGATGTCAGCGAGCTCCCCGCACCCTCGGGAGAATCAAAAGAGAGAGAAAGCAGGAGTGGGAGAGATAGGGCGCGGGGTGGGGGCAGAGACATAAGGGGAGTGGGAGAAAAGGTAATGGAGATGGGCAAGAAAGAGGGAGAAATAACAGGCATCCATCCTGTTCCTCTCTGCGGTGAGTTTATCAGGTTGAGGGAGTGAAAGTGTCAGTTTTTCCAGGGCCCATACAGATAGATCAGCCTCAAAAACCCCCTCTCTCTCCTCTCTCCTCTCTCCTCTCTCCTCTCTCCTCTCTCCTCTCCTCTCCGTCTCGCTCAGTATCTTTTTGAACGCTGACACCTATTGATCACGCAGTTGGCAGGGGAAAAATTAATCTCTGATTCCCATCTCCCACTTGAAGCCTCTGTGACCTAGAAATAGAAAGTAAAGAGAGTCTGGCGTCGGCGGCTCGCACCGGAGGGGACCGGCGCAGACCGGGAGACGAGGCAGAACGTCCAAACAGGCTTAATTTCATTTAATCTCTTCTGATGGCATAGGTGAAACCGCAGTAATTACACTGTGGAAGATTTAGATGGAAAATAACAGCGGAGAAATAGATCAAAGAAATGCTGCCCTCTCCGCAAAGACAAAGTGAATATCAAGGAGAATGCATGAGTGGTGAAATGGTATCTTTAAAAAAAAAAAAAAAAAAAACAACAACCCTGCTATGGCGTTACAAAATGAGATAAGATTCAATCCCTCTTTTGAAAAATGACGCTGTGTTCGCGGAGAACTATTAGAATGTTTACATTTGCGGCATTTTGTTCCGTATCAAAATAATTAATTGCCTCCATTTTCAAATTAAAAGTACATTACAACACAATTAAGGATGCAAATGAGCCCGGGCCTGTCGCGAGCAGCCAGGAGAGAAAAAAAAAAAGTGGAAGAGAGACTGTGTTGATGTATGAGGTTTCGCCTGCTTTTTTGTGTATTAGGTGTGTCGCAATGGATCATTGTGCACGGGGGTGTGTGTGTGTGTGTGTGCGTATTCAAACGCAACCGTGTGCGTTTACAGTATGTTCATGAGAACATTACGGAGGAGGAACACACAGCGGTGGAATTACAATCAGTATAGGAAGATGAATCTGAGCTGTGCACTAATAAACAGCGGGGGAATCAGGTCACTCTGACTGATGGACCTTAGGAGCAGACAGATGTGTTGCAGCCATTGTGTTGCAAAAAATACCAAACTATAAAATTCGCTGAGATCCAGGCGCACACATAAACACAAACACACATTTACACACAGTCCCATTTCTCTACACCTCTCTCTCTCTCTCTCTCTCTCTCTCTCTCTCTCTCTCTCTCTCTCTCTCTCTCTCTCTCTCTCTCTCTCGGGGGCTCTGACCTCCAACGAGCCCATTTCATGAAAGATGTCTACATCGCGGTAGAAACTGGGCGACCGTAAAACATAATTTTGCCATAACCTTCCCTCTTTGGAGGGAAAACAGATATAAAAGTATATAGCGTGTGGTTTACTGCGAGTCCCCTTCACCCAGCCTGGCAGCGGCACGAAGGGGGCTGATGGATGCCGGGCGTCGGCCGACTTTTAATTGCTCGTAAATTTTTGATCCGGGGGAAAAACGCCACGTTCTCCTTGTCCCCTGGCGACATGGGTGACAGAGCAGCTCAGGGGGGACATAAAAGAGCCTCAGCCAGAAACGCTGAGCGGATGGGGAGGTAGAGGGAAGTGGGATGCACACGTTTAGACAAAGATACACTCGCACCACAAGGTATTCCAGCATGGGATGCACACTCTCAGTCTTCTCAGTATTGGTCGTATTTATGCATGGACCCTCCTTCTGTAGTCGAGACACAGAGATAGCCTATAAATGTTTAAAAGACAAGAGGTAACATCAAAGGAAAAACTTTTCACTCTTTTTTTTTTTCTTTTTTAATACTCACTGTTTGCACAAATTGTCAGTATCAAGCACTTAGCAGTGGAGGTACGAGAACCTTTATCCAAACCCAAACACAAAGGAGGTTAAGTACTGAAATGCAGTAGCTGGCATTTGCATACGCAGCCTTCCTCCCTCTCCCTTTCAGCGCCACACTCCTTTGAGTGCCTGCGCACCGTTGACAGTAATGGAGATGAGATTGAAAAATGGGGTTTAAAAAAGCGTCTCTGTAGACTTGTGACTGTTGCCGAGTCTAACAGATGCTCATCTGATCAATTTCGTACCCCGTTTGTCTTCCTCCTAAGATGAAAGTAAGCGCAGATAAGTGCAGGTTTGTTCCAGCGGTTGGCCCGTCCTGCGCAGCGCGTGGACTGTTTGCCCGTCGCCTCTCGGACTCTTTCTGCATTTTCTATCATTATTATCGCGTTATTATCATTATTTTTCTCTCATTCTTTCTCTTCTCTTTCTCTGCTTCCTTTTTTCCTCTCCTCCCCCCCTGCTGGTTGTGTTGTTCCAGTCTCATTTGGAGGTGTTCGACTAGCTGGGTTTGGCCTGTTGTGATCTCTTCCAACCTCTCATTGATCTGCACCCCCCCCCCCCCCCTCTCTCTCTCTCTCTCTCTCTCTCTCCATCCCCCCTCCCCCCACCCCCTCAGAGGCCAAACAAACACACACACCGATCATCCGCAGGTCAGCGTCTGGGCCAGAGGTCAGAGGTCAAAAGAAAGATGTACAGGGTCACGCTCACCTGCCCCTCTTCATCTATATGCTGTTGAGCAAGACAAGGGGAGTGTGTGTGTGTGTGTGTGTGTGTGTGTGTGTGTGTGTGTGGATGGTGTAGTGTGGTGCTGTTGGGGGTCAGATGCTCTGTTTGTCTCTTATGCAGACACACACACACACATACAGTACACACTGCTTCTTGATGCAGGTGGTGTACTGTGTGGTTCAAAAGAGATGAAAATATTTATATTTGTACTAGCTACTATCAGCAATATAACACAAGAGTGATTCAACCTATACCCAGTTCATGAACGCTTTTACATCTTCTGTTCTAAGGTAGGTCTTTCCCGGGAAAAAAATCTGAAAGTGATGCATTTTTTGTTTGTTTCTGGCAGCAGCAACAGTGGGTTTGTTTGGGGGAAAAAACAGAAGAAGTGGGTAGTTAGCATGAAAGAAAAGAGCGCCACCTACAGAAGCTCAAACTGCATCAACAGAAAATCCGAGTAGGGAGACGTCACGCTGTTTGATTGACAGGTGCTCTCTGCAACGCCACGGCGATGAACGCTTTGGACTAAACATGGAGACAAAAATGAAGAAAACAGGTTGAGGATTACCACTTTAAAGGTTTAAAAATAGTAATAGCATAATAGTTGTCATCCAAGTTCTCTGATGCGACTGCGGCCGTGTTTTATAGTCGTAATCAGACGTCCACTGTGCTCCGGCACTCCCCCTGAACAAACCCATCAACCGCGTTCTGCCAAGCCTTGGAACCCCAAAGCTGTCAGGCGAGGCACCGCACACTGTCATCCTATCCTACAACCAGATGATGTATGCTGGATACAAACACGTTTTATATCAGGGCTTTTTATTTGAGCTTTCATCAGATTTCATTACAATGCATGAATGTGCGTCGCCGTCGAAACACTTGATAAAGTCACAGGCATTTTCTAACCATACGAACGATATGCTTTCTAATGTGGTTTGTAAAAAGGTTTTATGATGAATTATTTACAAATCGCTATGAACATGTCAGATTGTTTGACTTTTCATGTAAAATACGCCACAAAATATAAAAAATCAAAGCCTATTTTTGTTACGAAGCAGTTTGTCAGATTTGGTGGCTTTATTTAGTGAAGTTTGAAAAAAGGGAATATGTCATTTTGATAAATACAGTTGTTTCTGTGCTTAGCGCATGTGACTGTTTATAGTTGTTTTTGATTGCTTTCTATATTCTATAAAACTAATTGACTAATCAATCAGCCAACAGTGATACCGCGCCTTAAGTTTTTATTTTTTTCCATTTCCTTGGATATTGGAGATATGTGGTTTCTGCAGTGTACCAGCAGTATGCAGTAGGGCCCAGTAAGTGGTGCTCAGAAAGATGGGAACAGTTACCGAGGCTGACCTGCAGTCAGGGCCCACAGGACATATGCAGTAGGATTACACACTGGATAAATGTGTCACCCCACACACACACACACACACACACAGACTCAACCTGTAAGCAGACCGATACCCAGACCCAGAGCTCGCTTCCAGTGGGCACAGAGGGAGAGAGATGGGTGAGCCTGATCAACCCCAGCAGCGTCACCCCCAATTACTCATTCTCTTAAAGGGCTATTAAAACATAATTGCCTGGCGATTTACATCCAAGTTAATGTGGCCCCAAGATAATTTATTATTTTCCATAAGCCCTTTCTTTTGTGTGCGGACTGAAAGAGGGGGAGAGAGAGAGAGAGAAAGACTGTAATTTCCTGAGTCATGAAGAAAGGCGTGTTGGCAGCCCAGTGTAATTGTTTAAACCCCACTCTCAGACACCTTCCAGTCGCCCCCTTTTAATCCTCGTTATCGCTCTCATTAGCCGGGGGGTCAGGGGTCAGCCGGCTCCCCCTAGAAACACAAACACAGCGCTGGGGAGAGGAAGGGCTGGATGGGGGGCGGGGGGGGAGGCAGGAGGGCGGCTGAAGCGAGAGGCGGTGGGGTTGGGATGGAGGATGAGGTTTCCACTCCCGCGGTAACGAGCCCGTGGGTGTCGGGGCCTCGCCGGGTATCCGCTGACCTCACGCCGGCTGATTGTTCGTTGCTGCGCTAATGCTCGTTCCTCACTCTGGCCTCTACATCCATTTAAGGTATAAATTCGTAGTGTGCATGTTAGTAAGTGCTAACACACTGACGTAAGGTGGATGAAGATAGAGTCTATCAAGGGAAAAAAAGCATAATGTTATAATTTTGTTACCATCTAATGCAGCAAATGTGTGAAACAAGTTGTAAACTACATTCTGCTATATTACTGTAAAGTGACACATTTGTAAAATTCCTTGATATTCCCTGACTTCTCAAAAAAACCAAAAAACATTCCCAGACACCGATCAAGATTCCACGTAGCAGGAACCTGCTGTGTCCTCTGTCTCGTTTGATATGTTCTCCTCATCTTTCTTTCTTTCCATCTTTCCATCTTTCCATCTTTCCATCTATCTATCTATCTACCCATCTATCTATCTATCTATCTATCTATCTATCTATCTTTCCTCCTAGCTCAACCCCTCTCACCTCCCTCACCTCCTCCCTGATCTGTCTGCAGGAAGCACAGGCTTGTTTTCCCCCCAGTGTCCCTCTCTAATTGGAGCTAATAAAGATCAATTAAAGTCATTAAGGGCTTTGCCTGAACGAGTTCTGGCTTCTGAATACATTAGTAGTCTCTCTCTCTCTCTCTCTCTCTCTCTCTCTCTCTATTTTGCCCATACAGGGGCCTGCTGGGGTCTGCTGGGGGAATTTCCAGGGTCACGTCAATGATCAGGGCTCCTAGCAGCTCCTGTTGATCACACAGGGGTTTGACCAGTATGGGTTTTTGAAGGCAGATACAGACGCCAATGTTTTTGTATTGAAGCTGGAAAGAGCGCCACTTACAGAATTTCCAGATTCACCAAGAGTTTGCTCAGGGAAGAGTGCATGATATATCACCAAAATTCAGACATGGCTGTTATCATTGGTGCAAGATGCAGACGGTCGTCACCAGCTAGTCAGGCGAGGGAGAGGGTTTTCCATCCTCGAATCTCAGATCAGAGAACACTCTAATTAAAAAGGCATTTGCCTTAAAACTGAAGCACACAATTTGCCCTTGCAATCGGGGATGAAGGGGACTGTTTGCTTGCACAGAGCTCTTTTCAAGGGCTTGTTACTCTGCATAAATGTCTTAGTGAATAAGATGAAAACTCTTAGGTCAACTGAGGCACAAAAAAAAGTGCAGATTGCCCCCACAACACAGTCTTAGTGAAGCTGGACCTCAAAAGCCATCAGAAAATGGCAGAAAATCCAAGGAGGAAGACGTCAGAGTGCTGGCCACACTGTTTGATGGACAGGTGATCTCTGGGAAGAGCAGTGCAGGAACACCACAGCGACGAGGCTGAGAGACAAAAGATGGAACAGGATCTCAAGCATTACCACTATAAGTTGAACCATTTTCATGCCACAAATTACAAGTATTCAGTGTTTCCCCCAGAAGTGTATTCAGTTAGAACATCATGTGACCCTAAAACATTGAAACCCATTATAATAAAATGCTTTAGGCAGTGTAACCCACCCCACCTATTCAAATTCAAATAAAGAATTAATTTACAAAAAACATTACTGAACAATTAAATAAATAAATGAAATATACAAAGAAAATACCATTTAATTGCAGATTACATCCACAGATGTATCTATGGGGTTTACCATACAGGGCGATCACCCATCAGCCTCATGGCCGCTGAAAAAACAAATATTATGGAGGTGGGGGGTCCCAGTGTAGCTGAACCGCTCTGCAGGGTAACGCCACCACCGCTGCACCACCACCACCGCCACGGTTATAAATACAGTGTGACACACACCAGGCGATCTGATGGAGCGATAAAGAGAGGGATGAAGGAGAAGAAGAAGTGACCCATTCACAGGACAGCAGGGAGCCTGATGGTGCTACCATGAGCTGACAGGACTGTCAACACACTTTATAGAGATGTGTGTGTGTTTGCTTGTGTGTAGTGAGACAATACACGCACGAGTGTGTACGTGCTTGTGTGTGAGAGACGGCGTGAATGCGTTTCCTTGTGTGCCCAGTATGTGAGAATGTGTGTGTGTGTGAGTGTTTGCTTGTGTGCGTTTGTGTGTTTGTGTGTATACGAGAGACTATGTGTGAGTGTGTGCTTGCAACGGCTATGCGTGAGCGTGTGTGTGTGTGTGTTTCTTGGGAGTGTGTTTTAAGACACTCAAAACCATCCACCTAACCCCATCCCGCTGTATGTGCGTGCATGGTGCAGTGTGTGTGTGTGTGTGTGGTGTTTGGGAATGTGTTTCATTAGGCCTGCTGCCTGTCTGCAGCTACAGGACAGTATAGCAGCCAGTCTGGTGCCGGGATGAGGCGGGAAGCTCCCATTTATTCAGCCCGGGCTCCGCATCCCTCTCCATATGGCCGCGGAAAGCCTCCTCTGCCTCCCCGGGCCTCCGTTAGTGTGAAAAGCAATTGTGTGGAATGTGTAGGAATTAAGTATCCCATCATTCAGTGCAGACACGCAATTAGAAGAGCTGCACCAGTCACCAGCAACAGACAGCCCTGTGAGTCATGTCACTATAACTCAACACAGCCTCAACACTGCCTCCCATTTTTTTTTGTTCCTTATTTTGTTTTTTTTTTAGAGAGGGGAGTAAACACACACACACACTTAGGCGTGCAGGTAAATATGAACGTGCATCCCGTCAGTACGTGCAAACACACTTCAACGGCAGTTCTAACAATGTTGGCTTTCAACTTTTATGAAGGTCACGCATCTGAAAATTCGAGATGAATTTCCTGTGCTGCTCTTACGTAATGACACACACACACACACACACACACACACAGTGACGTTTGGATTGATTTCTGTCTCTTGGCAAAGGGTTGCATCTCGTATTGTAACAGCGGGGCTGTAACAGGATCCTGCTCCTCTGAAGGGCCCGTGCAGCGTCGCGTTGTAGCTGTGATAGAAATCCACATTGTAATGCTTTACTTGATTTAACCGTCGTTGAAGATTCGGAGCATCTTCACCAAGAAGCTGGTCTAGCAAAAAAACAATCATGAAAAATCATACGATGGTTAAGAGCCAAATTAAAATGTGCGCTACCTGAGCACCAAAATAGGCAGTTGATCCAATAGGAATCTCATCGGTTCAAGGGCCACGGTCACATAGATCGTGGGGGGTCTTTTGTGGCTCAGTGCTCTAATACCACATAACCGCGACGTCCTGGGTGTTTGAATGTGGCCCGGGACGTTTGTCACATGTCATCATCATCTCTCACCCCGTCTCCGTCTACTAACTATTGAATAACGGCAACAACAAAAAAAAGAGGATCCCTCATACTCATTTGTAACTAACCAAGAGAGACCAGATCGTTCAGCTTTAAATCACTTGGCATCAATGCATCCATGCAGAGGGAGGAGAAAACATGACAACATTTCTGCCTGATTCAGTCTGGACCTTCGGGACAGACAGACAGACGAAACCGTGCCCGTGATCGTAGACGGTCATTCACAACAAGTTATTGATGACGTGTGAGAGCAGGAATAACGAGGAAGCACACCCGCAACGGCCTTTTAGAAATAAAAGCGCAGCGGTCAGGACAGGCCAATTAACCTGAGATGTTAGTAACGAGGCTCAAGGATGCACAGTTGTCACACAGCTTAATACCAAAGGCATATTGTAACAACCTCCTCTCCCACAGGACGTGCAGAAAGAAGTAGTGTTTGCCTCCGTGGCGTTTTCCTCTCCCTCTTCTGATCTCTCATATCAGTCTGCTCACAGAGTCGAGCTGTGAGCGGGCTACAGTATAAATATCCCAGACCCCATTATTACTCCGACAAAATCTTCCTTGCCGTTGTCAAGCCGCTAAGTACAAAATGGTGAATTGCAGACACGAAGAGAGATAATTGCCGCTCACGCAGGAAATTTGGCAAGCGCCTTTCCCGCGAGACCCGGATGAAATGGTGCTTCAACCCCCGAAACTGTCATTCTTAATGAAATGGTAATTACAAACCCAGCGGAACAGCTGAGGGGTCTGCCGGGGCCCACGGAGCCCAACTACCAGAACAAACCTGCTACAACAACCTGCAGAGAAGAGAGAGAGCGAGAGAGAGGGGGAGAGAGGGAGAGAGGGAGGAAGGGGGAGGGGAAGAGGGAGGCTGGGCTAGAAGAAAGAAAGAAGACATGAGGCAGGCGAGAGGTTCAGGTACGCAGAAACACCAGGAATTTGAGATTTATTTTAATTGCGAAATGCAATACACACTCCAGGTTGGAGTGTGTATTACACCGGGACCCTCATCAATAACGCTGACTGTGGAGAAGGGGGTGGGGGTGGGGTGGGGGGAGGGTGTTGGTTAAAAGGGGCCACACGGCCAGGGTAATTGATTGCTTTGTAAGTGAACGTGTCTTTAACCTTTGGGAGGTCAGGCCCAGTCGGACACCATCAGTCCTGCCCGGGTTTTGAACCGCTTCCAGCCGTTTGTCTTCCGCCGCTCCCTCGTCTCCGGGCCGATTTGTCAAGCATGAGATGTTTTGGGTGTTTAGATTACAGGCAAGATGGGAAAACAAAGGCAAAATGCCACCCCAAACAAAAGAGCCCGAGCCCCGGATCTCCCACTGATCTGCGGGCCGGGCAGCGGGCCAGATACCTGGGGTGCTGAAACTGAAGGGGGGGGTGTGTGGGGGGGGGGGGGCCTTGCTGAAACAGAGCCACTATGGAGCCCCCCCCCCCCCGAAACACTGCCAGTGCGGAGCTTGAACCGGAGCCAGAATGGAGGCTGAACGGGAGCCAATGTGAGGATTGAACGACAGCCAGAACGGTGACATGAGATAGAGCCGGAATAGCGCCTTGAGACGAAGCCAAGATGGAAGCCAGAGACTCGGGAGGAGGAGACGCGGGGGTGAGGTTGGGAGGGGGTGTGGGGTGAGGTTGGGAGGGGGTGTGGGGTGAGGTTGGGAGGGGGTGTGGGGTGAGGTTGGGAGGGGGTGTGGGGTGAGGTTGGGAGGGGGTGTGAGGGAGCTCGGGGCGGCTGACTGTTTTCCTCGGCGCAATACGCCTCATCGCCGGGGGTTTTACAGTGTCCCTCTGCCCACCCTCCCAGGTACTTAGGCCTGTCTGTCTGCCTGTCTGCCTGTCTGTCTGTCTGTCTGTCTGTCTGTCTGTCAGGATGTTGTGGAGTGGCTAAAGATGATTTATCTCTCAGATTATCGGGGCCGGTAGCCGCCGCGTCGCTCCTACAAACCCCCCGGAGAGACAGGTCAGAAACACCACCTCGTGTAGGACCGACACTGGCAAGGTGACAGCACCCCCCTCTCTCTCTCTCTCTCTCTCTCTCTCTCTCTCTCTCTCTCTCTCTCTCTCGTCCGAGGCCCTCCACCGCCAGGGAGCAGGTTTCTAGCTGACCCGAGTCTCATGGCACGACGGAAAGGAGAAAGTCAAACTCACATTTTTCTTGAAGCGCAGCTGGGAATTACGGCGGTGTATTTATTTTCAGACGTGCTAGTTTGTCACCGTAAGGTAAAAACGCCGTGTTTCCACGCGTGTGTGTGTGCGCGCGTGTGTGTGTGTGTGTGTGTGTGATGTATGAAGGACTGGGTGTGCACGTGCAAGAGTATGCGCGCGTTTGCGTCAAAGCACAAGGTGTTCTGTGTGCCTGCCAGTTCCATCTGCTGTTATATTGCCACTGACGCGATGTACCTGTCACTTCTCTCCTCGGCTGAGGTGTGTGTGTGTGTGTGTGTGTGTGTGTGTGTGTGTGTGTGTGTGTGTGTGTGTGTGTGTGTGTGTTGTATTTCCACCCAGCAGGAACTGTTGTTAGATCTGACAGCCAGTAACATGGACTCGCGGTGAAAAAGGGAGAAAAAAAAAAAAAAAAAGTACTCTCAAGATCCAGATCCCACCCTGAGTCTGCCAGACTAACTGTTTATGAGGAAGCAGTGCAGTCCTGCCTCACCTACACACTCCTCAGCTCACTCCTCACCTACACACTCCTCAGCTCACTCCTCAGCTCACTCCTCACCTACACACTCCTCAGCTCACTCCTCCACCGCGGCCCAAGCAGCGGACGCCCTTCTCTCAAGTGGTGTGTGTTCTGTTACCTTCGCGACTTGAAGAGAGTCTCAACTTTGTTTTCGTTTGGGCTCATTTACGTTTCCGTTTTAGAGATTGAGTAAGTGAACATGAAATAATTTCTATTGCTAGATCTGTGTCTGTCTGTCTGTCTGTCTGTCTGTCTGTCTGTCTGTCTGTGTGTGTGTGTGTGTGTGTGTGTGTCTGTGTGTCTGTGTGTGTGTTAGTCGTGCATATTCCTACCTTCGCTGTGCCTGAAGATCAATAATCTTGCAACTCTTTCAGGTCTGTAAAAAAAAACAACAGATGAATACAGAGGGCGAGTGTGAGTGTATGAGCGTGAGTGTGTGTGTGTGTGTGTGTGTGTGTGTGTGTGTACGTGAAAGAGTGCATGCTTGCTAGTCTGCGTGTGTGAAAAAAGAAAGTGTCTGTGTGTATAAATGCATGCATGTGTGAGTGTGTGTTGCATGTGTTGTTTTTGCAAGGGATGGTGATTGTGTGTGTGTGTGTGTGTGTGTGTGTGTGTGTGTGGTGTGACGAGAGAGAGTGCCTGCACACCTAATAGGCCATTTCCATTTCACACAAGGCCATAGATCGTCTGAGGGCAGCGGGTCTCTCTCTCCCCCTCTCTCTCTCTCTCTCTCTCTCTCTCTCTCTCTCTCTCTCTCTCTCTCTCTCTCTCTCTCTCTCTCTCTCTCCCCCTCTCTCTCTCCCTCTGTTTCCCTGGTGGGGTTGTAAAACTGGCCTCATGTCTCTGCCCTAGCCAGATAGCTTAATTAATTATCCAGACCTCCTCTTTTTTCATCGCTGAGCCAATTACCCTGCGACTGAGCTTGTGGTCTATATAGGTGTGTTTTACTAGAGAGAGAGAGAGAGAGGGTGTGAGAGTGTGAGAAAGAGAGAGAGAGAGAGAGAGATAATTAAAGATATACCTCTTTCACAGTCTAACATTCTCACATTCAGGGTACCATCACTTAATATTAGCGTCGCTGTACAATGATATTGTATTCTCTGAACGGAGAGTAGATCTATATGTGAGTAATTGTTGGCTAATTGAGAGGAAATGTGTGTGTGTGTGTGTGTGTGTGTGTGTGTGTGTGTGTGTGTGTGTGTGACTAAGCAGAAGGATGAGGGTGAGAAGACTGGGACGGCGTCCACACTAAGCCGTTTAAATTTGAAAACGCCATTTTTGGGCCTAGCGTTTTCAAAAAGTTCGCCGTCCACACTAGTGTGAACGGAGCCGACCTAGACTGGTGATGTGACGTTGAACCCCAACATGAATTTCTGGCTGTTTATTGACTGAATTTGCCAGTGTTGGATAACCAGAAGGCACCAGTCTGTTATACACACATGTCCACCACCTCTAGCTCCTCTTTTCTTTTGTTCCTCTCTTCTCCTCTCCTCTTCTCTACTCTTGTCTACTGCTCTTCTTTGTTTCTCTCTTCTCTTCTCTTCTCTTCTCTTCTCTTCTCTTCTCTCTTCTCCTGTCTTCAAACTGTGTTCTCATAGTTTTACTTGAATGACGTTTTCCAGACATAAATCTGTATTTTGCAAACCTAAAGTAATGCTCCATTTAAAAGAGAGAAAATATAAGTTATTGTGTGTGTGTGTGTGTGTGTGTGTGTGTGTGTGTGTGTGTGTGTGTGTGTGTGTGTGTGTGTGTGTGTGTGTGTGTGTGTGAGAGAGATTGATGGGTCAGTAGATAAAGCGGGCTGACTGTGCCGTGTGTGTGTGTGCACCGGCTCGCCCAGAGGGACAGGGGAAGCGGAGCGCTGCACCTCCTGCAGGGGGTGCCGTGTCTCCCGGCAGGGGGGTGCAGCAGGCAAGCAGAGGGGTGCCTGTACCCCAAACCCCCCCCCCCCCCCTCCCACACACACACACACACACACACACACACACACACCACCACCACCCTACTGTGCTTCAGGAGGGGGGATAGGGACCCCGTGCTCTTCTCAACCTCCACTGATGCATAATTCATGCACGAGTAGCAATTTTGATGTTTTGCTACGGGGGTAGAAAAACAAGAAATTTCAAAATAAAGTCCCCCCCCCCCCGCCTCCCTCGCCCGCCCCAACCCCCATTTTTGTTTTCCTCATTCAAAGTTAATTCATGTTGCCGCCACAATTAGCTGACAGCGAGTTTTTTGGGGGAATGCAAATCTGTTTTGGAGTCCCTGCATCGAATAACATTTGGCACCCAAAGCTTCCAAACCTGTTTATACACCCAGACTTCATTCCTGGGTGCACTGTGATGGTTCATGACAAGATGTTAGTATTTGGTCAATTTTTATAAACGATGAGCCACCGTGCTATCCGCTCAGGGGAAACATCGGTCCCACTATTCGTGCTCGGGACACGCTGACCCGATAAACCTCAGGTCCGGTGGTCAGCAGACAGAAACCCTGCTACCGGAGCGTCAAAGTGCATTGACATTGCATAACAAACTCCGTGTGGCTCCCATGATGAAACCGCATACCGGATGCTGCTCGTCACACCTTACAATAAACGCGTCAGACGGACTTTTTTTTTTTCCCGCGTTTGATCGTCGCCGTTCCGTCGGCCGTATCAGATATGGTTATATGGCATCAAAACCTAATCCCTTTGAAGGGACAAACAAAAGGCCCCTGGTTCGGTCGAACGCTTTGTCCGGAGTGAAAGGAAAGCACTTGGGACCTGGGAGGGAATCCTGTGCCAAGCTTTTAGCACAGCACTCACTCAATCTCTTCCCCTCTCTCCCTCTCCCTTACAAGGGCAGCAGACATCTAAAAGGGACTGTACCTTGGTGCATGTCCAACAAAAGCTCTCCACCGAATTTCATCCTCTATTGAATTTGTGTTTGAATAACACTCGAGCTACAAATCAAAATATGTTGGACACCGAGAGTGAGGTCATGGGGAATAGATCATCGCGGCTTCCAGAGAGAAGTCTCCTTGCGCGAGGGAAGGGAGCGGTCGGCCTGCTACTCTGACTGATGGTTGTAGAGACCAAGGGCGGTTCGGTGCCCGTTCTCCCGAGACGGGGAGTCCACGCGCGGTGCCAAAACCCCTCGTTTTTCCTTCCCCCGCCATATATTTCATTAAACTTTTAACTCTTTGCGAGGTAATTCCCTTGACATTTCGAGGACTGCGGCGTCGAGCGCTGCTTATTATCTATTATTTAAAGCCGGGGCGGACGTTTACCTAATACACCTTTAAAAATATATATTCTAAAAGCAATTTTTTTTTTTTTTTGATCGTCTTTGTTCGCCGCTTCTCTGGAAGAAGAAGTTCTCAAACCGAAGACGCTTGAGTTAAATGGATAGAAAGTGTACAACATGAAAAGCGGCAAAGCCGAGCGGCGTGGCGCGGGTCCCATTGGCGCCGATATAATTAAGACCTCTTCTCTTAATTACTTAATAAGCCTAATTAGTTACATTTCTGAGCAGCAGATTTAAGCTCTGAGAGAGATGGAAATCGCAGGAATGGGAAGTCTGTTTGTTATTTCGTTTAACTCCTTGACGTTAATGAAATTAGCGCATCACGATATGACAGGAACCAAACCACGCTGGAATTGACCTCAGGGCTAACGCTGCTTTTTATACTCCTGATAACATTCAATTAAGTGACACCGAGCAGAAAAAGGAGCTATGATAAAATGATACAAAACATAGATCAATATGGTTTTTTTTTTTGTGTGCGTCATCCTGATCAAGTGTCTGCGTCCGTCTGTCATTCACCCGTGTCCAGATGTGATGGCGGAGAGGTGGGTGAAACTGACCCGGGGGGGTAAGCAGGAGGGCCCACCGATCACGCCGGGGGAGCTGCTACTGCATTCCTGGCCACTTAATTAGAGGTTGTTGGTACCACAGAAGGTGTCACCAACCTTTTCAGGCGCCGAACAGATGGTGTCCCCTCTTTTTGAGGTCCTGCCAATGCCCACTCTCTGGCTCCTGGGAAAATGACCTAACTCGCAGGCAGCTGCTTAGTGCGGCTTGAGTGATTCTTTACAGCCACTTCTATTGCCGGGTTGGGGTGGGGGTGGTGGGGGTGGTGGGGGTAGGGGGCTTAGCAGGACGTACCACCGCAAACAAGGGGTGAAACCACCACGTCTGGGTCCCTGCATAGTGGCTGATTCTTGGGGGGGAAATATTGTTTCGGGGGGGGGGGGTTGCAGCGCAGTCGTCGCGATCACTGTGTTTTTTAACGCCACGCGCAACGAAGACGGAGAGACTCCGACCCGGGAGCTCTCCCGATGCCTCCGTGTTGTGGGAGGTTGCGTGTACCTTCCCCTGCCACTGGCAGATGGTGTGAATATCAACAGAGAAAGGACCTGGGAAGGCCCGCAGAACAAAAAGTGAAAAGGGTTTTCTCAACAGTTACAAAGAGGCCCCATGGAGAGGTGGGGGGGGTGGGGGGGGGGGGAGTGGCCTGAGTCCGAATGGATAAAAAGAAAGGGGGAGTAGAGCTTGCGAGGGCATTCGCCACCGAGGAGTAAAAGAGGATGGAGAAAATGCGAGGGCCACAGACTCGATATGTGCGGAGGTGGGGGTCGGGGGTTTAACATGCCTCCGTGCTGGGCGGACAGAAGTTGGGCTGTCACTCTGCGGTCGGCTTGGCTCGGCCTCCCTCGCAACACGCGGGACGTGGAGGGATACCGAGTTGAAATTGGATGGCTGTGTCTGACTAATTGCACGCTCTGCTTTGCATTATTCAGAAGAAAAAAAAATCAAACCGGTGACTATTTCGAAAGAGAAATAAAGTCCACGCGCTGCGCGGCTCCCCTTTTTTTGGGCTAACGAGCCACGGTGCTTCATCAGACCGTCTGATGAAGAGCGTCGTGGCTCTAAGGTGACAAGGTGGTAATAAATCTGCAGAAGGGAGCTAGGCAGCGTGCACACTTGTCTTTCACGTTGTCCTTGATCTGCCCGGCACCTGCACCTCGTACCGTACTAGGGTTCATTCACGTACATTTGGATGACTTAACTGTACAGGCAATATTAGATAGAACAGATAGAAAAGTATTCTGCGCAAATTTCTACCCAGGGAAACCGCTAGGGCTCGTGTGAACTCTCTCCCTTCCTAGCTAGCCGCGGGATCGGATGGGGATGGCCCGGGAGGAGGCCGGGGAGTCTTCCTGGAAAGCAGCTCAGCTCAGCTCAGCTCAGCGGAGGTGTTTCATCGACATGGCAGGGACATAAAATTTGTCATTTTCATCATGTTGTATCGTGGGTAAACCTGTTTCCCGCAGCTTTCTCTATCAGATATATGTCTGTGTGGGTTTACGGCCGCGGAGCCGGGGCCAGGCCCGATCGATCTGCAGGAGCCATAGGATTTAATAGGTGCAGAGCTCCGGCGGAGGGGGAGCCGGGGTGGGGAGGGTGTATTTAATCACTAACAGGGAGCAGGGTGGTGAGACCCCGGTCACCAACCGCTTTCTGTTTTATGAGAAGCCGGAGAGTCACTTTTTTCCCCCCCGCACTGGCCGACAATCTGAGATCTGTCGCTGCTGCTGCTGCCGTTGTTGTTGTTGTTGTTGTTATTTTTTCTACTGTAGGCCACAAAATGAAAACGACATTGTTTGTTGTTGCTGATGAATAGGCCCATGGGCGGCATCGGTCGGGTATGGAAGGGTGTGAGTGAGTCTAAATGCGGTCTGCCTCGTTTTTTTTCATCATCATAATGGAGAGCCCATGTAACTCAGAAAATTGCCAGAAAATTATGGGATATCTTAGAATAAACACACCGGGGGAGCATTCAGGACCAGTGATCCTTGTCATCTGTGCGTTTTGGCGATCTATTCATCCCCTTCAGGAAATAATAACATCTTGTCAGTCATCAGTCGTTGCTCTGCTTGTTTGGCCGTTTTGGCGGCAAACGCAGGGACGTGGTGTCTGGTGAACCGACGCCACGCCGAACGCATCAAACTCCACCGCGCTTTGGGCCCCCGAACGCATTCACATTCACATTCATAAACAAACCCCCCCCCGAATGACCTTGAACTTCAGCAGCGCACCTCGCCCCGCAAAACCCCCCCGCGCACTCCCCTTTCCCGCCTAATGCTATTACGCCCGGCCCCCGCACGCTAAAAGTCATCGATGGTGATAGCGGCTGATTAGATTGTGTCCATTGATCGCCGCGCGCTGTTAGGACGAGGACCGTGCGGGTCCGCGGCGTCCGCCTTCGCCTCCGCAGACACACCGACAGTCTGAGGCGGGAGGAGACGGGAGGAGACGGGAGGAGACGGGAGGAGACGGAGCCCCATGCAGGGCGGCAGATTGAGTTATCGATCGGCTCTCTCCTCTCCTTTCTCCCGCCTCTGTCTCGGCCGCTTCCGAGAGACCCCGTCATCAGGATAATGAATTTCACTTATTGCAGATTAACGGCATAAGGTCCGTATGGTAATAGTGGCAAGAAATTAGCTCTTTGTCACCCCCTCTGGATTTCCAGGGGGTGGGGGGGGTGAGACGAGGCGGGAGGAACCTCGTTTACGGCGCGCAGCCGCCACCGGGTTTGAGGGCGTGCGATTTGAACGAGAGGGAATTGAAAGAGTAGAAACGGCATGAAAATGGAAGGAAGCGAGGGAGAATTACGGGGGGGAGACCGGGGAGGGCCCGTGCTTTCACCCGGCACCGGAGGAGGAGGAGGAGAGTCGCGAGGCAAGACGTTCAGGTTGATGGAGGAGGATGAAGGGGAACTTAAGAGAGGAAGAGCACACTGAGTAGCAGGCTGAGCCGTCGAAAGGGAGAGGGCAAAGTGAATGATTTAAAAAGAAAAGGAAAGAGGAGGGCAGAGAGAGAGAGAGAGAGAGAGAGAGGAAGCACTGTAGTGGTCATACAGTCACCAGGCAGCGGCGGCGCTTAAGGGGCGGCCATTGTGCTTCCCTCGCCTCGATCGGGGTGGTAAAAGAATGAATAATGAGGCTTGATTACAGTCCGTGAGACGGCACATCGTTCAGAATCAATCCTCCAGGCAATTACGCGGCGGCGGAAAACGGCGGCCCCTCAGCCCCGGGCCGGACAGAATGGGAAGTGATTGTGTCAGAGGACAACATCATCTTCGCAAATGACTTGTTGCCTCCTCACGTCGGAGCCATTAGCCGCTTTCTTTCCCGCGGTCCTCGCGAGCACATTCGCCCGCCCACGTCAAAAAGCTTCCAACGCACTTATGTGTAAGCACATAAGCACGTCACACACACGCACACACACACACACTGCACTGCACTGCACTGCACGCCCACGCGTACGTACGGGTGAATATCTTTCCCACTGGTTTCAGGTATGGCTTTGGCGTGCTGGATGCAGGGCTGATGGTGCAGCAGGCCGTGCACTTCAACACCGTCGCCCCGCACAAGACGTGCACACAGGAAGTCACGCTGAATCCCACCAGGTAGGCAAGCATCCTTTTTTATATTTGCTACATATGTTTATATAGCCGCACACATGTTTACATTACATTTTTTTTATTGGTTTTATGGCTTTTTATTGCTTACTTTATATTCTATTTTTGCGCTTATGTTTTTATTTTTCATTTTTCCCGGCTGTATCCTGTTACTTTTGCTGCTGCTACAACCCATTTTCCCCACAGGGATCAATAAAGTTTCATCTTATCTCTGTGTGTGTGTGTGTGTGTGTGTGTGTGTGTGTGTGTGTGTGTGTGTGAGAGAGAGAGACCAGAGAGAGCACACACACCCAATGCTTACTGTGGTAAGTCATTCATGTGGTTTCGGTCATCAACTTGACAGACCGCGATCCGTTGTTTTATTGGTCAGGATCCTTCCTTCAGGAGGCGTGGTCAACGTGAGCATCCAATCAGACGGCTGCCAAGGGAGGGACGACGAAGTCAACATGCTGGAGCATGTTCAGGTCAGCTCATTATCCGTTGTTGCTTTGTTGCGTGCCAACCCGATCAGCTATCGACCAATATCAACTATATTGACAAAGGGGACAAGCATAGCAGTTACTGATGACAAGATATTAATATCAGTATGATCACTTATTAGAAGCAGATCACCAAACGCACACAGCTTATAGGGATCTGAATTCTTGTACGGCTTCCAAATAGATTTAGCTTGATAGTAGACAGTACAAGATCAAACTTGGACTCATTGAGGTGCCACACCGTACCGTACCCAGTTACTGCTGGCTACTACCACTACACCAGTGCAGTAGATGGACAGGAGCATGAGGTGAAGAGGATGTGACAGCGAATGAATGCAGTGGATTCAAATCTGTACAATCACAGTCCACGGCCAGCTTCCTCGGCGAGCGCTCCCCGTCTACCGAACAACACGGGGGAAGCCTGGAACGTTTCACACCGGCAGCATCCACCAGCTTCTCCAGATGTTGTGTGTTTTATCTGGAACAGGAGAGACGCGCCAAAAAACAACAACAACAACAACAATTGTGACGTTTATTGCGTTGGCTGTGTCATTTGCAGAAAATACCGTCTGTGCGTTTGCTTGTGTTCATGCCACATACATACAGACGTGCATATGTTTGACTGCGCGCGTGCATACATACGTCTGTGTGTGTGGGTGTGCATGCGTGTGTGTGTGTGTGTGTGTGCGTGTGCGTGTGCATGCGTGTGTGTGTACATACTTGTGAAACAGCAGAGAGGGAGCGGGAGTGTGTCAGCATGTAAATTGAAAAGGCTTCATCTTTGCGTCTCTCCTCCCCGGCAGAAAGCGTGGGTCAGGCCATCGCTGCGAGGTGTGATTGATGGATGTGTTGCCATGGTAACACGCCGTAAACAGGAGCAGGCTGTCAGTCTTTTTTTGCAGCTCGCCGTCTCTCTCTCTCTCTCTCTCTCTCCGCGATGTGCCATTGTCACACCAGATGTGCTGCCTGAGATGAACGGGGAAAGGCAGGGTGTTTACTGGGGGGGGGGGGCAACTACATGTGCTTCAAATAATTTAGCTAATCTCCCCTTGACCATCTTTCTCTCTTCTCTTTCTGATCCTCTCTTCCTACCTTTCTCCCGTCTTCCTCTTCTAGGAGGAAGGGGCGGGGGCGGCTGTGGATCGGTCTCCGTCCATTTGTTTGTTTGTTTGTCCATCTGTCCGTCACACTCGATATCTCAGACACCGCTGATCAGATTTGGACAAAACTTTGGGGAATTTATTCATTGTAGCGCTGCATTGCGGCTTTTTCTTTTTTTTTTTTTCAAAATTACACTGATTGGCCCAAGAGGCGTGCTACGTTGTTTGTTCATCCATGTGTGTCACATGCAGTATCACATGCGGCATCAGTGATTTGATTTTGACAAAAACGTGATGCATCTCACTGCATCCTGCCATTTTCAACATGTATACTAATTACCCCGGGGGAGGGGGGGGGGGGGTGTTATAAATCTTTTAAATTACATTAATATATTAAAAATTGGATGACCAGTCAGTCAATTACATTTTTCAAAAGGTCCAGTCCAATGAGTGACAGCTCCTCTTTAGTTATTCCTGTCCCACACAATAAACAACCACAAGGTGACATATTTGTTACTGATTGGCCCAGAGGGGGACTGCATCATTCCCAGGGGGGGAACGGCGTGTTTACTCTTACCTTGTTTTCTTTTTCCTTCAACCCTCTCTTTCTACCCGCTCCCCATCCTCCATCTCTCTTCCTTCCTCTCTATATCCCTCCCTCCCCGTCCTCCCCGTCCACCCCCCTTACCCCCCCCCCCCCGCCCGTCTCCCACCAGGTGAGGGTGAGCGTCAGCAGCGTGTGCCGCGGCGACCTCTCCGTAGTCCTGGAGTCTCCGTCCGGCACCGCCTCGCTGCTGCTGGACGCCCGGCCCAACGACGCCTCGGCCGCCGGCCTGCGGAACTGGACCTTGATGAGCATCCACTGCTGGGGGGAGCGGCCGCGGGGTCTCTGGACCCTCCAGGTGAGAGAGGATCATTTACCTGCCACGTTACGGGTTCTAACCCGGTCGGTGACAGCCTGCATCGTGAGGGTATGTGAGGGTCTTTTTTTTTTATCATCCTCTTGTGAGTGGACTGAAAAAACAGCTCCAACCCAGGAGTGTTTGGAAAGCCCTGCTGCGGTGTAGATGTTTGGCTTGGAGGGACGTCACCTTGTCATGGCGGCTTCTGCGACGGCTAAACCTGCACAGCTCAAGTGAGGAAGGTATTTGTGGTGTCGGTGAGGCTAGGCTTTCTCAAAGTGACACCCCTTTCCCAACACATTCAGTGTAATGAGTAAAAATAGATTAAAATCCGGATTTTCCACACGTTCACCTGGAAACCTTATTACCCTTACCCATGATGCTCCGGTTCACACCGGCCGGTCTTCCAGTCGCTCCGATGTATAGATGTTTAAAAATAGCACAGCCCGGCCCAGCTTGGTTCAGTTCATCTTGCCTCAGCACTGTGAATCACCCTCTACTTTCATCTCCCAGCTTCAGCCAAGCATGGCAATCTTCATTTTCCTCCCCACGCTCTTCTCTTTTTTTTTTTTTTTTTTTCTTTTTTTTTATAGATGTGCTGATGTTTGATATGGAGGAAGGAGCTAAAATGGAAGGGAAATTAACACTGGAAGGTTAAGTAACCTTGGCTGGGTTTGACAGACACAATACTGCCGACGTCTGATTAGAATCCATACTCACAGACTGAGGTCATTTACTGTATATATGTGTGGGTGGCGGGGGGGTGGATTCAGTGTGTGTGTGTGTGTGTGTGTGTGTGTGTGTGTGTGTGTGTGTGTGTGTGTGTGTGTATGTGTGTAGGCATCAGTCCTTGTAAACAGTTGGAGGTTTATAGAGAAAAAGCTGTGTAGATGAAAGACACCTACCCACCCCCCGTCCTCTATCCCTCTCTCTCTCTCTCTCTCTCTCTCTCTTTCGTCCTCTCTCTCTCTCCCCGCCTGTCTCTCTCTCTCTCTCTCTCTCTCTTCCGTGTCCTCGTACAGATTTACTGTCCCCTCTGTGACCAATTACCAAAGCCCGGCGCATCCCAGAGCCGGGGTAGGAAACACCGCGAGTCGAGCCACGTAACGGAGCCGCTTGCTCATTACCGGAGGGCCGAGAGGAGTCACCGCGACGCTCACAACACAAATTAACACTCGCATCTGATGCTCAGCGTGCCTTAGCACACCGCTAATCAGCACACACACACACACACACAGCAGTAAACACTCATCGTCAGCCTCACTGTAAATGGGAGAGAAACACACACACACACACACACATATGCAGGGAACTGTAAATAAGGCAGAGCATTAAGGCTTCAGGCGTAAAGTCACAGCAAAAAGGAAGAGAGAGGGAATGACACTGAGGAAATTAGAGAGCACACACACACACACACACACACACACACACACACACTTCTCAAAATGAGGAGCAGTTTAATTTCACTGTAATTTAATTCACTAGAAATTATCCCAATTAGAAAATGTGAGCGAGTGGCTATAGTAATCACAGGCTTGTCTCTCTCCACTAGTATCTCCCCACATACAGTGCAGACGGTTACGCAATACTAAACAACAGCACAAATCTTCCCACACGGGGTCCCCGGGACATGCTGGTAGAGTTGTTTCTGATCGTCGGTCGTGGCGTCTAAATTCTAGACGGAGAGAACGAGAAGGCGAGAGAGAGAGAGCGGTAGAAGAGAGGCAGAGCGAAAGAGAGAGAGGAAATAGAGCACAGAGGCCCTGAGAAGAGTCTGGACTATCTACTGGATCAGTGTTTAAGTCAAGGGGCACGGGGGAGGGGGGTCGAGGGGGAGGAGGGAGGAGGGAGGAAGATGGCGAGGTTTCGGTAGAGAGTCTATATTGATTTGTCATGATGACAATTGTCAAAGAGCGCGGCGGGTGGCGGCGGTGGGAATAAAAGCAGGACTGAAGTGAAAAGGGAGCGAGTGTTAAGGCTCGAGGCTCCGGTGACCTTCCAGCTCGCTGAAGGAGAAGAGACTGCAGGGCTGGAAAGACTCTCTCTCTCTCTCTCTCTCTCTCTCTCTCTCTCTCTCTCTCTCTCTACCGCCATCTGTGGTGCCGCTCGGTTCATCGGTTCATTGAGACAATATTGCCAGAGCAGGATATAGAATATACATTTTCCAGACACCCAGCCAACAGCAGCTTTTACATTCAGACGTTCAAACCGTGTGCAGCACAACAGCAGCTAATCGCTAATATCAAGAATTACACAGAACAGATGATGTTATAGAAAATCATCAGCATCATTCAATTGTGTGTGTGTGTATGTACATCCTCTCTCTCTCTCTCTCTCTCTCTCTCTCTCTCTCTCTCTCTCTCTCTCTCTCTCTCTCTCTTCATTAAGCACTTCTACCTTCCTGCAGTGTAAACCAGAGGTAACATTGCATAGGAAATGGAAATTTGACAGTTTAAGCCATTTGTTTTACATATTGAGGGTTAGTGTTGGGTTATTATTGAGTGTGTTCACGTGTGTGTGTGTGTGTGTGTGTGTGTGTGTGTGTGTGTGTGTGTGTGTGTGTGTGTGTGTGTGTGTAATACAGTGAAGGTTTTTGTTTTTTTTAAACTTGTTACGATGACTGGCAGTGTTTTTTATTTCCTTCTGCTGCATAACACAGTGGAAGTTCAAAGAATAATGGGGGGGATCATTATTATGCTCCGCTTCCACAGAAACCTTGTCTCACCACACACACACACACACACACACACACACACACACACACACTCAGAGAGAGAGAAGGTAGAACACACACACACATCTGCACAAAAACGCTAACAACACACACTGTAGACAAACACACACACACACACACAGAGACAGATATCCATACACACTTACAGAAACACACTCAAACACAAACGTCACTCTCCCTTCCACCCGTGGCTCCATGCTGCCATGCCCACAGGGAGTGTGTGTGTGTGTGTGTGTGTGTGTGTGTGTGCATATGTGTGCATATGTGTGTGTGTGTGTGCGCCCACACTTTGGGGCGCAAGCCGAGCGCTACTAGTGCTGCTGTAGAGATATAATAGCAGTTTTTAGCCTGCAGCACTGTGGCTGGCGAGCCCCCCCCCCCAACACCCCAACACCCCCCCGCTGACCATGACTGACAGATCACACATTTACCATCATAATCCCCGGTGCCGCATTAGGAATCCCTCCTCCTCCTCCTCCTCCTCATCTTCCTCACCGTCCTCTCTCATCTACCCAATAGATTTTAGAAGCCAAACAGTGCCAGTGTTATAACGAGGGCTTGTCTATATATAGAGACAATACGATAATACATACCATCCAGTCCTGCTGTCCACCTCTGATATGATGGACATGATGCAGGTGGATTGATTCATTGATCCATTTTAGAAGTGATCAGCACTACATTGTCTATGGAAAGCTCTTAACCTGAGGCTTTACCACCCAGACAACAATGGAGGAAACTCTGATTACTTGATTCATTGATTGGCGCGGAAATGGTCAAATTTAAAGATATCAAGTATCAGCACAAAATATCAGCTATCAGCTTCAACCCATATTATCAGGAAAATACATTTTTACAACATCAGGTTTTATTACATTTTTGACCCATTTGATCAAATTCTGACGTGTTCTTACATTATCTGGCAGTTACTACATCAGTTGCTACACTTAAGCAGCAGGACACACACACACACACACACACACTTGTTGCCCATTTCAAAACTGTTATTACGTGTTACTCTCTGGGAGCGCTAATCCGTTACGCAACTTTTCTCATCTGCGCTAGCTCAAAGGATGAATAAATCAGAGGGAAATAAATGGGGGGATGAGGTGGGGATATAGATGTTTAAATCAACGTCACTCTTTATTTAAAGGGAGTGGAAACAAAAAGTAACGACCCGGATGGATAATTACAGGATTAGAACTGGAACTGGAAAAAGAAAAGTTGCAACGTTATTGTGACCGTAGCACCAAACACCGGTAAACAAGTAACTGCACCGAGTTGGCACGCTGCACCGTCAAAGCATAGGTAGTTGCTACTGTGGAAACACACACACACACACACACACAATCTCACAAACATGTACTCTCAACCGCAAATATACACATACACACACTCCCTCATACACACTCCCTCACACACACACTCCCTCACACACACTCTGGCCCAAGGTGGCTTTCTAGAGGTGCATATATTTCCATATATTTCCATGTTTAATGAGTTTTGGGAGATCAAGCGATCCAAGCGGCCCTTTGTGGGTATTTCTTTCTCTTTTTTAGTGGGGGGGGGGGGGGGGGGGGGGGGTGTCTCCATGTAAATATCACCCACTGTGTGTTGGCACCCGCCACAGATGTTCGGGGGCGAGGGCACCCTGTGGGCACAGGATACCTATTTCTGTTTGCCTGCCTTCTGAGTGTGAGAGAGTGAGGGAGGAAGTGTGTGCGTGTGTGTGTGTGTGTGCGTGTGCGTGTGTGCGTGTGCATGTGCTGTGTAATATGTGAATCCCTGCGTGTGCCTATTTATGTTGTTGAGTGTGTTGTGCGTTTGTGTGTGCGTGCTACAATAAGCGCGTTTGTGCAAGTGCAATCCTGTGTGTGTTTTTTGTGTTTGTGTGCGTGCACGTTGCTGTGTGTGTGTGTGTGTGTGTGTCTGTGTGTCTGTGTGTGTGTGTGTGTGTCTCCCAGCATGCGCATGGCCATCATGTTCCTGTTTTGGATGATTGATGTGGTGGAGGGAGCAGAGAGGAGCTCAGGTTGGGCCAGAGCCTCAGTCTGACACGCTGCTGCTTCCCTGCTGCTTTACATATGTAGACCCAGCAAGACTCCTCCTCCCCCCATCTGACACTGCCTCGCTCTCTGATGCAGACGAGCTCTCAGAGGGGTTTTTTTTTTTTTGTTTTATTTTGAAACCATTATTTACCCAGGGAAGGTCGACTGAGCACATTCATACAGCTCCACGGTTTCTACAACCACCGTCTACTGCTGGTGGCCACTGAGCGGCTCCTCCGGGGGTCCAATTTATAATCTGTAACATTTTCATTTCAATAAATGTTTGCTAATCTCTATCACTGATTCATATAACACAACAGTGATTCAACCTCTAGCCAGTTGATGGAAAGCGTTTGCATCTGCTGCTTCTGAACACCTGGCGTCAGGTAGGGCTTTCCTGGGAAAAATCCCGGGAGACAGGAAGTGATGCGTTTTACGTTTCCAGCAGCAACAACAATAGAAAAAAAAAAAATAGAGGAAGAACCGGGTAGGTTAGCATGAGCAGCGGCAACCACCATGGCTGAACAGACAAAGAAAAGAGCGCCACCTACAGAAACTCAAACGGCATCGTGTTCTCTGGGAAGTGCAATGCAAGACCACTACAGTGATGGAGCAAAATCAAAAACACAAAGACCTGAAGGATTAGGGGGGCGATGCCGTTACTCGTTCACTTTCACCACATTTCCTCAGCAGTCCTGGTATGTGACCCAGCTACCATCCACTCATAAACCCTCTGCTGCAGTCCTGCCAAAACCTCGTATCCCTGGATTATTATTTTTTTTGGTCAAATTGACACTTGGCCCCTCTTTTGTCAAAAATGGGGAAATGTTTCATGGTCCAAGCCAAATCATCCATAATGCATTGTGGATGTTAATGGGAAACCAGACAGCATATCCTCAATGTAGCCTGGATGTTAGAGAAGGCTTTTGACTGTAACATTTGACTTCTCGGGTGCCCTTGAGCAAGGCACTGAACCACCAACTGCTCCAGTAGAGCTCCAGGCACTCATGCGGGTTTGCACATTGAAAACCCTTCATCGGGGTCAGGTCAGGTCAGGTCAGGTGTAACAGGAAGCGCCCTGACAAAAGAGCTCTATACATTACTATACATTCAAAGTGGTTTGTCAGACTGTGGTTGTACTGGGCAGCTCCCAGTGGCCACCAGTAGAAGACTGCAGTCACACTGGGCAGCTCCTGTGAATGTGTGTGGAAAGACGTTGACAGGTACATCAAATTCGATTCTCTCCGACTTTGTATTGGCTCTGATTCCATCTCTCCGTTTGTACGTCTCTTCGTCTCCTCCCGCTGCCTCCCCGCTACCTCTTCTTCTCTCTGCCTACGTCTCCGTCCCTCTCTCTCTCTCTCAACTCTCACTTGGTATTCCTCTTCCTTCTAAAGCTCACACTCTATCACTGGGTCTCACTTTCCTATCCCTGACGCTCACTCGTTTCAATATCCTGCCATCTCTGCCTCTCTCCTCTCCTCGGTATTTTTCTCAGCCAGCCACAATCTCTCTCTTCCCATCTCTAATCCCCCCACCTCTCTCTTTTTTTTTTCCTTCTCTCTATCGTTTCTCTCGCTGGCTTTGAAACCCCCCCCCCCACCACCCCCGTTCCTCTGGTTCTGCTAATCCTCTCATTTTCTTTGTCTCTCTTTTGTCTAAAAGTCAGTTTAATTTCTCCCTCCTTTAAAGCTCTGTCTCTGTTTCTGCTTGTAGTTTTGTAGTTCTCACACCTTTTATGCCTTTTTTTTATATGAACATGAAGTGTGTTTATAGCTAACTTCTACTTCTGACATTAACACCAAACACGATAACTCAAATGGAAACTCCAAACAACAGTGATCACGTGCAGTAAATTCATTTCATTATATTGTACGTGCCTCAGACACACACATGAAATAGGTTTTATTACCCTGATAATCTCCAAACCTATCTTTTCTTTTTCATCTTTGCGGGTAACTCTGCATGTACATCCCTACGTTCAATTCAATTAAAAACAATCGAGAAGCACGAAAATTGGAGTCATCAGGTTTTCATCGCGACGGCGGGGTCGCTGCTCCTCGCACAGAAAGGCATGCTGGGGAGGCTGAGAGGCGTGCGAGGCGTATCGATCCACCTGTAGCATCCAGCTGTTTGTTTACCAACAACAAATCAATGCGGCGCTTGGCTGGGGCCCCGCCATGTCTGGCCTCTGGTCTGCTCAGAGCGTACACACACATTTTCTCTCTCTCTCTCTCTCTCTCTCTCTCTCTCTCACACACACGTACACACTCATATACACACTCACAAACACACACACAGCTCTGTGGTGCCATCTCTGTTTTTGATCTCTGGCGTGCATGGGCACACACCGTGGTATGACAAGGTGAACGCTCAAATAATATCTCGTCGGTCATCAGTTATTGCTCCACTTTGCCTGCAGAAATGTAATCGATATAAGCGGGTTGGGAGGGTTTGGGAAGCTCTGGCTCTCCCACGACCCCCAAATAGGAATAACTGGGTGAAGGAAATAAATGAAGGAATGACTTAGCGACGTGTCTTCCAGGTGACGGACCGCAGAGGGACGGCGAGCAGCTGTGAGAGGCGGGAGG
Source organism: Hoplostethus mediterraneus (assembly GCA_034670385.1). NCBI lineage: Eukaryota > Metazoa > Chordata > Actinopteri > Trachichthyiformes > Trachichthyidae > Hoplostethus > Hoplostethus mediterraneus. The sequence continues at coordinate 5,161,599 of JAXDDW010000006.1, forward strand.
ACGAGCAGGCGGCCGGGGCCGTGCTCAGCGTTACGCTCGTCCTTTACGGCACCTACAAGCACCACGGGTCTACGCATGGTAGGTGAATCTGTGTGTGTGTGTGTGTGTGTCGTGTGTGGTTGGGTGTACCGGCGTTCACACGCAGTTTGAGAAAGCCCAAAGTATGAAAAATTGATTGGAGAATTTGTAGGAGTGGGGGAAAAGTATGGGGTGAAAAATGTATTTGTACACTCGCTGTCATTTTACTTCCTGGTGCATTTTTTTGTGCCTGAAAAAATGAACTGAACTCATCTGAACACTGTGACTGCCCATATACACTATGGGCAGTCACAGTGCCCAGCCGCTGTCAGCATGCATCATATTAAAAACCAACCAAAATCTTCAAAAGTCTCAATCCTGTACCTCAGTGAGTTGAGTTGAGGTGTGTGTGTGTGTGTGTGTGTGTGTGTGTGTTTTCTCTGTCTGCCTGGCAGTATTTATCCCAATTGTTTTCTAGGAGTGCAGCATGCATACAATTCACATTTCACCACACACTCAACACCAAATCCTTATTTTCTCTCTCTCTCTCTCTCTCTCTCTCTCTCTCTCTCTCTCTCTCACTGCCCACCCCCCCCAGTCTTCCGTTCAGTAGTGCTAACTGCCATCTCTGCTTCTTGGCTGAGGCAGTAGAGTCAGGGGAAGCCAGCAGGCTGGTGACCAGAGGGACTGTGATGTGTAATTACAGTGTGACCCCTCGCGACCCCTCCAAAAAAAAAAAAAAAATACACCCCTCCTCCACGGTGTGTGTCAGCTCCCACAATGCCCACAACCTCCTCAACTCTCCACCCGGCAACACACACACACACACACACACACACACACACACTCTCGTTAGCCACACCGGCACACTGCCATAGCCCGTCCTCCATGTCCCTGTTGGGGGGTTTAGGGTTGTTAGGCTCACTGATGCCTGCTGGGAGGGACACATTCAACCACGCTTCCCTGTTGATCTTTCTCCAGGCTCGCCACCAGTCATGGCAATCCTGGAATATCATGACATTTTCAGAGGGAAAGGGAAAGTCAGGGAAGTGCTCTGGTGAAGTCAGGGAATTTTGCAAATGGGTCACTTTACAGGAATATGGCAGAATGTATTTTCAGCTTGTGTCATAAATGTATTGCATTTGATGGTTTTCAGCCAAATTGTGGTGGAAACCCTTTAGAAAAAACACATTAACAAACCAGGAGGGAATCGCATTTTTTGGGTCATGGAAACGCTCCAACTTGATTATGGAATGACATGGAAAAAGTCATGGAATTTTGCATCAGGGCCTCTCTGTCTGTCTCGCTCTGTCAGGATGCTGATCTCTCTCAGTTGAGAAATCAATCTCACTCCCCCTCTTTCTTTCTCTCGCTCTCCATCTATCCCTGTGCCTGGATCTAACCCAAGTTCAAGCTGTTAGTCAATCTGCTCTCGACACACACACACACACACACACACACACACACACACACACACACACACAATTACCAATTCACGGGGTCTTGCAGTGTTGCTAATCCTCAATCTTTTCTCCAATGGCATTATTCTGTAGTTTGCCATTTCTGACACTTAAGAAAATCTCTGAGCCGTATCCCCAGTCATACGTGTTTGTTCTACTATCTGGACAGACTCCTGGTTCTGTGCTATCTGTAGAATAGATTTCAATACACTGGTACTCATTTCCAAATATGCTTAAAGGGATATACCAGGTTTTTAGGAAATTGGTCATTAATCAATTTCAATTTACCTGTTAAGTGAACATTGACACTAAAATAATTCATGTGTCCCCGGTAGATTGATGGCTCTTCTATTGCTCAACATAGAGTATGCTACAGTGTTAGCATGGAGCCTACTATCACTCAACACTGTGTTTGATAAAGTGTTAGCATGGAGCCTACTGTCACTCAACATTGTGTTTGATAAAGTGTTAGCATGGAGCCTACTGTCACTCAACATAGTCTGTACTAAAGTGTTACCATGAAGCCTACTATCACTCAACACTGTGTTTGATAAAGTGTTAGCATGGAGCCTACTGTCACTCAACATTGTGTTTGATAAAGTGTTAGCATGGAGCCTACTGTCACTCAACATAGTCTGTACTAAAGTGTTACCATGAAGCCTACTATCACTCAACATAGTGTATGATATAGTGTTAGCATGGAGCCTACTATCACTCAACACTGTATGATAAAGTGTTAGTATGGAGCCTACTATCACTCAACATTGTGTATGATAAAGTGTTAGAATGGAGCCTACTATCACTCAACACTGTATGATAAAGCGTTTGCATGGAGCCTACTATCACTCAACATTGTGTATGATAAAGTGTTAGAATGGAGCCTACTATCCCTCAACATAGTGTGTGCTAAAGTGTTAGCATGGTGCCTACTATCACTCAACATAGTGTGTGCTAAAGTGTTAGCATGGAGCCTACTATCACTCAACATAGTGTATGATATAGTGTTAGCATGGAGCCTACTATCACTCAACACTGTGTATGATAAAGTGTTAGTATGGAGCCTACTATCACTCAACATTGTGTATGATAAAGTGTTAGAATGGAGCCTACTATCACTCAACACTGTGTATGATAAAGCATTTGCATGGAGCCTACTATCACTCAACATTGTGTATGATAAAGTGTTAGTATGGAGCCTACTATCACTCAACATAGTGTGTGCTAAAGTGTTAGCATGGAGCCTCCTATCACTCAACATAGTGTATGATAGTGTTAGCATGGAGCCTACTATCACTCAACATTGTGTATGATAAAGTGTTAGAATGGAGCCTACTATCACTCAACACTGTGTATGATAAAGCGTTGGCATGGAGCCTACTATCACTCAACATTGTGTATGATAAAGTGTTAGTATGGAGCCTACTATCACTCAACATAGTGTGTGCTAAAGTGTTAGCATGGAGCCTCCTATCACTCAACATAGTGTATGATAGTGTTAGCATGGAGCCTACTATCACTCAACACTGTGTATGATAAAGTGTTAGAATGGAGCCTACTATCACTCAACATAATGTACGCTAAAGTGTTAGCATGGAGCGCCACAGTCAATGATCTATGTATGGCCGATGTTGATGTTCATGTTCTCATCACTCAACAGGTAAAGTCCTTTAATCCATTCCACAGTGAACCAGCTTGAATATATACAATCATTTTTAAAGAGGAAATTGATAATACACAGATGCACCACTTACATAAAAAGGTTACAGTGAATGTGTTTGCAAATGTAATTGTTTGTAGTCAAGCAATGCAGATACCGCATGGTCAGCTTAACGCCCAATGATGTGTAGGTTGAAACCAGCTGTAGGCGGATTGTCTTTTATGATCCAGCATGTCCGCGTGTGTTAGCGCATTTGTGTGTTTTCCCGCCTCTGTATGTGTGCCTGCCCCCGTGTGTGTTTGTTTGGTGGCTGTGCAGCAAGTGAAGGTAAATTGCTGTGATTATGTGGCAGTAATTGAACAGGGATGGTGTGTTTAATTGAGTTGTTGTTCCCTGATGTGTCTCTGTAGTAGCAGGAGCCGCCGTGCTGACAGGTGCCTCGCCTCGCCTCACCGAGATGAACGTTTTTTTTTTTTCTACCATCACTTCGTCTTTGTTTTGTCTTTTTTACCTCGACGGAAGGGAAGGGCTCGCTGTGTTTCTGTGTGTTTTGCTTTAATGGTATTTGTTTGGCTGAATGATGGCGTGTGGGTTTTGCTGTTCAGAAGGAGGTAAAAGAAAGCAGGGTGTTTGTTTGTCTGTTCACTCTTTTATACATAACGTGTGTGAGGATGTATTGGTTTGTGTGTGTGTGTGTGCTTCTGCAGAGAGAGAGAGAGAGAGAGGAAGTGAGATCATGTTTTTATGTACATGCATGTGTGTGTATTTGTGTCTTTGCTTATATGTAAGAGAGTGTGTGTTTGTGTGTGAGAGAGAGAGAGAGAGAGGCTGTATGTGTAAGTGCAGGCATGCTTGTGCGTTTGTGTTTGCTTTCATGTGTGTTTGACAATATGGGCTTTATTTTCATCAATCAATGGCGCACAGCGCAGTGAGAGATGCTCAGCGCAAACGCACAAGGCGTGGCGACTGTTTTTTTGGTAATTTCGTGGCCAGAGGCCTGCAGCGCACTCGGAATTGGGTTGGATTAGGAGGAATGCATTATCAGTGAGGGCGGTGGGGTCTGGCTTCAATCACGACCAATCAAATCTTCTCTTTTCCTTCCCCTTAAAAGCAGTTGGTGATGGAAGAGAAACTGATGTCCTTGTGTGGGAGGCGCAGAATCACCACGAGCAAATATGGTTATTTAAGACTTTTATGAAGAAAAATGTTTATGGAGATATTGAAATGTTGTTCTCTACAGTTCTATGCTGGATGACAATCATTCACACCACAGCCACGCGTTACTCAGTTAGAACGAAAAATGTTGCATCTTATTTTTTCCTGCTTCGGGGATTTATATCGAAGTCAAATTGGCCAGCATATCACGCTCGTGCACGCACAGCCACCAAAATATCATCTGTCTGTAATATCAGTCGTCCTTTGACGTGGTCTGAGCAGGCAGGTGATCCGAGTGCAAATCCCCGTCATCCTTGACACCAAAATTACACCGTGCCGCTTGATAGTTACTGACACACCTCCGCTGTGCCTCTCCCCACACTTAAGTGCAGTCGAGTTCACCAAAGTCACCGAGTCACCAAAATACCAAACAGGCAAGAAAGAAAACGCGTGTGCCCCGCGAAAATGCCTCTTCCACAGCGCAAAGCTCCACCGTGCACCATCACGGAAATAGAGCCCTTTGCATGTGTGTGTGTATGCGTGCTTACGTGTGTGTGTGTGTGTGTGTGTGTGTGTGTGTGTGTGTGTGTGTGTGTGTGTGTGTCTCTACAGTAGACCAGGTACTGGCTCTCTATCTGATCTGCCTCCCGGGCTCTGTGGCCCAAATCAAATGGTAGGAAACATCAATTTCACTATCCTATCTCCTCCTCCTCCTCCCCCTAGTTCCTCCTCCTCTACCTCCTCCTCTCTCCTTCTGCAATTTCTCCTCTCCTCTTGCTTTCATCCCCTCTAGCTTCTCTCCTCCGCTCCTACTTCTCTCCTCCCCTCCTTGGTCTCTTGGTCTCTGTGGAGATGTGATTACGCCGCTCCTCTGAGCATCGGTGATCTGAGGGCTGTGTGTGTGTGTGTGTGTGTGCGTGTGTGTGTGTGTGTGTGTGTGTGTGTGTGTGTGTGTGTGTGTGTGTGTGTGTGTGTGTGTCTGTGTGCGTGTGTGTGTGTGTGCGCTGTGAGAGTGTATTGTGTTTGGTGACTGGTTGGTGATGTGAGCAGCCCAGCGCTGGGCATTGTGCAGCGCGATTCACGGACGACGTCTCTAGATGAATGCCTCCATTCACAATTACAGCCTCTCCATTAGCCGCAGCCCCCACCGCCTTGTTGTTGTCTTCTCCTGTCCCCTGCAAAAAAAAAAAAAAAAAAAAAAAGCAATTAAAGCCAGACAAAAACAAGCCTGAACTGAAGCGGTGTACCTGGAAAAAAAACAAAAAAACAACCCACACAGCAAGGGTAGCAGGGTGGTGGGGTTCGCACTATTTCTCTTCTGTTCTCTAAAAAAGACTCCTGGATCTATTTGAACATTCATGCATGAATGTAATCTCTCCAGGAGACGCACACAAGTGCTCAACGTCGGATATATGTTTGGGTTTTTCTGTGTGTGTGTGTGTGTGAAGAAGGAAGGAGGTAAATGAGGAAAATCCTGCAAAGAGAGGACATTTTTCATCTTCACTTCAGTTTAGGGTTGGGACTTGGGTTGAGGGTTAAGATTAGAATGAGGATTAGGTTGAGGTTAGGTAAGGGGTGGTCCGGCCTGTAGGGGTGAGGGGTTTAAGTCGGGAATGCAGTCAATGGAAGTTCCTCACGAGTATATTAATACAAACGTGTGTCTGTCTCTGTCCTGTTTGTTTTACACCACTAGCACCACTTACAGTGTAGGGAGACAAACAGAGACAATAACTGAACAATAGAAAAGCTGAATGGAAACAGCTGATATCCTCAATATCGGCAAAACGCAGAAGAATGCCTGAGATAAAAAGCTCTGGAAATGCATTTTTCAAATAAATCATGACGTAATCATGACGGATTTTGTTGCACGACAGCTCAAAAGTGGCTTCAGATGTTCTGAAATGTTTTCTGTTAAATATCTGTCAACCACAAATGTCATATAAACTGTCTCTCCTATGTGTAAGGTGCCTGTCATGGTTGTATGACCATTAGCTGCTGCATTACATCATCATGTATGTTGCCTCTAAAAGTCTCAGTAGCCATAATAGAATAAGCATTAGAATCAGTTCATTTCTATATTCTGGTTTTTGGATGAAAGCGTGGCCAACATCACGTTTCTTCACTTCAACCCAGCAGGTGGAAACACACCTCGAGTCACATTTTATTTTTATTTTCAAAAGTTGGCGGAAAATTCTCTGGACAGTTGGATGGAAACGTAGCTATTGAGGCAGAGAAGCGCCACACAATGCTCTTAACAGTGGTCGTATTGGTTTTTCTTTTCACCCCAGAGGTTCCCCTGCGGAGCTTTGTGTCCTTGGGGTCGCGTCACCCCGTCCCGCAGAGGGGGGTGTACGTCAGGGGCCCCCCTCTGGACCTCATTCAATGGGTCTACCAAACGGAGAGAGACAGGAAGGTGTGTGCCGCTGATATCCCCGTCCCGCTCAGACGCAAGGTACTGTTTCATTGGGTGGGAGCGCACACACACACACACACACACACACACACACACACACACACACACATACACACATGTTTCACACATCACGCACTGTGATTTACTATTCCAATAAATCACTGGCACTGCCTAATTTCCTATGGATTTCAATTTCCCCCTGGACAAATCTGCATTGATCAACTTCAGGTGTAAGGATGTGCCAGGCGTCGCTCACTGTGACACTGTGAAGAATGGCTCTCAGATCTCAACCATACGTGTGTGTGTGTGTGTGTGTGTGTGTGAGGGGGGGGGGGGGGGTGTTTGTGCACATGCAGCATTTCCGCTCAGTGGTGTCACCGCGGAGGTGTTAGGATACAAATCCTTGTATCGGAGTAATAACATCTGCAAATGTCAGAATCACACGCACAGATAGGGATCAGGCAGATGAATCGGGACCCGAGATGCTGTTAAGACTCTGGGGCTGGATCGCATGTGCCACTTGCTGCGGGGAGAAGAAAGGCTTTTTAATATACAGACCTTGGTCTTCGTTCACCAACGACGTGGAAAGACCCTACTGTCGAAACTCAAACACACACACACGTCTCTTTACGGAAGTACCAAATGAACCAATCCCGTCTTTAATCCCTGTCATGCACATAAAAGACTCCTGTCCTTTGTCTCTGTCTGCGTTATTCCGTTCACAGCTCGGGCCGAAGCGCGTTGTCGGGCCACAGGTACTTCTCGTTTGTCGACGCCTGACATGTCCTTGCAGGGGTACGCGGTCCTTGGGTTCCCCCCCGTAGATGCATTTTGCCGGTGTTACGAGGCAACGGCGAGGCCTCCGATGTCTTTCCCTGGGTTCCTCCCCTAGAGGCAGATCTGAATGGATCGTAGAGGCGAGGAGGAGAAATAAATTGGAGAAAAGGATAAATCGATGCTTGGCGGAGAGGCAAACAGACCTTCCAACCCCCGGCCCAGACACACACATGCACACACACACACACACACACACACACACACACACACACACACGTACCACAGCCCGGCTTTTTTCCTTGGGCTGTATTGGATTGGTATGCGGAGCTGAGGAGAGAGACGCTCAGAAAAAGACTTGGCCTACAAATGATGTCCTTTGTTTGATCCATTAGGGGGGAGGGGGGGAGGGTTGGGGGGGGGGGGGGGTTTGGGGGGTGGATGGGGAGGGTCTTGGTCGTCCCAGGGAGACGGTGGAAGGGCTGGGAAACAAACATCTCTGTCTGCAAGCCTCTCTCTCTCTCTCTCTCTCTCTCTCTCTCTCTCTCTCGCTCTCTCTCTCTCTCTCTCTCTCTCTCTCTCTCTCTCTCTCTCTCTCTCTCTCTCTCTCTCTCTCTCTCTCTCTCTCTCTCTCTCAGCTTCTCATCTATAGGAGGAGAGAGAAATCAGCTCCAAGAAAAGCTGGTTGTCATCTGTGTCTGTTGAGATGTGTTAGAGGGCACAAGGGGATATAACTGTGTGTGCTGTGTGTGTGTGTGTGTGTGTGTGTGTGTGTGTGTGTGTGTGTGTGTGTGTGGTAAGCGTGCCCTGTCTGAAGCTTTTTTTAGTCCATCTGATTTACTAGATTGATTTACAGTCATAAAAGTGGGTTTAAAACTCCCTGTCAAGTTTGGCGGGGGCCAGCTTTAATCCAGAAACTGATCGTGTTTAAGATGCTGTTAAATCCACAGTTCAGCCGCCCTCCCAATTATTGATGCTCGGGGGTTTCGCTCCCTCTCCGTTCACCCCGGCTGCACCACGCGACGCTATTTCCACTTCCACTATTTTGGCGGCAAACACTATTTTCAGCCGCGTGCCAACAAACACTATACGACGCCATTTGTTTTAGCTCGGGAGTTCTCTTCTCGCTCCACGTCTTTTTATAGTTCCGTCGTTCATACAGTACTCCCCGCCGCGCTTCTATTTTCATGAATGCTGTGAGGAATAATTGAAAGTGCTGCGTACAGGGGCCTCCGTCTGTGGCTGCGCTCCCACTTTTTCCCCGTGCCTTGTAAATACTGTATTGCCGGAAACAATGCTGTCTCGCTGCCAGCTCAGGGTTCCTCGCAACTCCGCCACGTCAGCGCTCGCCGGAAAGAAAAAAAACAAACAACTTCAGCCAAGATCAAATCTCGCCGCGCTGCGAATGTCACCCCCACGGACCCGAGCCGCTTCTGACTGATTTATATTTTCGTCTATTTGTCCTTGTCTTTTTTTTTTTTTTCCTTGAGAAAACAAAATTGAATGTGATTTCTCTGGACAGTTTCGAGGCCCCGTCTCTTCGATGGGAGGAGGATGACGGGTCGGAAGGAAGAAGTCTTACAAGAACACAACATATATAGGATACTATTAAGAGTACATTTGATTTTTGATATTTTATGTCCTTAAATTACCATATGGACCCTTGAAATTATCATCTTCCTGGAGAGAAAACGCCGGATTCCACCAATTTCTAGACCGTCTACTCTTTTGTCTCTGTTGTTTTTGTATATTTTCCACTGCAGAACACAACACAGCGGTCGCACCCATTGCTGGATTCGACCTATTTGGACCTGGACGACACCAACGGGGCAGAGATTCGTTCCCGGCTCCAGGTGATGTGGAAGACTCTCCGGGAAAACGGCGGGGGGAACAACCGGGGCCCTCGACAGGCCCGCAGACCGCCAGGCGTCCAGGTGAGATGCAGCACGACCAGTCCTGATACGCTGGTGGTTTGTGTGCTTTTTTTTGTATGATTGTTTTAAGGCAATTGGAAGAGAGGGAGGAGAAATAACACGCGATACAGGGTTGTGAGTCTGATCTGATGTGTGTGTACGTGCCAGGCCCATTTGCGCCGACTCTTAACTGGACTTGTGGCTGCTGCTTTTACTCAGTGTGCTTCCGCATGAGATGCCAATTTGTGTGATACAGCGTGATACACTGTATTGAAATGCACATACAGTAATAGAAAATCATCACACGGTACACTCATGCCCACCGCACCGATGCTACGTCCCACACAGTTCCATCGGACAGACGACGCAGCGAGGTCCCTCTCCCGGGGTCGAGACCCGTCGCTGGGCAACGCGGGTCCTCGCCGACACCGATTCTCCAGGACGCCGGCGTGGATGCGGAGGAGATTCAACACCGAAGAGACTCCTCAGATCCAGCAAAAGAGGAAAGAGGCAAACAAGGAACAGACAGGGCAGGGCAGGGGTATGGAGGGAGTTGGGAGTTGGAAGTAACAAAACATGAAGCACGGTCAAATAAAGAGACTCTGTTATTTACCTCAGTGCTGCAGACCGACTGATCGTGAATCAGTTGCATGTACAGTACTTTGACTGTGTGGCCTCAGTGTCGGCAGAGATTATTTATTGTGGATTTTGAACGGGGCTTTAAAACTCTCATCTTTCTAACACACACACACACACACACACACATATGGGGTGCACACCCTCACACACACACAGACACAGACACATACAAACACACATAAATCATTCTTCAAAACAAATTGTTTCAGAAGCGGTTCCCAGCACCCGGCTCCCCTCTCTGTTTTTTGCCTTCAGAAGTTGCAAAGGTTAGTGAAAGATATGTTTGTCTTTTTCCACTTCATTGAAGGGTGAATTCAGCTCAGCGCAATAAGAAATGGATTACCCATTCATTAAAGGGCTGTGTCACTCCTCATTGAGTTGGACAAACAACAAATTAATTTCTAGCCGCCTAATTTCTCTCTGTTCTCCACTGAATTTCAGATAACGTCAAATTACTGATCGCAGCCATGTGAGCTCCCTCAACTTTTTTATCAATTCATTAAAAATGTGCCACAACGGAGACGCTTAATGAGGAAATTCTCTCCTTTTTTTTCTCCACACCCTGCATGCTCCCTGGACCACCACGACACTACACAAATACACCCCAACTGGTGTGTTTCAGTCAAGTGAGTGGATGGAAATACCACACCGTCACATACAATGTTAGAAAGCGTTACTTTGGTTCAACCTAAAGCGTTTCACCAACCTGTAAGCATCCAGGAGAAGCCTGGGTGAAGCCAAACCCCCCCCCCAGCAGGTTTCACACATCAAAAGCCTCTCTTTGATATGGCAAAGAGAGATACAAGTGCGATTGTATCTTTTGCACCGTCAGTCAAGTCCGCATAGGTAGTGGTGGTTTTGTAAAGTAGCGGTACTGTATTGACAGGGCAGTATTGATGTTTCAATTAGAACAGCGTTACATAGTGCCGCAGCATGGCAACACGGTGCGTCTCCTGCCATCTGCTCTGCCTCCACGTCTGACGAACGAGGCACGTGGGGCTAATCGAGCCGCACATGAGCGATGGGACCACGAGATCTATCTCACACACACACACACACACACACACACACACACACACTCTTATCCTATACGCACGTCCTTATGCAGAAAGGAAGGAGGAAGGACAAGGGAAAGCTCCTCAGCCCTGCTGTTTAGGCAGCCTTCGGAAGCCAAGGAGAGCCTGTGATTCCTTCCCCTCTGCCTTCACATACGCTATAGGAGCAGCCAACAGGTTATTTATCTGACAAGAAACGGGGAAACATAGCAGATGTGTGTGTTAGAATTCTTCAAAAGCTCATCTGACGAAAAAAGAAATTCAAAAGGGAATGGCTTCTGCCAGGTTTTCCGCGTGCTGGGACGGTATGAAATAACAGCGTGCATTATGCCTGGCGTTATTGCCTGCCAAACCACACGAATCAAAGACCTCATTGTGTGGATTACCTCGTTAATCTGTTGATGCCATTGAGTAGTATTGCAGGTGTTAATGTGCCAGGTTTTTTTTTTCCTTCTCTTCTCTTATTGGGGAGGTGTAGCGTTAGGTTGGTAATCTGCTTTAAATGCTTTCTGGGGAATGAGACGTGTTGAACCCCAGCCAAGAGAACCGCTATCGTGAAGAGCTTTCTTTTAATACAGCATACGGAGGGGACTGGGGCTGCAGCGCTGGTGCCAATGGGGATGAGCTAGTGAGCTACACGCCCCACGCCACTTGTTGAAATATACGACTGTATGAATAATGAAAGAGGAAAAGGAAAGTGATATGGCTAAACCAGTCCTGCGACGACATCCATCACAGAAATGGCTCATTGCTCTTCTTCTCCTTCCTCCCGCAAAAAAAAAGTTTCAGTTTCTCTAGAGTGCCTGACCAAAGCTCTAGCTCCACACCAGCCTGTGTTGATAGAAGAGAGCGCCGCCTTTTATAGGTGAACTCCCAAACCAGTACAGAGAGAAGCAGAAAGAGAAAGAGAGAGAGAGAGAAAGACAGAGGGAAAGAGACAGAGAAAAAGAGGTAATCCTCCCCTTATTTTTTGCCTGCTCACTGGGGTGGTCTCTTCATCCAGAGCCTCAAAGAGGGACAAAATACACCTCCCCACTACAATGCAGGGGACCCACCGGGGCTGCTGCTTTCTAAGGGGGGGGGGGGGTGCAGCTTTAAGCAGGCTTTTGAGTGGCCTAATTGCATTGGAATACAGCGGTCTGAGAGCTGGCTCAGATCACGCCGGGCTGTTGGAGGGGTTGCTGCCTGCACCTCGACAGCCACACTCAGTAAAAGACCCTGGCACAATGCACACAATTAATGCTCCCCCTCTCGTTAACTCTCTCCCCACTTTTTGTCCCCTTCTACTTTTCTCTTATTCTTCTCCCATTCTTCTCGTTCTCACCCCATATCTTGGTCTCTCTCTCTCTCGCGCTTTCTCTCTCCTTCCTCCCTCCCTACACAGTATGTCGTCACTCACCCACTATATTAATCCTCCCATACAGCCTGTCAATCTCCCTCTCTTTGATGCGCACAACAATTACAGTAGGGATGAAAGCCACAGGTAGGCTTGTGCTCGGTGTTATGCAAGACTTGCAACGGGCCCCAGCGAGAAGTGACTGATATCTGAAGATCTGATCGAAAATAAAACCTTGGAAACATGACATCTCTGTTATTACTTTGCAACAAACCAGCCATGTACGAAGGCAAATAATGAAATGGTGCACCGCTTCTGTATTTGATTGGAAAATCTTGACTATTCAGTTATAATCACTCAATCATTTCTACCCCTTAGAGTTCATAACGTGGGTCCAGAATGTAAAGATTCAAGTTGTAGTGTTATAGGATATTAGGCTCTTACCAATGCAAAGCTACACCATGGCATATTAATGGACATTTGTTTTGATTTTGAATCTGCATCAGCAACTCACACCACTCAAAGTTATATGGTAGGTGGTAGGTGCCTAATCATGATATATAATATTCCTATATGGGCTTTAATGTGTGTCTGTCCTGCTAAATGGTGAGTTTAGTGACCTTATTGTAATTAGAGTATTTATGTTTATCTCCTATAATATTCTGATAATATTCTTATGGTGCTCAATAGTGATTGTATCCTACTTTATGGTATTTCTTGGTGGTATCCCTATAAAAGCCCATTCATAGAATATTCCTACAGTATTCCAACAGCGATATTTTTGTTTATTTATATAGGTTTACTATCGTCCTTTATCCTAAGGTTACGCATTATACGCCTGCATTGTAGTTTACGTGACAGTGGACATTGAATGATACGTATTAATTAATTTACGCCAGTCGGAGAGGGTGACGACAGAGAAACCCAGCCCCTCTCCTCAAGTTTGGACCCAACTGCCTTAGTCGTTAAATGGGAGTCAATGGACTGTGTGTGGAGCAATCGGAGGGTTTTTTCTCAAAAAAAACAGCGCATCTTTAACTAGCCCGTCGTTTGATTTTTCATTACACGGACCGTGTCTTAATAAAATGTAATTATTTCCGCTCACAGGACGGTTTCTGGTGAGCAATTGGCAGAGGGATATGAGCTGATGTATGGGGAGACAGTCGCCTAATTAGAGCGTTAGAAATTGAATCTTTACAGCATGCGGGTCATATAATTAGGCCTACTGTTAATTTAACGCTCACATTCTCTACCGTTCATTTTTATTCCCTTAAATGCAGCATGGCAGCGGCCCTCGGAGCTCAGCAATGGGTTTCACCATACAAGAAGCAGCACAGTGGCCCCCTCACACTGACCCCAGCGAATGAAAGAATAACTGAGGGCCCCGCAGTCCAAATAACAAGACTCGCATCATTTATGCATTGTTAAGCCATGTAATTGAAACGAGCCGTAGTTTGCATATTACACCATTAAAATAATGTGCTTTGCGTTTCTCCCAACACGACTATTTAAGCCTGTGTGGCGATTTGGTAATTCCTTGAGTTACAGTCTAATTACCACAATGTTATTTTGATTTGGGCGATTTCAACGTTACGCCACAATAATGTTCAATATTACCAGAATGAATTACTGAACCGTGCCTGGAAACTTTTCCTCATACGACTTAAATCCTGGTGGACTCGTGTACTATAGGCCTAGTTGTATTCACATCCATAAAGGATTATTAGCCTATTAAACGAGTAATATTAAAGGATTAATAAGATACACGTGTTAAGACAATGGGCTGATGTAATATTAAAGTTGACAGTCTTAGATTTATTTAAACGTAAGTACCTGTTATTTTATTTTTATTTTATTTAGCCAGGTTAGTTCCTTTAGAGGTTAAGAATCTTTTCTTTTTTTTCTCAAAAAAGCATAAAGACCAGAAAAGTTGTAAACCAATTTCAGTCAAAGTCACATAAAAGAGAACACAATGTTTCAATATTCTACTTGTAATAAGCACATGGTTATAACCACATGGGCCATGTTGCCTCAGTCTGTACACATGACATGTATCCTTCCATGAACCTTTTGATACATTAAGCTTGATAATACTGATTTGTGAGTGTGAATATTCAACATCCAGTGTATTTTTGCGTACTCACTGTACAAAAAAATGTATGCCCCAGATAGTTTGATTAAATATAAATATTTGTTTGGAATTTGTTTTTTCGTCACTTTATATGCCTTGTAGTTTTAGTATTTTATTACATTTCAGTAATTTGGATAGTTTAGAATTTAGAAGAGGTACAAATTGATGGACTACCATCTCCACTGATTTAGGGGTTTAATTTGTGGCCAGTATGTATAATTGTACTTCTACATAAAGTGGATTGCATTGTTAGAGGCCATAGAGCAACCAAAGGTGCATATTAGCATATACATTAGGAATTATTCATCTCTGTACTCGATATTGAGGGATAAGTTGGAAGGCTGAAAACTACTTCAGCTGAGTAAGGTCTATTTTTTACAGTTTTGTTTGTAATTTTCTTACACAGTTTGTTTTAGCTTACTGGAGAGTGAGGAAGGGGCTTTGAGGACAGACATAGGCTTTATAATCTCTCTCAAACACTCCCTCTCTCTCTCTCCCTCTCTCTCTCATATCTTCTGCTGTTTTTTTTACCCCGCTCTCCCTCCCAGGGCCCTGTACTCCTTTACTCCTCCCTCCCTTTATCCCTGCGAAGTCTTTGTCCCAGCAGAGGGCCTCTCTAAATAGAGGCCTTTAGATACTCCAGGAACAGGGGGGGCAGAGTAGCTGTGACATGACTGCTGTTGTTTCATTTACCTCTCCCTATGGCAACCAGCAGTGGTCGGCCAGGAATGTCCCTTCTCTGGACAAAGTCCTGGTCCCCGAAGCCGACACCAAGGGGAAGGCAGCTGGGACGGGGTGGAAACCTGCCCTCCCTGCCCCGGACTGGAGGCCCGAGTCTGGCCTTAATCCGCCTCCTCACTTCTGCCTGTCCTCACTTTACTGGATGACGAGCAGCCAGAGAAGGTTTTCATACACTCTTAACAAAAATAGATCTGTGTAGCAGCGGAAAATGGTTCTTTAGGCTTGGGGATCCTTTTAGAAAGGTGCTCCAGACCCATGCTCAAATGGTTCCACACAGGACCTCCATGGTGCTGTAAAGATCCCAGTATATGAAATTCTCCAAAGCAGCAGTATTAAATGAACTTGGTTCTTTATTCTGATTAGTTTTTTTATTAGTAGTATTATTTTAACAAATCAGAGGGTCCTGTAAGTCATTACAGCTCTAACACAAGAACTCGTCTTTTTCTGTATGTAGTCAGTCCTACCAAGGTGGGTCTTGGTAATTCACTTTGTAGCCTAGTTGGATTTTATAGGCTATTAAAAGTTAAAAGTCAAGACCTATCTTTGCATTTGACTACCTTTAAACGTCTTCATTGGAAAAAACGAAATGTAATACTTGAAATGTATCAGTCAATATTTCTAAAAACACGTGATTCTGTCATCAAAAGCATATCTGTAAGCTACATATTTTGTAAGCTATGGTCTAAAGCTGACCAATAACTTCAACAATTGTGACCCATGATGGGATTTACTTTTACTCCAGCAGTCATATGATCAGAGTAGGTTACTTTTGTCAAATGGATATCTCAATTTGGAAACAAACATTTTATCTCGCTTTTGAGGTTCTAAGAAAGATTTATTTAAAGATAAAACTATTTTAGCTAAGTGCTATCTAATAGCATATCTGCATCAAGTCTTTTAATATTCAGTACTGGGGGATTGCCTCAGAAACCAGAAAATTACTTTAGCTAAATAAAATCCAATTTATTTTACAGTTTTGTTTGTAATTTTCTTTACAGATAGATAGATAGATAGATAGACAGATAGACAGATAGATAGATGTCTTCTATAATATACCATGCTTAAATTTCGAAAACAATAACATCATTATGAGTGAACTTTGTGGGACAGTAAATGTTTTATCTGCAGTTATTTTAGCCTGTTTGTTGATATTATCGTAAATGTGATGTTCAACGAGTTTGATATTTAATTCTTACTTTAACAATCTCTAAACTAAATGAGTATTATTTTCTTAATTTCTTAATTTTATGGATGACTAAATCAGTTGAATGTGGAGGCATAGCCTCACATTATGCAAACTCTTAACGAATGGTTGATTGATGATCAGAAATATATCGTGACTTTGATAAAGACTGCAATATTTATATCCTTTTACACACACAGACAATTACGTACGTAGCAGGGCACAAATAACACCTACACAACTTCTATTAATATTGGAATATTGCAACACTGCCACAAACCCACACCAAATGCCTTTCTCTTTCAAATACAGTCTATTTTATCCTTTCCATTAATCAGAAGAATATGTATCTATCTGAATTGAAATCAAACTTCATCTTTGATGTTAAAAAAGTTTGCATTACCTAGGCTACATGTTCCAGGTCAAAATATGATGTTGCACAAACTTGTTCATGACAACAACATTTAATATCACCAAAAAATACAATCAATCAATTAAATGTCACACCTTACACGTTATGTAAACAGCAGGATAACAGAGCTAGTTTTGCATTAATCTTCCCAATACAGGCAATTCTGATCTCATGGGGATCTATCCATGTAGCCTAAGTCTTAGTAATATATATTATTATCAAAGTAAATCAGCACTATCTTACAGTTGCACTGCTGATCCCGGTGCTCCGTCTCCCCATGCTGCACTCCGGCTCTCCGGTTCCACGGGAGCCTCAACTCGCACTTGTCCAAGAAAGAGAGTAGTGTTAGTGGAGACTTCCCGCCAGCCAATCAGCGGGCCGTTGCCCTTAACAACCATGTCCATCACCCTTGTGTGTCCAATGAGCGGCGGGGGCGGGGCGGAGTCCAGGTGCGCCTCGGCGTCCACTTGGCAGAGCGCCTGGAAGCCGCCTGTGGGCAGGAGAGGATCTGTCAAATGCGAGGTTCCTTTAATAAGAGCGACCAGTCCGGCTCCGAGAGTCATGGCGACCGCAGCGTCTAACCACTACAACATCCTCACCTCCAGCGCATCCATCGTGCACTCGGAGCCCGGCAGCATGCAGCAAGCCACGGCGTACCGGGACGCGCAGAGCCTGTTGCAGAGCGACTACCCGCTGCAGAGCAACAGCCACCCGCTCAGCCACGCACACCAGTGGATCACGGCGCTGTCTCACGGAGAGGGAGCCCCGTGGTCCTCCAGCCCCCTCGGCGCAGAGCAGGACATTAAACCCGCGGTGCAGGGCGCCCGGGACGAGATGCACAACTCCAGCAGCAACCTGCAGCACCAGTCGCGGCCGCCCCACCTGGTGCACCAGTCGCACGGGAACCACCACGACGGCCGGGCGTGGAGGACGACCACCGCGGCGCACATACCGAGCATGGCGACGACGAACGGCCAAAGCCTTATTTATTCCCAGCCGGGGTTCACCGTTAACGGGCTGATCCCGGGCAGCGGGCAGGGGATGCACCACCACAACCTAAGAGACAGTCATGACGAGCACCACAGCCCGCACCTCAGCGACCACGGCCACCCTCCGTCCCAGCACCAGCATCAGCACCAGCCGCAGAGCCACCACGACCACTCGGACGAGGACACGCCGACCTCGGACGACCTGGAGCAGTTCGCCAAGCAGTTCAAGCAGCGGAGGATCAAGCTGGGCTTCACTCAGGCGGACGTGGGACTCGCCTTGGGAACCCTGTACGGAAATGTGTTTTCCCAGACCACCATTTGCAGGTTCGAGGCCCTGCAGCTCAGCTTCAAAAACATGTGTAAGCTGAAGCCTCTGTTGAACAAGTGGCTGGAGGAGGCGGACTCCACCTCGGGCAGCCCGACCAGCCTGGACAAAATCGCGGCGCAGGGGAGGAAAAGGAAAAAACGGACCTCCATCGAGGTAAGCGTAAAAGGGGCTTTGGAGAGCCATTTTTTGAAGTGCCCTAAACCGGCGGCGTCGGAAATTACCAGCCTGGCGGACAGTCTGCAGCTGGAGAAAGAAGTGGTGAGGGTTTGGTTTTGTAACAGGAGACAGAAGGAGAAACGCATGACCCCTCCCGGAGGAGCTCTGCCGGGGACCGAGGATGTGTACGGGGACACGCCGCCGCACCACGGGGTCCAAACCCCGGTCCAATGAACCCTACCGGACCGCTCCTCCGCTATTTGACTTCTTTTCCATTTTTATTTATCCCCAAGGTTATATATAAATCACTGGACTATGAAACGATATAGTGGGTGTTTTATGTATAATAGATGGCAGTGAGTACTTACAATATCTGCAGC
The DNA here is from genome assembly GCA_034670385.1 of Hoplostethus mediterraneus. Classification (NCBI taxonomy): domain Eukaryota; kingdom Metazoa; phylum Chordata; class Actinopteri; order Trachichthyiformes; family Trachichthyidae; genus Hoplostethus; species Hoplostethus mediterraneus. The sequence continues at coordinate 5,180,339 of JAXDDW010000006.1, forward strand.
GAATATCATTCAAACCCCGAATGAGTGAGGGGGGGAAAGAGGACATTTTTCCTCTCCAAGAGCTAAAGGAACATACATACTGTGTTATGTTCTCCGAGGATATATGCCCAGCACTGTGACTCCAATCGACGCAGTTTCAAGGTGTAGCCCCTATTGTGTATTGAAATTATACTTGACGAAAAAGGGAGGGGGGGTCCTGGTTTAAAACTAAACGCTTCGAGGTTCTTAGCTGAATGGTTTACATTCGCCACTTTTCTATTGTATCCAATACATTTCCCCCTGCGTAAAAACCACGGCGTTTGGTTTTGTAGCTATAAGGTGTGCGTCCAACGGTTGGGGGGGGGCGGGGGGCGGGGGGTGGGGGTCAAAGGAGCTGCATTAATGGACTAAACTGGACACCAGTAAGGCTGCATCCCAGTCCAGTGGAGTCCAGCTGAGGTTGAGCATCGCCTGAGCCATGCGAGGGGGGTTTGAGTCCCATCTGTCAGCCAGTTTGCATTGAAATTCAGTGTTGCACTGGTAGGATGTTGCAGGCCATTCAATTGTTATTTATTCTTTGGTGATTAGGGTCAGCATTTAGTTATGAAAACAAACACAGATTATTATTATTATTACTATTATTATAATTATTATGCCATTTCAATGCAGCTCATTGGCTAAACTCCTTCGATAATTGCCATTAGATTGGCCTGGTGGGCATTGATGTGGTGGTAAATAAAAGCTGGGTAAACTATGAGCTCCAGTCGGCGGTGATCATCAACACCACCAATATAAACAAAAATCAATTATTTTCAGATAAAGCATTTATACTTTGCCACCCCCCCCCCCCTCCCCCAAAAGACCCTGTCCAGTTCCAGGAAGGGCTCCGTGGCGATGGATTGGATTATCTGGCACTTTTTCCCAACAGGATGGGCTATACGGATATATATACAGATATGTCACCAACTCTCACAGAACATTGGGATCCACTTTTGTAAATATTGTATAACTTTAACAGTCATGGCTTCATCCCTTTTTTCTTCACTGGGGCACTTTTTTGATTGATGTTTTCAAAACAGAACAGGTTTTAGGTTTAGTTGATTGTTTTTATTTTTCATTTCGGATCCAGTTTTATTCAATAGCCTACTGCCTTGTATTTCTAGAATATTTAACGTTCATTTGTCGCCGAAAATATGCTCGTTTGCTGTGTAATATTTTTGTGGCGCGTTTTATTTCGATTCCAAGGATATTTTTTTTGTCATTGATGTGAATTCAGTTGAATTTGTTTTACATTGCCTATAGACTACTGTGTTGTCATTTGGCTCAGTGATGTCCTCTCTGACATTTCAGTATTTTGTTTTTTCCAATCATAATATAGCCTATGCTTTAAGGACTGAATTCAAATTAATCGATAATAGTGTTTGAGACGATTGTCCACAAATTAATCAGACCCAGAAAGGCTGGAAAAGGAGATACCCTATATACACATTCTCAGTTTCATTGAAAATATCAAGGCCTTGAAAAGTCTTTCCAAAACACATTTTCTCGACATTCCAAACATTATAGCATATGATCAAAATAACATTATTATTATCGTTATTATTATTATTCCCAAGGTGTTATTTTATTATTTGTTTGTGATCCTTGCCATGCATTTCATTTCAGCCATTTTGTTCATCTTGGTCTATATTGCTTTATTGTTGGGGAAATTGCTCGTAGACTTTTTTATTTTATTTTTTAGTTTTGTTATTGAGATTGTAATTTATTCTATGATGACTTTTATAGATGACACAAAGTACGATATATATAAAACGGCATGGAGAAGGCTTTTTGAGGAGGAGAGACATATTTTTATTTTTTTCTTTCAGCGGGATTGCCATAGCCTGGACCGTCACAGCTAAATGTATATACATCTTTTCTCCGTAGCTTTGTTTTGTTTTATGCAAAAACAGATATCCAGGGACTTGATCTTTCCTCTCATTTTGGAAGCAGCTTTTCTTGAAAAAAATAAATATTTTTTCCCCCTCTGCAGAAAAACAAGCAGACGCGCGATCACGATATTGATATATTTCCTCAGTAGCTTTAATTAATCGATCAAACTCATAATTCACTGGAATTCAAGTTGTGGGATGCAGACCTGTAGCAATCCGACGCTGTTTTCTTGTTTTGTTTTGTTTTTTTGTTTTTGTTTGCTTGTTAAATCAGTCGTTTGTATTTCTTTTTGGGTTATAGGCTATGTCATATTCACTGGATGAACTTGGGGGTAGATAAAGCAGAGGTGATAGAAATATGTTTAGGTATTTCATCACTTGACACATGAACAAAGGACTTGCACATTTTTAAATAATGGGGTTGATATTAAAAAGCTTTTTTCCAATGTCGAGGCTAAATGTATTTTTATTCAGCTAGTCAAACGCTGTTATAGCCTGCCTAAGCCTATATTATCTCTTTGACAGTCACATTGGTTAAAAAAAACAACGGTTCTTGGTTTTAGCCCATTTGTTTTGATGGAATTAATGGTTGGAAGAAAATCATGGGTGATGAATGGAAGATTGTGGGCCGATGATGTGTTGTTCAGCCTTAGGGTGCTTTTAGAGGATTGCTGTTGGCTGGGAAACTACAGCTTCCATCTGTATGTTAAACTAGGGGTTCCCAAAATGGGGTCCGGGGACCTCCAGGGGTCCTTGGGAGGGTCGCAGCGGGTCTAAAATGCAAAATGAGGAACAGTTTGATTTCAATGTCATTTTATTTAAAGTTAGGACTGTGATAAGTTGCTATAGGAATGTCTTTTCTGATCAGAGGTTTCACTCTCCCCACCTAAAGTATACACAGTTATGTAATTCTATATTACACAATAACCAACAACAGAAATCTTCTCAGATGGGGGTTCTAGGATAAAATCTTAGTAAATAGGGTCTCTGAGGTCTAATGTGTATCTATTTATCTATTCCTTGGCGTGGATTTTTTTGAGAACCCCTGATGGATAAAACCACAATTTCACATGGATTGTTTTTCCACCCTCCTCTTCCTGCTCTTGCACTGCAAGAAGCCTGTTTAGTGTTGTCAAAGGCAAGAACATGTAATTTGTTATTTTGTGGCCCCACGACGTCAGTGCAGAGTTTGGTCCTTTCCTGGCTACACATCCTTTTTACAGCCTCACTTGGACTAAAGAGACCCTTTTAAAATGAAGTCCAATCAATCTATCCGGATAAATCTACCCGGACATTGAACGCATCATGTCATAAGCCGTGGGAGTCAAATAATAAGTGTTGCTTTTTTAACATAACCATACCAAAAGGATTTCATGGTACACCTAAGAAATGTCATGCATCACCATAAAGATAGTCCCGGATTAATGGATAAAAGACGTCCTGATCCCCCCTATGGTCCTATAATATTCCTATAGGGACTTAGTGTGCCTGTGGTATTCAATAATGAGTTTATAGTGAGCCTAGCATACTTGGTATTTATCCCCTATGGTATCACTGGAACATCCCTATAATATTCCTACAGGAATCTGTAGTTTTTCTGTGATATTTGTACTAGTATCCTTCTATAATGTATTATAGGGTTACTAGCTATCTGAAGTTCTCAGCCAGAATACTTTGTTGGCATTTCCCAGTCACTTCCATGTTTGCAAAACGTGTTGCCCTCAGTGTTCTCATAATATTAATTATACTCGGACTCATCTCCATTTCAGCCGACCTCCTTGCCATTCTCAACTGGGTGCTGTTGGATATACAGTGCTGAGTGTGAAAGGACACGGATGAGCTGAAAGTGAGATTATCCCAACAATAGGCACAGACGGATCAATAGGGGATCAATAGCTGATCGCCTATTGATGGCGGGTCAGACTCACGCTCGAAGCAGAAAGCGCCGTTATGTCGTCTTTTTCCAAAGTATCTAGAGAATAAACATAACAAATCACCAGTAGCCTTAGTATAAGACTTGAGGCAGGTTACTACAGGCGATGATTAAATCACTATAATATTCCTATAGGGACTTGGAGTGTGATTAGCCAGGCTTCTGGTTGCAGTTGCATTTCTTTCTGTGAGTCAACGAGAAAAACAAAACAAAACATATTGTCTAAAGTGTTGAATAATGTTAAAACGTGAAATCATGTTTCCCCTGAAACAATTGAAAAAACACTATAATATCCCCACAACACAACAGCATGTCTGCGGTATTCAATCGAGTTTAAAGTGACCTTGTGGTATTTTGTGATCTCCTACGGTGATATTCCTATAGGATCTTACATACAGGCTATAGTGCCCTTCTGAAGTCTATTATAGGGTTGCTGCACCGGGGAGGATAGGAACTACGTGTCAGTTTTACATGCTGTATTGTGGTTGACGTGGGAGGGGTGGGGTGGGGTGGGGGGGGGGGGGGGGGGGGGGTGGCCTTCCCTGCGTCATCAAGGCCGTTTGACCTGCCATTTGGATGCCTAGCGTGAAATAACACCTTGAAATAAACCCCTCTCTGATCTTTGAAGACGACTTTGTGGAACCCAATAATCAGAAAAAGTACGCCCTTGTGCCCTTCGTCCGCTCTCGAGCAGATGCAATTAATAGCGCGTCGCGTTAATTACACCTTCCCTTTTTATTTAGGTGACTTGAAATTTCCCATTAGACTCCCAGAGAAAACACACACACACACACACGCACACACACATACTGTGGCGGTGCTGAGCTGCGGAAGGGTAGGGGGATAGTCGGTACTATAGCGCCATCTAGCGACACCGCGACGACCCAAGGGTTGAGTCCTGGCTGTCTTCATCTGATTTGTTTATAGTCTAGGGGTCTCCAGAGTGGGGTTCATAATGGAGAATAGTTCAATTATTTCACACCCTGGAATTTAGTGCACTGAGTTCACTCTCCCCCATCACCCCCCACCTATTAAATTCTATATATAATCATATAACAGCTCACATTTTTCAGGTGGTTCCTCAGGGCATAGCACATGGGGGTCCATTGTCTGCTGCGGGTCTATTTGAGGTCCACGACATGAAAAGTATTGGGAACCCCTCTATAGGGCCTGGGCTGTGATGGCTTGTTAACAGTATGGTTCAGTTGGAATAGTCATGAAAGATGGACAGCCTGCACTAGACCTATAGCATATTTATGATCATTAGGTCTGAAAAGAACTATGGTAATCCTATAATACATTTTAGAAGGATACTATACCAAGATCAAAAAGTCTACATTTTGAATGGGATACCATTGGGGAAAACATACAATGATATGGTCACTAAATTCATTCTATTGAGTACCACAGACACACTTTAAGTTCTTAAAGGAATATTATAGAAATACTATAGTGATACCATAGGTGAAAATACCATAAAAGTACAATAAGGTCACTGTAAAGTCATTACTGAGTACTGAACACACACTATAAGTTCCTGTTATGGGAATATTATAGTGATTCTTCATGTGGGAAAGATGATGTAACATTTTAACATCATTTTGCACAATATCTGTTGTTTTTTTTCTTCTTCTTCTTCTTGACTCACAAAAAGAAACAGGCTGCTTTTTACAGACTTTGCACCCAACTCCACATGGCAGTGTTGAAGATTTGACTAACTGAAGGGACAGCTCAGTGGGGAAACCCTTCCCAGCCAGACTGGCTGCATCACGTCAGCTCAAACCGTCTGAAGTGTCTTTTACACACCGATTTTTATCAGGCGAGCTCAGGATCAGATAGTGGAGGATTACTCAGTCCTCTTTTCTCTCCCTTTCCCTCCATTTCCCTACCCAGCCCACATTTTTTTTTTTAAAAAGCCTCACCTATGGGTGATTGTGCAGAGGCTACAACCCTATTTCATTGCAAGGGTGATAGACTACAGCCTGGTGACCATGCATTCTTTTTTTTTTAACAATATAGATGGCCAGTGCTCCCAGAAAAAAGGCAGTAAATACGACCCGGGGTCAATAATCTGTTCAAATATTCCCTGGCATCAAGATGTGGTTAAAGGAGCAATGCTGACTCAGCTCCTTGGGCCCTGTTGTACTAAAGGATGGTTTATTTATATTTGCCTGATTCACTTTCTCTTGTTGGAAAACAACTTATATCTAAAACATTACTGAGCAAAAGGCGTGCATGTCTCCCACCAATAATTCATTGTTTTGGTAATAATAATGTTTTAACATGATTCCATAGGACCCAATTAGTCCTGAAAATGAATGTCTTCTGACTAAATGTATCCCCTTGAAACATTCATCTACATTTCTTTGTGCAAAGGTTCCCTATCATACCTCATCAGTCAGTCTTTCTCTCTCTGCCCATTCCCCAACTCCCCACCCCTCTCTCTCTTTCTCTCTCTCTCTCTCTCACACACACACACAAACACACTCCCCTCCCCCTTTCTCGCTCTCTCTCGCAGACAGATAACAGTGATACAGGCTCACAAGCTGAGCATAATTCCACCATTTGACATTGTTGTTCTTCAATCTCACTCAGACGCATCACAGCTAATTACACTTTGCGCACTTAAGTACACAAATGCTTGTGTGCGTTCATTTGTAAACGAGTTATTGTTTAATTATAACTTTGCGTGAACTTTGCTGATCAGCGGGGCGAATCGTGTCTCCCCTTCAGCGCGTAATTATTCAGGCTAATTGCTCGGCCTGTTTGTGGAGCACGCTCATCCCTCAGCGAGGCCATCTCGCGCAGCTTCTCCACCAGCTTCTGCACCAGGAAGCCCATCAGCCTGTAAATGGCCCAACTGTAACATAGCGGTGATAGATTAGGCAATTTTAGATGGACAACGCTGATGAACAACAGAGAGACACGAGGTAAAATCGTCTAGTGAAAAGGTTCACTGGTAAGAAGATGTTTCCTGTGTGGCAAAGTTAACATGGCTCAGGCAACCCCTCAGGCGCTGCCCAAATGATATCCTTCATGACCTTTTTGCCAAGAGGAAAGCATGTTCTGTGGAAAAGGCACTCATTATATTTCACTGGCGAAAAGGAAAATGCAGCGGGAGATTAAGTCTAATGTTCAAGGTTTTCCAGTGCAACATTAATCTCCCATCCAAGGCTGCTTTTCCCAAGCGCATTTTCGCTCCGTTTTTGTTCCTTAAATGAAACAAAGATGCCCTCAAGGTCATTATATACAGGCTACATTTCTAGGCAATAGATTGTTTTTCATGATAGATTTGTTCCTTAAAGGTGCTATGTGTAGCATTTTAACATCAATAAAACATTAGATTAATTTTGAGACATGATTATAATTGCCTTAAACAAATAAGAGACGACGATTTACAGCCTCTATCGATCTCTACTCTGTGCCACCTGGTCCGATTTGGAGAGCAATCTGCTGGATTGCTTTACAGCACAAAACAGGAAGAGGGCGCTGTTCTTCCGGTGCTAACGGAGCTAAAGCTTTCAGAGTTTCTTGGAATGGCAGATGGTGGAAGGAGAGAAAGGAAGATGGAAAAAAATCACTTCCAACATGTTTATCCTCTTCAGTAAAACCAGAGAAAAACATTGTCCAAAGAAGAAATAATTCTCTTTGAATCAGGAAGTAACAGGGTTTACGGGAATTGTGGTCTTAAGTTTGAGAAACACTAGCACTAATAATACCAAAGGTGTGAGATAGAAGCGACCAGTTGTTTCAACCATTGTCTCATTTGTTTATGGTAAATATAGCATGGTATTACATGACAATAATGTTTAAAAATGCTTCACATAACACCTGTTAAGAAAATTGTTATCCACATTGTTTTGGTCTAATTTGCCAATTTTTGTCAAAGCTAAAGGAAACATTGCCCTTGTCCTCGTTGGCCTCGCTGCCTATGGACTAGAGCATTAAGGTGGATTTGGGAAACTCACTGACATTCTCCTCTCCTTAAAAACAAAACAAAAATAATAAGCTTCAGATGAAGCGGTGAGAGGAGTGACAGGGATGTCTACATTATTGGACTCTAAGCCGAGAAACTAGAGAAGGAACACCTAGCCACATAATGACGGGTATCACGGTGAGGCCTCCCTCAGGCAGGTCTGAGGCCTGTCTAGTCCCAGTCTGAAGAAAACTCAGTGGAGGCAGACCACAGCGCTCTGCAGACATGTGTCTCAATGAAGAGAAAACTATTACCGCACCACCAGGGCGCTGGGATATTTGTCAAGGTATTTTCTGGTGTCACTCATGTGGTTTTCAGATAGGAGGAGGAATGAAGTGGGGGAGAGAGAGAGAGAAAGAGAGAGAGAGAGAGAGACAGAAACAAACAAATACTTATTTCCATCCATATATTTCCCCTGCAGATTCATCAAGCGTTGTCTGCGAGCTCTTGAAAGACAAATAAAAAGCTGAACTAATTGCTGTGGATCCCCCCCGGATATATCAGCCTCATACAGGAGCATGACAGCAAGAAATCAAGCCATAGCGTCGAGCGGAAAGCTGCCATGAATCACGTTTGCAGCGGTACTCGTACGCACAGCGGCGGCGGCTGTGTTGCTGGCTGAGGAGTAATCATTGGGGAGGCAGTCCAAATTAATACTTCAGCTGAGGCCGCCTCGTTCTCCGTCATTAGGGCACATTACAGGGCCACAATATACATCATTAAACCAGGCATAAACAATTCATTAAAAGGCCGTTAAGAAGACAAGCTAAAGTCACTTCTCCCCGCGGTATTAATAGACTGTAAAATGGCAGAGGGTTAAGGCAAAAGGGATAATTCCACCACTACTACCCAGTCAGTCATCCTGACTAATGGCTTCGCTGGTTGTTGGAGAATCAAGAGACGGCCCTACCCTTCTCCCAACCACACTGACACGAGCATCAGCATGATACAGTCAGACAATTTACATTTGTTCTGTCAGTGGTGTACTGTTCACTGAAGCTGAAGAATTGGGGGGAGATGGAATACCAGCATATGAAGCATGTCTACCAATTTAAACATTTTCTTATACTGTCAGGTTCCTTATAATATCCATGTTCTAACAGGACAGGATGACTATAAGGATTAGAAGGAGCCACACACACACAGCTTACTGTATCAGTCATCAGCCTTCAGTTTATTTAAAATCCGGTGAAATTAAAGGACCCAGTTTCATCATATCAGAGGCACAACCTTTTTACGCAACAGTGGCTATCTTCTCATAGAGCAATGGGAGCTATCACACCTCGGGGCTTTTTGCACTGCAGCACAGGGAGCGTTACTGGATATCCTACCAATGGCACAAAGTTTGATCACACATCCAGAGCGGGCTAGGAAAGAAAGCTCATTCACTACAGAATAGCAGGTCAAAATAAAAGGATTCTCCGACTTAAACGAAATAAAACAAAATGCTGTGAAGTATGAAATCAAATTGCTGCAATAATCAACTTGTGACCATCTATAAAGGGTACAAGTAGACTTCTATCACCACTAGAAAACGCATTTTCAACTGGTTTGCTTGACCAAACATATATATTACGTTGTATTACATTACACATTGTGAGTAGGTATTGAAATTGTGTCACAATAGTCATTTCATAAATAATTATCCCAAAATTTCATGGATATCAATCCCTGGATCTGGGTGGGTCAGGTTAACTGAGTGATTATATGTGATGAACGTGATTGCTTCCACTCACTGAGCTAATGTTTGCATCATTTGAATGGGAGGGCCGGTGTACTACTGTTACCACACCCAATCACCATGCGTCTGAAATAGACATGAAAACAAATGGCTTTAACAAAAAACACAAACATAAATTCTATTTTAAGTACATTCTCCTTCAGACAGGCCATCATAAATAAATATTTTGCATATTAACATGGCTGATATACAGAATATAGGATAGAAACTGGTCAAATGTCGCTGTGGTGCTAAAGATTCAGGAAGTTTCTGCTTAGTACTTTGGTTGAAGGGCATGAAAGCAAAGCATCTCACTACAATTGGTAACACATGGACATCACACCACATTCATGAGAATAAGGCACAAATATACTCCACATACTAACTAGCATGTGCTCAAAAGGAAACTTCAAGTGTTTTTTGCGAAGAAGAAATGCCTCTCAATCACTTCTGCCACACTGCAAATGTGGCGTAAAACATTATATAAAAAAAAAAAAATCAATAAATTATTAAGAACAGCAATATATTTTACACAATCATACAAGTAACTGCAATATTCAAACACCAAATAAGCAAACTTAGATTCTCCTCTCAGTCACGTCAGTGCTACGTGATAATTTGTGTCATGGGTTTTGTTTTGTTGATTAAGAACGAGAACGGCGGCAGTGAAACTTAAACTTGACCGAGTCTAATGTTGCTCTTGTTTAAGATGTCTGTTGTGCTGGCTTCCGGAGAAAGAAAAAAAAGTCTAGGTATAAAACTTAAAACCAGATGAAATATATAACCCCTGAGTTACAGCACAAATACTGAGGTCAGATATTTACATGGTGTGTCAAGTTAAACATGCTCGTCTCAGCTTAATTAAGAGTACTCCACCCCGTCAACGCGCAGTCAGCTTAGTAGGCGAGCGATATGGGGGCTGTAACCATGCAGCAGGTTACAGTAGCCCACTTATGATCAGTGTTTATGACCACCGGATAGGCGTATGACATCATCAATATCAATATCAACATTAATATTACGGAATTGGTGGTTGACTTTCAAAAACAATCCTCTACATTGTGCTTTGGAGACTAGAGTGTTACCCTAAACGCACAGCATCCCTTATTCCCTTTAAGCCAAACAGCCAAAACAATTACTGAGGATATTTACGAGCAGCATGACCTGAGCACACACAACCCCCACCGCCAACTAAACCAATTACCAGTCATTTAAGTTGGCCTGCGGAGCTTAAAGTAAAAGCTAACCTAAAAACCTGACCTGAATTTTGGCTATGTAAACTCAGGATGAAATGTTTAGTGATTTCTCACATAAGCAAAAAACATATTTAAGAAAATGTAATTGCAAGTCAAGCACTTGCAAAACAACTTGTTAGGCTTCTGTGTTTGTGCAGATGGTTTACAGGCAATATCAAGGAACGTCTAAATTAGCTTGGGTTTACCACTGGTGGTAAAAACTAGTAAAATTAGATCTTTCAATAGCACAGATTTAACCAAGACAAGCCATCTGCCTCAAGTTTATGCTTTATGCTTCATGCTTGCGTAGAAAGGCGGCCATTCACTATGGACTGTAAGGCCAGGAGCGCACCTAATGAGTTGAACGTGTCACTCTCCAATGGCGGTTCATCCCTTTCAAATGAGAAAATCAATCTGTTGCAGATTGCATGCGTGTCCAAATGTTGTCAGGGAAGTTTGCGTGATGAAAAAGCTATTCTTAGTGAATCAGATTTGAGATGAAAAGTATGTTGAAAGTACTGCAAAAGATAACCACGTCCAAATCAGTTTCATCTCAACGCAAGATCCCTGCACCGAGTTTGCGTCAACACGAATGAATTTCGGATCGTGAGGTTCAAATTCCAGCTTTCGTCACTGCCTGCCGTACACTACGAGACACGAGCCTTTCCTCCCGTTCTGACAACCTGTTTTGTTCCTGTCATTAAAAGGTCCTGACACCTTCCCACAGCACAGAAGTACGTAGACTTTCTTGTGATTAAGACAAAAGAGTTTGATGTTCCAGGACGTCTTAGGAATGACTGAGAGCTCCGATTGCATCCGTGACCCTCTGATGTAAAACGATGCAATACTGCTGCACAGTCTGAGAAGGCACCTATCAAGGCTCTGACCTCAGATCGTGTTACCAGCCATCAACATTAGTCTGCAACTGCCAAATGATGGTTTTTCTAGCACGGTTCATGACAAGGATATGCTTCCCTCTCTCTTTTCACTGTACTAATAAGATACTCAAGAAGGGAGGACTGCCCACAAACCTTTTCTCATGCCGCTTTGTGTCTTTGTGTCTTGGTGAATACCGAGGCATATCTCCTAGCCTCGTGTGGCTTGGCAGTAAATGGGTGGTGGTTCAGATTCTGGGGAACTCTACAGCAGCTTTACAGCCATGACCCTGATTTCAACAAATGATGAAATAAAATAAAACAACAAAGAATTCTGTCACATTGAGCAGTACCGTGGCTGGGAGTCTCTGGTTGTTTGTGTCCAGCTGATTTCCCAAGAACCACCTCACCCAGTCCAAGTACATGGGCGGCTCAAAGGCAATTTTGCCTCCGTCGCCGACGGGAACAGGTCTGCAATCTCCTTCAGAATGTGACGTGTCTCTTATTCCCTCCAGGGCAGTGTCTGCTAGCTAGCACCTCTCTCCCCTGTGTGAGCTCCTGCGGGCAGTGGGTAATGGGGTGGTGGTGGGTGGAGGGCGGGGGGGGAGGAGGGGTCACTGGGTGAAGCTCTTCTTGATGGCCACTTTGGGGAAGAGGGCCGAGAGCTCCTGGACGACCCGGGTGTCTATCTGGGAGCAGAAGGAGACGTCCAGGAGGAGAAGCCGTGGACACGACTGGAGAAGTTTCTTCAGGGAGGGAGCGCTCACCATCCGCGTACCTGTCCATCAGTTCAGTCACAAGGGGAAAAAAACAATGCAATTGTAAATAGATAGAGGCGGAAGAAGGACACCCGGAGAGCAAGTCTCTCGCATGCCGTGTCCAGTAAGAGCCTACCCAGTATGTCGAGGTGCTGCAGCGAGGGGCAGTTGGCAGCCAGCTCGTCCACGTCTGAATCGCAGACGGTGCGGTTGGCGGTGAGGAAGAGCTTGCGGAGCCGTGGAAGGTTACGGGCGAGGTGCTGGAAGCATCCGGAGCTGCTCTGCAGTGTGGGACACCAGCCCAGGTCCAGCTCCTCCAGCAACCTGACCACAGAGAAATTGGGAAAATCGTGATGACCTGGTTCACACAAAAAACTTTTGAGTAAAAATGAAAAATGTGCACCTTTTATGGGTACGTGTTCTTGTTGCACGTTTAACCAGTCGGTGTAGCTTACCTGCAGCCAGAGGCCAGCTCGGCCAGGCCACGCTCTGTCAGGTTTCTGCAGCGCCACAGATCCAGAGAGCAGAGTGAGCGGCAGCGAGCGCTCAGCATACTGGCCACCACGTCATAGTCCTCGATCTGCAGGAGGAGAGGGAGGCTGCATTTAGGATGTCATACGGGATTGAGAAAATGGTCCTCTGAGAAGGAAGTGACTGACTGACTGACTGAGCAAATAGCTGTTTCCATCCAGTCAAGCACATTTTGTGAAAACCTTTGGACAAACGGCTCTGCAACAAGGCCACATCATTTTTTTTCTTACAGCTTGTGTGTGTGTGTGTGTGTGTAATCTCACCCTCACACAGCTCCCTAGGTTGAGGTGTCTCAGCTCTATGCAGAAGGCCAGGATGCTCAGAATCGCCGTTTGCTGCAACAACAACAACAACAACATGAAGGAGAAAGACAAGAGACACACCGAGTTGGAATTTCTTTAACCAAATCAACCACGATGGTGATATGTACCAATTTGCAGCTTTGTGATCAGGACAAGCAAAAAAAGCAGGAAACAATGGGGAAAACAGGGATATTCAATAATAATTGCTGTGTTGGAGCTGTGTGTGCAAAAAAAGCATCCCGAAAGAAACCCCTGAACATCGTATCTATGAATGTAAATCTTAGGTATATGTCAAAATAACAGTAACAGGTCTAGTCATGTCATTCAATATACAGCCTAAGTGATTTACCTTCATCTGCCTGGCACACAAATGCAACACTCGTTGTATTTAAAGTAATTTAATACCGCACAACAGATTGTTTTCACTTCTCCTCACAAGAGTCGAGCATGGCGAGGACAGGGACCTCTTCAGTGGCACTGCAGCTATGATAGAGATATGGGAATTCAACACTGGAACTGCCGACACATGTACCTCAGTGGCAGGAGAAAGTGTCAGACATGACAGTGAAAGCCTCTTGTGTTGTGTGTGTGTGTGTGTGTGTGTGTGTGTGTGTGTGTGTGTGTGTTTGGGGTCTGACGCTGGCATCTTTATAAATGCTTCTCTCCGGTGAGCTCGCTATTTAATTAGAGCAGTGACAGGGTAATGACAGCTGAGATGTCAGGGCCTCAAACAGGCACACAGCTCGCTCTGTCTGTCTCGGTATAAACAACCTGCAGCATGCTGCCTGGCTCCACCACAGAAACACTACACTCCCCTCTCCCCACGCCGCTAGCCTGAAACATGACAAACACTGGAGAAATGCTGAGGTGCGACAAAAAAAAAAAAAAAAAGACATAACAGCGGCTTTTCACGGCAGGCAGGCCTGGACCTGAACAGCTACGTGTCTCTAGGACCCTGGGCTTGGGGTTGACTCGGTTCAGCACAAACGACCACATCAGAGAATTAGCCGCCAGCCCACAACATACACGACCCAAGGGTCAAATGGGCCCTGCGTTAACACAAATCCATGAGCATTGACATGTTTGTCCATGTTTCTGCCAGTTACATTAAATTCAATTTAAGACCTTTTTAACCATTTAAGACCTTTTTAATGCCAACTGGAAGGAAATATAACACCAATTAAAACAACTGCAGAACTATCAGAATGTAGTGGCTGGCTGCACCAGAAACCCCAACATTTTAAAGACCTCTAAATTTGATGTTAGTACTTAAAAGACTCGCTATATGTGACTGTAATTAAGAGCTTGTAAAGCCTGGAGTTTAAATAGTATAATCTAAGACCAGGCCTTGATGTAAAATTCCATGACTTTTTCATGACTTTCCATAAATAAGTCAGAGCGCTTCCATGACCTAAAAAGGTTCTTCCTTCCCGGTTTGTCGATGTTGTTTTTCTAAAGGGCTAAACAGTACAGCTGGGTCTGCTGTGGAGAAGAACAGCTGAAAACCATCGACTTGTGACCCAACTGTAAAATTCCCCGACTTCCCCAGAGAATCTATCCAATTCCATGACGTTTTCCTGTCTGGAAGACATCTCAAAATTACATGATATTCCAGAAATTCCATGACCGGTGGAAAACCTCCAAGACGTTATAAGACTTTTTCAGAACCTGCAGACACCCTATTATAACTGCCAAGTGTGAAATCTCCTCTATACTAAAAATAAGGAAATGTAGCCTCAGATTTCTATACAGCCTCTAAAAAACACAGGGCAATCAACCGAGCAACTGTCTTTTGACCTCCTCTCTTTGGAAAGATGGACGTCCTCAAGTAAAAATGTTATTTTTATCTGGGTTTCCTGTTGACCATGCCTACCTCTATCTTGGTACGGTAGAGAACCAGCCTGCGGAGGCGCGTTAGTTTTGAGATGTGAGTGAAGGCCTGCGAGTGGAGGCGGTCGCAGGACGACAGGTTGAGCTCCCGAAGCCCCGGACAGGTCTGGGAGACGACCTCCAGACAGGCCTCGGACAGGAAGTGGCAGCAGGACAGCTCCAGGCAAACCAGGCTGAGACCACAGGCCTTCATGAAGCTGAAGCGCCAGGTGGCAGGAGATGAGTGGAGAGAAAGAGAGAAAGCAAGATTAAATATATCCCACCATCCCACCTCCCCTCAATCTGCCTCTACTTCTATACAGAGGCTGTAAGACTCATACTACCATGGAAGCAAGACACCAATATGTCGACCCTTACCTTAAAAATGAACTTACTTGACTGATCTTTTCATAACTTTTTTATTTTTATTTTATTTTTGTATCGCATATATCTCTATTTTTATTCTCACACTTATGTTATTGTACTTTTTCATGTTTTCTATTCATTTTCTTGTTCTACTACTTGGGCAGATCAGTGTTATTTTGAAAATGCTTATGTGCAGTGGTGAGATCATAATTTTTCCAAGTTTCATCAAAATCCGATCCGTGGTGTCTGACATATTGAGTCGGAACCATGGATGAACAAATTAACTAACAAACAAGTGGGTGGAATGAGTACCTGAGTTTACTACTCAAGTAGAAGTACTGTCCTTTGCTAAAACATTCCTGAAGTAGAGGTATAAAATCAAAAATTCTAAAAGGCCAAAAGTTCAAAACAGATTATTTTAGTTGAAAAGAAAAAAACACAAAGTAAAATAAAGCCAGATTACTTTTCTCTTCTCAACTGAGAATAACAAATTGCTAATCTACGACTGGCCAGTTTCTGATGCATGATTATGGAGAGCCTATAAAATATGTACTCTTTGATTGATTGGTTTGATTTAAAAGGTAGCAAAGTATAATCAAAACATACTTAAGTTAAAATACAATTTTCACATTTTCAATTTCAAAAAGTACACAAAAAAGCTACTCAATTACAGTAAAAAGAGTAAATTTAGTAGTTAGTTACTTCCACCCTTGTGAACAATGTAGTGTCCCTCCTTGGCTAAACAGTGTAATTTTTTCATTTGTTTGTTCATTTGTCACATGCGATAGCACAAACAAACACTCATAGTCCCTCCTGCCCATGATGAAATCAGGGAAATCAACAATAATTGTATTGTGATATATCTGCCATTGTACAAGGTCATTTCCCTCTTTCTAATACTTGTGGCCTGCCGCCAGTCTGACCTGTTGAAGCCGTTCAGGGTGAGAGCCCCGCGGTTGCCGGTCCAGGACAGGTTGAGCCTCTGGAGCAGGGTGCAGCGGCTCTGCAGGTGCCCCAGAGAGGTGTCACTCAGACGGGCCCAGTAGGGCTGCAGACTCAGCTGGGTGTACTGCAGCGGGTCGCAGCAGTGCTGGTGCAGCAGCTTACAGCTCTGGGCCAGACGGCAGAGGTCTGGCAGGGTCAGATGGCTCAGTATCAGCTGGATCAGCTATGGATGGAATATGGGGTCAGGGTGGGAGGTGGACAGGAGAGGGCAGAGAAACGGGAGAGGAGACAGGAAGGGAGGCCAAGGGAGAGGAAAGGAAGACAAAAGAGAAGACAACAGAAGAACAGAGCAGATTTGAGGAGAGCAGAATTGAAGAAAGCAGATTTGAGGAGAGCAGAGAGGAGTAGAGAACAGGAGAGAAGAACTTAGAGTAAAGTGTAGTTGAGCATAGGAGAGTAGAGAAGAGTAGTATAGAGCATAGTAGAGAAGAGTAGAATAGAGCATAGCAGAGAACAGTAGAGAATGGTAGAATAAAGCAGAGTAGAGCGCAGAGTAGAGCATAGTAGAGAACAGTAGAGAAGAGCAGAATAGAGTACAGCACAGCAGAGAACCATAGAATAAAGCATAGAAGAGCGCAGAGTAGTGTAGAGGATAGTAAAGAAGAGTAGAATAGTGAAGAGTGGAATAGAGTAGCGCATAGTAGAGAGCAGAAGAGAAGAGTAGAATAGAGTAGAGCATAGCAGAGAACAGTAGAGAAGAGTAGAATAGAGTAGTGCATAGCAGAGAACAGTAGAGAAGAGTAGAATAGAGCATAGTAGAGAGCAGAGTAGAGTAGAACATAGTAGAGAACAGTAGAGAAGAGTAGAATAGAGTAGTGCATAGCAGAGAACAGTAGAGCATAGTAGAGCAGAGCACAGTAGAGTCGGTTGAGGTTACTCTGAATTGTGTCCGTTCTGTCAGGCTGATCTAAGTAATGGTTATTTGAGCTCTAATATCAGAATTATTGTGGAGGCAACCTGGCTTGTTTTTACACTGTGTTCATATTCCTCTCAGAGAATAGATGGCTGTGTGTGTGTGTGTGTGTGTGTGTTGCGGTGAATAAACAATACATGGTGTTCAAGCAGGTATCGGCTCACAGATAATAACTATATTGTGTTTCTGAAACAAACACACGGCGGTTGTGAAGACTGCTGTTAATGGCAGTGGTTTGGAGAGGAGATAAGAAGGCGAATATCAAGAGTACTGCTGGTGTTTTTAAGCTCGGCTCAGACAACATGATGCGTCTTTATGGCAGGAAAATTACTCGTTCGTGAGTACGTACAGGATCAAATGTCAGAATGGGCCCAGGCCAGAATGTCTGTGCATCTGTGTAATACTGTTTGGTACAGTGTACATATGCATTCATACAGTGCCCATATGGGGATTCAAGGGCCGGGCATTGTCAAGGACCTCACAATACGATACTTGACACTATATCAGTATTATTGATACAGTATATATGACTGAAATTTGCAGTGAGTTTATGCAACCTATTCAGAGAACCCTAGTGATACCCAGTATTGTGATACATGATCATGTGTGCTATGTTTTTGGATTAGGGGACAAATTGAGGCAAAACCTTTCTATATCCAGCCCTCTTTAATAGACATTAAATGCATGCAGTGCAGACGTCTGTGTGCTGCAGTGCAACAAAATAACTTTTAATAACATGTTAACAAACACAGTGAAAAAGCACAACTCAGTGAGTTGAACTGAAATAAACACACTGATATTTGGATTGGAGTGGTGTCTAGTGAGGTGTTGTCTTGTCATGTTCCTGCAGATAATGTTCCTTTTATGTCTTATGTTTTATGAGTTCATGTCACTCATGTCACTCCTTTTTGTTTTTCAATCCAAAACAAATGGCCAAATATCTGCCTTGAGATTTGCTGGTGTTGGATTAATGGCACCCACCAATATTACTCATACAAGCACTTTGGTCAAGTGGGCCCCCCTTATTTGTCAATGCAGCAAAAAGATCACAAGAGGGCCTGTATATGAGGACTTATAGAACTGATTGTGTATCAGAAAAAAGAAAATTGCAATGTATGGATGTAGTGATTTTCTGAACCCTAATTGATTCAGTGTACATATATGTACATTTTTCTGGTCGGTAATCACCTCGTAAGGCAGTTTGTCAAAGTAGCCGTTCCCTGTGTTCTGGTGTTTGGCGTCCCCTCCCTGTCTGAATGGACCTCCCATATCGGACAGCTCCTCCTCGCTGTCACTCAGATCGCTGATGTCAATGATGGGCATCTTATAGAGCGCCAGGATGGGCCTCTCTCTCACCCCGCGCAGGATGACGGCGTCCAGCTCGGTGTAGTACTCAAGCAGAGAGCTGTTGACCTCAAGACGCAGCAGGTTGGTGGGGAAGCTGAGCTGCTTGATGCTGGGGGAGAACTGGCGTGCCTGGGGGGTCAGGGCCTTGGTGGGCTCCCCTGACCACAGCACCTCCCACCTGGACAAGACGGGAGGAGCGAGAGTGATCAAAAGACAGCCGAGGCACACAACCGCGGCCTGCATCGGCTACCAGTTCACAATTTTCAACACGTCGTTTGAATCTCTGTTTTTTTCATTTACTGGTTATGTTTGTCCATTCATTCATCACACAATATCTCAGACTCTGCTCGTCTGATTTTGACGAAACTCTGGATTTTGACCATGGATCTAACCACTGCATTCCATTAAAATTACACTGATTGGTCCAAGGGGGCTACAATTAGAAGTCAAAAAAGTGATTGGCCCAGAGGGAGACTGCATTAATTGTGGGGGATCACATCTTTACCATTGCCTTGTTTTCAGTATGAAGAGTATCGTCTTAACATGTCCTCCTGCTGCTGCCATTTGTAACTTTGATAACTTGAGCAGCCTGTCAACTGATCACTGCCAACAACAGTCTTGACCTTTGAATTCCTAATTCCTGACAGAGGTAACTTGAGTGCCCATTTACCACGGAGCGCTACACTGCCATGACAATGTCGGACTTGAAGCCACTTCCTACTATAATCATCAATTTACAGAGCACTTTCCAAAACAGTGCTTGAAACAATAATGAATGAAAGCCAATATGATAAACAATAAAAATGCCTTGCATGAATTGGAATGAGGGTTACATAAGAATGAGTGATCTAAGCACCTGATCTAAAAGACTGAACCTGCCAGAATAAGAGCCTCAAGCAGGGCATTCCAAAGCCTAGGAGCTGAGATGGCAAAGGCCCACCCAATATTGTTGGTTGGCTGGTTGGAATTGCCTGGATCCTTATGAGTATTACCTTATTGACAATTCAAGTAGAAGGCACCAGGAATTATTGAGGAAGTTTGAGGCTCTGTCTTTACCTGACATCAGTAGATGGGTTCTGGGAGAAGGGGTTAAGGGAGCAGGCCAGGATCTGGACGATGGCCCCGGGGTAGTAGGTCTCCAGCACCTCCACAGGCCGTGGGGTAGACGGGCTCCTCGAAGGCCAGCTCAATATAATCCCGGCTGTGGAAAGCTTTAGGTGTGCGGCGGAAAGGCGGCGGCGCGCTGGCACATTGTTCCCACCAGGTCCCATAGGCTCTGAACACGGCAGTCTGGGTGAAGTCCCCGGAGCTGGGGTAGACGTTGGGCACCCCGGCCAGGTTCCACATGGTGTAGGACATGCTGTTCTCGCTGCCATAGTGGGAGCTGAAGTCCAGAACATCCTTGGCGTACTGCTCCACCTCCACGCTGACCGGCAGCACCGCCCGCTGGCCAGACTCCACGGCCCGCCGACTGGTCAGCACCTCGCCGCGAGTCCCGCTCCTGGAGCGTCGCCGCAGACAGATATAGTAAAACATGCTCAGCAGGCTTAGCATAGGGAACTCTGGGGCTGGGGGAGGGCAGAGGGTGGAAAGGGAGGTTAGGAGGAGGAAGAGACCAGCCTCCACCTACTGGAAGCACCCGGGCTCAAGGGTGGGGTCAACAAAGTGCAGGCTAGAGGCCCAGCTGCATGCATGACCTGTAGATTAGACAGAGACACAACACACACACAAGAGTGAGAACAGCAAGACGGCAGGTCTGGGACGCTTCAAAGTCTGACTCCTGCTTGGTCCTCATAAAATCTAGAATATTCTGAATCCTTAAGTTTTTGCTACTTCACAAATAAAATAAAAAATAAAAGGACAATGCTTCATTGTAGGAGAATACTCATGGAAGAGTCTTCAGGATGAAGAACCAAATTATGCCAACTTGGTTTAATCAAAAACAATAAACACGATTTTGAGTGGATTTTTCAACAAAATGAAATTTCCCAAAATGTATAAATACTATACTAATACTTGGCCTGTTTGAGTGAATGTAAACCAGCTCCTTCTCTTCCTCCATGTGTTATCTATATCAGCTAGGTCAAACAGCTGCTTGCTAGCCTTATCTCCAGCCTATGGACAGTTGCCTCAGCTACTATCACTACTACCGAGCATACAGTGCTGCTTGCTCATGATGGCAAAATGACGTAGCTACTCCTATAAAGGGCCAGTCCTGATGAGAACACGCTGAAGGCCAGTCATGTTCAGCAGGTTAGAACCAAACAGTTCTTACCATACAAGTCTAACTAGGTGTCAGCACCCAGTGATCTAGAGTTTTATAGTGACAATGGAGCATGGTCTAGTTCTCCACGACTTATAAGACAATTTGACTGAAACAAATCAACACTAAAACCTCCTTAATTAAAATGACGTTATAGATAAGCATACACATAAGTAGACCCAATACAGACACCACACATCCTTTCATGGACGCAGTGTTTCTGCATTGGGAATCCGGGTGGTCCGATAGCTTCCTTGTTCGGTTTGACAACAATCAGCGAGCATCCAACCACCCAAATCACAAAGATTGGCGGCAGCTGTGTGAGAACGTGCACCGAGGTTAAATAGCTAGCATATGTTTTACTGTTCTTCTTGCAGCACGCCTATAGTCCAGTTATTTCCGGTACGAGAAGCGACGCCGAACTCCATTAGCAATCTGTCAGTTTAATGTTGCCTTGCTTATCGGCAAAAATTCATACCTCGAATAAGTACTCTTAAGACGTTTTGCAAATCGTGACGAGCCACTCTTCAATTCGGCATACACCCAAACACACCAAACATTACTTATTTCAACTTTTCGACTTTGTTCGCCCGTTATCTCCACAATCTTCCCCCATCAAAATGCACTGTGGTGGGCGGTAGAGAGCAATGTAAACCGCTTATAAAAGTTCATGTTTTATCGAAATAAGCGGTGATTGGTGGAAAATGCACTTGCCGAATTTACCAGCAGACCCAAAAGATTGAAAGGTCTTACGTTATGTTATACTAGGTATGTAGATTTGCCGAAAACATTGAACGGCCACATTTTTAATGGCGTTTGGCTTATGTTTCTTCCTACAAGTGAGAACGACACGAATTTGGGCTATAGTCTAGTATACCTAGATCAATCACGCAAGCAATAGCTGTTATCAATTCATGCACAGCAATGGTGATTCTGTTCGAGTCTATCTTGTGGAATTTCCTTTGCCTTTGTCCATGGGCCTAGGACGCTTCGTGGTGAACTGCCCTAGTAAACTATCCAAAAAAGATAAGAGGCGTTTGCATTACACAAACATGAATGTAAGCTACCTGACCCGCATAGAAAGAAATGGTTGAATTCTGCAGTGGGAAGAAAAGTAAACTGCCTCCTCCAGCTGAGCGTCTGAACCTAATGTTGTTGTTGTTGTTAGCTGCTGTAGTTAGCCAACGTTAGCTAGCTAGCCTACAGAGCAGCTGAGCTGTCAAAACATATACCGTTTACTGTAATCTGACTATTCTAGTTGAGCTGGCGCTACAAAACTAGACCACCCAAGAAGATAAAAACATCAGTTACATTGACGGTAAACGTAGATCGATATATCCATTCATATAATGCAACCCTCTTCTTTCCATTTGTAGGATATTTCAAGCACGAAACCACATTCTGGATGTTTAGTGAGCTCGTGGTGCCTTCCGGTACCATAGGAAATAGTGGCTAGAGAAGTCGGAATGTTATATCATAGCAAAGTTTATGAGATGCAATGTTCATGGAACGAGGATCATGGAAGCAGTGTGAACAATTGATGGTGAAAATGATATATACAACTTCTGGCGAATGAATGCGCATTTTCTCCTCTCCTCCTCCTCTGCTATACTAAGCAGCTCCGTTTCCTATTTATTTCTTCCTAAAAGCAATTGAATGCGCCGACAAGATGTTATATACGACTTCTGAATCTGGAGCTAGAAATTACGAGGAGACATTAAAGGCAACACCAGTTCCGTACACCGAAATAACCTCCTTGACGGCGAAGTATCAACATCCGGTCAGATGCAGTCATTTTAAAGCAAAGAATTGTGGGAATAGTAGTTATTTTGTTGCTCGCCGATCTTTTCCCAAACTATGCACTGACCAGGAGCATACCACGAAACAATGACAGAGAGATAGATAGATAAAAATAGATACACTTTTCCCATGAGCACGCCTGGATTACAAACAAGGCTTGCAGGGCACACGCATCAGGGCTCTGGACCACATGTAAAAAAAAATGACACTGTAAATTTGCACTTTCATACTATCTTTGCAATCTTCAGTAGTTGTAGAATAACAATTATTAGTATCGTTTGCCCAAGCTATCTGATGGAGTGGGCACTTGAATGGGCGGTACATACATAGAGAGTACAACTTGTACACAAATACAAGGTCAACCACTATTGCACTTGGGGCCAGTTTGGATAATCCGGACATGCTAAAGATAACCTTCAGTCTCAAACATTCCCATCCCTGGAATTGGTGCTTGTGGCCATACCTTCCCTCTGCATGACCTTCAACTCTACTACCTAGTAATAGACACAAACACACACATTTCCACTCACTACCACACACAGCTTCCATCTGATTTCATTTTCTGGATTCTCTTCTGTTGTAATTTACTTATATGCATTTTGTTTTTAATATGCCATTCCTTCGTCCAGTTTTAATGTCATCAATGTCAAAAATTAAAACTATAGCATACAGAAGGAAATAGAAAAACAGAGAGTAGGATGTACTGTAGGTTGCAATACAAAGTTAAGGTACAATAAATTATAAAGAGGACAGGCAGCGAATGTGCAAAATCAAATGTGCAAACCTATGCAATTACCTATCCATTCATGTGGATAGGTGATTAGTTAAACCTTAACCCCCAATTATAGGGGGAGTGTGAACACTTACGCAACCGAGAGGGTTTATTTTTCTATTTTTAATACCTTGTACAAAATGCATAGCCTCTAGTTTTTCACTTTGAATTTGCTGCCTACTATATCCAAATGAAACTGATGAAACAAATGTAGTAAGAGTAGGCATACTCCTCATAACAGATAACAAATGAGCCAAGGAATTGGCCAAATTTCTCAGGGACAAAATCCGAAATTAAGAAATCAAATGAATTTCATTGATTCTTTTTTTTTTTTTACTTTCCAAAGAAAATTATGGTTTAGACAGATAATGTGATGAAATGAAACTTGAAGGGCTGATACATCTTCTCGCTGGATTCTGGAATTTTAAAAATACTGTCATTGGTCTGATGGGGACACTAATTAAAACTTCAAATTTTCACCTTTAACTGCTACACCACCGGTCCAATTTTGAGTGTCTGAGCCATGCCAGAAAGAACAGTGGATGGTTGATACAATTTTGCGTGCACAGTGTTATCTAGAGTGCTTCATGAAAACTATTTTCAGTTTTAATTGACATTTGCAAAGAATACATTTTTATTTTTTAATGTTTATACTTTATGAATTTAATGAATTTGAATTTAGAGTTGAACCTCATGGCATTTCACCACAAAATTGTTTGAATGTATTGCGTGTGACCACTCTGTGGTGTTCAATCTTATGAAACTAGCTATGTTTTGTTTGCGTGTTGTTTTGGTGACTCAGTGCTCAGCACCGTCACCTCACAGCAAGAAGGACCCAGGTTTGATCCCCAGCCCTTTGCATGTTCTCCTGTGTTGACCTGAGTTTCTTAGGATCTTCTGGTTCTGGTTTCCTCCCACATTCCACAAGTCATTCAAGTCAGGAGGTTTGGAGACTCAAAATTGCCCATGTGTCTGAATGTGAGTGATTGTGTCGGTGCCTTGTTTGTCTCACAATCCCCCCATTAAAAAGTAGAAATTGTTGACATTTGAATCCACCTTTCATAAGTCAATGACGGATACCCACTATAACAAACAGTGGATATGGTTTTCCATTTAATGGCGATTCAAAACCACACATCAAGTTCAACTTTAGTTCACACCCTTGTTGTCATACACATTATCTCTTGGTCCATGCAAAGTGTGATGTAGTGAATATAAAAAAATAGATCTATCTATCTATCTATCTATCTATGACACCTAAATATTAGACATTACATTTATCTTCAACTCTTAGGACCCGGGTTCAGTTCCCGACTCATGCCAAGAAGTTTTCTGCTGTGAGTGAAGTTTTCGTCTTCAGTGGTATAGTACAAGGGTGCATAACTTTAAGATTGCATATGAACATTTGGTGGTTGGTGGCTACAGCTAATTTCCCATCCTGCTACCAGTTAATACATCCTGGTGTGGTCAGACAAAAGTTACATTAACTAGACAACAGGCATGATGAGATAAAAGTTAAATCGGAAAGGCAAGTGTAGCCATGGTCTTTTTTATGATTATCAATTTATTTGAAATGAATATGGTAACAAGAGATATAACAATACAAACAAAGGAAATGATAACAAAGGTACCAGGGCAATACAGATAGGCTACATACATTGTCTAACATTATAAAAAAAATGTACAGACAAAAGGGAAGATTAGAGTGCAGTGCAGTGAGGACGAAGATGTACAAACTACTCATACTGGTTACAACCTCATCAAATCTATCAAATATGCACAATCGGTTATTAAAATACAATATTTAAAATATTTAATGAATATTGACCTACATAACCACTCAAGTACACTCTATTATCATGCATCCAGACACTTTTTATTTTGTATTAACCTTTCAGTATTTTCATCAGAGCATACTAAAGGGCTAAAGGTAAAATGGACATTTAGGAAAAATGCAGAGAAACGGCATCTGAATGCCCTAGCATTGAAACTACGAAACTACGAAAAACTAAGAAAAACTACATTTCCACACATTGTCGTGACGTTATGACAACAGGGGAAAAACAAACAATTTCCGGGCATCGAAAGCGACGATAGCGCGGTCTATTCGAACCCATTTCAACAAGGTAAAGAAACGGGACTAAATCGAGTATTGATATGTTACTTATTCTGCTACAGTCGTGCTCAAAGATGTGTAGATGTGTAATAAGAGTAAACGCGACTTAAACGTGACGTCTCTATCGTGATTTATTTTGAGGTTGTTTTTTTTTACCTGTGCACCTGGGTTAACTAGCTGTCAGCTCCACTGACTGGTACTTTCACCCGCTGTAATTAGCTGAGTTTGCCGTCAACTACCCGACAAGCTAGGCTTGTTGTGAAAGCATACATGTTGCAGCTAGCTACTACGTTAATCCTCGTCTGTTAGTGTAATATTCTACAGTGCAAGACAGGAGCAGAGAAGGCAGGGTGAGAGTCTAGGAGAAATAAGAGGAGGAAGGAGGGGAGAAATAAGATAGTACAGGTAGGGGCTAGTTATGCTCTCAACTGAGACACAGCTGACTGTAACTGATACATTCAGAATCATGTTGTGTCACTGTCTGAACTACAACTTCAATGATGGTTGGTGCACCAACCCTCTCCAGCTGTTTCCATTTATGACTAATTAAAACCCAGGGTGTGTTTACTGGTGAGGCTTGTGAGTGTTACTTATATTCCCGCACTTTGTATCCTCTGGTAAAGTTCAGGTGACCAAAAGCTCAACAATGAAAAGAAAACAACATTGATATTAAGATGTGGAAGCCTCTTCTGTACCCTTTGGGCTGTTTTTACCTCGGGCACCTTAGCAATGCTTTGCCGGGTTCTCTACAAAAATATGAGATGCAAGTCAAATTAAACACCCACACAGTAATTCTTAAATGCATTGTGTATTTACTTGTCAAGTATAGACATTAATGTGGTAAACTGACTTTTGAGACAGAAGTGATGTGTTTTAAAGCCTTCAGAGCTCTGATTTGACAGATGCCGTCTTTGTTTGTTTCCTGACCAGTGAGAGTGAAACCGACATGGAGGACAAGCCCAAATCAGAACTTCTGATTAAGCTACGTAGAGCAGACCACAGGCTGAAAAAGCTGAAGCGTGAAAACGCCAGGCTGAAGCAGTGCCTATCTCTTATCGAAGGTAAACGTTCCTAAGGTATTCAAATGTAATAACCAACTAAATATCACTCTTAGTTTACATATGCTATGTTAGCCGGTATGTCCAACCTTATGCTAACTTCATAAGGTTGGGTGAAAATACCAATGCTGAGGATACTGAATTGCAGCTGCGTGGAATTGATTTTACTACTGAAACATGCAGTGAACATAAGGTTGGACATAACAGCTAATTCTTTGTGTGTGTATTTTCAGACTTGCCCTTCCTGCTCCAGGAGATAAAGGACTTGAGGAAGGCAAGACTTCCAAATGGTGTGTATGCATCATTTAAAGTAATTGCTGACTTCCTGGCAGAGTTTTGCGACTTTGTTAAAAAACACTGTAAGGTTACAGATAGGTGAAACTGATGCTGTCAGCAGGATATAGCACAATACAAAATAATGCAATAATTATGTTATGGTTTTTGCTCAATTACCTGGTCAGATATGAATAAAACCTTCAGAGGCATACAATATGTGTTGCTGCACGGAAGATTTTAAAATTGCATTTTTGTACTTTGGAGGCAAATAGGATTTATTTCTATTTGCTGCCATTATACAGTGCTGTGGAGGAATTCGGCATCAATAACCATCAACAACAATCCAGTTCATTACAGAAGTATTGGAAAGCATTTCTTATATGCCAAATAAGCCATGAAACATCTGTTTGCCACAAGTCTCCTTATTCTGCTTTAGTGATGGCACTTTATTCTATAAAATCTTCTATAAATATGTAATTCTAATGTAATCCAAACGTGCCCTCTGTAATGTAATTGATAGTGGTGCATTAACATTACTTTCACAGATATCAAAGAGTATTAGATTAGATCTTTATTTGACCTCAAGGAGAAAATTTGACACAGACACTCAACAGTCAAAGAGGGGGTGGAATGGTGATGGTGTCTTATTTTGACTGCGGTTTTATGGAGGTCTTGTATTTTTGGAGTGGGGATTTTAGTATTTTTGTGACTGTATGGGGGGGGTTTGAGGAGTAGGTTTTTAATAGCGGTAGTGAGCAGTGAGACAAAGCATAGCCGAGTCCGTATAGCTGGATGTGTTCAGTGATGCTGCGATATAGTAGGAGGATATGGAGTTGGACGTGTGTTGAGGTCTCTGAGTGTCATTGTAGTGAGGGCAGAGCTGAAGTCAATGAAAGTATAGTGGTGTAGTTTCCAGGTGATTCCTTGTGCTCAAGGAGCTTGTGTGCAGAAGAGCTTGTGGCTTTGGAGGCACAGATGTTCAAGAGACGCCCCAAGATGCCATCTGGGCCAGGAGCTTTGTTTCTTTTACATCTGCAGAATTGCAGCCAGAGAATCGTGCTCCAAGAACAATGGGGTAATGGGAGAGTTTGGCAGGGCTGGGAAGACGTAAATTAATTTGGACATAAATGGTAAAACTACTGGAACCACTTTCTGAAAGTTTTCCATGTGTTTCCAGAGAAAAACCTGGTCTCCCTGACAGAGAAGCCTCTATCCTCCACTGTGACCCCAACCCAGCCAAACTTGCCAACCACCACAGACGCGGTATGGTACAAGTGTATTTGCCACCTTCCTTCAGACAGCTTTCTCTCTCAGGACAGATCTCAGTCTTCGTTGGCTGTAACTGTGGTATGTCTGCATGTTTCAGGTGGAGCTGGCCGAGGGAGTAACCATAAAGGAAGAAGTATTATTCCACCTCAGCGACGAACCAAAGAAGAGTGTGATTGAGCTGATGGTGGCCCTGTTCTCTAGAGAAGAGATGGCATCATCTTCACTGTCTGGGAAGCAAACCAATGCCCATAAAGACAAACGGCCAAAGTCCCAGCTGTGCCCAGCAAAGGTTCAAGCAATTTGTGGTAGGTTATTGAAGGTTTCACAAATAATAGTGTTTTACTGCCTCATATTACAACATTGTCAATCATATATTTCATAAGATATGTTGTGATAAAGTACAGAGATCTTGGCTTTCAAAAATATTAAGTGAGTCTAGCTTGTTCATTTTGAGAGGAAGTGGCACCAGGATATCAAACAGACGAGAATTTGTAACTAAACCATAACTCCTCAAACATTTGAGTCATGGACCCCCCCTTACTCACACATTAGGCCAACGACCCCCATTAACCTCCTTATATGGGAAGATCTTTGTTGTTTTTGTACAGTATAACTCTTTACACTGTGCATGTGGGTCATATGTTCTAATTGGAATCCTTTCTAGTGAATTAAATCATAATTGAATTTGACGACTAACTGCTCACTTCTTACAAATCATTTTTGAAAATTTGAAGCTACCATATGCAGCTTTTCACCTTGAGTCAGTGAAATGGATTGTTAGCCCCGCCCTCCTTTCCCTCAGTTGGTCGGATTCCCACCCCAACATTTGTCATTCATCTTGATGATCTGTCTACCTTGAAACGGTATCCATGCTGAGGTAGCCGCCATCCGTAAAGAAGCAGACGGCGAACGCAGCCAATCTGCCATAAAAAAGCAACGCTGATGTCCATCCATCGTGTTTTTGAACGGGCCTTGTCTGCCGAACAGCTAGCTTCACCCTACCTATTTTTTTCCTTCTTACTGCTTTCCTCCATTGTTGTTGATGTTATGACTTCCCTGTCTTGTGGCCGCTAGCCACAACAGCTCACCACACACACAGCAAATGGTATACACCCTAAAACACAATTGAAAAGCCAATTTAGGTGTGTACACACAGCGTCATAGACTGGTGATGTATAATATATTCTGTTGTTATGTCAATTATATAATTCTTCTTTGGTTATTTCCACAGAATACATGAGGCGGACACAAAACATGGACGAGAGGGACACCAAGCAATTAATGCGAACCAAGCTCAACAATGAGGCAAAATATCTCAGAAAGTAGCTCCACACACACACACACACATACGCAAACACATGCACACACACATGCTGCTGAGCAATTTCTGGCCATGTTAGCTGATATAGCTATATCGGCCATTTTCCTGTACTTAAAGGGTAATTCCGGGATTTTTCAACCTGGCCTCTATGTCCACAAAATCACTTTTCATACCTTTAAGTAGATCCCAAAATTTCCGGAGTTGCTCCGGTCCATCGGCTCAACCGGCAGTCGCGTAACCGTGGCTCAAGGCTCCAATGTAATCCAGAGGGCATGTCCGGACATGTCTATGTCATGTCTAAGGTCTATTTCTAGTTAAAAACGGTCTATTTCTGTTTCAGTAATGTTGTCAGACACACGAATAACAATCTGAGCCTGTCAGTGGCAAAATCAAGCACTTTTAGTGAACGTACTTTGACCGCCTGGACATGCCGGACATGCCCTCTGGATTACATTGGAGCACCGTTACGCGACTGCCGGTTGAGCCGATCGACCGGAGAAACTCCAGAAATTTTGGGATCTACTTAAAGGTATGAAAAGCGCTTTTGTGGACATAGAAGCCAGGTTGAAAAATTCCGGAATTACCCTTTAAAGTGTTAATTTTAAATTTAAGCTGCCATTGAGGATTGCAGTAGCAGACATTTAAAACATTGAGTAGCACTGCTCTACGTCATTATTGACCAGCAGAGAAACCACTTTGTTTTTGTGGTTTTATTTTTATTTTTCAGATTCCTCCTTCTCCACACACACCATCCTAACCTCATTCCTAACCTCATGCACATATTCCACAAATTATGTCTCTCCTGTTTTTTTGGTGAACTGTTTTGGGGGTTTTTTTCTAAAAAAAGAATAAAAATGAAAAGTCAAGGTCTGATATCTTGTATTCTCTCATTTTCAGTGCCGTCTAGTTACACTATTTGCAGATACACTTGAAAATGTGGGTTTCCAAATAGTAGTATTTATTTAAATTTTAATCTTACCCTCATCTACAACAGTATGAACTGCTAAGTATAGTCATGTTACTATAAAGGACAATAGTGATTATAAAACAATGGTTATGATATTACTAATGAATGACTATATACAAGTCCTTCAGTTATAGTTAATGACTGGAGTCGTTGCTATAGTATGTCTGAACTTCCTAATATAAGAATGCTCTCTATAGTTAAATTGATATACAAATCCTGTAGTGTATTGTAGGTATTCATAAGTATTAAGTTGAAGTGTTGCTATGATATTTGTATCTTATCGTCCTAAGATTCCCAATTCATACATTTATGGTTGGATCTATACATTTTTATAGGATCATTATTGTTCTTTCTCATAAGCTGCCTTGACTCAATTCCATCTTCTGACCTAAAACAGATTAGGAACCATGTAATATGTATCCTGTTGATCTTTGCAACATCAGTATCTCACCATTCTTCACCATCTGGAATCAACAATTTACTGAAATGATTCAATAATTTGGCACTGAGTGTCCTACTAATATCCCTTTTACAGAGGAAAAACCCACACAAAATAAACGTTTGTATGTATTGTACCTTGTTTAAAGATTGGGATGTCATCGTAATGACATGGGGAGTAAGGCTCCTGTGGGATGTGTGGGATCAAATTGGCTCTCAATGTAGTTTGGGAACGTGCCGGTTGAAAGAAACCATGACCTACACATTACTCATGGTGATCTACGATGACTGAAGATGGACAATGATTTCAATTATCAACTAGCACAAAGGCAAGACTGAAAAGCCACCCATTTGTCTTTTAAGGTTAAATCTGTAGGAGCTGTAGTGAAATGACTAACTGGAACCAATAGTAATATAGTCATGTCCATTTAACATTTCAGTGCATCCTGAACAGAAAAACATCTAAGGCCATATATTACATCACCATTATCTCAAGGTGAAGCAGTATTTATAGGGGAAATGAGGGCAGTGCCTTACACATATTATATTAATGGCAATAGTGGAGAGAGTGGCAGTGCTAGCTGTTGTTACTAGTGGAGAGAAAGGGAGAGTCCTGCACCTTAATGCAAAATGCAATGTCTCGTCTCTGCGCTGCATTCTGGTCGATTGTCTGTGGAGAAATTGGTGCGCTCCTGAAGTCTACATTATTGTTCAATCGGTCCCTCTGCCCTCGAAAGGTCGACCTCAGAAAGTTGACTTGAGTTACCAGAGTTATGGAACAGCACTTCAGATGGCAGCAGGGATTCCCCGAGGGGAAGTGCCAAAGGGAAGTCGACGAGGGAAGATTAAAATGACTAATGAAACGGGCCTTTCGCTGCCCAGTGGATGAATAGGAGGTCGCTCATC
The DNA here is from genome assembly GCA_034670385.1 of Hoplostethus mediterraneus. Classification (NCBI taxonomy): domain Eukaryota; kingdom Metazoa; phylum Chordata; class Actinopteri; order Trachichthyiformes; family Trachichthyidae; genus Hoplostethus; species Hoplostethus mediterraneus. The sequence continues at coordinate 5,212,265 of JAXDDW010000006.1, forward strand.
TGAAATAGTTCCAAAGTAAATACAAATTCATTTAATTTCTAATTTCTTGGCTGATTTGTTTCCTGGTCATGAGTATGCCAATAGCCTATATTATGTTGGGTGGTTCTTGACCTGAATCTTATCCATTCAAAAAATATACACCGTGAATGATATTATCCAACTTATATCCCTGCCGCTTACCAAAGATTAAAAAAAGAGTGTTTATTCACAATTAGGGGTGTTTGGCATAGGAAATCCAAACTTTGTCAACTTCACAAAGCCTAAGCTGGTGGCTTTTTGTAAGGGACATAAAAACAATGGTTTGCATCCTGGAGCCAGGACACAATTACAGGAAGAGCGGTTTGTTGCAATGCTAACAGAAGGACTCTTGACTTCCCACCACCATGGTTCATGGTATGCGGAACATTATCGTCATGTAGACACATTCTTGTAAACATAATAACTCAATAACTATACATGATAGAAGCTTATAGAGTAGATGATCTGATTACCTTGCTGCATTTGCAAATTAAGGACAAACCGATTTGTTTTAACTGCTATAACACCTGATGGTCACTATTTGTGGGTTAGTGCATCATTCTTTCTGACACATGAATCGTCCTTCGTCTCAGTCTCAGGGTCGCGGGTTCGATTCCCACATAGTGTCAACTATCACCTTTGTAAGTCCATTTGGATAAAAGCGTCTGCTAAATGCCTGTAATGTAATGTGCTTCTGCATGAATGATCACCCTGGATTATGGCACAGAGGATTATCACATCAAATCCTGTGTATTGGTAAATCAAACGTCATGGTGACTATGACATTAGGCAGCTCAACTTCCTCTTGCTAGTGTTCTGCCACAGTAACACATTTCTGCTCTCCATATTTCTGCTGTTTATTCTCTTCCACCCAGCTCCTTCGTCCCTCTGGACCTCACCGTGACTTAGGGGTTCCTTGTGTTTTTTCAACATGTAAAATGCATTGTTGAGCCACATGAATGACATCTAGTTAAATGTGAAATTTGTGGGGGGATGGTGCTCACAGAGAATTTCCACATGTTGCCGTTGTAAAAAATGGCGTTAAGCCAAATAAAAATGAGACAACACACCAGCTCCACAGCCACGCAAAATACCACGGAAATGCCAATCTGTCAAGTGTTGCATCATTTGGGTGACGAGTAAAATATGAGCTTTAGCATTGGATCTTGCTGTTGCCTCAAATATTTTCTTTTCTTTCAAATATCAACCAGAATTCATGCCATATATGGCTGTTAATAGTAATGATTCATGATCTGTTGATGTATGTTCACTTACAATCAAGTCTGTAATAAGTAGGTTAATAGATGGTTGCAGTGAGTGAGAATCAGACTTTGGGCAGCTAAGAGTAAATATGAGTAGACCAATGGAGGTTAGCATCGTGCACAGCTATGCTGCAGAGTGATCTGCTGTTGTTTCTGGCCTGGAAGTCCCTTCATTTGAACCCACTGTTCTCTAAGCTGGTAGAGACTTATCCAAACACAATTAGTGCTGATATCACAGCAGGAGGTGCTTCGTAACAACTGAAGGGTGTGGATACTTACACAACCAAGGTGTTTTAGTTTTTTCATTTATAATACATTGTGCCAGAAAGTATTGATTCTTTTTACCTTGATTTTGCAGATTACTATATACTACAAAAGGAAGTGAAAAAAAACCCTAATTGGTTTCCATTTCAGGCCTCGAGGCAGTATAAATAGAAAAATTGAAAGGGTGTGCAGTGAAAAGGGAGTTTGATATCCTGCATTTCGAAGAATGCGGGATATTTCCGCTGATAATGTTAGCATGGCACAGCTGGACACTGACGTGCTGCCAGATTGGAGTTTTCTAAATTGTTCTAAATTGTCTGTCTTTATCTAACAGATTCATTGGGAAATGTGCATTTTACTGTAATTTTAGTTAGACTTGCTCATCCCCTTTGCTTCCATTGTATCTCACAATTTCTTCCTTTCTTTCTTTCTTTCTTTCTTTCTTTCTTTCTTTCGATGTTGCAATAAATGTACAGGAAAAGATTGTGAGACCTAGTAAATACACACACTGATACATATACACTGTACTCACACAGGCTTTTTGTCCCTCTCTCGCTCTCTTTCTCTCTCTGTCTCTCACACACACGCACGTGCACAAACACACTGCATCCCCTGATAATGAAGAGCCTAATAGATCTTGTGTGTGGCGGTGGTCACATTTTGGCTGGCATTTGCATAGATGAATGACTTGTCCAGTCACTCTGACTCTCCAGTGCATTGAGGCTCTATTGTCAAAACAAAACGAGCCGAGGATCTCCACAGACCCCGGGGCAGCCAATCAGTCCGGCTCTCATTAGCAGGCATCCTTTGTGGGTGACAAGAGGAGATAATTACCTTTGACTACAAGAGCTCTAGCTCTCTTTCTCCCGGTGGCAACAATGCATGGCCTGTCATCGAGACCGTGGACCACTTCAGCGATAAAAATAGACCTAGTATGACTAAATTGGTCTATTTTGAAAGGGGGCATGCCTATGCCCTGCAAGGCGCTTTGATTGTAAAATGTAAGGGTTCTTGAAAGTGTTGAGTAATCAGCGATGTGCTGGAGTTACTTTGACGTGAACTCATTATGTCCACTGCTTGGGCATGTTTCTATAAAAATGGACGAGCTCTAATACTAATGTGTAAGGAGGCGGTGTGTTCCTTAGCAATCCTTGTGCCTTGTTTTTCATCACCTTTGTCCAGGATTTGGAGCTGTTGTGTGGTGGGGTGATTGATCTTTGTCTGGAACGGACCCACGCAACTAAGACAGTAAGACAGAAGCGTATCAGAGGATGCACCACATACATACACACACACACACACACAGCGTATATAAACAGCATCCAGCCGGATTCAGAGTTAACGAGATAGGATGATGTGAATGGGGGGCTTGTGGGCATGCTCTGTGATTGACAGGCCGAGCCGCTGTCAGCTCCTGCAGGCAGGCATCACCGAGCAGCACTCGTGCTACTGTCAGAGCTCTGTTCTGGTCCACTGTGCCACACATACATATGCACATGGCCGGGCACACACAAATGCAAATGTGGATGGACACACATAAATGCATGCACGGATACATGTGTGCACACACACAGTCTCTCTCGCTCTCTCTCTCTTTCTCTCTCTCACACACACACACACACACACACACACACACACACACTTCCCGTCCCTGTGCTATGCCCCAGCTGTCAGAAGCCAGTTAAATAACGAGTCTGCCAGTCTCCTTGCTCTTTGCATAGAGGTTGAAAAGCGAGTTAGAGTGCGTATTCTCTGTATAGAAGCCTGTATAAAAAAATCCCAGCCGTGCTCTTTTTTTTTTTTCTCTTTTTTTTTCCCGAGCAGCAGCACGATCAACCCACATGGGGAAACGTCTCATGGGGCTCTGAAAATATCCAGGCATGCCTGCCCATCTCCATTTAGATGGAGGCAGCGATAGGCAGGCTCACTGTAACTAACTTCCTATTTCAATGGATTCCCTAAAAAAAAACAACACACCTAATATAGTGCCGCATCATATCGCATTATCCTAGCTTATGCTACGCTACGGGACTGAACTTATGCCGAGGTCAACAAGTCATGGAAGCTTGTGATTTATAAGTGGATGTTCACATGTTGCAGTACAACACAATTTACCTCAAACAAGCCTTTGGTCAAGTGGCAGCATGCTGTTATAAACATGACTTCAAGTTTCATGTAGTATTCACGTACATTTAAATACACCTGACAGTCGTATTATGTGCGTGATGCATGCAGCAGCGCAAGACATGCACCTGCAGTTAAAGAGTGAAGAGAGTGGAGTTGGAACAGAGGGTGCAGTACAACACAGTTCACTACAGTGCAGTACTTACTGTGAGTCAACCAGTAGAGGTGGCAGGTTTGAAAGAGAAAAAGCAAATACATCCAATACACATCCAACAAGTTTGGTGCAAACACATCAGAGTATTTCACTTTCAACAAGCTATCATTTCAGTGTTGAAAAGAAGTCGTCTCAAGGAAAACCTACATTCAAATTCCTAAATATCTGCAGCCGTTAACCTCTACGTTTCATGAACGTCTGCATAATGATTGCTTTTTGTATTACAGGCGACAGCTATTCATCATTCAAGTCTTAACACTTAAAATCTTTGATTCTTTTCCACACATCTAACATTTGACTCCATCTCTAAAGGTCGATAAACGCTATCTAAAAGAGCCTTTTGAATATTTCCGACTGATTACAAAACTTCTCCGGCGTTTTAGTCTAAATGACAGAATCTGCAAATATAATTACCGCTGCAAGAAAATACAGCTACAGATAGCGGAGAGAGAGAAGCTGTCATCTCCTTCTGCTATTGTTTTTCCGGTCGGCGTCCTCCAGCTGAACTTCACCGACCGACAGTTTAATTGGTTTCGGGGAATCGGTGGCGATGAGGAGTCATGACCTTGATCTTTCTCCCTGATAAATGATTTTTTTTTTACCCACCACATGCAAATATGTGGTGTGTCTGTGAGCGTAGGGAGGGGGGGTAAACAGATACAGATTGTCTCCTTTTATTGTGTGTTTAGTGGCTGATTAGAGGCCTAATTAAATACAGTGTTAGTGAGTTCAGAGGCACACAGAGGAGACACTGACCCTGCGACTTCTAATGCACCCCAGAGATCACCTGAACAAAGAGAGTAGATGCACACAGGCCTGATAAAGAACATGCACTCTGAGACTTTGAACAAACAAGCATCATCAGACCTTTATCACCGCAACCTGTCCTTAATTCAGTCTTCACCTTGCAGCTAAATATTAATAGGGGAGCAGGGGGAGATGAGGCAAAAATAAATATTAGCTCATTGCGATGTTGGCGTCGGTTCAGGCCCGCGGGGTAAAAAGCACACAGCACAACAAACACACAACACGTGGGCTGCGTAAAAGCTGTCACCAGCCCGCCACATACCCACGGACTAACTGTGTTCACACTGTCAACAAGAAGTCACCAGAAGTCCATTCATTTCCTGTAGGGTTGAGGCGTCCAGGGAGAAACTCGGGCGATGTGTGGGCGGTCAACAAGCAATGTCAGCCGAGAAGAGCTGGAGCGCAGCAGAACTTCTCGCGGTCATCGGCCAATCAGATTTGCACGCTTTCTCCTTTCTTTATCGATGCGATTTCATTTCGCGAACAATAAGATCCACAACCAAATTTTGAACCCTCAGAAGTTTGAAGACATTTCATTCTACTTTAATAGATTTTGATTCTGTCTAAACAATCCCAAATGAATGCATCTTGAAATTATTTTTGGCACAAAACCATCCAAATGTCAAGGTGAAAACGACTGTACAGTAATAAGGTCTATCAACCAAGAACTATGAGGGGTGAATTGTTTTCACTCATTTAACATAGTGATTCGGGGTCACATTGTGATGGAGGGGTTGCATTGTTGTTATGACGGATACGAAAGATGTCACTTTTAGACTCTTCAGCCTCAGCCGTGTTGCTCACAGTGTGAACGCCCTGCAAGAGGAGCATAACCACCAGTCAGACAATCTCAATCAAGGATGGAATCCAGGAAGTACTTGACCTAAACCTGCCTCGGTCGTCATATTATCATCACCGATGGCTTTCACAGATGCGTCTCACAGCATCTCTGCTGGTACAGAAAGACACAACAGCTGCAGCACTTGAGAGACGAAGGAGAGGAGAGGCAGCACAACTCTTTCACCTCCCGAGGTTTCTGTAATGTTCCTGACCCTTGCAGAGTTGCCGCAGTGCAGGACTGTGACAGTCTCAGTCTCAAAGGGCAGGCGGTGCACCACCAACACATTCCCTCACCCTCATCTAAATACACTACTACTCACTACAAGTTCTTCCCCTGCAGGATGGAGCTGAGGGGATTAAGTGTTTTTTCTCTGCTGGTGATACAGAATAGCCACTAGAAAGTAGCAGAGTTGGTTAAACAATCGGACCGAATTGGTTGGAGTCGAAGCAATACCATACCTTTATTGTGAAATGGCAGCATGAACAGCTACTGCGGTTTATATTCTATACAGTCACATCAAATATACATCGAGACAAGATGAAATTTTAATGATCCCTTTGAGGAAATTGGGCCATCCCAGCAGCAAACAGTAATAGGATACAGCAAAGGAAATGAGAATATAGCGAATTGGGGTTATATAAACACACTCAACTGACAAGTTCAACAGATGTTCAGTAGAAGTGTATGAATGAAAGAAAAACGTATCGTACAGCATTGTGAGGGTGTACAAAGTAACAGCAGTAGGACTTACTGAGGTGAAGAAACAATGAATTATGTACGATATGAAAATGCACCAAAAACATGAAACATATGAGCTACAAAGTGGAAGAATCATAAAAATGTGCAATATTAAAGAAATGAGAAGATGAAGAAAACCCATATGTGAATGGCGTCCACTACATGCAGTGTTAAAGGTTAATAGATCATTAATATGTTCAATCCTCTGCGTCTAGCCTATCAGAAGCTGCAGACGGAGGTGTGTTGTTACTGTGTGTCACCAGCAGTAATCTAGAGAGGGAATTGTTTAAAAGGAGCCAAAATATCGCTGCAGTGGCCAAACCCTTGATTTCCATTTAGCTTGTGTTTCTCCTGAGGCCCGTGAAGGCTATTTCACATGCAGACCCCCCCAACCCCACCCCACCCCCCCCAGGCCCACGCTCGACCACCACCACCCCCCCCTTTATTCCCCATCCCTCTCATCCCCCTCTCCACCCCATTGCCGCCAACAATACCCCACCCCTTCGCCGCTCCTCCCCACTCTCAACAGGCTTCTGTGGAATTTATTCAAATATTTTGACATTTCGCCTCCCCTCACTTCCCGAGCAGAAATGATTTGTGACAGCTGGAGATGGGCTCGGTCGGAGGAGCTTCCTCCAACACCGTGCCGTTTTTTTTTTTCCCCTTCTCCTCTCCGTCCTTTTTTACAAAGGCCGATTTTTCTCTTTCGACTTTCCTCCTCCCCCCCCCCCACCACCCGCCTCCTCCTCCCCCCCCCCCACCACCCGCCTCCTCCTCCTTTATTCGCCGCTGCTCCTCCTGTCAGCCGGTGCAGGCCTTGAAAGCCCCTCTCCTCCTTTTTTTTTTCTTCACGCGACTCCGCAGCGTGATAGACAAACTGGGTGATATTCCTCTATTTGTTGACATTTTGTATTTGCTGTCTTTTTTTGTGCCTTTTGCTCAGTGCCCACCTACTGTTTGATCCCGTCCTGACACCATGTATTGGCAGCACCGAGGGTAATCCTCCTGCGAAACAGCTTTCATCTGACTCCACTGAGGCAAACAGCGCAGCAAAACGATTCTTTTTTTTATTTTTTTTATTTTTTTTGGAGGACAGGAGTATTACCTAGATTACCTTACGACAGAAAGTGTGGCCTGCAGAATGACGTACATACAGTATGTGTCAACGCAAGTCCCTTGTTTCTTCTGGGTGCTTTTACTCTGGAGAGAGAGGATGAAGTGAATTGATAGAGCATCAAAACGAGGAAGTGGCGTGTTGGGCGATGCTGCCTGTGACAGCGGCGCGTGGACTAGAGCGGCGCGCGCGCTGACAACAAAGCCTCCGTTTGAATTATGCTGCTCATTAGTTGGGGACAGGGCCTTCTTCAGTCGCCGCCTGTCCCTGGTCACTTTGCACCGCCGCGATAGACAAACACACACACACACACTCAACACCAAGGTTGTCATCCATCAACGCAGGGAGAGAAAGGTATGAGGCGGCGAAGACGAATGCTGCTTCTTTCTTTCTTTCTTTTCTTTTTAAGATTTCCTTCGCAACGATTAGACGTGCGCGGGAGAGAGTAAAAAAAAAAAAAAATGATGCCGGGTCTCGCGAAACTCTACGTGCTACCACCAAAACAAGAACAAACATTTCATATCCAAGAGAGATCTGGGGAAGCCGGGCGAGACCTACAGCGGAGAATTTCACTGTTTGTGGGGTTGAGCAGGGAAGTAGATGAACAGCTCAAACACACTGATGGACCTCCTGACTCTATAACTCATCATCAACCACACGGAAGAGCGTTAACTTGATATCGCAGCAGGTTGTTTCTCGTGAGTGGCAGCCTCAGCAATCATCATGTCTCCTGTAGGCCCTCTTTATTCCACCAACTCTACTATGTCTAATCTTTGTCCATTGGGGGTAATAAGGGTACAAATCAGACAAGTCCATCTAAGGAATCATCTGTTATGGAAATGAAAATCATATAGCAAATGATTTTGTTTTCATGGTAGAAATATACATCGTGTGTATGAACACACACTATTCTGTTAGTCTGAACAGACCTGAGGAAAATCCAACTGTAGCTCTATAAAAAGAGAGAATCAGTCACCTGCCAAGGACAAGCCGGAGCTAATAAGTGTGTAACATGATAGAAAAGAAAATTAGTTCATAGCTGTCATCGTCTTGATGAAGAGGCAATCAAAATCAAAGTGAATCATTCCGTGAGGAGGATTGTGTTTTGGAATTCAAACGGGCAATGCTTCAATATGACAAATCAGCCAGTGTGGCGCATGTTGATTGATTCCATCCATGAAAACCTAATAGATTTAGCCCTCTGTGAATTTGGCTCTCATTAACCTCGCGGCGTTTTCATACGAGAATGTATTGGAGCCATTTTATCCACCACTCAAAGGCAATGCACTGGGTGATAAATCCTTTGGCTTATCTGGCTGCAGGTGACAGCACAGCGGAGCACCGAGGCTGACTGGGGCACAAACGCATACACAAACGCGCAAGTGCAAACACACACATACACACACATACACACACATACACACACATCTCACTTGAAGAGGTCGCCATGGTGACCCATGAGCGGAGACACCTTGTGATCCGACCGGAACCGACGACACGCTCCTTGACCCGAGCGACCAGGCGCAGAAGAAAAATCTTCCTCTCTGCTTCCCAAAAAGAAGAAGAAGGAGAAGGAGAAGGAGGAGGAGGAGGAGGAGGGGAAAAAAAGCAGAATTCAATTACACAGTCGAAACCCACTCCTAGCCCTCCGGGAGTGATATCAGCGCCATTTAAAAGTCTGATTACTCACAAAACCAATAACATTTTGACTCCTTGGTAATGGACCAGTAGATTAGAAAATTTAGATTACATTTAACTGCCTGTAGATTCTCATTAAAACGCCACCAACTAGTTAGAAACAATAGGTAATTAAGAGTGTAATGAAGCACAGTAGCGTTCGTGCACGTCGGCTGTATGCTACTCTTGTGGGACCCAGCCTTACTTTGCACTTATCCTGCAGCAAAGCCACGCCAGCGTCTCATTTGGGCAATACGACATATTTAATTAGATTAATGAATTTCGGCGGTGTCTCTGCGGGGCTGGCTGTGCTCCTTGCGGTGACAGTATAACAACAGATTATATATTAGGGGAGGCCTGCGCGCTGCAGGCAGGCAGGCCTGCACAGGTTGGTCCCTCGACAGAGGCGCGATGTGTGACAGTTTGGGTGTAACCTGTCTCAGGTTTACTCCTGCTAAATTGTCAGACGCAAATAATCAAATAAGCAAATGTGTTGCGTGGGTAAACAGACACTCTTATTCAGAACCCAAGATTTGAGTTTGAAAAGTGAGTCTAATTGAATTAAACACGATTTTGACACAGGAGGAACACAAATAGAGGCAGGAAAATCCATGGTGATGAATGGGGAAAGGCCTGTGCTTGGCGTTAAGCTAGCCTCCATGGCCCTGGCCGGCCCAGAGTAACGGCTCCACGCAAAATAAAGACTATAGGAAATGAAATGTATTTTGAAATGGTACATGGGCTTCCAAGGCCTCTGTACACTAGCAGCTTGAATCATTTGGGATACCATTTCATACACTACTTCCATTCTACCTTCAGCCACCAAGGGCCTGGCTTTAGCTTTTAGTTTCTAGCTTTAGCTTTAAGTTTAGCTAGGTTTCGATTTAGATTTAAGTTTAGCTTTAGCTTCATAGGTTTATGTTTTCAGTTTAGGTCTATAGGTTTGAAGTTTAGGTTCAGCTTTAGCTTTAAGTTTATCTTTAGCGCTCGCTTTAAGGTTATGTCTAGATTTAGCTTCAACTTGAAGTTTAGGTTTTAGACTTTGGTTTACATTTCAGTTTTAGCTTTAGCTCTAAGCTTATGTTTAGATAGGTTTAGGAAAACAAATAAGCTCGTATGACGAGACTCCCTCAAAGAACTCAAAGGCATTGATATGTAACGTTACTGCTACAGAGACTCTTAGGGTGTGTACAGGATGCTGTTTTCAAACATGTCAGCTAGTCTGCATGCTACACGAAACGCCACTGACTGGAGGTCATAGTTGCGTCACCACTCGCAACGGCTCGTCTTTCGAGTTTAGCCTGCTACGGCTTCCGGTGGATCCGGTACTCTCCTCTGTCTCTTAAAACATTCATGTGGACATGCAGCACCAGTGAGTAACGGTAACTACTCTGAATCATGTTTTATTTTGTAGTATCACACTGCCCTCTATAGGGCTGCTGGGTCCCAGTGAATGGGACTCGCGTGCATTTCAGTAGAAATCACTCCCCAGCTGTTTTCACAACACTGCCCAGATCTACATGTCAAGGAACGACGTGAACTAGTCCCGCGGCGTTCCGCGTTTTCCAAAGCGGAGCTGTATTCAGTGTGAACCGCACGCTAGGAGTTTTTCCCGCAGATCTCAGACACAGGCGCAGATGTTGCACTCTGTATGTGTGTATATACACAGGCTGTATGTGAGCCACGAGGGGAATATGTTAAGAAAACACACACACATATACCCAGACAAGCACATATGAACACACACACACACACACACACACACACCTCCAACCTGGCAGACTGTTTGTGTTTGTAAACAGTTGAGTAATTGAGCCACATTCAAATTCACTGTCTTTCCAAAAGGAGTCGTAGTGGAGGAGGAGGGGTAGGAGGAGGAGGAGGAGGAGGTGAGAGAGAGAGAGAGAGAGGGAGGGAGGGAGAGCAGATGGCCCAGCGTAGATAGTCTTGGAGACTGGGAACTGGGAGCGTTCTCTGAAGGACGAGGCCCCCGCATTGTTGTGGCTGCGAGGGCCGCTCTGTCACACAGCGTACCGCGGGGTCCCCAAAGAGCCCGGGTCTTATGGTGTCGGTGTCCCCCCCGCCCCCCCCCCCCCCCGGTCCCCGTCCCCAGCCCTGGCCCATTGTCACCCCCATTTTTAATTTCTCAAACGCAATCAAGTGTGACACAAACTGTTTACCTAGCGTGTCTGCCACAACCAGGAAGAGAAAAGGGGGAAAAAACAGACACACAGAGCCAGGATCTCAGCACAAAATAATCCTCCATAATACCACAGAGTTTAAAGAGGCTTTGCCAACTACTCCCCACCCTAACACCCTCCTACCCCCCCTTCCCTTGCTCTTATGGAAAAAAAAAGGAGGGGGAGATAAAGAGAAAGGAAAAAAAAAAAAACATCAGAAGAAAGCTGTTAAATTCGCCCCTCAGTCTCGTTTGGGATTGCTAATTATTGTTTTCAGAGTACAACAATTGGGGTATTAGGGCATAAGCGGCTGGAGATAACATCCGGGGGAAGGAGAGAGGAGGGAAAGGGGAGAAAAGGGAAGAGGAGCATGGGGAGAAAGATAATGGGCCGACAGAAGGGGAGCCATGATAGGGCCTGGTCCATGTCTCTGTCTCTCTGCTACAACACACACACACACACACACACACACACACACCGCCGGATCAGGAGCCTCGCTCGCTCACTCGCTCGCCCGCTTCCGACGATCTTAAAAAGCAAAAGAAAGTCGACGTGGAAAACTTTTGACCCTCAAGGAGTTTCCGGTAGAGTGATGCTGGATCGGAGATGTGAGGGTTAAACCCACGTCCGTCTTCTCCTACTTTTGGAAGATGGGACAATATTCTGCCTCTGGTTTTTCAGAGAGCGATTTGATTCGTCGTTGATTTCGTGACCAAAATAACTATAACGTTGGGATTGATGATGATCTGTAGGTGAAAGGAGGTCTCACCTGATCTGATCCACCAGGTGTCATGTTTACAGTAGCACCATGTCAAAACAGAAAAAACAACAACATTCAAGCTAATAAAATGAAACGCTGAAAGGCAGGTGATGGATGGCTTGAGTCTCACGGTGGAGCGGGAAGCATCCTGAAAAAGGGGGAACTGTCCACTCCTCACACACACACACACACACTGGCACCTATTCTGTGAATGAGCAGGGCAGCCAAAGTCATCTGGAAGCCTGCGCATGCCAATGAATAAATAAAGTCGTAATTAGCAAAGAAAACAGCGCCACCTGTTGGCGTCCCGCCCCTCTGAACTCAGACCATTATGGGGAGTTGTGGGAAACACCTGAGCTTGAAAAGGCCGGGTGTCAAGGGAAGCCTTGTGTGGGTGCGTGTGTGTGTGTGTGTGGGTGTGTAAAGGGGTTTACTGAGCATATGTGTTGGTATTGTATGTGCGCGTGCATGTATGTGCCACTGCGTGTGTGTGTGTGTGTGTGTGTGTGTGTGTGTGTGAAGGTCCAACTGTGTGTCCTGGGGCCCACCTGGCAGCACTGGGCAGGTTCTGGGGCCTGAGCAGCTGGCCTGGGGGGGGGGAGGGGGTGGGGTGTGGGGTGTAGGGGGTGTGGGGTCCACCATGGCCCCTGTCCCACCAGATCCAGACAGTAGGAGGCAGATGGACAGGCCGGAGCCACTGCCAGAGGGCCAGAGGGGCCACGGAGGCTGAGGGAGGGGGCCAGCCAAAACCAACCGAGCCCGCGCAGCCACAGATGAACAGCAGAACAGAGGCGGGAGCGGCACTGCCCAAAAATAGACATGAAATGCAAAACAAACTACAAATGTACAAACTAAGACTGAGACCCCAGAGATGCAAAACCAAACCAAAAGATCTTTTTTTGTTTCTTAAATTGCAAAACAGACACACAAGGTGATACACTGTCAACATGAATTCCCAAGCAATTACAGCACAGGATGCGTTGTGTCAAACAACACACAGGGATGATCTGTGTGTGTGTGTGTGTGTGTGTGTGTGTGTGTTACATTAGAGGGTGGACTAGACAGACAAATGCTTAATGGCTATTGGCTTAGATGTCTGCTAATCAGATCACCTTGATACCAAACATAGTAAAGTGTGATGATGCTCATACATCCACCACAAACACAATCTTTAAAAAAAACAAGACAAAATCTCCAAAACAATTATTTATGAGGACTCAGTTGGCGTGAGAGAGCCACAGTGAGTTGAAAGGAGTGTGTGTGTGTGTGTGTGTGTGGGATTGACACAGTGTCTATTGCGGAGCGGTGGGTGGTGGTGGTGGTGGTGGTGGTGGTGGTGTAGGAGGTAGCCACCGGCTCCGCTAGTCCAGAGAGCCACAGATGCTCCACTGTTTGTGTGTTGACTCTGTGTAATTTGTTTGCTCTAATTTGTTTTGCTGTGCCAAGGGAGTTCCGTTTTTAATTTTGCTCTGTGTGTTTACCCCTCTTTGTGGATCGCTGATCTGTTAAGCATAGAGAGAGAGAGAGAGAGAGAGAGAGAGAGGAGAGAGAGAGAGAGAGAGAGAGAGTCAGTGGGATGGGTGGGCTGTTCAGAGAGCCAAATTAAAAAAGGAGCAGTGCAGATTGTTTTAAGCTCTGGCAGCCCCTTCAGGCCCGAAGGCCTCGCTCGCAGCCTGCACCTGCTCCGTCCCCTGGGAGCCCGGTTCCTGATCCGTGGCCCTTGCTCTCCTCCCCGGGCCCCCGACCCAGCCTCCTCTTCCTTTCTCTCCCCTACTCTCCCTCTCTCCCAGCCTTGGCTCTCCTCTTCCCTCGCCTTCGCAATTCCCCCCCAAAAAAGTCTTGATGCTCCTCTCTCCTCCCAAATCCCTCCTCCTCCTCCTCTTCTCCTCCGTTTGTTTCTCCTCCCTTCTCTTCTCCCCAATGACTTCCTTCTCTCTGATCGATCTATCCCTTCTCTTCTCTTCCTCTCCTCTATTCTATCCATCCCTCCTCCTCTTCGCTCCCCAGTCCTGGCCTCTTCACCCATCCTCTCTCCTCCTCTCCTCTCAGAATCACAACCCTCCATCTTTCCTCCCAAAAGGTCCTGATGTTCCTCTCCTCTCGAATCCCTCCTCCCCTCCCTGATGACTTCCTTTTCTCCACTCTATCTATCTATTCCCTTCCTTACCACAGGCCTCTTCCTCCTCCCTTCTTCGCCCTGGCCTCTTCACCCCTCCTCTCCGGCACCTGCTCCTCTTCCTGCCTACTTTTTTTGGTCTCCTCATCCCGGCCCAACTTTTCTCCTCCTCCTCCTCCTTCTCCTCCTCCTCCTCCTCCTCCTGAGACTTAATCAGCCCTCCTCTGCACCTGAATGACTGCGACTTCTCAGCCTGATTGAAAACACACACCCACACACACAAAAAATACACTGCGCTATCACAATAAAAGCCACATTTGTGGGCTATTATGAATACTGAACTATCGTGCACGGCTCAATAAAGCGATCGTCGTGATATCAACACCCTGTTGTTAACCAAAAAACACACGATAAGCAAATAAAAAAAGTAAAAAAAACACACGATTAAAATTGTCACAGCTATTCTTTATTGAAATCATTCAGAGTAATCACCGTCATCCAAGTCGCTCTGGGTTACGACCGCACATCCGTAGGTAGTTTGATCAGTCAGCCGGATCTACATACAGTATGGTACAGTTTGTCACACGTATTTACACTACACACCCCCCCCCCCCCCCCACACACCCCACCCAGCTGTAATTACACAACATGGACCCAATGACGAGACATCTAGATTTAATATGGCTTGATAAAGCAGTCCAACTCGATATGACGACCACACGGTATGAGGCGTGGACCAATCAACAGCACAACCCGGCCCAGGGGGGGGGGGCGGGACGCAGACCACAGGACAATGTTAAGCAAAAAGGGTTATTTCTAACTGTCCGACTCCCAGTGATTGGATCAAATTGTGGCCGACCATCACTTGACACAAGCGTGGTTTACCTAACTAGCCCCGCCCTGCCTCGCCTCCTCAAACCTGACCAGAGAGACAAAAGCAAACAGTTGCCGAAACGTTTTGGTCCGTTTTGCAGCCCGGCTCAACTCCAAGGAGGTGAAAGGTGACGAATCTTATTTGGTATTTTGACCCAAGTGCCTTGTGTAAAGACTTCTTCATCAACTTGTTTCTCTTGATGACTGATAGGAGACAAACTTTCACCCCCTGCAACATTCACAAAAAAATACAACCAAAATAAAGAGCCAAGTATCCCACGCCACAGTCGTCATTAGAAGAACACTCATCACTGATATACATTTTAGTTTACATTTGATTTCCACTCGTTTGGCCTAATCAGAACCATCATAGCGGATTAGTCCCATTAAATAAGGTGAAAGTAAATTTCCACTAGTGCAAAATAACGTCTCTCTTGGAGAGCAATAAGGAAACAAAGATTTAACACAAGAACCTTTGACACATACGTTTATATAGAAAGGATAATAGAGTGGCACTCAAATTATATTGGAATTAAGACTCACCCGTTCCTTCAGGTTGAGCACTAAGGCTTGTTTGTAGCTGTGCTCAGTCACTGCCTCAGACTCATTCTCCATCCTCACGCAGAGCATGTCGCATATGCAAGCACACACACACACACACACACACACACACACAGGAAACACACACTAAACACACTCTCGTGCACGCAAATGGTGCACCAAGCAGTCATCGCTGAGAGGGAGCCACGACGTCGGAGTTTAAGACGGCGGGGGAAATAATTGACTGTAAATCTATTCACACGCACTCCGAGAGTTACAGACATGCTGAAGGGCCTCGCGGGGGAATGACCTTGATGTTACAGAGTGGAGGAGACGCCGGTCTGACTGCTACCGCCCCCCGGTGGTCAAGTACAACAACTGCAGCTATTCACCTCCGCTGAATAGACGTGTGAAGTGAATGGCCAAGAACTCCAGCAACCTCTCCAGCGACGCCTTGCAGGCAAATCGTTATTTGACAATAACAACTCCTGCTTCTCGTTACCCCCGACTTCCCCTCTATAGGCCTACAGGTGAATCGCATTCTGATTGGGGGTGCGGGCTGGTGGAGATACTCATACATCACTTTTTTTCAGATTAGCTTGGATAATTATATGGAGCGATGAGGTCGTTTGCCTGCCCCGAAATGTCAACTCTGCTTTCTGTTCAACACGGGGATGATTGACAGCTGAGACATAGTGGCTGTTACCTGTTAGCCAGATGTTGAATCGTCACCTATTTCATTGGGTTTGTGCGTTACAGAGACAAGGTACAGTGGTAATTAGTTGCACTTCCTCTACAGCACTCAGTGTTTTGATATGTCTCCTCCATACCTTTATAAGATGTTCACTTCCCCTTAACGTTGCACACCAGCTCCAGGATCTCAGGACAAGACAAATAAGGCAAAGAGAAACTGTCCTGGCAGTAAGGGAGGGGACAAATCATATGGTATCATGTGTGTTATGAGGATATTGAAGTCTGTCAGGGGTGGGAAGTTGGAATAGTTTCGTCATCCGTCAGAGCCGTTGTCAGGAGCGACGGGGACAACCAGCGGTCTGTCCCGTCCAGATAGCAGCCAGTTAGCGCCGGTCCGGTTCAGGTTTCTGTCAGCCAAATCCTGTACCGCAGCCGAGTTCACACGTCCAGGTCCGGGGCGGCGGGCTCCTCCTTCAGCTGAACGTCATTATCGGACCCCGTGCCCACGTCCGAGTCGAAGAGCGAGCGGTCCGAGTCGGGGGAGCGCGTGCACGCGGCCGAGCGACTGCCCGTGTCGCTGTCTTCCAGCGTGTCGGTCCTGGAGAAGAGGCCGAAGTCCAGCAGGGCCGTAGGCGAGGAGCCGCCGCCGCTGCTCTCGCTGTCCCCGTCGTAGTAGAGATCCTCCACCTCCACGAACCACTCGGGCCAGAACCGCCTCCGCATCCGCTCACAGAACATGGCCAGGTTGATCAGCTCCCCTGTCGGGATCACAGCCGTTAGCATCAAACAGTATTGAAATGATTGTGAGAAGAAGCTGTGATATGTTTGACAGCGGGGATACATCCTGAGACCTATTCTGTGTGTTCTTCTCCCTTTGCTAATTTCTGACATTACGAGCATCTCATTCTCTGTTCGCACTGATTTCTATTTTTCTCACTTTCTGAAAACTAAAGCGTCTCTCGTGTTCCCCCGGCTCCAAACAGCATCACGAGGACACGACACCAAGAATGAAAGTCAGTAACGCTGCATTGCAGTAGTAGACCGTCGCCATCTAGTGGATGGAACAGACAAATGCTTCTGTGCAAGTGGAATAAAGCTGGAATAAATGCAAACTAAACTGACCTGCTGGCATAAATAGGTGGAAATAATATAAAAACAAAAAATAATAAATATGTGATTGTTACATGTTCACTAGCATTCATCTGTGTGCGTGAGCAGTGGCAATATCTCACTACTGACCTTTGATGAGTTGCTCTGGCCGTGTGCCTGGCAGAGTCCACATGGCCTGGGCCAGATGCCCGAACACTGTGGCGTCTAACGTCGACATCTTAGCGCCCATGAAGTATTTTTTATCTCCTGGAGGACAGAGGAGAGACAGCGACACTTACTGACTGTATTTATGGTGTTTACAGGAGCGGGACAGTCGAGTGTGTCCTCCTCCACAGTGCCGACTAACATAACGCAGACCCGAAAGCGTTTTGACGTAAGGCCAAGTACAACTTGTTGGTATTCCTCGGTATTTCACACTCAAATCAATAATCTCCTCTTTTTTTTTTGCCCCTTCGGAGATAACAATACATTATAAAACGACACTAACTGCACTTCTGGCGTCGCTGAAAGGTTTTAGATTCACACTTTTGGTCTGGGAACAGAAACCATCAGCTGAAATTACGATGCTGGCGCTGATGCATCGGGTCTGGAGTAACTTTCCATTTTCTAGCCGCTAGCCGTCCGGTACGGTGACACAAACAGATCGATGCTAAATTATTTTGCTCTCCAGCATCCGAGCGCTTGTTTCCATCTGGACGTCTCACTCCGATATCGTATTCCAGCTCTTTACCTTCATCTCTTTTGATTCATCCTCTCTATACCGCATGTAACACACACCCACCCACACATACCCACACACACACACTCTCCCCTCCATACCCAGCAGGGTGGCCAGCGTCCTCATGTCCTTCTCCATCAGGGCGTACACCTCCTCCTTGGAGAAGCGTCCGATGCCGTGGCCGTACATCTCCCTGCGCACCATGCTGCCGTTCAGGTGGCTCAGGAGCCACTTCAGCGTGTCGCTCAGCGGGCCGCTCATCGCCAGCAGCTTCTGGGTTTCCTCCAGGTTGTCCACCCACTGACAGTAGGCTATCGTCCTGCGGAGCACAGGAGCAGCATCACATCATTTTTTTGCAGCGTCTTTACACAGACTACCTGTCTTTTCTGACAGAGCGTTTAACCCTATATCAGTTGGAGTCTTGTGTTGGTGTTTGGGCCTAGTCAGCCTCGTGTGTTCCCTCTTCTGCCATCCAAGCATCTAGTCTGTTAGAAGACAAACCTTTGACTATGACTAAGAGCATTATAAAAAAGAGACTCTTGGCCTCTTCCGCTTATTCCCTTTTATGGTTAACAACAAGAATGATCCCTCGCTCAGCAGATCTGTGTGGCTGCCATCTCAATACAACAGTGGGAATAATTGTGTTTTACTGAGGGCATAAAAATACAATTTGCACAAGAAGCATTTCCATCCCCATATGATTTAACTGGCATTAGGCTACTGCCAATACGCTACCTTAGTGGTATTAGCCTATCTTCTTGCAAACATATACATGTATTATAGTACATCTACCCACATTATATTTCAGTGTATGTGTTGACATCTGGAAATAGCTTGTGCTGTCACATCGTCTATGTTTGACCAGTTAAGAATGAGAAAAAAAAACACCACCTAACAACGAAATGGGCCCAGAAAAGCAAAGTACATTACCAATAACTGTGTAAGAAAGTGTTTTAGGGTGGATTTTTCCTTTAACACCAAGGCTTACAAGTTAAAGCATCTACCCAGATGCTTTCAAGCTGGAGGAAAAAATGCTAGTGAAATTCTGTCCCACAACAGTGATCCGCCGTCCGAATTTATTTCAGCTGAACTTCTTTGTGAAACCTGTTTTACCAAGCAAAATGCTGAATTACAATACCCCCTGAAAATTCCCCAATTCATAATGAAAGACACAGGGCAGAGTTGCTACTCCAAAACTCTGAAACTGAAGCTTCGACTCAGCAATCAATTATCTTGGATAGCAAACGAGTGTCATGGAGTCTCCCAGTCTGTTGCAGTCTGCAGCAGACGGCTCAAATTCAAGGGTATTTTCATCCATATGGGACATAAAACTACAGGATGCTGAGAGAAAACGACCCACAGAGGTTCAGCCTCCGTGCCCTGTTACCAACCGAGCTTCATGTCTATTGACGACTAGCCTACACCGGATCAATAAATGTACAGCACCACTTCCTCTTGCCTACATCTCCTCGCCCATCCGTCAGCTGCGCCGCTTTCCCCGCTGCTGCCGGTAGCCAACATCATATATTTAGCCCTTCAAACTGTCAGGCTGTTGTTATACACGGGGAGATGCTCGGGAGCTGCTCTCTGGCTGCCCTAGAGGAGGCGAGGCGACTGAGCACCCATCCAAGAAATTCAATTAAGGTGTTGGATTAGGTGCCGGTGAATAAAAAAAAAAAACCTCCACTCATCGCTGCAAAATACGATCCCCATCTCCTGTCATTCATTTATTCATGAATTCAACACTTTGCACAAGATTCCCTCTTGTTTGGGTTGAACAAGCGCGAGGCCTGCAGGCAACTGAAACATCTCTATCTCAGTCAGACAGCAGTTAGGCAGTCTACGCTTGTTAAGGCAGAACGCAAGGAAGAAGAGGAGGTCCAGGAACTGCAGTCTCACACGCGGCTCCTTGTGTGTGCAGGCACTAGCAGGATTGTGCTGCTACATCCCCGTACGGTGAAAAAGGCCGACGAGCCTCTCTCTCGAAAAGCCCGGGGGGCCCAAAGTTGTAGCGCTGCTGTTAGAGTGGGAGCTCTTCTCTGGGCACCAGACCCTCTGTCTCCAGCCTGCAGTCTATTGGACGACCGCTCGCCTCATGGAAATTGAATAAAAGCATCTGGTGACTGTCCAGTAGTCACACACTCCTCCCTGTCCTCCATGTTACATGATCTGTTGTCCCAAGATTATCTGTTGTGCTCTATTGCCATAGCTGTTGTGGACAAAACACCTACTTGTGTTGAATGAAATACTAATGTAATATATGCCTTGTTGTTGTTTGATTTATAAAGTCAGAGGCTCAAAAGGAACATTTTGATATATTTTTTGTTGGCCTTAGTCTCTAGCAAACCGGTCGAGTGCCCAGAAAGACATGGTGGAAGACAGCATAAGGCACAGATGCCTTGGTTGCCACTTACTCAGTTTCCTGTGACTGTTGTTATGGCGACATCAATCAAGCTAAGCGACGGATCTGAAACGCCTGTGTGCATGATCTCATTGTACCGTAGCGCACGCTGCTAGCCGGCAACGGGCTGCACAAAGAGCACCGAGCCTGCCCTTCCCTGACATAAATAATTCAATCAATAGGCCTATCTGTGGGGTCTAAACATAGCCCAGTGGGGTGTGTGGAGGAAGAGCAGAAAAGGGAGAGAAAGGAGGTGAGACGGGGAGGGAGCGAGGCAGGAGTTGTGGATCTATCTTTGGAGAAATGTTGTGGAATTCACTGCTCTTTCATAACTCCCACGGTATTCGTTAAGATACTGAATTCGGAACAGACGTCTCCTTAGAGCGACCCTGAAATCACCGAGGGGCCTCAACACAACATCCACCGTTGCTCCTTCAGTTTCTCTCTTTCTTAGCAGGTTGAGACTAAAGAGACAACAGTCTAGGTCAAAAAGTCTCTCGAAGCAACCCGGAGATCAATCAACAGACTCAGGCGACATCATGCTGATGCGGGGTGAGATCAGGGGTGTGTGTGTGTGTGGGGGGAGCTGGATGATGGATGGAGCTTTTAGGTAATGGAAAAACACCCCGTGCCTCCGGGAGCAGGAGGAGCGCTGAGCGACTTCCTAGCAGCGATGGAGTGACTCACTAGAACACTAGTTCTTCCATTGAAATCCCTCGAGACTGAAACACGGTCACCGTCAGTAAATGTCTTAAACCCCCTGGAGCTCCGGATTGGTCATGAGTCCCGATGCATTGCCAGACGGCGAGACTCACCAGTAGAGGTGCTCCTCCACCATTTTGGTGACGGCCCGGGACACGGCTCTCTCCTGGGGCGTGAGGTTCTTGTTGAGGTTGACGCCCAGCTTCTCCTCCAGGAAGTCCACGATGAACTCCGACCCCGAAACCTGCTCGTGGTTGTACTCGATCCAAGGCATCTTGCCCTGCGGCGACAGCTTCCCGTCGAAGTAGTTCTTGCAGAGGGAGGGAAGTGGATTCGTGTGAGAATATGTAGGCTTCTACTTGCATTTTGTGAGCAAAAAAATATAGATTTTTCATTGCAGGTGAACGTGTTAATGATTTGTTCAGATCTATGAGGGTTTAAACAACTTCCTTCCTGTTTTGATCTTAGATAAAGACTAGCCGATGCCCGAGGACGCCCACATCTTGATTATTTTGTCCTTCAAGTAATAATTTGTGACATTTTCATGTAAATAAACATCTGTTTTGTTACTCTCTATTGCTGATAGATATAACACAATAGTGATTCAACCTCTAGCCAGTTTGTGAAAGCTGTTTCCCAATGTTTCATGTCAGGGAAGAAAACAACAACATCATTTCAATTTGTATACACTGAAAAACATTTCTCAAGGTTTCAAAGAATGAAAGTGGCCTACCAAACGTAACAGTACAGTACCTAGTTGCCTCATAATCAACAATAATCACACTTGTTTTCACCTTATTATCGCAAACCATAAATGCCCATGCATTCTACAAGGAAATTGTCAGGCTGTACATTGGTCTACTTGTCATTTATCAAATGCATTTCGCCCTTTTTCTTAGGGGATTAAGCTTTTTTTGAAAACACTGGGGAAAAATTATCTGGTGCACAGGAAGTGATGCGTTTTGGAAGTTTCCAGCAGCAGCAACAGCGGTTTGTTCAGAATAAGAACTGGGTAGTTAGATTAGCATGAGCAGCGATAGCCACTGTGACTGAACAGACAAAGAAAAGAGCGCCACCTACAGAAACTCAAACTTCATCAACAAAAAAAAACAACAAGGAAAAAGACGTCACAGTACTGGCGTTTCACCTGGTAGGGCAGATCCACCATGCGCAGGTAAGTCTCTATTTTGAGGCAGAACGGTGAGAGGCTGGGCACGCCATTCTTTGGCCTGGAGAACTGGTGGAGGATGATGGCGTCTTTAGAGTCCAACTCCTGCTCCTTCCTAAAACGCGGAGAGAGATAAAACAAAAACGTTAATGGACAGGTCGCAGAGGTCTGTCCTGAGAGAGACTAGGGCGCCCAGCGCTGTGAGGTAAATACCAGACAGAGGCTCAGTTTGAGACCTTCCTGGAAAAGTTCTCACCTCTAGCTTATTATAGCATGTTGACACAGCAGGGAGAGTCCCTGTCTCCCTGAGCACACCCTCCTCCCACTCCCGACACACACTTTTAATTCTCAGCGCCTCCACAGGCTTCACTTCATACACACGCATTTGTTTAGTGCACTCCTAACTGAACTGAACTGATTGTATATCATCAATCTGTGATGTTCAATTCATTCCAGGAGTTATTTAGTGATGACGTTTTGTAATTTAGTTTCTTGTTGTAGCCACTTTCCCTCAACCTGCCTCGTCTACTTCTACTTCAAGTTAGTGATTTCCTACATTTCCCAGAATGCCCTTTGACAACTCCCAGAGAAGTGGTGTGCACTTTTTACATTCTGCTGCAGGTTATATGTATAGGTGGAGAGAGAAATTGCGGTAGTGATAGCAGAGCAAGAGTCACTGAGCGAGAGTCACGCCCCTTACTCAAAACACAACATGTCCTATGGCTGCATTGCATTCTGGTCTGTTGAGGCTGCTGTTAGTGGAGAAATTGGTGTCTCTTCCTCTTCTAGGATGGATTTATTTCCCTGTATGATTGTTCAATGTCATTCTAGAAAGAAGCCCTTGTTGATTCTGAGGGACTGACACCAAAACCTGTTTACTGTAGATGTTTCAGATGGACGTAGAAGTCCAAGGTACAAGTGTTAACAGGTTTTGGGTGGATTTTCTGCAAAGGAACCTTTTCGAGCCAACAGTTTCAAGTAAATCATGATGAGGTTGGTTTTGGTTTGTATGGAGCGAGCTAACTATTTGAACTGAGCATTTTGTGGAGCATGAATTTGAACTCTAATTCTAATTGTTTGCATTAGAATTACTGACTAAACCAAGAGTCATCCTGCTCCAATGCACTGCTGGGCCTTCACCATCCACCTCTACAGCTGCAGCCAGTGCGGACGTCCTATTATTCCTATACCACGTGTGCCAACATGTACTTTAAGTTACTGGCTGTCCATATGCTCTTACACCAATGTCACCAAGCCACATTCCTGTACATTTAGGCTATCATTCATGCACCTGTGTCCTTCAGCCAAGACAAAAACTATGGGAGAAAAGATACTAGTATTGTGACTTGTGCCACCCGTGTAAGACAAAATGGTCAAGAGGGTAGTTCTTATCGCAAAGTTAGCCAAAGAATTTAGTGGTATATATTTTTAGGTCGAAATCAAATCAAATGACGTGATAAAACGTATCCTCTGTGCTTTGTACAGTACAGGGATGCAGTGAAGGATAAGCTCCAAGTTTACCCCCTTTTTTTAGCCTGGCATTAATCTTTATGACCTAAATCTGTAGGACACATTGTGGTGAGTCGTATCAAACTAAGTTCTATGAAAGTACGGTCTTTTAGGGGGGGACAACTCCTGTACCTGTCAAGTATGTACCCACAATGTTACTGTACTATGTGCCTAAACCAGCCTATAATATCTCTAGTGTTTTTGTTAAAATAATCCTGCAGTGTCTCTGTCCACTGTCTCGTGGTGCTGAAACCATCCAATAATGTCTTTCCACTACCCCATGGTGCTGAATGCATGCTATAATGTCTCTGTCCACTGTCTCGTGGTGCTGAAATCGTCCTATAATGTCTCTTTCCACTATTTCGTGATGCTGCAACTATCCTCCAATGCCCCTATAATATGTAGCTGTCCAATGAAAAAGGGTTCTGGACTTCCCCATATGGGTGCACCTGTGGTACAAAGAGCTCTCCGAACAGGAAGGATCAGGCATGGAAATGGTGCGGGGCCTAAAGCCTGATTACCAAGCCCTGCCAACACATCACATGGCCCCAACAGATGATGCTGGCAGGCTGCAGGTCCTATCCAGCCTCAGTAGCCTGCACGTGATTCAGCAATGTTTCCGCACGACATGCAAGGTTACACAGATTATCATGGGGGGGGGGGCGAAAGCAGAAACTACCAAGCCACTGTTACAGGGTGTACTTACTCCCAGGTGCTGACCTAACCCCAAATAACTGGTTTTGAAAAGCCAGTCATCGCACGAACAACACGATCTAATCACTTTCATTACCTAATTGATCCGCTGTCGTTGGCGGAGCTACAGCTAGAAATGTAGGCCCGTGGTTTGCGTCGAAGAGGCAGCAGCTGTCTGTCTCGCGGGTTCAGTAAAGGTCGACGTGAAGCCGCAGCGCGTTATTTATTTCCGCCCAGGTGCCGGCGGCGGCACCGCTGGAGCTGGCACATGACCAGACGCGTGATTCAGTGTTTTTTTTTTTTAGTCTCGTGTCCTTGGAAGGAGGAAAACAAAAATCGCGATATCTGCAGAGAAATTAAACCCTACACGCCTATGGATAAATATAGTTTTTTATGGCTGCCCATCCCAATGACATGAATTGGTCACTCTGTTCATGACGTGGATGCGATTTCCCATCAAACTCTGCGTGAATAAAACACATAACAGATGATGTTGAGGGCTCCTGCTCTGTATCCCTACCTGATGGCGAGCAGCTCGTGCAGGAGGTAGGCTGCGGCGGCTAGCAGGGCCCCCCCGGTGATATAGAGGGTCTTCTTCCACCAGGAGTCCGATCCCAGAGCCGACATGATCCCACCGTAGTCCTGTAAAGGGAAGGCGATGATATTCCCATACAAAGACTGGTGCTGGTCGGAGCCGCACAGCCCAAGCGGCAGGCTGTGATTCCGCCCGAGCTCAACCACGCACGGCCGGGAAGAGGCGAAGCCAGCACCCCAGTACATCCTGCCTCCCTCTCTTCCTCCCCCGCTCCCTCCTTCCCTCTCTGTTAATACCCCCCCGCTTCCTCCCTCCTGCAGTCCCCTTTCGGCTTCATCAACATACCCCGGCAGTTGTTCTACAGCATGGCGACGCTGTGTTTATTTTCCAGATGAACACAAGGAGTAAACATCCTCGTCCCCCCGCAAGGATGATGCCCCGCACCCAGCTCGCTCTCCTCCGCAGGCTGTAGAAATCAGTGTCAAGTTAGCCAGAAAAAAAGGAAATAGGGACTTCCGGTCAACATTTTCCAAATACAAGGGCTGAGTTAAACGAATATACCCACTATGTAATCATGTACTATAAGTTCAATCCACTTTACAGCCGGTCCTCACCCTTCACTCGTTACCTCAAACATTTTTGTTCACGTATGTTCATGCTTTACGTTATTATTGTTTTTTTTGTTGTTTTTTTACATTTTTATTTATCTTGTATACCACCTTATTATTGTTTTCTGCGCTATAAAAAAGGGCACGGTCTAAAAAACAAACAAACACAGAATAGTTATCAATTAATAGTTATATCAAGTGTGTGCTTTTATTGCGAAGGCAAAATCGTCCAACTTCCGGTGTCCTGGCTACCTGTGGCAACTTTATGCGGCTGGTCTTTTGTCTGTTTCATTGGAGAGTGACGTTACCCCGCCCATGCCGAGCCCTGCGTCCCAGTGAAACCAGTAACCCTGAACACCAGAGCTCATAAACAAAGTGCCTGTTGGATGACGACACCGAATCCCCATTTGCACAATCTGATGAAGACCATAGGCTTTAATAATCTGACTAAAATCACTGTAATATAGGGACTTAAAGTGTCAATCTTATTGTACTTTACTATGTTATTTCTTATCTGCTATTGTATCATTTCTGTAATATTCCTATAGTGTGTATAGTGACCTTATTGTACTTATGGTATTTTGAATCTCCTGTGGTATTACTACTATATTTTTTGCCCTATTGTAGCTGCAAATTTTAAACATTTGCTGTGATATTAGGAGACTTCTAAAATGTACTTTAGGTTTACTGTAGTTATTTGTAAGTGCTGTAATAATAGTTAATAGGCTATGAGTTATATACTGTGGGTGTGGTGAAAATAGTAAAATGTATCAACATAACATTCATCTTTAATAAAGTGGTAATAGTAAAATTAATACTAGTAAAATTAACCTATTGTGCATTCCCCCCCCCCCCCCCCCAGGACCCCTGGTGGTCCCCTGGTGGTCCCCTGGTGGTCCCCTGGTGGTCCCCTGGTGGTCCCCGGGCTCCCCAATTTGGGAACTGCTGCACTAGAGGGAAAATGATCTTTGCACAGTTCTCGAAGCCAGCTTATTGGTCTCTTTGAGAACACTGTGGAAGCAGCAGCTATTCTCTGCCACGGGCTTGATTTGGATTAGGTAATACTTCCACATGAGAGCAATCCCAGTCACAGGACGTGTCAGTACCCCGCTCACGTGCGGACGCAACTTCCAACATCTAAAAATACCCTTGAGTGTGCAGCCAAAGACACAACAAAATCACATTTGTAGTTAGCCGCCATGGCCAAATGAAAAACATACTAGTCAATCTTAGGAAATGTTATCACTGAGAGGAAACGTTTAATAGAGGATATGACATATGAGAGGATACATAATATCCGGCCTAAAACTGGCATGCTGATTCTGTACAACAGATTAACAAAGGACTAAATAGAACAATTTCACATGATGCTGCAATACATGTGCTTTTTATATCTGTTTAGAGAGTCCCTTGCTTGGAACAGCGAGCATTAAAAACTCTGAGGCTGTGGGATAATGCAGCTGTAGCACAACAGTACTGAACGACACATTTAGGGGGTGGGTACCGTATGCATCATGCCAGCCTGACTGAAAACCAGCAACGTTGTGAAATCTCGTCACGGCAACTATGCTTCATCTTCATCACCCTTGCTCTCTGACGGACTCCCTCTCCAGGGTGTGTTTGTCCCTTTCCTTGAGTGACAGTCGGTCTCATATCACAGCGGGCCTCTGGGAAACTGGGACCTACCGCCCGTTTTCCCCCCCTCGACTCGTTCCCCGCCGCTCCAGGTCAGTCGTGTGCGGCTGCGGCGCGAGCTTGGAACTCGGGCTCGGCGCCGTCGGCCTCGGCCCGGTCCGGCTGCGGTTCCCTCTCTCGGTTTGACCGCGTGGAGGGCGTAGTTGATGGCGGTGCTGTCGGTCCAGCTCCAGCTTCCCGACACCGGGTTGTACAGCATCCCCTGGACAGACTGCACCAAGAAGCCGTCTGGGAAGAGGGGGTGAGGGGTGGTAGAGAGAGAGGAGAAAGCATGACAATGACATGAGAGTTTACAGTTTTTTCTCCACTTTGGTAGAATATTTTCAACTCTAGGCATTGCAAGGATAACAATATATGTCAATTTCAATGACTGGTCTTTCACAAGCTTCAATATACACACATATGTCCAGTACATTTTGTAAATGAAACAGTAATACTTCCAATTTAGGGAAAAGAAGAAAAGAAGAAATATAGCAAAACCAAGTACTAAGACTAAAACATGAGTGCTCTTTAGTGGAGAGGTCCATGAGGGAGGATGAACGGGGGTCTGCGGAAATAAGGAGGACTTACAGGACTCTAGGAGGCGCTCCAGGTCCACGGGGGTGATGAACTTTTCCCAATCGTGCGTCCCGCTGGGAACGATACGCAGCAGCTGCTCGGCCGCCACGATACCCAGCGCGTACGACAGGTTGGTTTTACTGATGGTGGTGATGAAGAGCGAGCCCCCCGGCTGCAGGCAGAGAACGGGGGTGGTTTTAGCTCGGACGGTATCAAAGGTTTACGGTAATTCTTTCATCAATAATACTGGGTCAGAAAAGAGTTGCTTTATGGACATCACTTTGAGGTTTGACTACTGCCAAACAGCAGCGTTCAGCCTCGGTCAGGATGAACCATTTTAAAAAGGAGGAGGAACAGAAAGGGAATGAGAGGAGAGAGAGAAGAGAAATGGGAGAGTGAGAGGAGAGAGGCTTTTATGAGCTTCACCTACCAAACACTGAAGGGTTCAACAATGTAAAATTGCAAATAAAAGCATTCCTACAACGATGTCCCGAAGTCAACTCCATTTTTAAGGGCTTTCCGGCAAAAGACCATAAGTGGGTGAGAGATTTGGACGAGAGAGAGAAAAAGAGAGAGAAAGTCTGACCTTCGCCTTAACCAAATGCAATGACATGAAGTGGAGATTAGGAAGCTTTGGGGTTTTTCTTCCCCTCAACCCATTTGTCCTCTAACCCACTGACCCAGGAGATTACTGTCATCAGGCTACAGATTTACAGCTTCCACTGAACACAACACGAGCGATTTATACACCATAATCACCCAGACACATTGTTCTGTACTCACTACAGATGCGCACACGTGCACACACACACACACACACACACACACACACACAGCAGCCGGAAGCCAAGACACACACGTGACCCACCTTGAGCACTTGGTTACAGCAGAAGGCGAACGTCTCCAGGTCGGCCAGATGCTCCACCACCTCGGAAGCCACGACGGCATCGAACCCACCGGCTCCCCCCTCCTCCCCCTCCTCCCTCTCACCTCCCTCCCCTTCCGCTGAGAGCTCCTCCAGGGTGCAGGCCCTGTAGCGGACCCGCTCACGAAGGTCTGGGTCACGGGACGAATGCAGCTGGGCCGTGCTCACGCTGGCGGCTACGGGATCGATACCCAACACATTGGCTCCCAGGCGACCAAGGGGCTGATGGAGGAGGGAGGGAGGGAGGAGGAGGGAGAGGTGGCAAGGGACAAATCATAACTGGATTACCATCAGCATTTTTTAACACATGACTGACTAAACAAGTAAATTACCACATACCTATCAATAAAAGGTGAATTTTTAAACATCACTATATCAGTGGTACACTGCACTACATGGCTTGCACTGGAAGAACAGCGCCCTCTTCCTGTTTGGTGCGGTAAAGCAGATTTTCTGCGCTGTTCAACCCAATGTACACAATGTAACACAATGTAAAATGCAGTGCAGAGACTGGAGGAGGGTGCCAGTCTTCTAGTGATGGTCTCATGTGTTTACGGTAATTACACTAATGTCTCCAAATGAATGTGGTAGTGATTTACTGATGGTAAAAATGTTACATGTAGCTTTAAATGGTACGACACCAATACATCCAGTGTACAAATGGATGAACGTGTGTGTGTGTGTGTTTGGAGAGCTGTGCCCAGGGGCCGATCTCCATCCTCCCACAGCCGATCCCTTGTGACGGGTAGGGCCATAACGACAGGACGCATGTGTGTGTGTGTGTGTGTGTGTGTGTGTGTGTGTGTCTATGCCTCGAATGTGACAGAGCCGTATAAATACAGGACCTGATTTTGTCCGCCCACATCACACAAGATTGCTGGTATGTCTTCAGTTCAGATGAAGGCCAGGACAAGAGCTCTGTCCTCGCTGGCTCGCTACCAAAACTAACAAACAGATAAACAACCGTAAACGACTGACTGTCCCCTCCACCAAACCGAAACCAGTCAAATCAAGAGAGAGCGGGAATCG
Source organism: Hoplostethus mediterraneus (assembly GCA_034670385.1). NCBI lineage: Eukaryota > Metazoa > Chordata > Actinopteri > Trachichthyiformes > Trachichthyidae > Hoplostethus > Hoplostethus mediterraneus. The sequence continues at coordinate 5,242,137 of JAXDDW010000006.1, forward strand.
GGCTGACGTTCAGATGCATTCTTAGCCACTGGTACGCACGGGGAAAGGGCTCGCGAGCAGAAACTCATTCTAACCGACTGCTCTCTGGGAACGAGAGGCTGGATCTGATCTGAAGGACGCCGATTCAAACAATTGGGACTCGGTGGAGAGTGTGTGGGAAAGGAGTGAGGCTGTGCATCATCTGTCTGCATGTCTTTCTAATTCACACTAGCTCTGTAACGCGCACACACACACACACACACACACACACACACACACACACACACACACACACACACACACACACACACACACACACACACACACACACACACACACACACACACACACACACACCTACCTCTGTGAGCAGACCACCTCCACAGCCGATGTCCAGTATCCTGAGTCCTGCGAGCGGTTTCCCCGGCTGATGCTCTCTATGCGTGGTCAACAGATTATCCCTGAACACATGGACAAGCAAAAGGTCAAATTCAAAATCAACAAGACCTCCCCACACACACACACATCCTCCAACAAGCTGGATATGATCCTCCGGCTAAATTAAAGCTACAAATACTGTTTTACTTTTGCTCATCTCCCCACCGCAATCCCTCCCTCCCTCCCTCCCTCTCTTCCTTCCTTCCTTCTTCCCCACTTCTGTCTGACGGCTGTCCCCCTTAGGCGTGATGCATGCAGAACAGAGATCTGTGTGTGCATCACCCTCATTAAAGCCCAGTTGGGGTGCCACAACATTGGTACAAGCAGCAAGGGAAGGGAGCACAGCCGTTGACAGACAACCTTGACTTGACAGAGTAGCCCCGCCCCCCCCCCCGGCAACACACAAACACACAGACAACAAATCCAGTGGAGTGGAACGGACGCCGGGCTATCTCCACGGCGAACTATTACGCTAAAGCTGAGAACCACACAGTGATGAGGCTTGAGATGGTAAACAACTAGTAGTTATTACTGAGTATGATAAAGCAGCAGTAGTGGTGGTGCTGCTGCTGCTGTCTCATTGAAACGCAGCCTGAGGGCAGAGCCATGTCAGGGAGGTCAGACAGACTCAGACATACAGTCGCAGTAGCGCTGTCACACTGTCACCATAGACTCATCATCATCATCATCATCTCCAGGACAACGGAGGGGGAAGGGGAGAGCAGCGATGGCCTTTCTGGACAGATGGATAATGTAATGATTATCGCAACAGCAGATCTAATCAATCGAAAATACCCCAGCCAGCCCACCAAAATGTGCACATATGTATCACTGGGCTGAAAATACTGTCATTTTCAATTTCTGATCCTTTGCCGTTTCTCTGGTGTTGTTTCTCTTCTTTGCCCTCGAATACCACAAGGTTTGAGCCCCTTCTGGGCATTTCTTGACTCCCATCAGTCGAGGCCACAGCCAGTCGATCACTAGCCAGTCACCGTCTGTGTTGACGGTGACTAGCTGGTGATCGACTGAAATAAACTGGGACATCTTGACAAAAAAGATGAACGGGGAAAAGTATATTCCCTGCACACACACACCGTATAAAAGGCACCCGTAGGTCATTCATGGCGTGGAGAGCAGCAAATTCTCCCCGTTCATCCCACCACTTGCTGGCCAGCGACTGGAACCTCTTCAACTCCTCGGGGTCCACTGTGGTTTGGGAGGCTGACCGAGCCCTGTGGACAAAAAAAAAAAAAGACCTGGGTAAATAAACACTATGAAGGCCTAACGTGGCTTTTACACACGGAGCAAGCTAGAGCCCAAATGACTTCTAAATAGATTTTTGACAATTTCTGCTTGATCTTTGCTCTCCATTATGATTAAAAAAAAACTACAAGGAACAAATCTGGACTAATTTAGGTATGACACTCACGATTGCAACATAGCTGAAGTTAGTACTTACACGTACACCTATTAACCTACACCTATGACCGCTAGCATAAAACCTGTGGCAAGGGCAGATACAGCAAAACAAAGGGTACTGCATAATGGTTATGAGATGACAGCCAATCGGGAGTCAGCTAGACATCATGTGATCAACTGTGTAGGCCAGTGGTGCCCAACCCAGTCCTCAAGTATCCCTTGTCCTGCAGGTTTTAGCTCCACTCAGGCACAGCTGAACCAATTAAGGTATCATGAAAACGTGAAGCCTTTAATGTGCCTGAGTTGTGCTGGAGCTACAACACCATAGTTGAACCTGTCTTTATATGTTGCTTAAGTGAAAAATGTGTGAATTCAGTTTAGTGAAGTTTGTATCTGAAGTTTTCACTTAAATATAGAGAAATCTATTTTTTTTTGTTTTTTACTGTTAGGTAGCACAAAAATAGAGCTAAAATAAATGTACACATTCACAGATCTGTTAAAATGTAGAGTTAATTTGAGTGAGTGCACAGCAAATTTATTACAATTCCTTGTATTTAATCTTAATCTTACCTCTGTTGTAAATGTTAAACTCACACAAACAGTTGTTCGTGTAATATGAAATCATTTTATTTCAAATAACATGGTTTTGAACACGTTTATGAATTCCCTAAGGATGTTGCCACTAAAACTAACCCAGTGTGGGCTAGGTGGATGTAACATTTTTTTCTATTGGATGTTGTAAACACATTTTGTAACATGCGGACGTGAGAGGTTTACAGCAGACTTTGAAAGATCCAACTCAAATGACCAAGGAGATGTGAACAGCAACAGGATAAATGTTCCCACCATCCCCGGTGTCCTCTACCTGACGTGACAGTTCGGGGGGAGCTGCTGGAGCTCCAGCCAGGCGCTCCCCTGCAGCCACAGTGTCCGCTGTCGACACACTGAAGTCCAGCTGGACGCAGTCCGGCCTGCGGGAGTCCGGGCCGCGCTGCCGACACTAGTCGCTTTCCGGCTGCCCAGCCCTAGCATAAGACGACATAACTTCTTCGAGTACATGACAGTATCGCATACAACCACTTTTTGGTATGTATTTACATTTGCGCATGACGTCGGTCAATGTGACCGTTGTCGGAGCCGATCCGGGTCGGGCAGAAACAAGGTTTCCACGTCATATAGTTCCTACTGGTCCGGTAGCTAAGCATGGCTTGTGCTGGTGGGGAAATAACCACAAACACAAGTTATATCTGTGTTATATAAAATGCAATACAACAAAGCTTGATGACATGTGGATCCCCTGGCAACTAAAACCAAGTTTAGTATGAAATCACAGGGAGTTTGCTTCATTTTAGGGGAACAGCAACGGGTGAGCTTTTTGGACTACACCTAACATCGCTATATTATGGTCACTCATTTCCAGTGTCTATACAAAAGCTATAGTTATGGACGATCAAAGCAACCATTAGGGTTAGAGCTGTCCCAGAAGTCCACACGGTGGCAAATTATGCTTTTATAATAATCAGTCCATAACACAGGCTTAGCCCCGCCCCCTTAGGAATACATACACTATTGGTATTTGTTTGATCAGTTTGAACTCATGTTTATAGCCTGTCAAAAGGAGCCATATTTCAATAAGGTTGATAGACTTTGAATAAACATTTATCCGCAATTAATCTCAAAACACACTTTAGAGCAGTTTATGTATTGTGTAGCCTGACAGACTATCATTATAAAATCCATTATTTTACTCTTCACTTATGTATGATATGAAGCAGAGCGATCCAAGAAGCAGTGAGGCAAGACAAGAGACAATCAGTTTTATTGGACAACTTACAGTAATATTTGGAAGAAAAAAAAAAAAAGTTAATCCTGTTTTAAAATGAAACAACTTCAAGAGTTTTTAATGTCCACAAAGTCTTTAGCTTTGCACAATAATACAAGCATAAACTCATAGCAATGTCCTGTTCTTCAGTCACACTTTAAAAATAACTAAATATTTACAAGGATGAAAGAAATATGAGCGGGGGTTGGGGTTCACCTACACAATTGCCTCTATAATGAGACAAGCCTTTTCAACTCATGGAATTTAAAAGGTTAAGTGCACAGATCAGGAACTGTGCTCCTCAACGCCTGCTACGACGGGAGGGCGATGTTGACCTGAAAGAGAGGCGTGGACACAACATTAATGCTGCACTAATCACGCTCACCCGCACAGACACAAAACACACACATGCACACATCCCGCGCCCCCACCCCCCCCTCCAAACACACACACCCAGAGTCCAAAATAGATATACTCCTCCACAAAACAGCAACACTCTAGACTGTAGAGAGGAAAACCTGCTAACCAAAGCGGCCAGAGATGGTTTTCTTTGGCAAAGTCCTATTTAGCATTACTAAGAGCTCATTAAATGTTTTATTGCCATCCTCTGGACATGTGAACAGCCAGACAGTAATCTGAACATGGTGGTAAATAAAACAGCGTGCTAGGCTCCTCTAAGGCAGCAGGGGGCAATATGGAGACTTGTGATTCTTGCTTGGGAATCAGAAATGCCATTTTCTTTTTTTCCATTTGATGTATGAACCTCTCAAAGCACGGGAAAACTACACTGGCATCAGCCTTGAGCTCACATTGGTTATCAAAGAGCAGTGAAAACCTATTGCATTTGACAGTAACAATTACTAAAAACATGGACAAAGTCAATTAAGACAACCATTTTCATAGTCAACCTTGAGTTATTCAAAATATGATTAAAAAGGGCTCCAGAGCAATCACAGTGAGACATACAATGAAAACATACAATAGGAAAAAGGGAAAAAAACGAATACTACCTTGATCGTGACTTAGACTTGTGTTTGCGGCTTGCCTTCTTACCAGACTTGTGAGATTTTTCCGTCGACCTTGAACGACTACGTTTGGATTTCTTAGATTTTTTTTCCTTGCTAACTTCAGGGGTAGGGGACCTACTGGAGCCGGAGTCTGAGTGCCTCTTGCTAGCTTTGGCGGAGCCCTTTTTGCTGGCTTTGCTGTCCTGCCGAGAGTGCTTGTCACCCTGAGAGTCCGCGTTGGAGTCCATTTCTTTCCTCTTCTTTGATTTGCCATTCTCCTCTGCGACCTCAGAACTGCCTTTCTCTCTTTCCTTCTCCTTCTCCTTTTCTTTCTCTTTAGCCTTTGGCTTGTCTTTCTTTTTGTCTGATTCCTTCTCCCTATCCTTCTCCTTCTTTTTCTTGTCTTTGTCATGGCTACGGCTCCTCTCTCTCCTCCTCTCTCTATCCTTGCTGGAGGCCTTCTGCTTGTGTTTGCTGCTACGACTATGACTGCTGTCCCTGCGCTCCCTGCTCCTCTTCCTGTCTTTGTTCCTGTCTTTCTCTCTGTCTCGGTCTCTGCTGCGACTGCCGCTGTCTCTGGCCCTGGCTCTGTCCCTCTCTCTGGATCTAGATCTACTCCTGCGGCTCCTGCGCTCTCTGGAGTTGCTGCGGTCGCTCTTGTGGCGGCCAGATCTCTCTGGGCTACCCCTCCTCCTGTCCCTGCCCTTCTCGTTGCGATCGCCGTGGCGCCTGTGGGAGCTGCGGCTGCGACTGCGCCGGCGGGCCTTGTGCGACGAAGACCGGCTGCGCCTCCTCTTCCTCCGCGGGGAGGAGGACCGCGAGGAACTGCGGGAGGAGGCCGAGGAGGAAGACGAGGAGGAGGAGGAGCGACTGCTGCTGTGGCTGGAGCTCGAGCTGCTGCTGCTGCTGTGACCGTTGGCCGGGGAATCGCTGCCGCCTCGCCCCGACCGCTCCTTCCCTCGGCCCGGGTGCCTGCCTTCGCTGCCCTCCTTCTCGCTACGAGACCTACGCCTTTCTACCGCGGGCTCCGCCTCCCTCTCTCTTACTTCCTGTTTGTGTGAATTCTCTGACTGACCCTCATCATAATCCGCCCTTTCTCTGCTCAACCTCTCCTTTGCCATCTCTTCTGTAAACACAAACAACAAAGACAACAAAGATGAAAACCAATGAGGGTGACATCAGGTGCTGTTAAGGCTGGGGGACACACGACACGACGTTTAGGTCAATTACAGCCGTGACTTGACTATTGATTGATTTCTGATTTTCAAGACCAGGATCTCGAAGGATGGGTGTGTGAGAGTTAAGGACTTTTATTCTCTTAACCCCCAGACATTTCAAACAGGTCTGAATTTGACAAGGCTGGACGTTGTGCGTGTTCCCAGTGTAGACATGCAGAGACTTCCAGTCTTACCACGTGCGAGCAAAGCCTCTTGTGCTTGTCTCTCCTGTAGCTGCTGCATCTCCCACTCTTTGCGGCGGAAGGCATCCTGCTTCTCGCGAATGCGGTGGTGCAACTCCTCCTCGTCTGTGTCGGAGGACTCAGACCCTCGGACGCTGCGGTCGTCGTCATCCTCGCTCTCGTCCGAACCATAGTCACCAAGCCCACCTGCCACAACAGAGCCCCCAGATTGTTGAGCACGGGGCGGCGGACGAGACCAAGATCCATCCTCACAATCAGCTTCCACTTTCACCACCCTTCCCGCCCAACCCGAGTTCCCAAAGTTGACGAACTCGCCAAAAAGACAAATACTCAAACTTACTATTCAAGAGCATGCTTCTATCAGCAAAGTGCAAAACCATAAACCCAGAACAATCATGGAGGTTGCCCGTTGTGCATCAATCAGTCAAAATACTACGGCAGTACGAAGACAGTCTTTTCCCACCCTTTTCACTGTCCACAACCCCTTTTCCTTCCCATCCCCTTCCCTCCCCCCAGTGACAGAAAAAGGGATACTCACTGAGACCAGTCAGAGAAGCCAGTGCACTTGACTGTGCCAGCTGTTTTGCAGGAGCTTTGATTCACATCAACAACAGGAACAACATGTTAAAACACATACAGCCACCATTTTCTCAAAGGCAAGAGAGTCGCTAGAGAAGAGGGGGAGTCACAGATAAAGCAATATTCTCAAGAGCTGCCGTTGGTAACAGGAGAAAAAAGAAAAAAAATGGAGAAAAGAGAGAGGGTTAACAAACAAACGTCCATCACACAATCCAAGTCAAACAGTCGGACAGGACGGAAAGAACCACTCTGTACTAATGCACTGTCACTTCAATGGGGGTGTCACTTGTATCTATTAGGTGGGAGTTGGTCAGAGTGAGTCAATGGTGAGGCTTTATTCAGACATAGTAATTCAGCAGGCCCTTCAAAGCCAGGAACCAGAAGAGCAAGTTTTCAAAAGAGTTTTTAGAAAACACCTCGCTCTGCTCTGTCTCTTTCTGATGCATTAGCAGAGAATGGTTGAGAATGCATACCATATTAGACATACTCCCAAGTGTGCCGCTCAATCACCCTAGTTTACAGGGCATTGTTGAGTCTAGTTTAGAGATATTATGAAACACAGAATGGATTCTCTTCAGACTTAAACACAATGTCTTGGCGACAGGCACAGATGATGCATGAGCTGGAGAAGACAAGAGCAGACCTTTGGTGGCTTTACGGTGCGTCTCTTTGGCCACGTGCTGGATCTCTTCGTTAGTGACCTCAAGGAGGATTTCTGTCAGCAGTGTTTTTGTGACGACAATCTTTGGGAGGGGAAAAAAAAAAAAAGAGAGAGACAAACATGCACAAAAACGCTGTTACTTTGATGAAATCATGGCTCCACACTGGGCACGTGAACTATCTTCTCACAAGTCAAACTGACCAGCTGGAACTCCCTTTCCTCCTCTGTCATTTCAGGTTCGCTATCCTCCGCGGGAGGCGATGGACTCTGGCCGGCAAACTCCTTCTTCACGGAGGCCTTTTCATCTTCCTCATCTTCATTCACCTCATCGTCACTGTCCTGAAGCAGACGAAAGCAGAGACAAAAAAGACACACATCATCTGTAAAAGCAATCGCAGCTGCAGTCCTGAAACATGCGCATGGGAAGACAGTTTGCAGTGCTACATGCTGCTTTCATTTCATGCACGATAAAAAACACTTTTCAAAAGGAAAGCAATAAGTAGCCGGGCCAGATATGGGTTGCTTACAAATTTACTCTTGCGGGGTATACGAGGTCCATCACCTCCCTCGTCGGCCTCATCCTCTTTGTCTTCATCTTGTACCATTTCGGCGCGCTCCTTCTCCATCCGTTCTCGTTCCAGCTTCTTCTGCTTCTCTCTGTCCATTTTCTCAAGGCCCTCTCGGATCCACGCTGGCAGCGTACGCCTTTTCACAGCATCTGAAGGTAAAGTCCAACGTCGGAAAGAGTTGGTGAAAAGGAAAGATATTGGTGTGTTGTTAAGATGCCTTGTCCCCATTCTGGGCTTAGAATCATGTTTGCAATTCAATTTCCCTACTTGGACAACAAAGTCAGGGTAGTCATTTTTGGTTGCTCAGGTAAAGATGTGCAGCAGGTCAAGCAGTCAGTTCACTACCCTCAAATGACAGCTAACTGTTGCGGTGGCACACTCACCTAGTGCTGCTGGGGCCTCCTGTTTGACAGGGAGCTGGATGGGAGACCTAGGCCGGTCCCTGAAACCGGGAGGTCTGTTGTCTCGTCTGCTCTGAGGGGGGCCCTGCCAGTATGGGGGGTGGAAGCCTGTGGGGGTGGGGCCGTAGGAGGGAGCAGCTCCATGCTGGAAAGAGATAGCACACAATGAAAATTAATAGTAGATGAAAGCACAGAATTGACTCTACTACTGCCACCAAGCAGCGTTCACAGAACTTTTCCCAGGATATGGTGGCTGGCATTTATCCAACACTCCGGACTAGAAATCAGTTATATGGTAGAAATTGAATTATGATGAGATTATGCCAAACCATGTTGGATCCTCAACAAGCGAACAATCTCCTCTGCACCGCATCAAGAAAGCACTGACTGATCTAGAATACACCTAGATGCTGGCACCCGGCACAGTTTCTATGGATCGCTCCGTCTTGAGTTACTTGGTTGGCACACTAAAAACCCAAACTCTTCAACAAATTCTACTGTGGCATCTGCATACCTGATAATCAAACTGGTTCATGGCCATGGGGGCCATGGCGTAGCTGTCGGGCTGTGCCCCATACCCATGGCTGTTCTGGGGGTAACCCCCGTGATGGGCTTCAGAGGTGAACTCCAAACTGTCCTGGCTATTGCTGTCCTCGCTGGGGTTCACCACGTCCATCGGTCCCGATCCCGGGGGGATCCAGGCCTGCTCAGGAGGAGGAGGAGGAGGAGGAGGAGGAGGAGGGGGTGGCTGGCCGTGCATTCCCCATTCTATTAGTGATTGGGAAAAAACAACAACACACAAAATAGTCTGTGAGTGAAATGTAAACATTTGATTAAAACTGCAAAGGGACAATGTTAGTGAATTAATCACATCAATCATTCATTCATTCAGACATTTCCATGAGAGGGACTAGCTAACAGGTCTTTGATTTCTAGTTCATTATTTACCCGGTTGCCACATTCTGTTAAAAGACGGGTCACCCTGGAAGGCTCCATGGTTACTCTGTGCGACAGGGTCCAGCCCGGGGATCTCCTGCCCGTTGGGCTGGAGGTTCTGCTGCTCTGCCCCCGTCGACTCTTTCTGGGCTATCCATGCCTGTGCCAGGGCAGCCCAGTCCACTTGACCTGCACAAAGCCAGAAATAAAAGTCTTAAAGTCAGGCAGAGGATATAGTGTTAAGGTAACTGATCGACCATCAATGCTAGTTGAGCTGTGTGTGAATTGTCTAAGAAAAACAGTCTGAATCCGTTATTGCCCGACCTGGATCTTGCTGGTGCTGAAAAGACTGCATCCATTGCTGCTGGCTCAGAGGCCACTGCGGCCAGGGCTGTCCTCCCTGGTCCCACATCTGTATCTGCAGTGTTGACGCCTGCAACGTTGACGACCGGTGAATTACAACTTGGTGTGCAACCTCTGCATCCGACTTTCTGACATGCAGCAAGCTAATGCACTTTATTTGTTGTATACTCGGGTCTCAAAGGGGTGAAAGGGGATAGCCGGGGTTAGCATCGACAGTAATCAAGTGAGCAGTGTGCCAACAATACTAGCTAGCGACACAGGCTAACATTTGCTAGATGTGTAGCCCGCCAGGTTAGTGACCATTTCCTTCATTGATAGAAATTAAAGCTATTTGAATGGGTGGCATCGTGTAAATAACACATTTGACTTAACCGTAATCTAGACCAAAACCAGACCAGGGTCTGTGAAATCGCTACCCGAAACCTGCTGCTGATTATTCTTTTGCGAGTGAAGGAAGCTCACCTAGCTAGCTAAGCTAAGACTGAGACATTTAGCTCGCTAGCTAACGTCGTCATTATCTTACGATGTGGACAAATTTGCATTGCTACTCCGAATCAGTTACATATAACACGAGGATGTGGGGGTAAACTTGATTCAACGCCTTTCTTCATGTATTCCCACCTTTTCCAAACAAGCTTCTCTCCACCGTTGAGGTTAGAAATCAAAATGGCTGCTCCACGGAGCTGGTCTGAGGGGGAAGTGTGCTCTTGGGGCGCAGAGCCCATTGCTGCCTTCACGTACTGGCGGAAAAATGGTAATTACGCGATACGCGGAACAACAAAGTGTTAAAGAGTGATTTTGTAATGTGACCGGTAGAAGAGTGGCAGGGATACATTACATTACATACATAAATAGTTAATAAGACCTAGATCTAAATACAAAGATTGTTGTTGTTTTTTTAATTAGAAAATGTGGTGGTGTGTATGTGATATATGGCTAATAAAAAGAGCAGGTGCATGTTTCATTTTGTAAGCTAAAATAAATAATTTTCCTATGACTGGAGTATTTCAAGTCAACCCAAGCACAAATTAGCTCTGTGCCTGTGTCTCAAATAGAACAACAGCCACCATAAAAGTACTGTTGCCACAGGACGAAATTCATAAAGCAGGAGCCTATGAAGAGCTCTTGAAGGCAGCATAAGAGACGACGTGCACGATACATTCGTGAACACGCTTTGAGTCTCGGACGCTCCTGGAGACTCATGATGACGACGACGGTGAAGTGATTAAATATTATTTTGAGAATAATTCGATTATTCAACCATTTAAACTGCCTTTTCTCATATTTCATTTTTAACATATTCAATGTAAATACATACATTACCAGTCAATAGCCTATAGTCTGTATATAATTAGTCTGCCTCCTTCTTCTATTGGTCAGAAATTCTTTCTTTCATTCAATTCAATTTTAATTATTTCATTTTCATTAAAATGGCTGCCCTCCATATTTAGGTGGAAATAGATTACCCCCCCCCCCCCCCCCATCCCCTACTGAAGCCCTCCAGAACAGGACAGCTTGACCACTGGGCTGGTTAGCCCTGAGAGGAAGGAGCAGGGGGAACAATCCTCCCATGCCACCACATCATTTACGAAGTGTTGGCTCTGACTTGTGTCCATTCATTCACTGCAGCTAATGGCTACTTCCATCAAGGTGAACTGAGGCGTCGGCTGTCTTTGTTTACGTTTCAGAGGTCAAGAAACTTCGGAAGAATGGAGTCCAGTGCCTCCTCTACTGGCTATGACAAACGCTCTGCTGCTGCTGTCTGCCCAAGGACACAGAGATGGCCTGAAACTCCCACTGCAAAAACAAATCTAGTGCTGTACTGCAGCCATTGTCCATATCAATCAATTAAAATATTCGGTTTCAGTGAGCAATTGATGCAACATAAAAATATGATATAGGAATTGCATGTTGCATGTGCATATATGGCACAGATGTATAGTCTCTCTCCTCCTCCCTCTAACACACATATATACAGATCGCTGTTGTCATGTGAAAACCTCCCAAATTCAACGTTGTTGCTTTAACTTCAATTGAAGGATTACATGCCGCTCTGTGGGTTGAGGAAATTCTACCAGCCTTGGCCCTTGAACACTTGGAAATATTTTAGGTGACTGCAAACACACAGACAGTTTATTAGTGGGTAATTCTATTGCTGCACAGTTTTTCTGCAGCTCTTTCAGAATATAGGATATGCAACACATTTTTTGGGATGGGCTTAAATGCAGGGGTACAGTGGTCATGTGATATGTGCTGTGAAGGTTAGTATAGCAGGAGTAGGGCCTAAGGCAGGTGTGGTGCAGGCTGATCATGCTTTCTCAGACAGGATAGTGACTCTGGTGCAGGGAGCCTGAACTACTGGTACATATGAAGACACTGGCAACCATGTTAGTTTTCTACAACCATCTCGACACAGGAGGAGGGCACCTTTCATTAACTGAGATTAAATCACATCCGATCCTTCAGCAGCATGTCCCCAAGCAACAAGCAAAGCCCCGCCCCTCCCGCCACACACACACACACTCCTTGTTTTTAAAAATAGACAAATACATTTCAGATAGATTTGCTCTTTTGTTGGTGGCGGCTTGACAACCCGTTTTAACGTCCCAGCAGCACGACCCGTGTGTCACAGTGTGTGGGAACAAGAGGACGTGGAACACAATGGTTTTGGACGTTGGCCTTTTCCTGATTCCACACCCACCTCCTCTTCACCAGCTCGCGACATGTTCTGAAGCAGCGCTGCTTTGCACCCGTCAGGGTGCATCGCCGGCGACGACGGGCCGAATATGGCACCGTGGGATCCACAGTGACAGCCGGGACCAACGGTCGACAACGTCTCGCACAGAGTAAAAACAGGATGACAACAAAAAAATGAAAAGCACTCCCTAGCCCTCCCTTTCTAGTACTCTAAGGGCTCAAACATAAAAAAAAAGACATCAGTCTTGTCAAATATTCACTTCATAAATTAGATTTATTTTGTTTTTGATACATGTGGTATACACATCCCAACTGTTTAACATTTCATTACTGAAATTGTCATTTCAAGAAAACAAATATATTAGCCTTGAAGAAAACCCTACACACCAGAAGCACCAAACATATGATTGTTGTTGTGTTGTTTCCAAGATGTAGTACATGAAATTCTTTGCATACAGTAGACTGTACTGTACATATTCCCCTTTGCATTTGAACCTGCATATGGTTTTCTTCTCACCATGCACAGGTTTCTTCAACCTGAAGCATAGGCACTGGATTTTTGCTAGTTTCAAAAGAACTTAAAAAACCTCTATACTAACGTCTACAGTAAACCTTTCACCTCAACCAAGTATTTTGGCAATTGTCCAACGAGCAACAAAAATGAAAATGTTTTCATCCAAAATATTTTCATATAAAAAAGGTAGACAACTCATTTGACACTGACAATTCAAGAGTAGGCAATACATTCATTATAACATCAGCCCATGCAAATCACAGGGAAGATCTCTGGAGGTTTCGTGTCCTAACCGACCCTAGTGATGGTGTTAGGAGGAAAAACACATTTCTACTGTCTGGGTTCAACAGCGCGAGACCTACGCATCACTGACTCTTTGTTGAACATCTTCCTGGCTTTGCGTGTGCACCTACGCAGCACAGTAGAGTGGAAATACAACGGAGGCAGACAAAGTGTTTTGTCTGTCGGATAAACACTGAGTACTTTGTTGGTGCAACACTCGAGAGCCATACTGATGACGTTGACAGAACAAATGTTAAAGAAATTCAATATGAAGTAAACGGCTTGCGTGTTAACATTTCCCGCTGTGACTCGCAGTTGCAAAACTGTTCTTTGGCAAACGTATTTCAGTGCTAGTCATACATTTATACATTCTGATGTACAAAAAGAACAATCCATTCCACCACAGCAGACGAACAGCCATACTGTGCTGCTCTTCAAAGCTGCTTTGTGTAGCATTTTAAATCAATCTATCATGAACACATCATGTCACATGTATTGTGACCTTGTGGTATAACTACTGTAAACAAAATAGACCATGGTGCAGATGATTGGTAGCCTCTATCGCACACCAGTGGTGTACTTATTGTTGGCGTTTCTTAAAAGTAAGACCATATTTCCCATAAACCCTATTGCTTCCAGTCACAAACAGGATGTTGTTACTTGCCCCCTGACGCTGCTCCACATGCATTCATTTTCTGTTTGTCATTACTGAAGAGGATGTCTTTCTCTCCTTCCACCATTTTCCGCTGGAAGAACAGTGCCCTCTTCCTGTTTTCTGCTGTAAAGCAATCCAGCAGATTTCCCTCCAAATCCGACCCAGTGGCACTCGATGTAAAATGCAGAGTAGAGGCCGGTAGAGGCTGCCAGTCTTCTAGTTGGTCTAGATGGTCTTGTTCGTTTACACTAATTAAATTAATTCCTCAAAATGAATGTGCTCATCATTTATTGATAAAAGGATACACATGGCAAATTTAAGCAAAATTCTGTGTCAAACACACAGAACCAATTGTCCTCAACCAATCAGTGCTAAGCACAGTCCAGCATGCACATATACTATTATTTGCTCTTGGTTAGCAACCTCTCTCTCGCTCTCCTTTATCGGAGTATCTGTGTTCAACCCCATCTCTTCAAGGGCCAATTTTTCAACATGGGAAACTATATTGAAGCGGAACACAGTCACTTTACCGTCATATATCCAAGACATTTAGATGTAACAGTGCCAATTTTAGATTGAGGAACTGTAAGCAAATGGGTATTCACCCATCCCCTCCTTCCCATGTAACAACAGTTGCATTTAAAGCCTGAAAGGCCCAACAGTGAGACCATGTGAGACAGAGTCCTTCCCTTCTCTTCACACCACCTAGTCATAGATACAGTATCAGGGGTAGTCAAGTCTCTACCAAGAAGTAAAAAAAAAAATTAAAAAAAAGATATCTGGGAGGAAAAAAAAACATTAAATTTGCTGGTTGCATTACAGCATTTCCTCGTAGAAGAGCAGGTATGCCTGAGAGTTGAGGACCCTGGATTCCGCTACTGTCTGAACAGTGGTATCGCTGATGTAGACCCACTGGCCCTGGGAGCTGCTGCTGGCCTCCCTTGCACCTGAAACACACACACACATACGCAGGTCAGATACATACAGTGGGCCATACAGCGTCATTGAGTTATGGCTGTAGACCATCCATTACAGGGCTTCTGGTGGCATTTTAAAACCCTCCATGCTGCCCTGCATGGGAAAACTTCAAGAAAGTAAAAGACAATCTTGTTCAGTGTAAGGCTGTGTGGAACTGAGTTGTTGTATAAAATAAAATAAAAAACATCCAGCTATTTCTAAAATGGACTGAGTCAAACTAGCAAGCCAACATCTGTGCACACACCTCAGAAATGTGACAGAATCTCTTCACCCATTGCCAACATGTTTACTAAAGACGTGCAACTGATCAGCACTTGTCCTTTGAATTGAAATGAGACGGTCGAGATGGTGACTCGGCCTTGGCACCCGACTTGGTACTCTTGAAATATTGTCGTAAGCATCTTAATCTTAATGTGATTAAAGATAGCAGGGTCGTGACATTGTGCCCTTCATACCTGAATGGGCTGAATGCAAACTGTAGACCTTGTTCAAGATGCTGTAATGGCTTGGAATTGGCTATGTAACCTTGCATGAGTGAGTTAATGACGCTGAGCATATTTCCTTTCTTATCAAAATCATTAGTGAATCATTGCTTTTCAAAAAAACAAAAACAAACCCTCAATGAATGGAAACCTCTAAGGCCAACACAAGGAAAAGGGGAGAAGATGTTAAAAGAATTTAAACTGCGAGATGAAAATGTGATGGGGTGCAACGCTACGTAGTGACATCATCACGATAGAGTGGATAACAGTGGTTATGATGGCATCTTTGACCCTTCTGTCATCGCCAATCAATGGTTCCCAATACTACCACATCAAGTTGTATGTCAGCTAGTTACCAGCAAGGACAACTGCTTCCTTGTGCCACAGAGTCTTTCAATTGCATTTCAGCACTATTTTGAAAAGCAGGCAGTCTCCTTGAGAAGATGAAAAAAAGAAAGAGAAAATAACATCTATCTATACCAAACAAAGACCTCTATTGGTCCTTCCCTGATAAATACCGGCTTCAAGGTTACAAGGAATGAGGCCTCCGCTGCAGCAAATACTGAGCGTCTTCGTGAACTGCACACTGGCTCAAAAAGTGGTTTGTGTGCACCTTTACCTGACAGGTTCCTGCGATGCGGTTCCGATTTCCTCTGGGGAGAACGGACTTTAACGTATGCGGTGTAGTGGCCCCCCCGCATCGAGCCGCTATGTTCAACGATCCCATAGAGGCTGTAGAAGACGCGCTCCCCGGCTGCCAGGTTCTGCCCAAGAACGTTAGCAGAAAAGGGAAACAGATAAATGCATAGAGGAATAGACCACAGAGAGAAATGCTACAAACGAAGGTCACCCTTTACAAACTAAGCTAGAGGCAGGAAATAAGATGAACATATTTAGCATCTGAGTAAAAGTAATAATAGTAAATGACATTGGTCTGTCCTTGCATTGGAGTGAATTGAGGGTCTGTGAACAGCAGCACCAGTGGTAGCGGGATACCTTGCAGGTTGCAGAGCAGAACGGAGACAGATCCAAGATCAGCGGGAAGTCAACATGGCGGTTCACCTTCCGTAGGTTCATCCCTGCCTTCAGACAGAAACCGCAACACACATCAACACGCAGGTTTAGGTCCACAACACAAGCCTGACACTGTCTACAAAACGTACACTACCGATTAACTAAAAAACAAAACATTGAAATGAAATCAACAGAATTTTGGAAAGGCAGCGCCGAGAACTGCTGCTAACCTGGTGGAAGCGCTTGAGATGCAGCGTGATGACAGGGGGCAGCGAGGAGATCAGCATCTGCTTCCTAGCGCTGGTGTAAACCTTCTCCGCCTTCTTATCTGTGCCAGCAACACAGAAACAAAGCAATGACTTTGATTGTATTCAAACCAACCAAGTCAATGATTCTCTTGGAAAGAAAGTGGGGATTTGAGACAAACTAGCAAAACAGCAAAAGTAAAAGGGCATCTGAAAGGTCATCGGGAAAACTGCCAACTAAACTAAAATCTAACTATCAAAGCTGCTTGTCAGAAGTGAGATTCCAACACCTCCATTTGGAGACTACCACTTGACTATCCTGACAACTAGTGTGTGCAAGGAAAACAAGTGTAACAAGGAAAAGTCTATGGTGTTACTTATCCCTACTTATCTGTAAACAGTGCTGTTTACCTGTTATGCGTGTTACCTAACCAGTGATCCTAAACAGACTTTGACCAATACAGAGTTTTGAAGGTCAATACCCCACATTTTTGGGGATTAAAGTTTCAGATAACAGAAATTCAATACCTTAGAATTTCATGCCGAAACAATCCAGGATTCAGTGATTCCTCAAGAATTTGTCAGGGTGGAAAAGCTTTTGAGCAGCATTTAGACCATGGGATGCTAAAACTCTCCACTGACAGCCAGGATGAACATAATAATTACTGCATGCTTCTGTGGTATCCAATTGAAAATGTTGCATTAGAGTCAATTCATGTTAAGGGCTACCCAAAGACAACCAGGGAGGTAGTGATCAACTATACAATGAACATGTAATCAAACAAACTGCACTGTATCCATTCATATTGGATATCTGACTAAAAGGCTAAATGCTTTGAATAAAAGGCTAATATCCACCCAAAATATTGGCAAACCAATATGTCAGTCAACCCTAGTCCTGGATCATTTTGACCATCGACTCTAAACCTGCCAGTCTTACCGGCGGAGCTGCTCTTGCGCTGCTGCTTCTGTCTGCGTTCGGTGCAGCTCTCACACAGCAGCTTGTTGTTGCCCATCAGCAGCTCCACGGAGGTGAACTGGTGGAGGCAGGACTGCACGGAGCACTCCTTGGAGCTGGGCGTGTAACTGTGGGACAGCGCCTGGAACGCCCCCTGGTGGTGCTGCTGATGGTGGTGGTGGTGGAGATTGTCTCGGGAGGGCGGAGGCTGCGCGTCGCCCTGCTCCTCCGGAGGGCAGTGCGTGGGCGGGGGGCAGTCCCGGGGAGCGAATCCCAGGTTCACCTTAGACACCGCGCTAACTAACTGCTCCACGGCGCCGCCTTGCCTGGTGAAGGGGAGCGGCGAGGGGGCGGAGGCAGGGCGCGGGGGAGGGGTTGAGCGTCGAGGTGGAGGCGGACGTCGGCGCGGACACTCGACCGTAGCCCTGACCGGAGAAGGGGCGCGGCGGGGGCGCACTCGCTCTCCGAGGCCTCGCTGTCGGCGTCGTTGCTGCTGTCCTGAGGGCCCGAGTCTTTCTCGCTGCCGTCCGACAGGCTGCCGGCGGCGGACATCTTGCAGGCCGTGATGCTGCGGGCCGCTCCGCCGGCCACCGCCTCGTCTTCGCAGCCTGCTCCCTTGTCCTCCACAGAGCCCGAAGACCTCCTGCCCTGCTGCTTCTGGGGGGGGGGAAGAATGAACATGTTATATATATATACCATTAGTGGAACTGTGGCCAAATCCAGACCACCATTTGCTCTGTGATGCACTTTCTTTAAGAGAAAGATAGAAGATAGATATTTTTGAGCGGCACCATTCTTTCTGAGATTAGATTAGTTGGTTCTCTGCCTCTTCCACAGATAATTACTACTGACATCAACACTGGCTAGTTAAAGCTAGTAGAGAAATGAAAGTAGTAGAGAGGCAGGCTACAAGAAGACAATGTCAACCAATGTAATCTAAGGGCCAACGCTCCTTCTTCTATATCTAATATGTAATAAAAGATCCAGTGGGTGGTGACTACACTTATCACATCCACCATTAACCATCTAACCACTTGGATATAAACACCAACAAAACAAGTGGAAGAAGAAAGTGGAATGGAAAGGAACAGGTCGACTAAAAGGCTTTTCAAATGAGAAGGTTGCACAGCCACTACCTACCAAATACTGCGCACACGCACACGCACACGCACACGCACACACCCTACCTGTCCGCTGAGCTTTTTGGTATTCCTATTAAGAGGGTGTGCTGCAGCGAGACCCTGGTCACCGTGGCTCACGTGGACGTCCTGGTCCCGGCTGCCCTTACCCAGCCTTCCGGGGTTGGACGGTTTCGATATCTGAGAACGACAAATAAAAACATCATCGGTTAAAGGACGGAGTCGCAAAAGATATGGCCTGGGATTTGTCGACGCAATGCACAGCACTTTTTTTGCTGAGAATAACATTGAAAAAAGCAACCGCACGCACAAAGAAACAATCTCGCCGTCTCTCAAATAATCTGTTTCAGAGTTTTAATCGACAAGGGCTCACCCTCTCCTCTATGATGGGTAGAGAGATGTCTATGAAAGCCTCCTTCACTGTGGAGATCTGTGAGGGAGAGAGAGAGTGACAGAGAGAGAGAGAAATCAGCAGGTAAGTCAGTATAACCAATAAACCAAGTTATCTCCCTAAGTAGTCAACATCATATCAGATGCATCCTTTTTGTATTGGTGAGGCTGCACTTAATTTGGCAGTGGTACTAATTGTAGCTAAGAGACCAGTCCTTAACAACAAGGTTCTGCTGCAGCTTCTGCCTCGTGGGTTGAAGTGGAGATTTGGGAAGGGACCGTTTCTTCCTCTTCGCCTCAGTTTTTCCTCTCTGGCTCCACACCTGGTGCGCTCTACCTTCAAGGCTACTCCTTCGATTGAACAGTGGCATGTGTTTTGTTAACATCCCCACATCCCCCGCATTTTGTTGTCAGTGCCTGCTGAGGATAGTTGGTGTTCGAGCTGGTCCTTGATGTTTTATTTTTTTAGTGGTACTTTTCTATACCTCGTCCTCAGTTCAGACTCCGTTCATAGTAGAGGGCATCTTTCGGTTCTGTGCGACAAGGACCTGCCAGCTGATGCCCGTGATGGCGCAGGACAATGTAGCTGGAAATTCTCTAGCAATACATGGTACTTCCTGCACAGTCGCGGTTTAAATGACTCCCCAAGATATTCTGAAGAAATTACTACTGACAACATTTCTCAAGTCCCTTCAATGAAAGGCTGAACAAAGTATTGTGAGCTTGTATTAATAACCAATCAAAAGGGTCAGTTTTGCTTGATTAACCTCCACGATGGTCAGCAAAACTCAAGTCTGTGTGCCAGTACAACACATAGTTAGTAGTAGACACACACTTACATGCTCACACTCTTCACACATAATCGTGTTGGTCAGCTCCCCCACAAAGATGCAGTCAACAAAGTTCATCTTCACACCTTCCTTCCCGTATGCTGTTGGAAAAGGGAGACGTATAAGTCAATTATGTACAGAAATAAGTAAAGTTAAATGAATAATTAGGTGTTATCAACTTGAATTAAAATACATAAACAAAACACAGGCCAATAAATCAGTGGGCAGAGTTTTCAAATTTAAAATCCATAGACGACAGGGGAGATTCATCTAACAAAGGGGATACTATCCTCCTTTAACCGCCCCATCAAATGACCTCCTGCCGGATTATTATCTGAGCTGCATTTCCACAACCTACCACAAGATGAGGCAATTGATCTAGGCCATGTGTCTACTTAGGCATGCATATGAACCTTTGACTTGGCGTTTGGTGTCCTCATCTGCTGTCTTCTCTGTGGGGTTGTTGAAAGCTTTCAGGATGCTGGCTTTGACCCTCTGGAGATACCAAACACAAAACCGCACAATCACGATTTAGGAATACAATGAATAAAGAAATAAAATCAGCTGTGGGCTTTTATGTATTTTTGCTAAATTCTCTCATCCTTACTAATGGATGTATTCTCATACATCCATTAGTAAAATATCACAATGTGGGATAATGCTTGGTTTGACAGGTACACCTATTAGAAGCACCATTAGAGCAAAATAACTATTGTACTTGTCTAGAAACATTAACATGGAGATCTCTCGTGTGCACGTTTGTGTGTGTGATCTTCACGGGAGCCCTCTTATTGAAGGTGACATGGTTAGTGAGTGTGTTGGCGAGAGAGCTGTGAAGAGGCACAGCCACAGTAAAGCACCAATCAATAGATAATTGGCCATGGTCTATGTCTGCGGTCCTGACCAGTCGGCCCCCATTGTCCCGGGACCCACGCACTGGACTGGCTATTTAGGTCAAAAAGCCTCGTTAATCCCAGCCCGGCCAGCCTGCACCCCACTCAGCCAGCACAGCCAGTCCATGTTGAGGCTCTCTGACTAATTAATTACCAGCAACCCCCACCCTCCCTCCCAAATACACACTCCCTCCTCCCCCCAACCCTCCCCACAGTAACAGCGTGCACTGTCCCACGCAGTGAGGGGCATAAGGAGGGGTCTAGGGGGCGGAGAGGGTTGGTGGTAAAGGGTGCAGGGGTGGAAACTAAAACGAAGATGG
Source organism: Hoplostethus mediterraneus (assembly GCA_034670385.1). Classification (NCBI taxonomy): domain Eukaryota; kingdom Metazoa; phylum Chordata; class Actinopteri; order Trachichthyiformes; family Trachichthyidae; genus Hoplostethus; species Hoplostethus mediterraneus. Next base: position 5,263,128 of record JAXDDW010000006.1, read on the forward strand.
GGCAAAGAAGGACAGGCCATGCCCTGAGAGAGTAATACCTACCATCTCAGCTAATTGGTGATAATTGACTGTGGCCACATTAGCATATTTAGACCTCTGATACTAATGCCCAATCAACACAAACACTTAGGGCCTCTAAGGTTCGTGACACCCTCCGAACTACCAGACACACACACACACACACACACACACACACACATATATATTCTCTCTAGACAGCGCGTGTGTGTGTGTTTTATTTGCGAGTTACATCAAATGCTACTGTTCAAGATGAATGAGTTTATTCCAGTTCACTATGTAGGGCTACAGCCTTAAATGTAAATAAAATGTGTGTGTGTTTGAAAAGAAACTGTATCTAGAATATTTCTAAAATGTTCGGGAGCCCTAACAGAATTGTTTGTACTGGCATTGTGTATACGTTTAGTCGTTTTGAAAATATAAAGTGGTCAATTCACATGCAGGCTAAAATGCCACTGTATCTGTGAATGTGCTTGGTTGTATAAATGAGTATGTCTGGGTGAATGAATAGGGCCTCCTTGATTGGATCGGGGAGGGGCACTGATGAGTGTGTGTGTGTGTGTGTGTGTGTGTGTGTGTGCGCGCAGGAGGGGGCAGTGGGTGACCCTCTAGCACAATGGGACGGCCCTGGAGCTCATTCAGCAGCTGTGGGTTTCCCAAGATCACACAATGATGCCGGTCGTGCCACTTGCAAGTCCCCTAAGTGGCACAACTGTCAGTGTTCACAAGTTACAATGGGAGCAGGGGAGCCGAGCCTGCGGCCCCTCCCAGGCCCCGGGCTGACCACTAAACACACCCGCTAACTTCTCCTCCTGGGTTCACGAAGCCACTGGTGGGGCCATCGGGGCCAGTTCAGGCCCGCAAAGGGCCGCTGCGGGGTCCCCTAATTGCCCTGCAAAGGGGTGGGGGTACTCTGCACTTGCCAGAAAACATGGCATCATAAGGTTAAAAGACAAAAACAGAGAGCAGACCTTGGCCTGTGTGGGTGTGCATGCACCCACCCACAAACACACACGCAGCTGAAGGTCCCACATCACGGCTTTTACACCGGTCTGGAATTTTCTGAAGGGGAAATAAGTACGATTTCTACTGCCTACAACACAAAATAACCACAGTGTATCTGTGGGTAGCTGATCAATATCAATGATTCAATGATTTCTTCACCAGGTTCTGACCAGACCAGAGTCTCAAGACAACTGATGTCAAAGCCTTGTTCTAAAGCCAAAAAAGCAAATGTTATTATTATTCCAGTATTTAGCATGGTGATATATTATCTCTTCACTAGACGCTTCTGATGGATCCCTGCTCTAATTAAATCACTTAATTTTTGAAAGTGCAACTTTTTTGTGTCAATTACAGGGTACTGTAACTAAAGGGGACAGGAGGGGTGTGGGGATGCCTACCGGCCCTATACAGGTTAGTTAGTGGACTGTCAACGCCACAGTGTGTGTAAACTCACTTTAGTTTCCTCTACTCGTATGGAGTCCAGTAAGTAGTGCAGAAGCTCCTGGCTGTCCTGCTGCTGGTAGCCCTTGAAGCGTGGAGCCCTAAAGAAAACAGAGGGAGGAAGGGCGAGAGAGAGAGAGAGATCAATCCATAAGAAGAGTCATTTGTTGGCACATAAACACCCACCCACATGTGTTAACAAGCCAAGAGAAAGTCATCAACCACACACAAGGCATTCAGAATACATACAGAAACATCAAATAGGAGGAAAATAGCCATTATCCTTTTTCCAAGGACTTTTCATGGGTGCATCTGTCTCCCTGCTTTCCCTTACAGCTTTGCGGTGCTTATATGCAGACAAGGTTCCAATTTCTTTTCATTAATTTGAGTCAACATCAAACAAACACACGTACTCACACACACTCTTACGAACAATGACGGGACTAAACAGTCAGACTAAATCATTTTAGGGGACTGTTTCATTTAAGCTTCCTGATCATAGCTGATGTCCTAAAAAAAAAACTAAAAAAAAAACCATTCATCAACAACATCATTATTTGATCAGATCTGATTGGCTGAGTCACATTCAAAGCCGCTGTAAAACACCTGATGAACACACACCTGCCAGTGCACAATAGTCAATTTGAATATGTGTACCACCACTCATACTGGTACTTGTATCACTTAGCAAAAACTTTGGCTATATTGTGTGGCAAAATAATATTTAGTTATTATATATATGACTATTGAAAAAAAACAAGATTTACTGAGTTGAATTCTTTCTTTTATATTACACTGATTGTACAGAAGCAATAAGCCACTTGACAGTCCTTTGTGACTTATTGCTAACCCTAACCCAAATGTCTAATCAGGTTGACCACCTGTTTAGTGTTCAATAGTATATAGTATAATATATTATCACAATACTTTTTACTGTGTATTCCTAAACATTTCAATATAAAACAATTCACAGCACAATTTATGCAGACAGGAACTCTTAAAAGAGCATAAATTCTATCAAAATGAATAAAATAAAATGTCTTGACCGCTCTGCCAAGCTGCCTCTCGGTGAGCTCCTCTATCACCTTGAATATTTGCTGAGCGTTTTATTGGCAAAGCATGGCGGACCACCCATCTTGGACATTAACGCCTGAGCGGTCGGAGGGGAGGCTCTCCTTGGGTCCGTCCTGTTGGCCGTCCACGGCGAGGCAGATGTGGGGACAGATGCTGGGGGCAGATGGAGCGGCCGTGGCTAGAGCCGCCGCAACCTGTTGGGCCGAGCCAGCCACACAGCCACAGAACAGGTTGGTCTGACGGGCACGGCACACACTAAGAGGACACGGCGCTGGTTAAGAGACGCCATCGGTCAAACGTTGAGAGGATGTACAGGGGAGGGGGCCAGAAGAGTGAGGAGCGTCTGGTCGGTTCTCAAAAAGGAAGTAAGACAGAAATCCTCGACTGGAATTTTACTTTAGACTTTAGACTTCCAACTAACAGCCTCCTGACAGACCAAAACAAATGCAGAAATAGGCTCCTCCAGCAAGGAGATTCAAACAGCTAGTTATTGGTAGGGATTACACACAGCTGAATGTCTTTCCAGATTTGCTTTTCTTCCACGAGAGGCCTACATTGCACCCTAAGGATGCTCCCACAAGGACACTGATCACCAGTTTGATATGACAGATTGGCTTTCCAACCTGATAATGATTTAGCAATATACACAAAGTATTGGTAGAATTAATATCTGTATGGAGGTTTTGATTTTATTTACCTTCGGTAGATGCCTAATTTCCAAGTAATTTGTAATGCAGTTGGAACACAAAAACTTCCTTTGAAATGATTTAAGAATAATTAAAGGCTAATCCAATAAATGTACTCTTTGTATGAATTCACTCACACTGAACCATCTTGGAGATGTGCTGACATTTGGCCCAAGAATGGATGACCATGTCTGGGGGAGAGATGGCCAGCCACCTGCCCCCAGCACAGGTCGTAAACAGGAGGTCTGGGGGAGACCAACTCACCCCTCACCCTCCCTCCCTCTCCATCTCTGGCCCTTCTGCCCTTTTCGTGTCGACACATGGAGAAGGGTGGGTGGGGGGCTGGAGATCACATATGCCAGACTTAAAAATGGAGAGCACGTGAAGGAATGTCTCATTTAGCATGTTAAATACATTGTGATGGGTTGTGCACACCAAACAGTGCATGTCCAAAATGGGATCTTTGCCTTCCTTTGCATGGATTCTCATTCTTACACTGCTCGTCCAACAGCTTGAATACAGAATGGGCTAGACTGGTATCCAGTCGGCACACACTGATAACTGGGATTTAAACTGCGACATGGTCTTGGTATGCCGGGAGCGAGGACACAGTGGTGACAGACAGAGAGAGAGAGAAAGAAATAAAGGGAAAATGGAGGAAAAAAGAGAGAGAGGGTGAGTGTGTTAGAGAAGAGAAAAGGACAAGAGACAGAAAGAGGTACGGCGAGCTAGAGACAGAAAGAAAAGCTTGACTGGGATCAGTGGGAACGAGGAGGTCTGGAAGCTCATCCCAGTGGAAGGGAGAAGCAGAAGGGCCCTGTAGCACTGCTCCCAATCTGGCACTGGCCAATGCAAACAGCTGCGGTGCTAACACAATTAATAGCCGGATGAGTTAGTACCAGACACAAGGCACCCCTCCCCCCCCCCCCCCACACACACACAAGCATGAGCAACACAATGCACCCGCACATAGGTCACATAATTCATTCGGCATTCACTCACACAAAATAATAGAAATGTGATTCACACTACCTACACTACAATACTCATCCTACAATACAGACGATCATACACAAACATACTGACATAACAAAAGCTATACATGACAGCCTAGACACCTAGATGCTACATACAGGACGAAGTAGTTCACTTGTCTCCTACTCTGGACTTATAGCCATCCATGTTATTTTCAGAACTATCCATTTGGGCTAAATGTACCTCAAACCACTTACAACTCTAGCCTAGATTGTCTAGTCCTCATGGGGTAAAGTGTTACTTATTTACTGAAATCATTGGTTTTAAATGGTTTTAAATCTAAAAAAAAAATTAAAACTTTGAGACATTACATTTGACCTTTGAACCCTCAGAAATACCCTTAAAAATCCTCATTGTTAGGCTTGGCATGAGTGAGACAATAACAATATACAAGTTGATTTTCTGAAGGTCTTTGCAGACTTTACCAAGTCTCCTATTGTATTGGATAACACTAGCAGTGTCATGAGCAATGAATAACTTAAACCTGCCCTCATTGGTTGGGTGGATTGGATTAATGGTTGGCTTCTCTGAACGCTGTGTTTGTTATCAACTCGTGCTCAGTCACATAAAGGTCTTGTTTTCCTATATTGTGCATTGAGGGAGTTCTTGAAATCCTTTCAGTCATGCATCCTTACATTCTGGGAGACCAAAATGAGGAGAATCTAATCAAAGGGTTGTAATGGACTGTGGTTCTCTGCGCAGCAGATGTGCACAAGCAAGCGGTGTTTTGTAACCAGCTGAAAACGTCCTTCGTGAACGCGTCTGCTTCTTCCCCCTGTGCGGTGCAGTATGCTGTTTGTGTCTCTTTGTGTAGATGTGTGTGTGTGTGTGTGTGTGTGTGTGTGTGTCCCAGATGCCAGAGCACTAGATGGGATCTATTGTTGTCCCTTGCCATTTCCATCAGTGATGGAAGGCTTCTCATGAATTCTCATGAATAACGTTTGAAAAGGTGTGGGTATGTGGGCATTTATACACAGCAAATGAATGAAGAGAGCGAATGTACTTTGCAACTTTTGCAATACAAGAAAGTGCCCAGTGGCCGTGTTGAATCAGTCCAAGATGAAAGGTGTAGATGAATGCCTTATTATGGCCTCTTCATCCAGTTTAATGCCAAGGGTGCCTCCCGATAGATTAATGGATAGCAGCGGTAACTAATACAATCTGTAGCATGCTTTTGATCAACAATTGCGAGGCAGGGGACAGGCTATATAGTAAATGAATGTAAACCACGCCACTGATCTCAGACTCTAGGTGCTAAGGAGAAAGTAGAAAGTTTTTCTATTTAACGTCCCCGTCTAGCCACCACTAAATAGCCACGTAGTAAAACATGGTCTGGGTACAAGCTGGGACCCTCCCTGGCACCAGATAGAGTGTGTGGTGCTGACCATCCAAACCACTAGGCTTGGCGTTGGTCCGAGCCCAAACCAGACCTGTCCAGCTGGCACGAGGAGGAAGGCCCGGCCTGGCATGAGCCCATGGTGGCAGGCTGGCGGTACTCAGCTGGTTGAGACTGAATGCATGTACATACAGTATATGCACAAGCATGGATCACTCACACTCACACACACACACACACACACACACACACACACACACACACACACACTTCAATAGGACTCCAATGCTGCAAATAAACACTCAAAGTGAGCCTGGTCTGAGCCAGCATGCCGTATTAACCCACCTGTCAACACAAACACAAACATACTAGGAAATACAGTGAAAGAGGAAAAAGGAAAAGCGCTCTCAATAGACGGATACTGTGGCTCTCTCTCCCAACATATAAAGGGCAGATCCAACACTCTTGGAGTGACAAAAGCCTGCCGTCACAAGTGAGCACAACAAGGTATATCTATGTTACATTACAGGCATTTGGCTTTTATCCAAAGCGACTTACAAAATAGCAAGCCTATGCATCATGAAGGACACTATACTAGGAAAAAAAAATTCCCTTTGAAAACAACCAAGATGAAAGTTAGTGGTGGAATCTGTCAAACCCCATGTCAAGACAAACTCCTGTTTCGGGACCAATATCAATTTAATATCAATATCATAAAATATTTGAGGAGCAAAACACTGACTTGTCTGCTCCACTTGCTTTTTATAGAATTAATAATTGCACCTACTAAAATGGAAATAAATGGGAAAATATTTGAATTTACTTGGCAAAGGTACCACTAGCGAGATTGTGATGGGCATCTTCACTGGTGGAGAGGGAGCAAGCGGAGCACCATCAGATCATAGTCAGGGAGAAGTCCAAAGAGTAGAAGGTGAAGGTGTGTGTGTGTGTGTGTGTGTGTGTGTGTGTGTGTGTGTGTGTTAGTAAGTACACAGATGCATACTTATGGCCCTATGTTACTAGTAAGTGAAGGTTTAGACACAAGATTTCTATCACAATAATAGTATTTTTTCTTTCTTGGAATATTTCCTAGCATTGAAGAGAATGTGTGTGAGTGGATGTCAAGTTACTCCATGAAGAAAAAGGAACAATTTTATGCCGGCCAGTACAAAGCTCAATTGTGGTGTGTGTGGGCATATTGGCAATGAGTGCTTAGGCTTCAATGAAGTCATGTGACTATTCAAATGCATGTCAGTGGAATGGAAGAACACAAAATTAGGTCTGTATGAGTGCATAAAGGTGTGTGTGTGTGTGTGTAATGCTTGTCTGTCTGAATGCACACCTGACTGCATGTGTGCTGCAGGCTGAGGTGGTACCAGGTGAGGTGGCAGAGCGCACACGTACACACACACACATACACACACACACACGCCTGTCTGATGAAAGCTAGGTACCAGAATAATTGTCAAAGCTGCACCAGAGATGTACCCAGTCGTCCGATAGTCAAATGCCCCAGCCACCCACCTGCACTACTGAACAGTGCAAGATCCCCCACTCACACACACACACTGTGGACCAGCAGTGTACCATGTTCAAACAACAAGAATCCAACCAACCACACATTCATGCCATTTGTTTATAAGAGAGCCAACCAACTGTTCTGCTCACCAATGTAGGGCTGCACGTCCACACAGCCAGTCAGACCCTGCTCGGGATCAATGGTGACACAGGTGGCACAGCAGTGCGGCAAAAGGCACAAGAGCAAAAAAAATTTTTTTTTTAAAAGCTCCTCCTCAGTGTTCGGTAGGGTACAGTGCGGTTAGTTGTTTGATTGTGTGTGTGATGGGCTAGGGGTGTGTGAAGGGGGTTTGGCTGGTTGAAGTGGTCACCACCGTAGCGAGGGGACGAAAGCAGGTGAAAGCTGTGGCCCCTGTGTTGTAAACTGCTGCTGTGGGCGTGGGAGTGCTGCCAGGCCAACAGTTGTGGTACAGCATTATGACTTTGCCGACCCTGGGAGGCAGGGCAGCTTGCCCGGACACGATGATAGGATTATGAACAATGCTTGAGGAGAACTACGACGAGCGATGCTTGGTCACTGGTGACGAGGCCAAATGGATAGAGAGAACGGAGTATTTGTATCATTATCAGGGATTTCATGGTATCTTTGCTCATTAGATTAAAATTATGCTTTGTTCCTCTTAAAGGTGTATTAAAGGAATAGTTCACCCCAAAATGAAAATTCAGTCATAATACATGTAGTACACACAGCGAGTTAGATCCATATCAGCCTCCTCCCAAACTACCGAAGTCAGTGGGCCCATCTTTAAATCTTTAAAGGTTTCCAAGAAACATTTAACCAGCATCTGGCAAATCTTCATCTCAGACCCTGCTTACAGCACCGTCCTCCATTATAAAGCAATTGATAATGCAAGTACGTGGAGACTGGGAATGTCTTTAAACTCCAATGGGTAGGGAGTCTTTGTTGCAAAAACGAAACAGAGTGCAGGCCGGAAAGTGAGTTTTGAAAGCCAGAAATTACGGTCATTCTGTGCTATGAAGCAGTAAAAATCATACTTATTTCCCCTTAAGGTAAGATGGAAGTTTAATTTGGTCGTTGCAGCAGCAAATAGTAATAGGATACAGCAAAACAAAAAGAATATAAATAGGAATAGAGCGAATGAGGATGCAGAGATGCCCGGTATGCCTGGTGGCTCAGGATTCGCTCTCCTGGCAAGTCTCTTTCTTGTCCAGCACCTCCAGTTTGAGAAATGTACTGGCCACCAATAAGATTGAAGAGAAAGTGCTTTGTCTTACTTCTGGCAGAGTTGGTTGAAGAGGATCTTGGGATTGACTGGGCTTTTCCCTGGTTCCTTCATGCTGTGGAGGAAGAGGAACATGGCCGAGGTCAGGGGCTCTGGGCTGGGCAGTGTCACTGTCAACGGACTCTGGAATACATGAAGACAAAGTAAAAAAATAACCCATATTTGTTTTCCAGTTTGATGTTATGAGGGTATGAGGGTAGGATCACCACAATAAAACAGGATCCATTTATACACTAACACTAACACTATTTATACAGTACTAAAGCTATATAATGGAAGTTTTGGACATTTCAAGGGTTCAAATTTATTTTCTTACACTACACGATGAAGCTTTAAAGTTAGCCTGGACTTGAGAACATTTAATTTCTCTCAAGTGTTCATAGAAAAGTTTCAGATAGTTATCTGTGTCAATAGTTGGTGAAAGTATCTTATGAAAGGTGTGCAACAGATATACAATTGGGGACTGCAGGTCAGACCAATAATGGTCCAAGCTATTAGGGAAAGGTCATGTGGTTTGGAATAGGCTAGACTCTCTAGGCTAGACAGCGGACTGTACCAGGTTGGCCTCGGCAGGGGGGCTGATCCTCAGTTTGTACCCTTTCTCCTTCACTTCCTGGATGAGGTCGATAAGCATGTGTGTCTGGGACAGGTTCTACGGAACAGAACAGAATCATTTCAACTCTGTTTTAGTAACATTTCATTAACCATATTAAATGATCCCACAGTTGTACTGAGGGTCAGTGGGTCAAAGCATCAATCAGATCAGGAAATAATGAGTGGAATAAGCAGTGGAATCCTCTGCATAAAAACACTAAAGCATCACACTGGTCTTGTGCTCTAATTTTACCCTGTATGAAATAAGACCTAGACAAAAAAAAAACAGCAACAACAACAAAAAAAGATAATCCTTCAAAGAAATGAAATTGCATTCACACTTAGCTTGTGGCAACAGAGGGTGGTCAATTAAAATACCCTTGTGAAATGTCTCCATTTTAGGAGGATTTTGGAAACTTGTGTGAGTTCATTATTCTGAAAGAGGCTTTCAAATGAATCTATGATCTGTGAGTTGAAATGTAGAGGAGAGAAGATCCTTGGTGAGTAGATAGCCTGAAGCAGCCATTGTCCCTTCATGTTAGAGAAGCATCTTTTTCTTCCCTTTCAAGAGATATTTGTTTTGTCACATCCTGGCAATGAAGACAGTTGCTATGGAAAACACACAATGGAGCTGGCATTGTGAGCACAGAAAAGCTCATCCTCTGACAATTATGTGTTTTCACCAGAAAGATTGCAATTTTCAAGGAGACAATACTAACAGACAGAGGGAGAGCAAGGGAAAAACACGTAAAGCGCGCTCACTCGAATTTCATTCAATGAGGAAGGCCCTGAGGGTGATTAAAAAAATGGTGGAAAAAAACAGCTTCATTGTTGAGGAGGAATGTCAGTTTGCAGTCACCACGACACGACCACAGAAAGACTACGGAGGCTCTGTGGTTGTGTTGTGTGGTGAACATGCTCTATACCAACTGAGTGCCATCTATGTATGGGCAGGTGAAAGCTTCTGAGCCTTCAAGCCAGCCTTGCATTTACTGCGACATTGAGCATACTTCAAAAAAGCCTAAACATATTACTTCTGTACTGGTTGACACTCACATTCATCCTATGACCCTTATCTGGTTTGCTCTATCCAGGTCTTTTAAAAAGCACCAATTGAGCAGCGGTTGCACATACTATGCAAAAGTATCATGTCATACAGCATGAAAATCCCAATAACAAACTGACCTTGCCTCAGATCTGCAATGCCCTTATAGCTTCTTTTCTATGTCGTTTCGTTGTTGGGATTTATTCTCGATATGTATTCCCATCACCAATTCCTCAGTAGTTCTTCTTCTTACTACTCTCTGAACTTTAACACACTGATAAAATATGTATGTATGAACAGACTCCTAGTAATACCAACCTGCATAACAGCGTTAAAGAAGCAGGTGTTACCCAGGTTGTTGATGCCTTTGACAGGAACCAACATGCTGTTGATGACCGGACTCTTCCCTCTGGACGGGTCAGCATAGTCAAATGGCTCCTCTCGTAGCTTGATGATCTTGGGTGATGTTCCTAGAAGACAGAAAGACAAAATAGGTCAGTAATGCACAGAGGTAGAACAATAGAAAAAAAACATTGTATATTGGTAACATGATAGAAACGAGCATGGGAGTTACAGATAGCTGATGGGGCTTAGTTTTAGGAAGGCCTTGGGTATTGAAGACGGACTATCCAATGTCTACGGCTGGATCAGGCCTTCAGGCTGATGCTATTGGTGATAGCAAGACGTGGCGGCTAAGTTTGAGGCTGTGAAGTGGAGCCGAGATGGTGGCTGGGGTGGAAATTCTGATTGGGGTGGAGGATGAAATAGGGAGGGCCTAGAAGCTGGAAAACTGGGGCTGCCCTGAAATTAGGATCGTGGCTGGGCACTGGCCTTGAAGCAAGACTGGGGCTGGGAGCAGGGTGCTGGGATGGCAGCTGGAAGGAGAGCTGGGTCATCTGGGAAAGCAGATGACAGCTGGAGAAGTTTCCGCTGGTTAGGGAGGGAGGGGTGGAGGGGGTGGAGAGATGGCTCTCCAGAGCCAGCTGTTACTTCTGATCACCAATGAAAACTAACCTAAAACAGAACCTTAGATACAGATGGTCAGAATCTAACATCAACATACAGATAGTCAGCTGTAGACAGACTAGACCTTGTAGATGTACAAGCCACAGCACAGACGTGCCAGCAGTTAACAGCAAGGCTAACACTGCTACTCAATACAAGTGTTACTGGTAATGGGCAAGCTTTAGACTTGCACCTTTTGGGAGAAAACAGTTTGAATGTCTACAGCCAAAACCCTCACCTTGCTGCAAGTTAAAACTCAGACCAAAGCAAAAACTTTGGGTGAATGCTCCAATACATGAACTCCTAACCTGTCATAGGCCAACACCAATTATGAGCTCCAATACAACAAGGCTATACAAATTTAGTCTAACCTTATGATCATGACAGAATGCAAAAAAAAGAGGTGGTGCAAATGTATTCAAACTCTATGGAAAGAGGCAAACAGTGAGATGCAACTTTGGTGTATAGGGTAGAATTGAAGTGAAGAAGCATTCTCAGAATCAGAATCAGGTTCATTGCCAAGTATTTTTTCGCATACAAGGAATTTGACTTGGTGTTTAGGTGCATAACAACAACATGAACATAGAATAAAAAACAAGAACAAAAGCAAGTACTGTAAAAGGTAAAGGTCAAGAATACAATAAAAAATTGAAAAATTCACACTAAATATATGAAAAGGTATTATAAGAAATAAGAAAATGAGAGTCCATTTAGTGGGGGACCTGGGCCTTGTTGATTAGGCCAGTTGCAGAAGGAAAGAAACTGGTTTTGGTCTTGATGGACCCCAGTCTCCTGCCAGAGGGAAGTGACTCAAAGAGTTTATGACCAGGGTGGGAGGGGTCGGCTACAATCTTACCTACACGCCTCAGGGTCCGGGAGGTGTACAGGTCCTGGAGAGATGGCAGATTGCAGCCAATCACCTTCTCAGCAGAGCGAATAACACACTGCAATCTGCCCTTATCCTTGGCAATGGCAGCAGCGTACCAGATGGTGAAGGAGGAGGTGAGGATGGACTCAATGATGGCGGTGTAGAAGTGCACCATCATTGACTTTGGAAGGTTGAATTTCTTCAGCTGCCGCAGGAAGCACACTCTCTGCTGTGCTTTTTTGGTGATGGAGCTGATGTTCAGCTCCCACTTGAGGTCCTGGGTGATGATGGTACCCAGGAAGCGGAAGGACTCCACAGTGTCGAATGGGGAGTCACGCAGGGTGATGGGGGCGGGTGGGGCTGGGTTCTTCCTGCAATCCACCACTATGTCTTCAGAGCATTGAGCTCCAATTTGTTCTGACCGCACCAGGTCACCAGATGGTCAATCTCCCACCTGTAGGCGGACTCCTCCACACCAGAGATGAGCCCAATGAGGGTGGTGTCATCCGCAAACTTCAGGAGCTTGACGGACTGATGACTGGAGGTGACATTCTTCAACTTGAGTGAGAAATTAGCCTGATGCATCAAGCTTCAAGCAGGACTTTATCCAGGCACTCCATAATGGATGACAAGCTCATGTAGCAGCGTGTAGTTTCCCTAAGCTCATCTATTTACAGAGACAGCAACGATGGCGAAGAGTTTCAGCTAAGTGAAGTGGTGTCTTGTGGTCATCATGCCAATTTCTCCTGTTTATTGTTCAGGTGAAGTGATCAAACGCTGGTCTGAACGTACAGTAATACATAACTAGCGAACCACAAGCACTGTACAGTTATCTGGCATAGCCTACATGCTGCCGGTAGGTATGCAAACGGGGCTTAGACAAGCAATCAACAAGTCACAATTCTCCCAGGTAATCACTTGCTGTCAGTCCGGTTAGTGAAGGCAAAGAGAAGTGGTGTTCCGTCACATTAGGCATTAATGAGCAAAACAAGTGCGAGGACCCAAGGCTGTAGAGAGAATACTGGAGAGAGATGCCCCCCTCACCCATCCCAGCACAGCTCAGGGGTTGTCATCATTCCAGGGCTTTTGGATTCAATTCGGATCCATTTTTTTCTGTCTATGATGAAAATGAGACGGATTTTTGGATCCCATCTGCCAATCATTCTTTTCTTAAAATGGGTGAAATAATGGAAGTAGAAATTACATATGATGAAGGTATTACACATTTAACGCATTACAGAATTAAAAAGGAAATTGCAAACAGTTTGCAAAAATGTGCAAAAAACTACGGTGCAGATGTTGCGTTATCCTCAGGTCACAAAGGGATGCATGCTGGAATGCTAAGCTAACTATGGCAAGCAATTTTAAAATTTTCATTGCAGCCTCAAAACCCATCAGAATCCACCTCAACAAATAAAGAAATACATAATAGAGGAACCCCTGAAAGCAAAAGCAGTCAATATTAGCACTAGATGTAGTTAATTATTTTACACCCCTATTCATTTTCACATTACACCGAAAGGGGGGTGGGATCAGGAAGCGTGATGTCACGCTTGAGAGGACAATTATACACTTTACACTATTCAGCCTGTCTTTAATGCTCCAAGAGACTGCAAGTTTCCTAAGTGCCTGCGACACACACCCCACACACACCCCACACACACCCCACACACACCCCACACACACCCCACAAATTTTGCCTTTTCATTTTTCTCTTTTTATTTGTGATGAGTATCCATGAGCAGAATGGCAAGCTCTTGCAATATTTGCTGGAAAGAAAAAAACATTTTCCAGGTGCAAAATGTCAAATTCCTGCACTAACTGATATTACCTCAAGGACTGTAAATAAATAGACTAATAATTGGTAACACAAAATGCTCAATAACTGTCATAGCAAGGACTAAGAAGTCAGTTGCCGTCCCTTTCTGAGAGTTGGCCCCGGCCATTTATAGCTGCAGTGAATTAAATGAAAAATGAACTTTATTCTTTACACACACACACACACACACACACACCCACACACACCCACACACACCCACACACACACACACACACACACACACACACACACACTCTTTCAGGTCAAAGGACACAGTGCAGGTGTCAGCCATCGAACCAGCGACCCTCCGGTGATGGGTCGGCCTCTCTGACCACTAGGTCAACCTGCTGCCGAGTTTGGTCTAAAAACACTTCACCCAAATAAGCCCGTCAAAAGAACAGGTTGGCAGCGATGCGTCTGGCCTGCTCCTGCTCCTGCCCCAACCACGAAAACTGAACTCAGCCATAAGCAATCATAATCATCACGATGACCTGCACCTTGCCACTCTTCCCCTCAACACACAAATGGCCTTGCCTGTGCACATCTTCATTTGATAGAAGCACTCCTTGTGCACAACATATTTACTGAAAAAGCTATTCATCCAACAACAGCAGTCAGCCCACTACTGGCCTCTACCCAGCAAGCTATTCTTCTGTGAAGCCAAGGACATCGGCAGGAGCGCCCTGGTAGCTGGGATGTGAACCCCGGGCGATTTCTATTCAACACTCACTATTTAACAACCAATTCCATTCCCGAAAAGGAGCCTAAGAAAAAGGGCAACTTTTGTGTTAAACGGAAATGAGAAAAAAAGATCCCCATTCTCTCTCACACACACACACACACACACACACACACACACACACACACACACACACACACACACACACACACACACACACACACACACACACACACACACACACACACACACACACACACACACACACACACACACACACACACACACACAGGTTTGCCACAATATATTTTCTTAGTTGCTTTAAATGATAATCGTGCTCAAGGCCAACAACCTTGTAACCTGCTGTTTTTAGTGTCCCAAGGCATGTCAAACTGAGAGGGCAAAATGTTAATTCATGACAGAACAAAATACAGGCCAATAAATAACAACAATGCAACATTTCCTATTCTTCAGCAAGATCAATCTTACAGAAAATGCTTGAACACCTGTAAGAAATGTTCATCAGAGCCCCATTTCCTATTGATGAGAAGTGAATATTTTCAGGCTCATCCTGTCGTTTCTGGGATTAAGAGAGACGGGACGAGGTTCAGCTTGTCGGGACGACTGGCTGTTGTGGCACTCCACCCAGTGGTGCCATCAGCATCTGGCCCCTTGCACTGGCAACATCTGGGGGCCTGTTTCTATCTCCACTCCGCAGCCATAAGGGAGCTCCCATATGTCAACACCCACACGATGCATGGAAAACAAGTGGAGATGGAGGACGGCTGCTGCCCCGTTCCAGAAAAAAAACACACAAAAAAACAGTGTATTTTGGGATTTGGTGTGAGATTGAGAAGGTGTGAAAAGATGTGTTTATGCAAGTGTGAATGACTGAGCAAGAGAGAAGGAAATCAAGAGAGAAAGAGTGTGTAAATGAGTGTGTACTGCTTCTAGTGTTTATGAGTGTAGACACACAAACCCAACAGACCTAGATATGCAACTTGAATGTAAGAGCTGTGACTGGCACCTCAGCTAAGAGGGAGCAGAGGAATGGGGATGCCTATGGACACACTCTGCATCTGGGACCGTCACCCAAGGTAAACAATGTTCAGGGAGCCATCTGGTAGGGACTAAAGGGGGGGTGGACGGAGGGAAGGGTTACGACGAGCACAAGCATATGGAAAAGCAGATTTTTCCTCTCCCCGCAGCGGTCGGGGGAAGGCAAATGTCGGCATGCGCTGCGTCCACGCTTGACTGTGCTGCGCTTGGCACCACCACCTGGCCCTCCTTGCTCAGCCACCGAGTATGGGCAGCAGTGACACTGTGGAGCCTTTCTCCGGGGCAGAGGAAAGCATCGAGGCGATTGGGGCTCGCACGCGTACGCGCAAAGTGCACCGACACCTCCTGCACTCCCTGCTCTTTTTCACACAAGAGCTACAGGAAGAAAGACGGGACTTGTTTAATTTTCAGGGAAAACAGTGAAGACACTCAAGTGCTCACAAAAGAAAATCAAACAAAAAACGCGCACGCTTAAATGAAAATCGGGCGGGCAAACGCCACGTTCCGTCACGTGAGAGTTTGGAATGCTTTTCACATTTTGCTGAGTTGAAGAATTAACCAAGGCCAACACCACACTACACAGAGAAGTAGTCAAGCCTGGGAAGAAATACAATGAATGACAACTCTTTCCTTTCAAGTTTATTTTACATTGATATGTGTTACTCTCTTACATTTACTAGTGCTCCAAACATAATCACATTTCAAGAGCCAGAACCAGGAGCTATATATATTATGTTTTTTGGAAAAAGAAAGACCTTTTCAAACAGCGATTTTATAACGTTCTTAATGTGCTTCACAGTTGGGCTGAGAGACAGTCGCATTGTATGGCCAGTGGGCTTCATGCTTCCATGTTCACGTACAGTGCAGCAGCGTGGAGGGCCGAGGCCGGCTCCCTTCATGCAGCAGAGAGCAGGCAGTCAAGAGGAAGGCCAGGCAACACCAAATGTCTTATTAATTCATTAATTTGTTGTGACTGCAGGGCATGAAAAGCCTGTTTCCTTGCCATCTGAGGCCAACAGAACCCAGTACCCGTGTTACTTACAGACACACACACACACACACACAGCTTTTGCTACCCACTATCTGGCCTACTTTCGTGTGCGGTGGTAGGAATAAAGATAGCGTATCACCCTTGATTACCTCCGTGAAAGCACCACCAGGGGACAAGCTTCTTTCTTGCTATTGACTGAGCTAGGCCTAACTGACGGGCGACTAGTACATCAGCAAACTACAGGCTATGGATTCCAAAACCACAGACAAGAAATCAGGAATCAGTCAACTGGCAGACAAACAATGTTATTTTGCTCCAGTATGCAGTATGTGCCAGCTTGCAAAGAGGCCTGACAATCACCACTTTTATAGGTCACTTCTCAAAGGAACATGAGGCAACATGAACAAACACCTCAGTGACAGTCTCAATAAAAACTGTACATTGTGAGTTTCACAAAGCTGGTATTAATGGCAGGGTTGCCATCTGGAAACGCATCACCTGGTGTAAGGGGCACAAAACCTGGAGCCTTGAGTGATGAGAAAAAGCAATATGGTCCGTTTCTTTCATCCGGTTTACATTTGGAGAAAGAACCTAATGACTCTCATTGCGAGTCATTAGGTTCAATGATTGCTCTGCAAGATTATATAACACCAAAGGAACATGACTATGGTGCAAACACTGTTCATTCATGATGTTCTCAAATTCCAAGATGATAATGTCCCTAAACACACCGCTAGACAAATTCTGTGGACAGTCGCTCCTTTCTGGTTGAAGGTGTGTTCATCAGTGAAATCACCTGGTGTGGTCTTTGGTTGGAGTGAAAACCTGCATACTCTCGGCCCTCCATGGCAAATTTATAGTCTATAGACTTGCAAAACACGCAAACAGACGTCCTTCAAAAAGGAACAGAGAACTAAATTCGCAAACAAGGAGGTATGGGTGCCTTGACAATGGCTCACTGTGAGCTGAAATGCATTGGTTATTTTATTTTTCATATATATATTTAATTTTTTTAAAATCTTTGCCTAGCCGTGTTTCAATAAAGGCTATTTAACTCATTGACTACTTCAATGTGCCTCAGGCGTCTCCACAAGGTTGTCTCGCCTACAGCTCAATATAAAGTTATTAATCGTTTTCTGTTTTGTTGTCCATCTCCCCTGTATACACATAGTCTAGGTCAAATAGAAGAACTCAAAAAACAAACCACCAAAAATCATTTGAAAAATAAAATGACTTCATATTCTAAATTCCATAAGCTATTGAGGCTAAATCTATCCAACAGGGTTAAAAATTACTACGCCCAAGGTTGAAATTATACATAGTTATACTATACTATATATAATGTGTATAAATGGAAGCAGGACCCTAAGGCTAAGCAAAAGAATGTGGACCCTGTTCTGTCAAAAAAAATCCATGGTAGATAATAGAGGTAACAGCACTGGTGCACTGACACTAGAAAGGGCTGAAGGTCCCAAATAAACAGTGAAGGCATTGGCAGGAATAGAAATATTTAAGAGATAGGCCTGGGTTACAGATGAAACTCAGACTTCATACAGTTGCGAGAAAGTTTGTGAACCCTTGTGAACTACCTGCATTCCTACATGTCTCCTAAAATGTGGTCTGATCTTCATCTAAGTCACAATAATAGATAAACACAACGTGATTTAACAAGAAATGTACTTTTACATGTTTTTACTGAGCATATTGTTCAAACATTAACAACCTAAACTGGAATAAGTATGTGAACCTCGAGGATAATGACTTCTCTCCACATAAAACAATGCTGCCTGTCTCAAGTTTGACAAAAAACACCTGGACGTTCCACAAAGCTACTGGAACAATGTTCAGTAGACAGATGAACATTGCCAAACCTTTTGGTAAAAATGGCACAATGTTTGGAGGATAAAATCACTGCATACCAACAGCAAAACCTCAACCCAACCATGAAGCATGGTGGAGGGAGCATCATGGTTTGGGGCCGCTTTGCTGATTTAGGGCCTGGAAATTCTCCAAGAGAATATCAGAGTAACGGTCTGTGAACTGTAGCTTAACAGTGACCAGGTGTACAATGACCCGACACAACAATAACACGAAAGCAAATCTACAACAGAATGAGTCCTGACCTTAACCCTGACCTTAACCCCTCCAGGAGCAAGCCGTTCATGCAAGACAATCCCGGAAAAATCAGGGAACTGAAACCGTTGTGCAGGTCTGATCAGCAACTACAGGAAACATTTGGTTGAGGTTAATGCTGCTGAAGGAGGTTCCACCAGTTACTATGGTTCACATACTTTTTCCAATACAAGCTGTTAATGTTTGAAAAATGAGTTCAATAGAAACATGCAAAAGTAAATTGTTTTGTTTATGTGTTAAATCCCATTGTGTTAATCTATTGTTATGACTTAGATGAAGTTTGGGCCATATTTTAGCAGCCATTTATACAGGAATGCAGGTAATTCAAAAGGGTTCACAAACTTTTTCTCACAACTGTAAGCATAACCTTGAGGGAAAAGCTGCTAGCACAATGCCAGGAATGAAATTATTCTAAAAACATAATCCATCATATCGTGCTTATGAACTACAGCAGTATGTCTTCAGTCTGCACGTATTACAAGAATCAACCTTCAAAATAGACCTATAGCATAACACTGGAAAATACAAATCTATATCTAGATTGATAAGAATCAGTACAAGAAAACAGGGGCCTATTCAGAACCAACATTTTAATTTGCTCCACAAAGACACCCCAGCTGTGTTACAAGCTGAGGCCTAGCTCCCTGAGGTCAATTTGCTTTTTACTGGGACTCTGGTACTTGAGCTGAAGGCCTTGATGGTGAGAGAGCACAGTTAATAGATTTTCTTTCTTCCCTGAGCTGTTGTTGTACAAAACTATTATGGATGCTGACAAATTCCTTGCTGGGGCTCTTTTGTGCTTGGGTATATGGGAAAAAGAGAGCAGAACAACAGCTTCTGCCTAAAGCCTGGCCTTCAAGCTGAAATGCAATTTTACAAGCTCCTCAACAGACAGGGACAGTCCATTTCGCTCCAACAATGGCTACCTGCTTCTTAAACCCATTTAGCCAACCGGTATGGTACAATCGGGTAGCAGGAAAGGTGACTGGTAATTTAAAGAGGCAAAGGGGAAGGATGTAGGTAGTGACTGCCCAGTCCAGCAGACTCTATCTCCCACCAACAGTAGACCCCTGGTTTGTACCGTGTCCAAAATGCACACACACACACACACACACACAACAAAACAGTCACCACAACAACAACAACATGTAGGAATTTGGCTCATCCACAGTCTTCTCTGCTTATCTGACGCCTGTCTCACAAAGCGAGATTAGTGGGCTAGCTAACTTTGGGCTTAAGGTCTCACAAAGGCAACTCACTTTATAGCAGGGTAGATCACCATGGTAACTAACCAGCTAACCTGCTCGGGAGCATATTTGTTGCCAGATATGAACACAAACACTGCATTCAACTGAAAAAAATAATTGTACAGAGGGATACTATTGAATTAACAGATAGTAATAAGGGCTCTTCACAAAACAATGATGTTTAGAGAAAAGCAGAAGCCCTTTGTTTTCCATAAGGATTTACTACATTAGAGATATAATAAATGTTTGTAGTATTTCCAGGCGATTTGCCCACTCTGGCTATATAATAGGGCTTCTATCAAAGAGCGGGTAGGTTACAACAGCTGGCTATAGTTATCAATAATGAATGAAATTTACTGTTGCATACAAGTGTGCTGAAACGTATTAGAATTCCCAAGAGTGATTAGTGCCATAGATTCCACCGGATCAATGAGAAATACAACCACTGTGTCTTTATGATGGGCAGTGGTAAGCCCCTTTACTGAAACATTTACATCTGCAGTTTCCTCCAGCAATCCTCTCTAGCCTTGGCAGCAGCAACTGTATTACGTATTCATTATAATAGTTGAAATTGAAATTGACGGCAGCATTATGTTTATACAACCCCACAATTGTTCATAGTCTAGTTTATTGCTTTTATTTTTTTCTACTATTTGTATTTCTTGTATTCTATTCAATGTTACCTGCTGAATCATTTTACTTTTGCTGCTGCAATGATCTAATTTCCCCCACAGGGATCAATAGTTCATCTTATGTTAAATTTGCTGCTCTGGATCTGTCCATGTTGCATGTGATTGGCTATCTGTTGCAAACCCCGCCCTATTTATGTGAACATACTCATAGCTGGATTGGAAAATCCTGGCTTGGCAGAGCGAGTCGATAACCAGCTTCATGAGACCGGTTAGTCAGGATTGTCAATGTTTATCTTTGTGATAGCTGGCTTCACAAAACCAACCATGTTTAACTTACTTCGTGAGACAGGCCCCTGGGCATGCATGAGGTTAGTTATGAACATATTTTCTAAAAAAATAAACGCCATCACTAGCATCACAATGACAGGGAAAGTCATTGAGGAAGAGTATGTGTCAGAGTACAGAGCACATACACAGTTTGTTACTGTGTCTTTTGTCCATTCTTTCTACCCTATGTGAGGTCCTGTTTGTCCTTCAAAAACGTGTGTGTGTGGCGCACAGCACCATGAACTATATTGTCTCTCTCAAAACGCCACTTATTTGAGGAATTTGAATTCAAATTCCTCAGACCTGTAATGTACGTGGAAAATAAAAGTGATACAGAGTCTGATTTGTGGACTGGCGCAAAGAATACATTTTGCCGTGTGAGGTCAACTAGGTTCATTCTCCTAATTAAAAATCAATTTGCAATGGCATGCAAATGTAAAACAAAGAGTCTGAAGGATAAGAGTATGTCGTTGAGTTGAAAGTTGTTTCACACCGTCTGTAATGTGTGTGTCCGGTGAGAGTTAGTGCGCTCCAGCTGTTGGGCTCCGGTCCCTCTGACATGCTGAGGACCCTGGCTCCCACTAGTGCAGCGCACAGGCACAGAGGTGGTGAGACGTACAGCAGCGCGATGAAGAGAAAGCGAGAGAGAAACGGAGAGAGATGGAATGACAAAACAGAAAGAGAGCGACAGGGCAGAGGCTGAACCCCGCACAGCTGCTCTCGTTCTTCAGGGAACTCAGCCGGGAAGCATCGCTCAAGCGCCTAATTCCTCTAATGTGTGCAGCCATGCGGTTTGCTGGGAGGAGGGGAGGCGGGGGTGGAGGGGGACACTGGAGTGTTGATCCCGCAACTCTTCAGCCCTGGCTGAGAAGCTGATGGGGGACGAGCCAGACCCCGGGCCTGGGACTGGGCCTGGGACTGGCCACTGGCTACTGGGTAGGAGGCTGAGCAGAGGCAACAAGGAAGACAGAAAGGGATGACGCAGTGCCAGAGGGCAGCACAAAGCGGGAGGGGTACAGGAGCACAAAGGCAAGACCAGGTCTTGAGGGGGCATCTGTGGGCATTTATATGGTCGGTTGATTGGGTGAAGGGGGTTCAGGTGGGGGATCAGGTGGCCTCAGTGCAATGAAAGGCAATAAGATAGACAGAAAGTAGGCAGTCAAGCTATTGGCAATGGTTGATTGTGCATCAGATCTATATCAGTAAGAGCATAACCTGCTGTAACACAACTCTGACTTTCTCTGACATTTTCACTGGTGAGTAATATATGGTCTTTCCGTAGCTTTCCTATGACCGTAACCAAGCTTTTCCCTTTTCATTGACACAGCATTCTATTAAGACCCTTAAAAGCATGAATGGAAAAGCCCTCAAAGCCAGGAGTAAGTTTAATACCCAAGGAGAAGGATGTTTTTTACTTGCCTGACCACACTTTAATACAATTTTTGAGAGGTTTTTAAGTGACAAATGTTTATTGCACAGCACAAGAGTTGCACACATCTCACAAGTACAAATCCTGTCTTGTGAGTCTTGAATATGTATTTGTCAATATGCATGCATGTGTGGATCTCAAGTTGCGGGGATACAAAACTTCAAATGGTTTTGGCACTATAGTTCCGTGTACCATGAGGAAGAAATCCACACCCTTATGCACCAATCAAAATGAAGTTGCCTCCAGAGCTCATAACCAATCAGTGAGCAGCAACGTTGTGAGTAATAAAAACAGAGGAAGTGAGTAATATCTAATGAAAATGTATTCATGCAGAGTGCAGAGTGACTCACTAAAAACATTTGTAAGTTGTATTGGCATCATATTCACTCCATAGATAACTTTTCTAAAAGAAGATACACAACCTTTCTCAATGTCACCAAAAACAGCTGCATCCATAACAAGTCACGCCGGTACACATACAGCATTCTCACTCAACACAATGCAGTCTTCACTGCACATCAAGGCCGGCTCAACATTGAGGATCACAGGTAAAAACCGGGAACCCAGATGACCTTTACCACCAGGGGGAGTAGGTGTACTGCAGTTTTAGGTGGATCACTGACTATCAGAGGGCATTAATAACTTTAAAACTTTGGGGCCATGTAATGTATTGGGGAGCCCTTATCTCTGCTCACAGCCGTTATACTTGAGCTGCAGAGAGCAAGTAAAAACAATGTTTGAGGTTCATAAGTACAAGTAATTATGCACCAATAATATTTCTAACACCAGATAAGATGTCAGATACGAGTCCTATTATTTTCAACTTTAATCAACTCAAGATTGCTAAATGATATGAACAAATTAATCTAACTCCAACTGAACTGACCACAGCCTTGCTCTGAATTATAATAAGTATCTGTAGTATGTATCTGACAAAAGCTTAGATTCGCCATCAGTAGATGGCCAGACCTTGGATGTACTGCCGAACACCTTACCTGATGTTGCCTTGACAGAGTGCTTTTGTAGAAAGTCAAGGGTCTGGGCCAAAGCCTTCTTGTTACAGTGAGTGGAGAGCTCTTCATTACATTCAAAACACCTGTTAAAATGATAGAGCATATATGACACAAAGGGGCTATAATTTACAGTGGAATTGATCGAAAACCATGAAAATGAATGTTGAAATAAACAATTATTTCATTTTATGTAACAGAGTTACTTGGCTGGAAAGGCAAACTACAAAAACAATCAAACATCATGATGGAGTAAACCAATTCAATAATGTCAGGCTACTGGGGAAAGAAAGATTATTCACATATCTGAATAATTATTTTAAAGGATATTAAGGTTTTGCCTAAAACTACTATGCTACTACTAAACTACTAACTATGCTAGCCAAGATCAGACCGACCACAGTCAAATCACAGTAGAGTAATGTCAGTTAGTATTTCAAGCATTTCTGTAAAGCTCTATAGAACAGAGGACAAAACACACATCCAACCATTAAAAAAAAAGTTGCCAGACAGACATGAAGGCTGAAATTAATAGGTTCAGCACACGTTGTAAATGTTCCCATGGTGTTTATTTAGTACCGCCACATTTGCATTTCCAGTACCAGCTCAAAATCTCAATGCGTCTCGGTAATAAATTAATACTAGGACAGCATTTACAATGTGTGCAGCCTCTTTCATTCCTGATCAGGGCTACTAGAGCTCCAGACTTCTCACCAGGCCTTCCAGGTGCTCAGGCTGATGGTGATGCAGTGAGACTCTGGATGGAGAGCTTGGTGATGCTTGGCAGAGTGCTGGGTCTCACACTGGTTACAGCCCTGTGGGAGCACAAACAAAGGCCTTAGCTTGTCAGACAAAAACAACAAGGGGTGTTGCAAAAGCTGATTACTTTATATTACAGCAAGTATGCCTATGAACATTAAATACACACAAGACATTAAAGCAATAATCTGTGACATTATCATATAACATTTTCCTCAAGCCAGTTCATGCAAGCTTTCACGTTTGCGGTTCTAAGCACCCGGTGTCAGGTAGGTCTTTCGTCAGGTAGGTCTTTCCCCAGGTAAAGAAAATCCTCTGGCACGCAGGAAGTGATGCATGTTGCGTTTCAGAAGCAACGGTGGTTTGTTTTGGAATAAACAGAAGAACTGGGTAGTTAGCATGAGCAGCGATAGCCAGCATGGCTGAGCAGAAAAAAAGAAGAGAGCGCCACCTACAGAAAGTCAAACTTCACCTATAGAAAAATCAAACAAAAAAGAAGCCACAGTACTGGACAGAGTTTGATTGACAGGTGATCTCAGGGAAGAGCAGTGAAGTGAACAGCAATGGCCACTGAGCATCAAAGTTGGAGACAAAAAACAAAACAAAGATAAACAAACACCCCCATGCAAAAAAGGAACTTGTGGATGACTTTAAATTCAACTAGACATTAAATACTCAAGTATTTTGACAGCTGTTTCATTTGAAATTTTACTTTGAAACTTGCTGAATTAAAATTGTGTGAGAAGTCTAAATCTTTGACTTAAGTTGGTACAATGCAGACCATGTGTACATGACCTAATCGGTTTGAGTCCTATATCATGTCACTCCGCATCCCTATCTCCTACCTGTCCTATCTCTTATAAGTACCCTACCTACTAAATCAGATGTTATTTATATGTATTTTATTTCGTTTTTTGGGTTTTTTTTGTTTGTTTTTTAAATGGAGCACCATATCTTACCTGGAAACCACACTTGAGGCAGACCAGAATGTCATGTGTGCCTGCTGGCTCTCCATCTATCATGGCCCTCTCCTTTAGGCACTCAGAGCACACCGACCACAGGCTGGAACTCACCGACTTCTTCACTGAGCTCAGGTCCACTGCCTTGCTCACATGCTGGCAGGTTAACCCTGACAAACATAACAAAGTTATTTTCCAATCAATTTAATGATCACAGTTTGAGATTTCACAGTATTTCTTTTCTTGATGGGGTGCAAAAGCCTTGTGCGTGGAAACTTATATTCTTTTATATAGGGTGTCACCATCTCTAAGCAGGAAGGCATGTTCTGTTCAATCCAAGAAAGAGAAATCCCAGCCACATAGATTACATTGCTGTCTTAGAGCTTAGCTATAGCATATGGTGTACTACCCTATAGGGCAAGATATACAGAAGCACAAATGGATCTACAAAATACATGATACACAAATTGGGTCACTGGTCAGCAGAAATTAATGTTTCAAAGGTTGAAAATAGCCAAGGACAGTAGATGAACACATAACTGTATAACATAACCTATGCCAATTGATGGACACTTTTATATAAAGCACCATAAAATAACATAAATACATACTTTTTTTTTAGCATGCCATCCTATCCTAGTGGGAAACAAACCCCTTTCCCCAGCAAATGCCATGCTCTGACCATTGAGCTATACAAGACCACACTCTCAAACCCACAACCCTGAGATTAATAGTCTTATGCCCGGTCATCTAAACTGATAAACTGTGTTATTTTAGCTGCATCAGTTATCTTACCACTGACTTCATCCGATGACTCCTCATCTCGAGGTTTCCTCGGCTTGTTAGTCCGCTTTGTCATATCGGCGGCTTTCAAGGAGAAGGGATCCTTTAGCCGCATCTGGAGCTGTGGACAGGAAGGCTTTACTATCTGAAAGTAGGCTTTATCTACCTCAAAGCAACCACACGTCTCTCCCCTCTAACACTCCCACATCTATATTTTTTATCGATGTAGTAGGCCGAGCAAGAAAAGAACAATTGGAAAAAAATACTTCCAACATCAATGTCAATGGCATCGAGGGCAAATAAACCAGGTATACAAGTGTTACAGTGGGTAAGTAGCTAGGTTAGGTTGGTGGGCAAGAAAAACGGGTGAGAGGCCTCAATTAGCCCCATCCACTTTAGATGAGCAGCAAAGGCTTTGACTGTTATTGACATAACGCTATAATAGCGAATTATTTAAACCGAGCGTTCAAAAATACGCTTAAGCACAAAACATGTTATGAACTCACCTGTTTATTTTTGCTCCTGTGCTGATTGTGTTAGCCAACGTGAGCCAACAGTTTTAGCTGTCAACACTTCCTAGCTAGCACGCAGGCTAACGTTAGCTAAATTAGCTTGACAGGGATGAATAATTGGTAAACAGGTATGCTTACTAAAAAAGCAATGCGTAATATTAAGACATTTCACTCAGAACGCATACGGTACTGACAGCGTCAGTGCAGTTAGTCTCTCAAACACAATTTCGATTTTGATGTTGAATGTATAATACTGTCAGGGACATTTCGATACTAACTGAAAGTACCAACAGCTAACGTGTGACGCACTACGGTGGCTCAGTATGGTCTAGTGCTGCATTCACGTCCTATGGGACCACCCGGAGAGCGTTTGAATGTTTGATAGCAACAACTTGGACTTTAGCACGGCCTTGATTACAATTGTTCTACTGGCTTTGGTTGTTCCTGATGAGCCCGTTCACACTTAATACACTGGCATTTACCGAGTAACAGTTTGATATTATTGCAATGTCAACCACAAATGAAAAAGGCAGAAGTTGTCCTCTTCCATGGCAGTTAGACCTGACACCACATGATGTCTTTTGTAATGAACATCATTTTATGTCAAATAAATGTGGCATCAACTACACCCCAAACACCAAAGTTCACAAGTGGTCTCTACCACCAGAAAGCAGAGATAAACAATAATTTCAATCAGGAAGTTGACTTTCCGTCTTTCCCACGGGACTTGAATGCAACGTTTAGCGTTTTTGGTTAAGATAAACGCGTGACTGGAATGACTCGGTTTTTAGACGGCACTGTACGACCCATTGACGTTAAAAATGGAAGCAAAGTTTACATATAACAAGATACACATGACACAGTTTTTGGTATGTAACAACACTGAAACGGAAACTACTTCCGCGCACGCGCAGGTGACAATTGCAAAGTGAGCGTGACCGTGCGACATATGTAATCGCGCACATTACCGCTGCGTACATTTTGGGGGGGTTATAGTGAAGAAGTGATTATAGAGAGAAGAATTAATGCCATGGCTCTCAGAGGGTGTCGGAGGTTTGCAGGCGTGCTCCCACGGCTCTTATCGACCCGTAATGTCCTCCCGGTTGCTTCCGCCCCGGGGGGACACAGCGCTCTGTCCAGCCTGGTCAACACTCACCCCGGTTGTGCATGTGAGTTTTGAAGGCTAGAACTGTTTTAGCGTGCTGTCTGTTGCCTATTTCTGCTTATTAGCGAACCAAACATGTCACCGACTTCCATACTCTTCTGTTAATCATATGGTGTCTTGTTTACTTTCCAGGCGCGGTAACGACAGCGGCAGAAGTGCCGCTGCGTCGTTTTAGTTCGTCGCCTCCGAGCACCGATGTGAGCTACGAGCAGCTGAAGCAGCTCGTGGCCGGTCGGAAGGCTGTGGTTATAGACGTCAGAGAGCCATGGGAGCTGAGGGAGTACGGCTTCATCCCAGGCTCCATTAATGTTCCCTGTGAGTCTGGTGGTTCTTTCTTGCTTGTTTTAAATTGCAAAGACAAGTAGAGTTGTGGTCTTTTCCCTTTTGTCCGATGTAAATACTATCCAGAACATATCTGTGAGACACTTACACAAGGTATAATAAATAACCCAAGGCCTCTCAAGTGTCTTGATAGTTAAATAAAGAATTTTAAGACTCAAATTCACTTTTTTTTATTGTATTAATGTTGCAGTTGCTTGGCTGGGAAATAAGCCCAGTCATGTACTTTATAAGTCTGAAGTTGTTTTCATATTTTATATTTCATACTCACTGCCATTAAAAAGGTCTTAAAACGTGTTCAATTGAACCTGAGGACACCCTGACAAGTGGCATGGCTGACTTGGTTGGGAGAATATGCTTTACTACAACGATCCTGATGAGCCTAGCTAGGCCCAATGCTTCGGCACTACATAGAATCACCAAGCTGACGCGTACAGAGCTGGGTTTACACATTTACTACTGTTTATGACAGGCACAGGCACAGGCCTATTCATATCTGTGCTCCATCGACTTTACAGTGGCACAGGTGAACGTTGCCCTCCAGCTGGACGCGGAGGAGTTCAAGGAGAAGTATGGGGGAGAGATGCCCGGGCAGACGGATAACATTGTCTTCACCTGCCTGGCGGGGATCAGGAGCAAGACGGCGCAGGACACGGCAACCTCGCTGGGATACAAAGAGTGAGAATGACCGACCGGCTGCATGTTTCTGTAACCAGTGTGTCTTAAAGTCACTGGTTGTCATGCCATCACAATTAGTAAACCCACCAACGCTTGCAACATGCTACACAGTTGACGCTTTGTTTAGTCTTGACAAAAGTTGTAGTATCCCTTCTTGAGAAATACATTGAACTTGACCTTTTATCGCATAATACTGTGTGCACATCATGCCATGGAGAGCTGCCCCATTCCACATTCACAGTATCGGACTGAAAAATAGACTAGATGGGTACTCACGATTAAATGATTACAATGCACTATTATGTGTTTTTTTCACCTGTAAATGCAAATACAAATTTGAGAGTCTCAATGATGCTATTATAAACTCAAAGATTTACTTCTGTCCATGCAATGGTTCATTCACGGTCTTCCTTTCTTTCCACATTTCAGTGTTCAGAATTACCTTGGCGGATGGAAAGACTGGGTGAAAAATGAACAGCAAAGTTGATCCAGAACAGGAATGCCATTATTAATGCACTCCTATTGAAAACACACACCAGATGAGTCTGTAATGCGCTACTGTTACTATATCACAAGTTGTAATCTGCCACGAGGGGTCTTGTAAAGGGTTTTTAGATAGTTCATTATGCACTTTTATTCATTTAAGTCGGTTTCCTAATCTGTGAATCCCAAAGGGCTTAGCACACATCAACAGTCACCGATCCACTCCAAATTCAAAACTACTGTCATACTATTTAATTTAATTTATTTGTACATTTCTGGCAACACGTCAGAACCATTAATTAACCCTTTACAAACCCTGATCAGTGGGTATCCTAACCAAAAATAAGCATATAACCAGTAGCCCTTACTACTGGTATTGTAATAGTGCACCATTTTGAGAGACAATGCAGATAAAGTGTCAGCATTTCCTTTTAAGTTTCTTCTTCACATTTTCACATTTGTATTTTCCAGACAATCTATGCAAAGGACTACATAACTGTGCATGATTCTGAGTTGATGTGAAGCCTTCCAATGCAAACCATAAACAACACAACATTTCAGGTTGTTTTATTGTAAATATGAAATTGCTTGTAATTCAATAATCCAACATAATTCAATAAAGAAAAAGGTTTTGATTAACAGTGACTTTTAATTGTGTGTGTTTTTTTCAGTTGAGGGCAGTTGTGGGTAGACCTGACATTTCTTTGGGTTTGTTTTTTGTAGTGGCAAAATTTTGTGATACAATGTGACGTTGCTTCGCTGACAGAAACTGGGACTCGGATGATCTACGGTATTGAACAGCCGTGTCTAATAACCACTGCATCTCTATGAATTTGCCACTGACCCTCCAGGGAACATTAACAGGTTCCTATGTCATCCATGATAATGAATATGACGTCTGGTTCCAAATGTGTGATCATGTTAGATTATCTACTATGTGGACCCTATTGACATCCCATATTACAGCTGAAGGTGAAAAATCCACCAAACAGAATTCACAGATGTCACTCTCATGGTGTTCAGATTAGATTTCTGTAAGTGACCAAATCCCCACAGTTAGAAACAACTTTTGGATACTGCTCCATTGACAGCGAATAGAGCGCTGACTCAAGAACTGTCACTACTAATATTAAAAATAGTAACAAAGCCTCCGTTATTTAATGTAGCAGCTCCTTAAAAGTGTTCTTTGATTATATTTTTGAATGTTAGGTCTCATATTTTGGGAAGCAATTGATACACATTCCCCTGTGTAATTACCTGTTAGTACACTTTCCTATTATTAGGCATGACAAAACTGTTAAAAGTCTAGAGATGTCATGAACGACTCTGGACGCAGACATGTTTGCGCCCCCCTTATTGCTTGTCTTTTGTGTTCCTCATCACTGTGTTGAATTGAATAGTAAAAGAAAGAAAACACGAGGGGAGAAAAGGCCTTTTCATGTTGTTTGGCTGCATGCTGAAAAGAGCTGGTCAGTGGAGATAAGACTGTTCACATCACTGAGGCATTCAGCCTCCTCCCACAAATCCCACATCGCTGCAAGGTCTGGGGTCAATGGAAAGAAACAGACAACAACATTCCCTTAATCCATCAAGTCGTAGATCTGACTCTCTGACCCCATGTGGACGAAACATCAAATATGAAGCATTTTACATTACACACACCTTTTCTGTGTGTGTGCAAGCTTGAGTATTAGGTTGAGGGGTGTTGCTGGTGTCGGCCTGTTAACGTTTACAGTAAATGTTCATATGTTATGAGGACAGCACAGTGTTTACCGACCCTTGCCTGAATCTCCCTGCATCTCACTGTTGTCTCTGCGTCATGTTAACCATAAACTCCGGACTCCCTGCCAAGCCCCGCCCCTCTTCTCTCCCTCCTTATTTCCCCTCTGAAGCAGTTAATTCGTAAAGAATCATTTTCTCCATACTCCATTTTTAATACTTTGAAAACAGACCAGACTAATAAGTACTAATTAAGTCAAATCTCGCCGCGGTCCCTTGTCCCTCTGCGGCCGTGACCTCATCAGGTCACCCTCAAGCTTCTGCTCGGCATGCAATTAAACTCCCTCGTCCCATCACGGCAGATCACATCAGCGCTGCACCTACTGGCTGCCACGACTGACTGGACCCTTCCTGCCTGCTTGTCTGGCTATCTGTCTGCTGCCCAGTGGTGTAGTGGACACCATCACCTATTGTTTTTCTACCGTGTACGATCAAAATTAGACTGATAGATGGGCACGCTCTGTATTTCCCAGAGTGTGAACTGGGTGTATTCTGCATACCAGTACATACCCTCAACCCCACCAATGTGGAAGAAACTCCCACTGTGTTTCCTCAGCCCAGCTCAGCGCCTCACAATCTGCTGACAGATATCTGAGCAGCAGGTCAGGCCCTCGTTGGTGTGGAGGTTAGAGATTCCACAGGTGTTGGTTCATGCACTGGGGCTGACCTGGCCAAAGCCAAGGCCCGGCTGGCAATGGGGGTATATAACCTGAGACAGATGAACTGAGAGCGTGAAAGAGCAGCAGCAGTAAACCGGAGAGAGGCCCAAACGTGAATAATATTCCTCCCACCTTCCCTCGGAGAACAAGAGCTGCTGCCGTTCGCCACCATGAGCCGCAGCCCGGAGAGGATCTCGTCCTACCGCCGTCACTTCGAGGACAGCACCAGCTCGTGCTACCAGGTCAGGGTGTCCAGCCCATCCCCCACCAGGAGGGACGCCCGCCATGCCTCTGTCGGCTACTCCCGCAGTGCCGGGGCCGGCCACATGCGCGTAGAGGCAATGGGACGAAGGAGCGTCTCGGCTGCACGCAAATCCCGCCTGGCTGGGGCTGGGTAAGGACAGCTTCATAAAATCACTACAGATATGAGAGAGAAAGCTGCACAGTTAGATTATTTGAACGGTACTCATTATTATCTTATTGTGTTAAGTTGTAACTTCTACAATTTTGGATTCATACGCAGGAGAGAAATATGATAGAAAAGAATATTGATATTAAAACAAGCAAATATTAAAACAAGCAAATATTAAAATGATTCCTCTCAGGTATGAGAAATAAAATTCAGTATTATTCCATTATTATTATTATTATTATTGTTATTATTGTTTTCTATCTATATTTTTTTCTATCTTTATTACATTTTATAATTTATCAATGTAAATAGCAATAATTCCTAACCTATTTTTGATGTTTTTGTAAGCATTTCTAGCATTTACATTATTTTAATACATCTTAGAATAATAAAATATAAAAGTAAGAACAATTCCTGCAACAACATACATATTTAGGCCTGTATTGTAGTATGTATTCAAGCCATTTTAGATGTTTTCCTATAATTTACAGTGTACATATCATATTTTGGTGACGGTAATTCAATTTGCAATGTAGGCCTATAGGTCTATTACTAAACCAAGATAAACTACATTTTATGACATGGATTTATGTTGCAGAACAAAATAAGATCATAGCATATGTCACATTTCATCTGAAATTTGGGGCGTGAAAATAAATTGACACCATAAAGTATGAAAGTGTTTCTCTTTGTGATTAGAACACATACAACCATTGTCATTCACATATTCTCATAATATACCATAATATGCATACTTATTTGATGTCTGTGGATCTCAGGTCAAGCAGTGTGTATTGACTTGTCATTGCAGTGTGGGTGCCGGGGCTCTAGTATGTGTTGGGTTCGGTGGAGAGACTGCTATTGATCTTGATGTGGCTGCAGCCGAGAACCAGGAATTCCTCAGCACCCGCACGAGTGAAAAACAGGAAATGATTGTCCTCAATGACAGACTGGCTGTATATATTGACAAGGTACAACTCATGCCATTCTCACCTCTGTGAGCACATGGGCAGGATGCATATCGTGGTGTCTGCTTCAGGTACACGTGAAACATCACAGCAGAGGTTTTCTTGTTCTTGCAGGTCCGATCACTTGAGCAGCAGAACAAGCTGTTGGAGACAGAGATCGAGGCCTACCAGAACCGCTTCGAGAAGCCAACAGGTCTGCGCCTTTTATATGAGGAACAGCTGAGGGAGTTGAAAAAGATTGCTGACCAGATGAGAGCTCAGCGGGTGAGACAGAATTAGTCAAGTCGCACGTCACTCCTGTTTTATTTTTAGACGTCAAATGATCAACAGAGCATACAGACTGAATTCTGTGTTTCCGGCGAGGTTTATGCTTCACTGAGCTCCAGAAGATGCATCCAAGCAATGATACAAGACGTCAACTTGGTGTTTTCAAGGTTTCTTACCTGCTAACAGGCTTATTTCTGGAGAGGTGCCTCAGCGTGTTAAGGTGTCGTGGAGTGCAGCTGTCTTCAGCTATGTTTTATGCACAGATGAGATGGCTTGATGACACACACGTGTGCACGCACACACATGCATACAGATGGGCATAAAATGCCTGCATGAAATGCTAAAGAGGCTGATCCACATTTTACACACACCCTTACACACACCTCCAAAACATCTAATAGATGACCATGTTACTTTTGGTTTCTTGGTTTTCAGGACATTTCCTTGGCCGTTAAGGAATCCACAGCTACTCAACTAGAGGCAATGAAAGTCAAATATGAGGAGGCGATTGCGCTGAGGAAGAAGGCCGAATTGGATATTGAAGCCTTCCGTCCAGTATGTTAACAGCCACTAAATCTAAGTAGCCAACATCATCAAATGTATTTATAATCATAAACACACATGACAACAACGGTGTGTTTTCTTCAGGATGTCGACAAAGCCACCTCTTCGCGCATCGCCTTGGAGAAACAACTGGAACAGCTGGAAGTGGAAATTGAATTCTTGAAGAGGGTCCACCAACAGGTGGGTCACATCTTTACGCCAATGATTTTAGCTATGAAGACTTTTGTTCCCCAATTTGATGATTACTCAGGATTTCTTTCTTCCAGGAAATTGATGAGCTCATGAAACAGATCTATGCAGCTCACGTCTCAGCCCAGAGTGCATTCGCCCTGCCTGACCTGGCATCCGCCTTGAAACAAATCCAAACCCAGTACGATGACATTGCAGCCAAAAATCTCCAGGTAAAATAATTACACGTAACCGTTATCTGATGCGTAACAATGAGGAATTTCAAATGAATTCAGATCCTTTAGCTACTTGTCAAGTGTCCATTCTACATTTTTAGGAAATGGATTCATGGTATAAAAACAAGTTTGAAGGCATAACCAGCAAAACATCAAGGCATGTGGATAAGGTTCGAAGCATCAGAGAAGGAATCGCAGGCGCCAAAAAGGATGTGAGTGAAAAAAAATATTGCACTCCTCGTCATCCCAATGGAATCTCATGGAAAATGGTAAGTAAAATCATGTTAAAATATCACTTCTTCATTTCTAAAGATCCAAAACAAAGACCGGGATTTGGATGTCCTGAGGACCAAGAACGAAGCTCTTGAGGCCCAGATCCGAGAGACACAAGAAAAGTACAAGAAGGAACTGGAAGCCCTGCGGGTAAATATATGCTCGTGAAATCCCAGGGCACACACACACACTCACACACACACACACACACACACACACACACACACACACACACACACACACACACACACACACACACACACACACACATACCCACATACACGCATGCAAACACAAAGCCAGCACAACGTGGCAGTCTTACAGTCCCTTTGTGGCTCTGCTAACGTAACAGGGACGGATTGAAGCCCTGCAGCTTGAGCTGAAATCCACCAAGGAGAAAATTGCACTGCACCTGCGTGACTACCAGGACCTCCTGAATGTGAAGATGGCCCTGGAGATTGAGATTACAACTTACAGGTGAGTGAATAACCAGTTGGAATCAGGCTTAGAACCAGATAGTGTACATGTAGGAGAAAATGAAGTCCTTCTTTTCTTTTGCAGAAAACTGATCGAGGGAGAGGACTTGCGACTCTCTGGCATGTGTCTTACCACCATTAGTATGAGCGCCATCGGTGTTGGGATGGGCATAGGCATGGGTGGTGGAGGCATGGGTGGTGCTGGTGGAATGGGCGGCGGTTTAACTGCTGGTGGTGTTGGAGGCATGGGGAGTGGAGTAGGAATGGGCGGGGGTGTTGCAGGAGGCATGGGTGCAGGTCTGGGCAGTGCAGCCAGAGGAGTGGGTGGAAGAATGGGTGCTGCTGGGGCGGATGAGTGGAAGGGTGTTGCTAGTATGGCAGGTGGGGCAGACATGGGTGGTGGTCGTGGAGCTGGTGACATAGGTGGAAGTATGGGAGCTAGTGCTGGGGGTGTGGGTGCCGGTGCAGGGGGCAGTGGAGGATTGGGTGCTGGAAGAACCGGTGGCACCGGTATGGGTGGTGCCGGAGGTTTGGGTGCTGGTGCTGGTGCTGGCGGCAGTGGAGGATTGGGTGCTGGAATAACTGGTGGCACCGGTATGGGTGGTGCTGGAGGTGTGGGTGCTGGTGCTGGTGCTGGGGGTGTGGGTGCTGGTGCTGGGGCAAAGGCTGGCAGTGGTATGGGTGGTGCAGGAATGGATGCTGGTGCCGGCATTGCTGGGTCAGGTGGTATGGGTGGTACCGGTATGAGGTTTAGTGGAGGAAATATCAGTGTGGGTGGAGGCGTAGGTGGGGACAGAGGAAGGGGCTCTGGAGTGGTTGCAGCTGGAATGGGTGGTGGAATGGGAGGGAGTGGAGGAACTGAGGGTGTTGAAGGAATGAAGGGTGCAGGGGGAATGGGCGGAGATGGTTCAGGCGTGGCAGGAATGGGTGTTGGTGGGGTGAAGGGTACTGGTGGGGGAATGGGTGGCATTGGTGGAGGCACGAGTGCTGGATATGGATCTAATGGATATGACGCCACCATCGATGCCTATGCAGAGCAGGCCGTGGAGCTGACTGAGAGAAGGACGGTACTCATTAGGTAAAGGTACCATCAGGTATCTTTTTCTTTTTTCTTTTCTCAAAACATGAAATTAAACTTGGACTTAGAAACAGGCCTGTGTCCCAGCTGTGGACCCTAGCTAATAGTTAAAGAATCACTGACTAAAAGCTTAGCCTCCTGCATCATATTGTTTGATTACAGCAATTTCACTGCTATTTAATGCCAACGTACAGCTGTCTACAACTTCACCATGTTTAATACATCAAATCACGCCGTAATGGCCATCTTCTGGTCACTTCACCGCTCTCTGTGTTGCTTTTTGCTGCGCAGGACAGTTAAAAATGAGGACGACGTGCTAGAGACGGACCACCAGGAACAGACTTACACCATCAGCGGCGCTGCCGATGACTCTGACAACGACTGAGCATGAATTACCGAGTGACCTCCTCTCACCCTTGAAGCCCCCACGCCCCTCTGAGCTTTGCACTGACCAAACCCCATGTCTGGGCACTGACCTTTGGCCTGTGACCTGGACACGAAGACCATGAATGACCCCTTGCTACTGAGTTAAACCTTCACCCAAGGGGCTCAAATATGCCTGATGCAAAACACTCAACGTGGTCTCTAAACTTTTGTGTGCCTTACACTCCCCTTTTTTTTCTACTTGCTGCAAATAAAGCTATCTTGCATTCAATTACCTTGCCCGTCTCTTATTTGATGTCTCTTTTTCCCGTTTTTTTTGGTTTGAGTTTCCTCATAAAGACAGAGAATAATATACACTACAACCAATGTATCAGAGCACACTTTCATGAAGGCCTGGTAACAATGCATTTTCCCTTGAATGAGAGAGATATTGCTTACGATCCTCGCTTCGGCTGAGATTGCTAAGGAAGTGAAAGGGAGGCTAAAGGAAGGGTGGGAGGTAGTGAGGGAAGAGTAAAGAAAGAGAGAGAGAGAGAAAGAGATAGAGAGTCACCTGAGGGTCGACGCAGTCACCCTGACACTTTCTGCAGGGCTAAGAGATCCATCAGTCAGATCGTGCCCTGCAGCGAAATGACGGCACACAGCCGTTTCCTGTCCTCATTCCATCCACATCCACACCTTTTCCTCCTGCCACTGATCGGCAGCGATTGGATCTGGCCAGCAGATGCCAAACACACTCAGTGTCCTACAGAGGGGCTGAGGGACATGGACAACACCAATCCACTGAGAGAAAATGCAACAAAGATGAGAACAGTTATGTAGAATTATGGCTGCAATGGTATTCCTGTGACGCTATGATTTGACTTTTGACTATCATATGTTCAAGTGAAGATCAAAAATGATACATTATGCCCCAGTGAGATGTTTGTGTTTATTTACACAGTGGTATCCTAATGTGCTTCTGCATTTAATTTGGATGGACCCTGGAATTTGAGGGAGATGTGTCTGCAAAATTGTTTTTCACATTAGGAGAGAAAATAATGTTTCTGAGAGAAATTTGAGTGTGAGATGCTTCCAATTTATAATATTTTACCAAACTACTGTTGTTGGAAAACCTGTATAACCATGCTATAGGGTAGCATCCATTTCCTGAGCAAAATAATAATAAAATTGGCTGCTACACAATTAAACTATCTGGTAAATTCAAATGGAAAACAAAACGCGACTAACTGCCTGCATGTTTCCTCAATTTTCTTTCATGTTGGCAAGGTGTAACTTCAATAAATAAAAATTAAAAAAAAACATGAATATTGGCAACATTGGGGAATTTTATGACACTGACATGAGAAAATGAGAAAAGTAAAATAAAAAAAACATGACAAAATATTATTACACTTCTATAGGCCTACCTGTGTTGTTACAGCCATTGGCCTGTCCCAAACAGCTCATTTAAAGCCCTACCACAATGAGAATCGTTGTTATGCTGATGATTCTGTAGGATATACATTGAAATAATCAATATTTCTCTTGGACGTCATTTCCACGTGCTCATCCCACCCGAAAACGCTGGACACAATTAGTTTGAACCTAGAACTGTCAATCGGGCCTTTAATGAGGAGACGCCAGACGTTCATATCATTAGATTACATTTTGGTTACAGCGATTTATTAATGCGCATCCGACCTGAAGCATGTATCGTGCCATAATCACCCAATTCATGGAGAAAAAAAAAAATATCAATATAATTAACAGACAGGAGAGTCCCCGTGTATGAACGGGTGGGGGTTGGGCGGAGCTGTCCATGGTGCTTCATCCTCAGTCTGCAGAACAGAGACGCACCATAGAAACCCTGGAGACATGATGTGAAAAGAGAGAGAGAGAGAGAGAAAACGAAAGCATGTATCATTAAAAGTAAAATAAAGTCAGTAAAAGCCAGTTAAACGTAGAGTGATAGGAAATTCATTTACACGGAGACACAAATGGCGACTCCAACAGACACGTTCCTTCTAAATTAGGCTTTACGTTAGATTACCAAATAGCGCGTTTTTATTTGAAACTTTTTTGAAAAATGAACTAAATTGAAATCTATTTCAGATGAGTTCCACGTTGAGTTTTGTTACACTGGCCTGCTGAAATATACAGCCGAGAAGAGATGTTTCCAAATCTTCAAATGAACAGGCTTAAGTGCGCGAAAATTGTTATTGTCATTATAATTATTATAATATTAATAATAATTATTATTTTATAGTAGTAGTAGTAGTAGTAGTAGTAGTAGCAACATTAGTAGTAGTACTAGTTCAATTCTATTTTTAATGTTTTTTTTATTGTTGTTTTTTGTGCTCTGTGTAAAATGACCGAGAAATATGCCAAATGCATGCCTTGGCTGATGATACAAAAGGACATTATTTTTAATAATTAATATTATTTTTAAATATTTGTAATAATAAAAATCAATAAATATTAAATCAATATTTTTGATCTTTGTGTACATAGTAACTATAACTGGCCAACCTCGTATTTTTTGAAGCATAGGCCTGTGGGTTCTTCCAGTCGAGGTTACATCTGTTTATGCTTGCTCTTTGGCATGGCTTGTTTTGCTCACACTTTCTTTTTTTTTTTGCAGAAACACGTTGCATAGCCAATTAGGTCACTAACCTTCATCCTGTATAAAATCAAAATGCTGGTTTACTTTGAGCTCAGCCAAAAGACGATTCCCATATTCACCGAGAAGGGCAAAAGTTGTGACTTTCTTTGAAACCTGTGATTTTCTGTCACTTTGTGCATATGCTTTAGGTGGCTAAATCCCAATTAGGGTCGGCTGACACGGTGCCCCATTCATGCGGAGCCCTCCTTGCATACATTTGCCTAGGAATGAACTTCTCAAATAGATCTCCTGCTAAATGCGTTGGACAGCAGAGAGAATCGGATGGAGTGACACTTTCTTTCTGAGGCGGTCGAGTGAGAAAAGGTATGAATTTATAAGGTACACCGAAACATATCAATTCAGACAACTTCACACGCCTTTGTCCGCGTCTGCTCAGGCGAAACAAAGTGAGTTTAAGTTAGGGAAATGTGCCTGAAAAAGGCCGGCGCAAAAAAACTTTGTAGAGACTTTGAATACTGAAGTGGAACAGCCCACTTCGACAATAAGAGAGAAGGCATTTGAAATGAGAGCACGCATGAGCAGCACTGAATCAGGTGCCATTTACTTGGCTCCTCTCTAATGCGACTTTGAATATTAGTCTGGGTTAAAATCCCAATCATGTCATCTGGTGGGAGTCCCATACAAGCATAATTACTATTCAAACGCGTCGGTAATGTCCCACCCGCATCAAGGCAGCTGGTCTGTCCTCTGTGCAGCTTGCATCTTCCCCAGGTTTATTAAGAAAGTTAAAACACCATGAAACACGAAAACACAACATGAAATATGACCTGATCATTCCAAAATGATCAGCTGAAATAAAGAAAAAGAAGACAAAAAATAGATATGAACAAAGGTTCAGAAGGTTATATTGAGAGCATTATCGGGTTTAAAAGGAATAATAGTCAGTTCAGTCTGTTTTCCCTAAAAACTAAACATGAGGGGGAAGGTTTGGTATGGTTTGGTTTTTATTTGGTAATAAAATGTAAGTGGGGGCGCGCCTGGTTTAAGCTTAAATGTGGGGAAGATAAAATCTAATTTATTTAGAAATTGCAGATTTTCTGAAAAAAAAGACAGAAAAAAAAGCAATTTATAAAACGTGGGAATCTTTGAGAAATAGGCCACCTAGGCCTATTGCTACCGGGACAATGATTGGGCTCTTCTAAAAAGACCCAAACAAAGTTTATGGGTCGACATAAAAAATGTGTTTTCTTCTGAGCTCGGAGGGGTCTTAAATGGCAGCCCATTGAAACCGGCCCAGGAGAGGTGGTGGTGAACCCTTGGCACCCAAGAAGTATAGCTTGGAAGCATGAATGAGATCCCTGGTGGGGCATTGGTCCCTGTATTTACCGCATTGCTTTGCAGACAGGTTGTTCCTCTGTATTCATGGCTCATTAATGGCCAACCAGTTAAATCAGAGCCCCG
Organism: Hoplostethus mediterraneus; assembly: GCA_034670385.1. Lineage (NCBI taxonomy): Eukaryota > Metazoa > Chordata > Actinopteri > Trachichthyiformes > Trachichthyidae > Hoplostethus > Hoplostethus mediterraneus. The sequence continues at coordinate 5,303,391 of JAXDDW010000006.1, forward strand.
CCGTTTGGACAGTAAAATCGAAGTGCTGGCAAGATGCAAGGCAGAGCCCCCCATAAAAACGTCTCTCCTCCTCTCCAAGCTCCGATTCTTCCGTGGTCGTTATTTAAGTTCATTAAAGAGATGCGGAGTTCATTTAAGAGAGCACGAATTGCGGAATGCTGTTGATTGACTCCGCAATATTGTCCTCGAATAAAGATCCGACCATGTAATTAATGTGTCTTTTTTTTGTTGGAAAAAAGGAGGAGGGACAATACCGCCGGTCAAGCCATTTAATTTCATTTAATTTTCCATCCCATTTGCTCCCAAGACTGCTTTCACTCTTGACACCGAGCCTTTTGACCGCTCCTCGGTGCTTCAGTGCGCACATTGAAGCGGGATTCGCCCGGCGACTTTTATACGCGGCTCCGCAAACAGAAAGGAAGTGTCTCCGCTTCTCTCACCCCCTCGAAGAATAATTAATTTTCACTTTTAAGAAGTGCGAAGACTCTGAGCGGTGTAGGGGTGGATGGGAACCAGCCGCAAATGGCAAGGCGTTAATAAATAACCTTCCGCACAGCCGGGCGCAAACATTGCGTCTATTGATGAGATTGTTCGCGTGTCGTTCACGCTCTTTGACTGGAGGAGTGCAGAGAGGAGAGAGAAGCAGTGGGATGCCGAGAGAGAGAGAGAGAGAGAGAGAGGGGGGGGGGGGGGGGGTGTTATGTATTAGCTATTTGTTTTATTATTTTTACTATTATTTTAATCTACTCAATGCTTTAGATGCTTTGGCAATACTGGTCATGTGACATCCATGCCAATAAATCAAATTGAAACGTATTGAATTAAGAGGAATGGGGTGCTATGTATTAGTTATTTTCTTTTATTATTATTTTCTTTTCAATTTGGGCAATATCCTGTCCATCAAGCATTCATGCCATTAGGTGAACTGAACTGAACTGAACTGGTCATAACTGAATTGAATTGAATTGAATTGAATTGAATTGAATTGAATTGAATTGAATTGAATTGAATTGAATTTAACTGAATTGAATTGAATTGAATTGAATTGAATTGAATTGAATTGAATTGAATTGAATTGAATTGAATTGAATTGAGAGAGAGAGATAGAGGGAGCAACTGAGAAAAAAACTGGCCCTCCTTAGTTTAATTGTCATTATGTGGATTGTTTTCTATTCTTTTTGAGAGAGAGAGAGAGAGAGAGAGAGAGAGAGAGAGAGAGAGAGAGAGAGAGAGAGAGAGAGAGAGAGAGAGAGAGAGAGAAAGAGTCAGTCCATCCCAGAGTGGACAGGTCAGAGGTCAGCATGTTCATGGTCTGAATTTATCGCCCACAGGTTCTTGTTCTCCCTCTCTGTTCAGCCCTCACCACCACATGATCAAACACAGTTTTTTAAGAACCTGCAGCCACAAAGCCACTGTCACTATGAGCTGCATAGTGGCTCTTTTGGTCTTATTGTCATTGGTCCACAGTGGTATGTGGGGCATGATTTCATGTTCAGTCTGAATGACGTCTAATTCAGTTTGGGCTCTGCAGTTGGTAGGCTTGAGGGGCCTGCAAAATTATTTCTGAGGTGATTTGAAAACATTTAAATAGTTACTGTTACATTAGATTAATATAGGCCTACGCCCAATTCAATCAAGTTGCTGTCACTTTGTTATCGCAAAATACCAAATAAATGAATACCTTATAAAACCACTAAAATATTATTATAATATTCCTATAGGGTGTCTCTGGTACTCAATAATGAATTTCTAATGACTTTATTGCAATGAATGCCTCATGAAGGCAATTTTTTTAACACTCAACATAAAAACAACATTCCTATAATATTCCTACAGAGGCTTATAGTGTGTTTGTGGAACTTCTGACCCTATCGTGCTTTACTGTATGGAATGACTCAAATATTCCTATAGTTTTGCTGTGATATTTGTATATTGTCCTTCTAAATTGTATTACAGTGTTGCCACAGTTTTTTTCTTGAGGGCTTTGTCTTTTTGGAAATAAGTGGAATAATAAGAAAAATCGTTAACTTCATAATGGGAAAAAATTGCAATATTATTTTATCGAAATAAAGACCTGAAACGACCTAGCCAATTGAGTGAAATTTGCACAAAAAACCCACACACACAAAAACAGAATCTGATTTCTCAAAATTTTCTTTGGACTTGTGCCAATACAGAATGAACACGTCTTCACCGAAGAAGACCCGACAAGAAAACCACAAGTGTGTGCGTGTGTGTGAAATGGAAAGATGGTGGTGGTTATTTTCAAGCTGTTGCTGTTTTTCTGGTGGTTCTCCCTTTTGAGTACCTGCCTGATCTCAACCCGGCACACGCCGAGAGTCAATAGAAGTTAACAAGTCCTCTAAACATTCCTGCTCCTTTTGTCAAACTAAGGACACAAAGGAGGAGAATAAAGCGCTTTGAAGTATATAAAACCAAACGAAGGCCAGCCAAGTAGATTTAAAGTAGTCACTGATTTCCAAAAACTGGCTTGAAAGGGAAGAATGGAAAAGGGTGAGGATTTATGGATAAATTATACAGTGGATTTGTCAGTTAAAATATCGGAACTGTCTGGCGGACAAAGCCACATGCTGAGGATTAATGGTCGCTCCGGACCTTTGATTCTGCACCCTCTTTTCTCTGCCCTTGACAAATTGGATTTTGGGGATGGGAAGGTCGCCTGGCCCTTTGTGTCTCTTGACCGTTTCGGAGCAATTCATTATGCGACGGGGTGAGGGAAAGTCTCCATGTGACCGCGCCGGCCCGTTTTCCCTCTCCTCACAGCTGCTGGGAGAGCCCAACTCTCTCACACTCACACACACACGCACGCTCATACACAAGCAGGGGCGCTGCTGCTACCCCCCGAGCATCTACCTTAGTGGAGTATCACCTCTCCTCTGTGGAGGGCCTCCCCCAGCACCCCCCCACCCCCAGCGTGCACAAATTTGCTTGTCCCTTTGCGCAGTCAGTGCGCCGATGGAGAGCTGGGGGTGGGAGGGGAGGGGGGGGGGGGGGGGGGGCGCAACCTTGCTGCTCCATTACTAGAAAAGCCGGAGCGCATAACGCCACCGCGTCACTTTGAGGGCGGATATCGGCCTGTCCTCATACTCTCCTCCTCCTCCTCCTCATCCTCTTCCTCCCCTGACTCTCTCTCCCACTCGGTCTCAATCAGTCTTCATGGTTCTGATCTCACCCCACGCTATGCAAGCCACCCGGGCGTCCACCACCGTCAGTGTGTTTGCGGACTGCAGCATCCCGGCCGGTCTTCGGATAGGACCGGTACCGGGCATCTTCAAACTGGGGAAGTACGTGTCGGACCGTAAAGAAGTTGGCCCCAAGAAAAAGGTGAGTCTAAAACACTCGGAACTTTTGTTGTTGCTGTTGTTGTTGTTGTTGTCGTTGTTGTTGTATTATATCCCATTTGAAGTGATGAGATTGGCCTGATATTTTTCGTTAACATCACCATAATTCTGGTTATTTTTTTGACGTGATCTGAGTAAACAGGTGCATTGATTGAAAGGCATCAAATTGAGCCTGGGTAACCATGTTTATTTTATTTTACACTAATTAAGCGAAATAGTAAAAAAAAAAACAGTTTAAAAAAAGTAATTGCTGTGATGCCATGAGTCCACCTATTGAAAAATAACCCCCATATATCGAAATAAATTATTTTCTTACCCCATTGATTTAAGGAGTAGGCTCCAATAAAACAAACGGAGTGGATCTTTTCTAGATTTTTAAAACAGGACTGTCAAAGTCCATCGAGCCTTGGGTTATTAATTGGTTTGCGCTGTCAAGTTGGAAATAATTGAGCTCTATTAGAGGCCGACTTGTCAGTCTGTGCTTCTACTTAACCGGCCTAATGGGCGAGCTGGGATTTCATGCCCTCGCCCGCTTCACATTTCACCGCCTACCGGGCTAGTTATCCCGATGAGCCATTTAATTTTAATGTAATCCGGCCACAGAAAGATGGCACCGAGGCATGGCCCGCAGCCCGGGGCTATAAGAAATAACAACAGAGATAAATGATGAAATCAATCCCAAAAAAATGGGACCACCGTTCTTCTTATTAGGCTATTATTAGATTAACAGCAGCATTGGTGTGAGCGATAACATTAAAATGATTTTAGACATTATTTAAAAATCAAAAACTTCTAAATCACGCACGTCCAATTTTTTTTTTTACATGAACCGGAATAAACTATTTGCAACGGTAAGTGCATTATCGCCGCGGCCTGTTATTGTTGAAGCTGTCAACGGGTGTGATTGATGCGTCTAAATGCCTGGCCCCGGGCTGCCCGGCGATCATCAGGTGCAATCTCCGTGTCAAATGTCACGCTTCGATCTTTAATGTCCCTGAACAGTTTAGAAACGCTCTGACACTCCTCAAATTCGTTTCCCATATCAACTCAATTAGGCCCGTGTGTCATTCTCTTTAGTAAATTAGCACCACGGCCGCAGCAGAGCGGATAAAGACGCGTTAAACGGGCTCTGCTGATGCGTGGTGCCAGCAGCTCCAGGTACACCAGACGGTCCTATTCGTTTAAAAAAAGATATATTACAGGATATGTGTCATATCACATATATTTATAGATATTTTGCACATTAATGAGGAGATAAAATGCATAAAGCACCACGCTAAAATAATATTTTCGTGATATTTTAATATGTATTTGTTTGTTTATTCGTTTGTTTTTGTTGGTGGTCGGGGGTCCACTGGTAAAGGCCCTTCAAGGTTCATAATTCCTATAATTCCCATCGCTGTTCCTATTCTCATTGCAATCTTGTCCGTCTCCGTCTTGGCCCTGTTAGATCCGCTTGGTACGGGGGGAGTTCGTGGATGAGTCTGGCTGTCCCGCGCCAGACTGGATCGGGTTCATCCGCGCCGCCAGAAACAGTCAGGAGCAAAACCTGGAGGCTGTGTCCGATTTGCCTGGCGGACAGGTGACTTTCCACCCCATCACAAATGCTGGATTTTCTAATTGTAGGATTTTTTTTTTAGACACTTTTGTCAACTTCCGCCTCTCTGGCCTATCCTCCCCCTTGTTAGATTTTCTACCGTGTGCTGAGGGAGATCCCTGCAGGAGAGGAACTCAGCGTCTGGTACTCCAACCCCCTGGCCCAGTGGTACGACATCCCCACCACTGCCACTCCCACACACGACGAAAAAGGTAAATCACGTGGCTAAATGGACCTTTAAGGTTTTATTACAAATGGCGAAAGTTTCTACTATTAATGCTTGACCAAACCTTTGACTGGGCCCCTCAATTATGTTGTGAAGGGCCTGTAAGCAGTGATGTAGTGGTAAATATAAAGGTGGGTAAACCAGGAACTCCAGTCAGCCAACCACCGATGAACGAAAATCAATCTTTTAAAATGATCTTTTAACAGTAATTTGTGCTTTCCCCTTTTAAGAGCCCCCTTTCACGTTGTGCTATATACTATAAATGTAGCCTATGGCATACAGATGAATGTGAGGCTAGAATCGTGGGTGAAGTGGGATTAGATGGGTTTACCTTCCACTCCATCCCTGCCTCTGAGCTACAGATGGCTGAAACTGTCATCGACGTGTTGAGAGCTCCATCATTGGACTGGTTAAGTGACTGTCAATGCCGCGATGTCCCACCGTTAACACCGAGAGATTGAAATCAATTTGCCTGTGTATTTGCACAAGCTGCATTATTTTTCCGTTAAATTTCCTATGCTTATCAAAATATCTGGATTTAAAAAATAAAAAAATAAAAAAATAAATATATAAAATAAAATAAATGACTTTACTTTGGGGAAAAAAACGTTTAACTGAGATGGATGGAAATATGATTATGGACCAAACCACAGTCATAATGGGGGATTATTATTATTATTATTATTATTATTATTATTATTAAGTACAAGTATTATCCTACAGTAGCTATCTGAAGGTGCAGCCTTATATTATTCGTAGTTATACCATTATGTATTTTAGAAGGATACTTTCCAAATATCACAGAAAAAATATAAATTATACATAATATCCTGTTGGAATATTATAGGAATATCATAGGAGGAAAAACGCGTAAAGAACAAGAGGATCACTATAATCTCGCTATTAAATGCAATACACACTAAGTACCTATAGGAATATTGTAGTGATTTTTCGTTAGGGTCAGTTTTGTCATAAAACCATGCCTGGTTTTTTAATCTAATTGTTTGGGCTAGGAATTATAATCTTCCGTTTGTGCTTGGGGATTAATGCCACTCTAATGCTAATCTTGCCAGGACACCAGCTCAACAGCAACTATAATCCGGTTTAAAAATAGATTATTATCAACGGATACTTTGCAGGGAATTCCTTCAACAAGGCGATGATGTTAAGATTATGGATCTTATTCCCAGTAATTGACTAAATATAGGCCAAACTGCGAGGTTTACAACGATATTAAAACCCTGCGTCGAGAGACATGTATTAAACTACACCAGCATTCAGACTGGTGTGGTGGTCTCGGCAAATATGGAAGGAGAGCCTTGGCGATTCAGAGGCGCGACAGAGGTTAACACATGCGATCGCTTCGTTAAAATTCATGTATTCAAAAGCAAATAAATTCAAAAACAAGTGCTTCACGGCAAATTAGCCGAGTGCGTTAAGGTATTGTGGCCTAATGAATGCTAACTTTTATGTGGGATGTATATTGCCCTGATTCCCCGGCCCAACACACCGTGTGCGCTCCTGGACATACTGCTCTCTCCCATTATTAGCCGTCAACAGATGGGCCGGCGCCATTGTTTCTGGAGACTTGCGATTTCAAGCAACAGCTGCTGTCACTTCCACGGGAAAGAGCCCAGAGAGGGAAAGGCCCGTGTTCAATGCATCGGTTTCAGAGCGCCAGATTGGGCAGGGCGTTTGCTCTTTTGATGGCGGTGATGAACAATAGCCCCGTATGACGATTACAAAATCATTACATCTATATTAACCTCTAACTGCTCAACTGGGGGTCATTACGCAGACTCGGCAGCATCAATTTACCAAACACTGAGCTATACAGCGCTAAAATAAGTCTCTGTATCTCATATCATGTGTCACGAGAACTTCCAAAAACAGCTTATATCCATCTATTGAGAGGTGGAGCAGTGACTGAGGAGTGGTGAGATAGTATTCACTATCAGTGTAGAGGGAGTACTGGTTGCTCCCCTGATGTGAGTTGAATCTTACGTCCCTTCTGTCGGTTTCTGGTAATTTTGCACGAGCTTTTCTAAATACTACAAATACAAATAGACATTTGTTGTGGATTGGAGCTCACGTGCCCTTTCTCTGCAGGTTCCAAAACCTTTCACTGGCATTTTACGCGCACTTTACGCACGGGATATTAAATAAAATATGTCGGTTGCTTTATACCGTCTAATGACACTTAATGTTACGAATCATCATTGATCATGTGTCCTGTTGTGTCTGCAGGTGAGGAGCGTTACATCTGCTGGTACTGCTGGAGAATATTCAAATACCCGAACACACTCAAGGCCCACGTTCACTTCCACTGCGCTCTGAGCAACGGGCGGGGTTTTGTGAACAGCGAGCAGTCCAGAGGCACGGAGACCTTCAGCAGGTCCCCAAAGTCTGGAGACATCCCCAACACCTCGATCTCTCCGAGGAGCGGCCACCACAACACCTCTATCTCAGACTCTGGCAGGCGGGCCGTGTCTTCCTCGACATTTCTCAACAAAGCGGGTCTGCCAAAGAAGCCCAGCTCCGAGGAGCAGGACAGGGCCCTGGACATGAGCGTTACCTCGGCCAGAAACCACGGACACCTCATCAGCCTCGGCGCCACATCCTCCGTGCTGAGCAGCATGGGGTTCCACCCGGGCATCCGCTCTGCGTTCAAACCGACGGGCGTCTCCAAACTCCCTGCGGCGGACGGCCCCAGAGACGAGGCCAACGGCAAGCTGAGCGGCCTGGGGTTCGGCAAACTCATTGGGAACATGAAGCCTCTTCGCAACGTGGGCGAATCGTTGAACGGAGGGGGCAGCCACCCTCCCAAGTGCACACCCGCAATAATGGACTCGACGTCTTCGATGGTTCCGTGCGCAAACACCATCAGGGGCTTCCCGTTGCTGCCCCACATCGAGGAGACCTCCGCTTTTAAGCACGTGGAGAGTCGGATGCACTCCGGCCTGTCCCCGTCCCGTTACCCCCAGATGCCCCCCGGACTGCATTTTGAAAGGTTCTCCCTGCCTCAGTTCGACGGTGTCAAGCCGTACAGCGGGGACTGTAACATCCCCCTCATGCCCTTCACCGTCTACAACGGGGAGCTCCTTTACAGCTCACCGTATTACCCGCTGAAATTCCACTTTAGCAACCTCCTCAAGTACCCAGAGTCCATGTCCTACTTCGGCGCGCCTTCTCTGAACCAAGACCTGGGATCAATCACCAATATCGACCGGGAGATAGCGATGCACACGCAGCAGCTGTCCGAAATAGCCGCGGAGAAGAACCGGGGGAGGCTGGACTCGATGCCCGCCGGTAGCGCCAACAGCACCGGGACCGGCAAACCGAAAAAGGGACACCTGTGTCTGTACTGCGGCAAGCTGTACTCGAGGAAATACGGGCTGAAAATCCACATGAGGACTCACACGGGCTACAAGCCGCTCAAGTGCAAGGTGTGTTTCCGGCCCTTCGGAGACCCCAGTAACCTGAACAAGCACATCCGGCTCCACGCGGAGGGAAACACCCCGTACAGGTGCGAGTTCTGCGGCAAGGTGCTGGTGCGGAGGCGGGACCTGGAGCGGCACGTCAAGTCCAGGCACCCCGGGCAGACCGTCAAGAAGCTGGAGGACAAGCCGGGCGGCCTGTTCGAGGACGCGGAGCAAAAGAGCGACAACGACAGCGACGTGGACGTGTGCTTCACCGACGACCAGAGCGACCAAGAGTCAAGCAAAAACAATGACTGAGATTTTTTTAAAATTTTTATCTCATGGCCATTAAAGGAGACTGTTCATTGTGTTTGATTGGTGTACACTGCAAAACATGTAATTTAATCCCGTGTTGAGTCTTTGACACCTTGGGGCATTTAGCCAAGGGTATCGGTTCACTACACATATGGCAGAGTCTCTGCATGAAATATCACTTGCCACCAAAATGTCCAAACTACAAGATCAAATTTGGACGGTGCCACACCTAATGGGGTTACAGGAAATTTCAATTGTTTCAAACGTTAATTCACTTATTTATTTCATTATTTCATTTTATTTTTTTCTGAATTAAGTTTGATTTTCATGATGCCAGAGGAGAAAACTCTCCCTTTCTGCCTTGTTTCAAAATACTGACACTTGTTTATAGAAATCCTGAAACGGGTGAAATAGCAAGCGGAATTATGTCACCCCATTAACAGACTTTTTAACATGGGTTACATGACTGTCTTTTGTAATCTAAGCCCCACCTCCCCCCACGCCCCAGGATATTTTGCAAAAGCTACTGAAGACTTTGTTTTTTTTAGCCCTACATTCCATCAGATGTGGACATCACAGGATACGAACTAGAAAAGAAAATGATTCGTTCTTTATCCTAAAGAAAAACGTAGCAGAAATATTCCCTCCCAAACGGTGTCAGTTGCACTTTAAAAACAGCAAAGGGCATTTCATTCCAACAAATTATTTTTTTTGCCCAGTTGTACAATGACACTTATGATCGAACTAATTACCCGTTTTCATGAATTTAATAAAGATGATTCCCTTCCGGCCTCGTTGAATAACATTGTACTTAAATTTGCACTTTCTTGCCGAGGCACGCTGTTCTTAAAGAAGCAGCCAGCAGCACCCAGTTTATTTAAGGACTTACGTCTAGAAAAAAAATGTATTGATTACGTTATAGCCTATGTAAATTGTAAAGTATGATATTTCACAGTTCAGTGGAGAAGTGCCGTATACGTTTGTTTATAAGTGATATTGTCTATGGGCAATATTTTCCTCCTGTCCATTGAGTTGTTCGTTTTTGAATAAATCTAATTTAAAATATCAAAACGTTCTCATGAAGTTTGTTTCTTGCGCATAAAGCATCTTGAGATTACGAAAAGAATGCCAGTAAAGCTCTAACCTGTTTAAACCTGTTTTCCATGCAAACCCTGAAATCACTATATTATTATTATCGTTATTATTATTTTTTAATTATTAGGCTATATAATTATTATATTTCAATCTATAATATTTCTATAGGGACTTATAGTGTCTGTGGTACTCAGCAGTGAATTTATAGTGCTCGTATTGTACTTTAAGGTATTTATTTTCATCTCCTATACTTTTCCTATAATATTCCCATAGAATATTATATATATTTTACAGTTCAATTTACAATTTACTTGTTCTGATATTTGTATAACATCCTTGTATAACAACATGTATTATAGGATTATAGTCCACGCACTGAAAATGCAAGTAAATCAAAACAGACGAACTATAAAATGTCGTGGAGAGGTTTGTTTTTAGAATTCGGCTTAATGGTGTCTGTATTCATCAGGTGATCACAGGGAGCAGTGGATGGTAGGGCCTGTTGCCAGTAAATGTTGATGTGCGACTGATGAGGCGTGTGAGGAAGAGCAAAGTTTCCTGTGAGGGCCAAGTTGTTATCTGGGAACAATTTGTCCCGATGAGAGCAATATATTTTTACAGTAAAAACTTCCTTTTCTTTTTCTTGTTCTATTATTATTATTATTATTATTATTATTATTATTATTATTATTATTATTATTATTATTATATAGGCATTTTTTCAATGAAAAAGAAAAAAAATCTTTCAAATTTACTGCAACTTGTCCAAATACAGCCACTGGAAATGATGGATCAGAAAAGAAGATTTAAGGGTTTGTAGAGATCCATATAAAAACGACATTCTTAAAAGAAAAATCAAAGCTTTTTTAGGAGAGGAAATTCAAACAGAATATAAATATAAATACTAATAAAATAAATATTGTATAAATATAAAAATAAATAAATATTCTTGCCTGCCGCTGAGACATTGGTGGGCTTTTAGAGAGGTATAGATTTCACTTTTTTCCCCCCATAAACCTATATTGTTTTGTTCGATTATTATGATGTGTGTATTGTGGTGTGTGTACATATTCACCATTGAGCGTGTCTGGCACCAATGATCTTGGTATCCTATCATTTCAGTGTCTGCTTTCCCCCCAAACTCTCTCCATCTCTTAAGAAGAAGAAGAAGAAGGACTTTATTTACAACATTGAACACATGCAGGGGGGGAAGTGGCCGCACAACACACACACACACACATGCATTTTTAGAGTGTCCAAGTTGAATGAGACTCTGCTCTCTTTCCCATTCCCTGCCGATCTTCCTCCAAACCGGCCAGGGAGCAGAGGTCGCAGACGATAGCTGCGCCCGGGGACCAATTCCAGGTGTTTTGTCGTCATCCTCGTCACGGACTGTCGACTGGATATTGTATGTTTTTAGACAGGGTTCTTTCCAGGAGGAAACCCAAGTGAACACGGGGAGAACATGCAAACTCCACACAGAAAGGCCCGGGAGATAACCCACCTGAGCACCCCAGACTCACCAGCGCCCCAGGCGGGAATCGAACCCACGGCCTTCTTGCTGTGAGGCACCAGTGCAAGCACTGCGCCACCGTAATATTAGAAATATTGAACTAGCAGACAGCCTCTGCAGCCCTTTTTGAGGCACTCCTATCAGTAACAGTACATAGCAATAGGCTTTAATGATGCATATCACTCAAGTTGACTGTTTTCGAAGGTTAGAAACCAGTTTTTACATTAGGTTTTACATTATATTTGGTATATTTGTGTGGAGATTCAAGAGTGGAAATTCTACAATGACTATCTCTGGCTATATAATACTATGAACTGACTGACAGTGAATGACCTTAAGATCCCTGTAAGATGAAGAGGGATAGGTGTGACCTTGAAGACTCCACCTATAATACAACAAAACAATCTACCTCTTCTTTCACTTCCATTTATATATAATACAGTATAGCATGTCCTGGTGGTGACACCAGAGAAACACTTCAAACCTCAATTTTAGATACTAGCTGCTGAATACGAGCCCACAGAGCCCACGCATATTGTTAATTTGTCTGTTCAGGGTCTTCAGGGTGTGTGTGTTATGCATGTTCATCGTGACCTTCAGCCTTCGTGAGTGTACTGAGCCAGTATTCCTGGAAAGATCTTCTTGGGTCCATTGTGTTGTTAGTAGATGGGTGTTGACAATGGTCGTAATAATGTGCAGGCCCATCACATCCTATTCTACTTCTACTAACAAGGAGTTAATCTCTCATGTATGAAAAATGCTTAGACCTACAAAACTTAGTGTGAGGTGGCCGTCAGACTCTGACAAGGATGTCCCTTGTCCCCTCTCTTGTAGGTGATGTTCATGAATGTCAAGGTGCAGTTGTATAGAGTGTCCAATTCGGTGACGTTAGGGTGGTATCTCTGCTGTTTGCTAACAATATCACTTTGGCCTCAATGAAATGTGGATTGGAGTGGTTAGCTGCTGTGAGTGTGTCATGTCGGGATGAGGGTCAGCACCTCCACATCTGAGACCCTAGTTCTCTCCCCAAAAAAGGTGGCCTGTCCCATTGAGGTGGGGAGTGAGCAGCACCCCCATGTAGAGGAGTTCAGGTACCTCAGGGTCATATCTGTGAGTAAGGGTAAAAGGGATCATGAGGTCGATCGCCAGTTAGGTGCAGCAGTCAGGTGAGCTGAGCCACAAAGCAAAGCTTGTGAGCTACCGGTCAATCTTTGTTCTGACCCCCACCTAAGGCCATTAGCTTTACTGATGGAAAGAATGAGATTGCAGATACAAGCGGCCACAATGAGGTTTCTCTGCAGGGTGGATAACCTCACTCTCCGTGACAGGGTGAGGAGCTCAGCAATCCCAGTCCCAGTGGAACCCCCCCCCCCCCACCTGTGCCTCCCTTTGGGGATGTACCGAGCACCTCAAGACAGATCCAGGACATGCTGGAGGGACTACATCTCCCAGCTTGCCTGGTAGCACCTGGAGGAAGTTGGTTGGAAAAGGATGTTTGGGCTGCTCTGCTTTGCCCTTGCCACCCTGACCCGGGTAAACTCCAAGAAAATGGATGGAACCCGTTGTGTTTGCTTTCTTCGTGGTAAAGATTAAATTAATTCCCTTGACTTTGCATATAGAAACTTGAAGAAAAAAAAAGAAAATGAAAAGGACAGTGTAATTTACTAGCAAGTATATTCACTATCAGCAGGGGAGCAGCTTCTTAGGGTCTGAGTTGACTGTTCCTTTATGTGTCTCCTCCCTTGTGTTCACTGTACCTTGTATTATACCCTCTCGTCCATGTACAATGCTCAGGGCTCTCTGCTGTGGGCCCCCACATCACTCTGGATTGGGTCCAAAATGCTGTTGTGTTCAAGCTCTCTACACTCTCTCACACTAACACCCTGCTCACCCTGCTGCTCACCCCATCCCCTCCCACCAGCGTTTTCAATCAATTAGTGCCGTTCATTAGCGGGAACACTGGAAAAAAAGAGTTTGATTGAGAGAGTTTGACTCCCAGCCTAGAATTTCATCCAAAACCAGACTTCACCGGCAGGCCAACCACCACACCGAGGCTGCCTTGTTTCCAGGCTACGATTCACCCCCTTCAAAAGCCTGGTGTGGGCACACTTGATTTCAGGGATCCGGGGAGGAAATAACACAAAATATCTATCATCCAAACAATTCCTTTTCAGTGATGAAGACAGTGGACATCCCAGAATGTGGACACCACAAGGTTTCTGGTATCACTATTGGCATTCAATGAAATCTTGTTTTTAGAAAGGTGTCATGGTCTCTTTAATCGCCTGAAAAGGAACTTCTCTTTGTAGTAGCCTTCAAATGACCTTTCAGTACAAAAGACTGGGTACAAAGCTATATTCAACTGAGTTCCAATTTTCAATCAATAGTTCCTTTCATGCGTATGGAAAAGAAAGTATGACGACAGCGAGATAGAGCAAGAGAGAAAAAACTATGAAATTAATAAAAAAAACTCTTAAGAGTGAAAGCAAAAAGTTGATGTCGGAGTGTCATCAGTCATGCCAAACATATAGGTGGGAGAAACCAGTTCAAGTGGGAGTAGATCTGCTGTACAGTGGCATGTATTCAGTCATTTATTGTTCTATTTAATTAACTTTAAAATAGATCTTTCTGTGCGAGACAAAAGATTCAGAATCTCAATAACTCATGAAAGAGTGCTGTGCGGCTGAAAAGGAAATGAGAAAAGTTGCATGGAAGAATTCCTATTGAAAATCCTTTTAGAGTCTCGAGGCGGTGCACGTCCGCTGGGAGGTAAAGTTTTCTTTCATGCCGTCGGTCCCGTAAAGACTCATCTGATTCAAAAATGAAATGGGCCTGTGCTCATTGTCAAAGCACAGGGTGTTCAATGTAAGCATACATACAAAAGTTCCTAAAGAATTCTGTTATTTACTTACAGTGCTACCCAACAAATGCACTTTCCGGCATCACTACTAAAAGTGTAGAAACACGGAAAATATCCATAGCGCATAGACTATATTCATGTTGAAGATATTAGAGCCGTGTGCAACATTTGTACTGAAGGTGAAATATGCCATCCACTCACCAGATTCTCCTCTAGAATAGCAGAGGGAGAAAGATGAGACGGCAGACGGCATGGTACAGATATTAAAGGTGCTCAGTGTAGCATTTTTAAACACCAATATATCACTGTAAAATGAATTGTGATACCTTGGTATAATTACCCGAAAACAAATGAGACCATGGTGGAGACGACTGGTAGCACCTATTGGCTGTCTCGGCTATATTAGTTAGTGCTAATGTTTTTCAGACTGAAAACCACATTTCCCATAAACCCTGTTGCTTCCTGTCGCAACGGGGATATTGCTTCATCGTCAGAGTCTTTCTCTTTTGTTTTACTGAAGAGGATAAACATGTCAGAAGGGATTTTTTCATCAGATTTCACTTCTACCATCTGTCATCGCAAAAAAACAATCTTGTGACGTAAAGCAATTTCCCTTCTGTCGCAAAACAATCCAGCGGATTTTGCACCAAATCTGACCGGGTGGCGCACAACGTAAAATATAGTGTAGAGGTTGGTAGAGGCTGCCAGTCTTCTTGGCGGTGGTCTCAAATGTTTGTGGTCGTGATACTGATGGCTCAAAATGAATGTGGTGATGGTTTATTGATTTTAAAAGGCTCCACGTAGCACCTTTAAATGAATGAGATTATCAACAGAACGAAACCAAGTGAAGCTGAAAAATAGAAATTCTCATTTGTGGCAAAGCTAAATTTAAGATAAAGCGTGTGGAGACCAGATGAGTGTCTTTTCTCTTCTCTTTCAATGACTGTCTTGCAGTGTGAAATCATTTAGCCTTTGTTCAGCGGCGCCTGCAGAAGACGTCTGATGGAAGAAGAGGAGGTAACTGGCAAAGAGTATTAAAAATAAAGAAACAATGTCAGGTCCTAAGGCATCTGTGTGTGTGTACTTGTGGCTGTCTTAGTGTGTGTGCATGTGTGTGTTGGCACATGCCAGTGTGTTCCACATTCATCCCCAGACGATAGAGTTTGATAGTGATTCTCTGCGAAGCCAGCTAACAGAATTGCCTGTACTTTGGGTTAAGACATCTCATTTCTAGGGCAACTGGAAAGTCAGTGTCTGTCACAGTACTACACACTCCTAGATTCCAAGAAGGAGGGGATGGGCATTATGTGTCTCTGTGCAGCAGGGAGAATTTAACCATCCCCTTTCTGATAAGAGGCATGGCCAGACCCGGGCTAAGAATGGCTCACGATGCAGAAAGCGTGGACAAGCATGCTGGTTTTCACCTTGATGGTCTATCATAGCAATCATTTCCTTCTTGTGTTTTATGTAAAAGGGTTGCAATATGATGCTGCCACAGGCTAGCACAAAAGGCAAACAAAATAATCTCCAGAACATCTGCAGATAAGTCCAAACATCAATATGACAATTAACGTAATACCAGTGTGCCAGTGTATAACGATACAGACAGGATCCTTTGCCAAGTTTCTCACACGTAAAACTTAATATAAAACTGAAAAACTGAAGTCCTTAAAAGTGATGTTTGTCAACGCCACTTAACAGATTATTAACAGATACTTAGAGGCTGTTGAGTTGTCAGTTCTCACTCAAAACCAAGCAAGTCATTTGTATGTCAAGCCTGCTTGAAGCAACGTGGAGTTTTATGGAGATTTTCTTTCTGGAGATGATGGGCATCCCATCTGGAAGGCAATTTTTTTTTTTGTCATTTGTTTACCCATTGTCTGGTAGCGCAGTGAAGTGGACATAGAAATTGAGCAAAACCTAACAGTGGTTTTGAATTCCTATTAGAGTAAATACATGAGATCACGTTCTGATAGATGGTGGCATTGTGCCACAGAAGTAATGCATTACCTAACACCGTTTGGTGACCAACAGATGATGCAAACAGTTTCTGCTGCACAAAACTGGATTTGCACAGTCCATTCACCAGTAGGATAAACACTTCTCTCTGTTCAGAGTATATACATCTACCATTACTAATCAGTGGTCAATAGATTGCTTCTGTTCAGTACCACCACAGCACCTATTTGCTTCACAATGGTGTCATAGACAGAGAAGACGAAAGGACGTGGCCCTACACTACTAAACATTACGTGATACTATTATGCTGTCAAGGCCGCTAGATCTGTCTTTCTGACCATGCAGGACTAGATGTGTATTTGCTGCACAAGTAAATATCTCAGTTTGCTTTGTTTATTGTGGATGGTGAAATAAAAACAAATAAACAAGTGTTTGAGAGAGAGGCAGTGAGTGCTTGTCTCAGTTTCCCAGTCTGTCGGAATGGATGTGAAGTGACCGCCCTGCCGGAGCAGGTAAACCAGGAGATGAACGCAGGTAGAGTAAACACACACAACTGGTCGGATAGAGCTCAAGAGAGAGAACGAGCTGCACGTATACGCAACGTGCACACAAACACATGCACGCATAGCCGCTTTCGGCTCACCATCACCGCAACCCCAAACAAATAGCGACTTCTGTCGGAGCGAAGCATCCAGCATCCCGGTGTCTAAATCATGTAGTATCCACCTCAGGGAGACATGCGATCCTCCTGGACACGGCGGAGGTCTGACAGTGTGGATGTGAAGTGACGGCTCCGCTGCTGGCGGCCTGCTCTCTTGGTGCAGGTAAACCAGGTAGAGTAAACACACACAGCTGGTCGCACAGAGCTGCAGAGATGGAGCAAACACACACGTGCATACAAGAAAAAAAAAAAAGCGTGTAGGAGCATATAGGCGCATACAAAAAAACGCACACACAGGAATGGAAATTACTTAGGCCTATGTGAAGAAAGTAATAGTTAAAGGGGGTAGAAGGAAGGACATATACTATAGCGGGGTAGTGAGACATATGAATGCGTATTATCTACCTCAATGGCTTTCACTGCCAGTCCTCGTCCTTGTTACCAACAAACCTTAAGTGCCAGAGATACCGGATTGCTTCATATATATACAACATTCATTATGCAAGGAAGGACATCATACATAGTTCACTACAGTTCACTACATACTGAAAGTTGTAGTGTTCACTACATACTAAAAGGTATCGCAGTCCTGCTTATTATTATAGGCAGACAGGCGAACCGGCAAGGAGACGGTGCTGACAGGGAAGAAGAGAGTGGGACAAACAAGCCGTCACGCTTGACACCGGTGGACAAACAGGCGAGAGGGCAGCAAGACCGATGCGCGGGTAGATGTCCGACCTCAACTTCAGTCTGGGAGAGACCATTAGTCTCTGGTCGAGGCCCGGCCTGTCAGTTGTGATAGCGGCAGGTAGAAGGTTGAGACTGTGGCACACCAGCTGTGGCCCACTGGTACCCTCTCCTCCTCCATCCCTCCACCACCTCTGCAAAGCAAACACATGCTAAACAGGCCACCTTCCCCACTGCCTCCCATATTCAGCTGCAAATGAGCCCCGGCCCCGTTTGATGTGATGAATAATGAGAATGAATTTTCATTTGCACAGGTCTCTGAAAACTCAAATGTATATTGTTTGCTCCCCTCACACCAAGCACGACCTGTGGTCAGGTCTGTACGCTCAGTTGTATAGTATGTACACGCTGAAGATACAAATACATCCAGTACATATGCACACACACACACAGACACACACACCACTACAGCACCAAGCCAAACAAATAGTGACTTCTCTCGGAGTGGTACATCCAGCATCCCCGGCATCTAAATCATGTAGCGTCCATCTCAGGGAGACATGCGATCCTCCTGGCCACGGCGGAGGTCTGACAGCGTGGATGTGAAGTGACGGCTCCTGCTGCTGGCGGCCTGCTCTCCTGGTGCAGGTAAACCAGGTAGAGTAAACACACACAGCTGGTCGCACGGAGCTGCAGAGATGGAGCAAACACACACGTGCATACAAGAAAAAAAAAAGCGTAGAGGAGCATATAGGCAAAAAAATCAGATGCACGCAGGCAGGCATACATGCACAATCATTGTACCTGTCCAAACGACTTCAGGAAAAATGTGCGGTGGAACTTGGGGTGGAACAGTACAGTGAGGCTATTTACTGGATGAGGGACAGAGCAGGACAAACATGTCCAAGGCAGTAAAAGTAGCAGGTCTAGTTCCTATCGACTAACCGGTGGGTTTAATTGAAGCCCGCAGGCTCCAACAAGCTGCCATCGACAGGCTGCTTACGCATGTCTGTGTGGGTGTAACAGTTAACCGGTCAACAGTTGTTGTTTTTTTTTTTACCCATAAAGGTGACATTTGGGTGACAAGGCCGTGAAGTGTGACAAGGCCGTGGCTCTCAGTTTTGCATTGTCCTGCATGCGCCTGCGAGCATGCGGTTGACAATGCAGAGGCAGCGCAGGCATTGTGGGCATTTCAGCTCTTTAGCTTTCAGTTGTGTCTGCGGCTAAAGATGCGTTGAATGCGGCCTATTGATTTCCTCATTACCCTCAGCCTACTAAACAACCAGGCAACTGCTAATGCACTAGTCATTACCATTGAATTTGCTGGACAACGTTTCTCCACAGTCCACAAGGACGAGGACAGTCACTATTGTTTGCACACTTGTTTTTTTGCACTATATTGTTTATTCTATTCTGTTTTTCTATTGTTGTGAGCTGCTACAACGTGAATTTCCCCACGGCGGGATTAATAAAGTCTCTCTTACATATCACATGTTCTATAGATGCCTCATGTTCACATGGACGGTGAAGGAAGGAAGTCAAACTTTTATTCAAAGCCCAAAACTTCAAAAGTAGATGTTTTCTTCGTTTTATTTGATCTGTTTTCTGAATTCTGAACTCACGGTGAAAACATCCAGTTTCTGAACCCATGGTCACCTGTAGCTGCTGATATGAAATTAGTCAAGGTTTATTCCTTATTTCCTTATTTTTCTTTCTGTTTGTGTGTGCGCTTTTGCTGTATTGTGTCTGTCAGTGTCACTGCCATGTCAACCTCGACTGTTTTCCCTTGGCTGCTCAGCTGTGAGAGATCCAGCCTTTTACGTACAAGCTACTGCTGCAAGACAAAAGGCAAAATGAAGAGACGGGATAATGTTATTGGTGTGAACCATCAAAGCTTTTGGTTTGGTTGTGGTCCTGAATCCATGAAGGTTATGAAAGGTTTTGTTTATTTGTTGTGGTGGGCCTGAATGGTATCCCTTTACTTTCTCTCCTAATGCATACAGTAAAGGCAGAAATCTATGAAATATTAAATATCTGAAATATCTAATATGTTGTTGAGGGCAAGGGTGTGCGCATTTAGAGGGACCAAAATATGCTTTCACTCCAGCTTGTCTTCTCTCTTACATCCTCAAGGATCAGTCGGAAACCAAAGATTACGAAGGCTAACTATTTAAACCCTCGCTCCCATTGAACGCCGATTCAGAACGACCAGAGAAGGGGGACCGAAAAGAGAACGAAAGGAAAAAAAAAGAAAAAAGAAAAAGGAGACAAAAGCCAAGATAGGCGCCGAGAGAAAGTGGAGGACGAGAAAGACTCAGAGAGAGAGAGAGAGAGAGAGAGAGACGGAGAGAGAATAAGACGGAGAAGAGGAGGCTCCTTTGGGGTGCAGTGGGCTGTGAGACAGGTCCATTCACTCTGATCTAAACACTGTGTCCCACTGCGCATCAGCGCTCTCACCCGGGCAGCCAGCACCGGCCACAGACTCCGAGTTAACCAGTCAACTCCATTACAGTGCAGGGGGCGTGTACAGACCTGCCACACCAAAGGGATCACGCCGGCCAGCCAAGAATATTAATTGCTTTTAAATGAAGTGGAAGTCTCTTTATTGGGTGTCTGGTGTTGGTTTGTTATCTGCGGGGCTGAAAAGGCCCCTCTGCTCTTTGGTCTCGCCGCCTTTGAAAGGGAAACTGACTCTGGATGAGGTCATTGATCAGCGGGGGCTGTATACTCCCAGTGGGTTTTTGTGTGTCCTGCCCCTTTAACTACCCCCATTGTACTCTGCCTATTCAATCCTCAATGCGCTGCGGTCAATAAACATATTTGTTAATGATGCCTCATCCCAAGTGTAGACTCATGTGTTTACAGACTAGCACAACGTATATATACGCAACTGCGTATCTTCTTTACTGATGAGGAATTGGTGCTCAGCGTGTCCAACGAAGCCAAACAACTGTGATTATTTAAAAGCTGCGGGAGACGGCGATGTTAGCCTCTCTTTACTGGATAATAACACGCAATATAATTGTCACATAATGAAATGTTACAGATCACAAGAAATGAACAAATTGTCCCAACACACCAGATATTACGAGGAGGCGCAACAATACAAATGAGAGTGCCATGTACTGCACACCGGGGTGTATTATTCCTGCCTCGTAGGTAATTCTTTGCCGCCCGGCAGTGAGTGAATGCATTTCCACCTGTGAGCCCCGGCCGGGCCCTACAATGGCTGATGTAGCTCAAATCATGTACAGTGTGTCCACCTCTCTGGTCCCCACTGAGCTCTGTGTCTGGGGCCTATAGCGGGCTAGCAGGGGGAAGAGGATGGAGGACATTATCTATAATTCCCTGCGCCGTCTCTCTCAAAAGGGGCCCAGGCACCAAACAAAGCCGCCGCTGCTAGACAGCTCTGGAGATGAAGACGAAGCTGGGGTTTCACATCCCCGTGAATAAGGTTAGATATTAATCCAGCTAAGAGAAGAAAAAACATGCTACAGGTTGCTTTCTAAGCTTCCTTTGTGGGAGTATTTCTTTGTGTTGCTGTCTGTCTGGCTTGTGAATAGGACCCCCCCCCCTCCACACACACACACCCTCCTGACTATGTCCATTGAAAAAATTGGCTTCTAAATACACGCTATTAGAATATTTGTGCAGATGAGTAATAAGTTATTAGTTGCAATTACTGGTCATCTATTAGTCTGGTATAATAGACTGATGAGGCAGTGGGCCTTTTAACTTCTGAAGAAGTAATTTGGAAGACAGCCTACCTTTGACAAGGCAAAGAAAAGGCTGCCTTTATTCAGGCCATATCTAGCTATTGTACTAAGAGACATGTTATAATGGGATTACTGGGGACTGCAGTGGACTGATGAAATCAATGGCGAAACGCATCATTTTGTATAATTCACAGGTACTGAAGATGAGAAGAGATCTTGGCTAGTGAGAGGGCACTTGAAAGAGGGCGGATGGAGAGCAGTGTATGCATTACACAACCTATATTTGATCTGATTCGGCGCGGTAGTATACCACAGACTGTATCGAGCAGAAAATTCCTTTCTCTCCATATTTTATTCAAGGTGAATAAAACACATTTTTGACTTTTGGAGGAATGCTTGACTAAAAATGTTCAGCGGGAGAGGGGGGGGGGGTGGGGGGTTGTTCGATTCACTTTGAAGGTGACCTACGTTTGACCCCCAGAGAAATTGGAAGTGTGCCTCCTCTGTACAGGTAGCGCTGGTCCTTTGTCGGAGATGATGACGAAGCCAACCCGTTTACATTCTTTCTGAGTTTCCCAAGGCCGTCGCATTGTTGCAGAACATATCATCCAGGCTCGCAATCTTTCATGAGACACTACAAATTACTTCTGTTTTCATCTCTCACCTTCTCTTTTCTCTCTCCGTTGTCTTTCATCCGCGGAGATGAATCAGTGCAGCTATATTAACTAAACCGCCTGAACGTATTTATGTGCGTGGATTAGCAAAAGGGCATCCATAAGTGAGGGCGACATAAGGCACAATAAGCACAAGTATCGAGGGCATGGGAAACATGAGTTTTCCCCCCAAAAAAGATATTAGGGATACGAAATGAAATAGAAGATTTGATGTTTTGTCCATAAATGAAACATGGCAGACCCCTTTGTGGCCCACCAGTCTGTATATGCTGTCCCTGACACAGATGCACAGAGGAGGGTCTCCGTGCCTCTCCGTCCTTCAGTCGTCAGGCTCATGTTGTGCTTTGGAGCCTCCTCATTCACCAGTGGCCACAGATGGAGCACAGCTTTGACACAGGGCCAACTATCAGGGAACAATATCATCTTCCCGTCGGCGGCAGACAAACAAGTGTGCCGCCGTCATCCCTACCCTCTTTATAGCTCGGCCTCTTCCTTCGCGTGTTGTTTATTCTGATGCGGTCCGGAGGGAGCAGCTGGTGGTGACACGGGGGTTGATTATGCTGTTCCCACAGTGACACATTCAAAGGCGGCGGGAGGAAGATGCCATTGTTGCCTCTGATCTGTGGATGACAGCCCTGCCTGTTACACCAGCTCCAGACTGGCGATGGCATGGTGAGAGGGGAGCAGGGCACGCACGCACTAGGGTTCGACCGATATCGTTTTTTAGAAGGCCGATACCGCTGTCGCTATTTTTGCTTTGGATGTGATATTTTGTGCCAGAATTATCTTTATATTTGAGTATTCTCATGCCAACAAATACAAAAATGCTGTGTTTCCCCCCAGAATTCATTCTTGGCAGGGTGGAAACAGCATTTAGACCATGATGGGACACTAAAACTATCCACTGGAACCTAGACTAGGGTAATTCTTTTAGGTGAGTTAGCAGTTATAATAATAATAAATTAATAAAGTGTACGAAGAAAATAAAAAATGTGTTTTTATGTAGCTGTGATCAGGAAGGAACCTCCATCATATCAGAGGTGAACCACGTAACTGGCCGATATCTGATATTTAATAAAAGGCCAATATCAGCCCGATAGATCGGCAAACCCTCATAGCGGTCTAACCCTAATACACACACTCACACACACACACACACCCACAGACTTGGATGCATAAAATAAGCGTGCATAAGCTCGGTGCGTGCATACACACCCCAAGAAGGGAAGCTCAACCAAACACAAAGCAGCTCAACTGCGTTTAAAAAGCATAGGACAATACAATGCACACAAGCAAATGAGGCTAGTGCCGAGTGAGGGAGCCAGTCAATCAGTCCGGCGGTCCGGCTACACCATCACAGGGCCCAGTTTGGATCATTTGGTCGGTAATTGCTGCCTGCAAGTGAGCCACTCCACATGAATGGAAGTGCAGTAAAGCGTCAGTGGCCGTGATCAGTGTCTGCTCTCAGGTAATAGCCTTCCCCCCCTCCTCCTCCTCCTCCTCTCTTTCTAGCCCTCTCTGCCCCTGCTTTCCCTCTCCTCTCCTCAACGTACGTCTCATGTTTGAATGAGAGGATAAAAGTAGTGAGGGTGAGGCAGAGGGGTAGGGTTTTGGTGGTGGTGGAGGGTGGAGGGTGAAGGGTTTAGGGTTGGGGGGGGATGCTGAAATAGGCAGTCTATAATTACCTGTAATGAGACTTTTGTCTTGGAGCATTATAGAGATGTTGGTGAAGTCACCCCGGGGGCTGCGTTGAGAGGGAGGGAGAGCCTCAAGTCCTCTCATCGCCCTTCTCATCCATATGTGCAGTAATAAGTAATTACTGAAGTCTCATTGAAGTCCATGTGGTGCGTTCTCTCTCTCTCTCTCAAGGCAGATGAACACCCACCGCTCACCTATTACACAAAGTGACACTCCTGGAGATCCAATGTGCCATCTCAATCTTCCTCTTCAGCCGTTCCTCGCTGCCACCCTTTGATGTCTGACTGGCCTCGCACTAGGTCACCTTCACCGCTGCATCTGATAGGGAATCCATTCATTCTGTTCTTGTGGC
Organism: Hoplostethus mediterraneus; assembly: GCA_034670385.1. Classification (NCBI taxonomy): domain Eukaryota; kingdom Metazoa; phylum Chordata; class Actinopteri; order Trachichthyiformes; family Trachichthyidae; genus Hoplostethus; species Hoplostethus mediterraneus. The sequence goes on from JAXDDW010000006.1 coordinate 5,327,525, forward strand.
GTTACAATCATTTTCTATATGGCACCATGCCTCAAATACCAATCATGGGCTTCCTGCACTGATTCCCGACTTCCTAGAAACCGCTGACACCCAGGTTCCGAATTTAACACCCGCGCAAGTGCCAAATTCTGGTAAAAAGTGTGTTTTTGGTGGAAAAAAAATCAATAAGGGCCATATTGGCTGGTTATATACAGGCTTTTGGTCTGCCTGGTCTCTCAGATCATACACTCGCTCTGACCATGAGCCAACCACATCAAAGCAAAACAAACAGGCTTCTGATTGGCTGCCTGATTGTACACAAAGCAGTAGAATCTAAATTTCTGCAAACTTTTCCTCCTGTTCCCTAATGATGGTAGTTGAAGCCTGATGTTATTCCCATTTGGCGAGTCACCTCAAACTTAATCCATTGCACAAGTGAAAGTTTTACATTTAAACTTCAAATTTCTTATATAAATTGAAACCCACCATATGACACTCCATCAGTAACTGGTGTTAGCAGTTAATGATGGAGTAATACTACAACTCAGCCAACTGTCAAATGTGAAGAATAAAGTATCTTTGGAAATTCATTGGACAGGTATCGGGTATGCTGCGACTTCAAGTTTTCATAAACTTAACTCATGAAGAACCCTCATTTGGTCTGTCTATTTACTCTCTTTCTACCCATGAACTTCTTTTCAAGGCCTTGAGTTCTTAACATAGACCGTGAATAGCATTATTAAATGAACCCCCGTGAAAAACCCATATACTATAGTTTAGAACATCTTGAAGTCTGCGCGAATACCATAATATGACCCAGTCGCGAAGAAGCACACTTGATATTAATCAGAACTTGAAAATGAAGCTGAAGGGTTTAAGCCTCATTGTTTGTATTAAAGTACATAAATAAAAGATAGCTATTTGCTTTTCTTACTGCTGCTGTGGAGAAAAAGCACAAGAGGTATTTGAGAAAGCACAAGAGCAATGATGAGGGCACCAGGAGGCACTCCTACTTAGCTCTCAGGTGGAGTTTCAGAAGTGCTTTGAGTGCATGGGTCTGGATGTGTGTGTGTGTGTGTGTGTGTGTGTGTGATTTGAGTTCTTGAGACTCCTTCCAGACTCCATAGTGGAAAACAACCCTTGGTGACCGCGCACGTGCTTTGACCAACCACACACACAGACACACACACAGACACACACACACACACACACACACACACACACACACACACACACACACACACACACACACACACCAATCCATGCATGCACGCTCGCTCACATCCACCCTCACTTACACACACTCACACACACTTGCACAAACAAACAAAACAGCTGTGCGGGTGGGCCTTCTCATTCGTCCTGCTTGTTTTCCTTTTGATTGAGGGAAGTTGCATTGCGGTGCGGCTCTCGATCTGTGTCTGAGAGGGTGTGTGTGCCATGTGGATCCGTTCTCAGTGTCCACTCGGCACTGGGACTAATTTGCATTCCTTTGTGCGTGAATAAAGGACACCTATTCTGAGGACAGAGTTTACCAGCTGCCATCCAGGACTAGTCCTTATTAGAGCCCTGCTGTTCCTCTGAGAACGCCAGCACATGTTCAACATGTGCTGCCTCTCACACACATGCACGCGCGCCTACACACACACACACACACACACACACACACACACACACACGCACTCAAGGACGCGTGCGGTCATAATCTATTCATAATCTATTCATAAACAAATGAACACACACCAACACAGATGCACAAAAAGAAACAAAGGGACACACATTTTACACACAGACACGTGCACAGGATCCAAGCAATGATTAACAACACCAGTAGTAATATTCTGCAAGCATCAATGAAAGGGCAAAGGTCACCATTGCTGATTTCTCTCAATCCTTACGTGATCCTGTTCCTGTTCTTCACGTGGATATTCAAGTTATCTGGTCATAACTGAGTTAGAATACCTCAGTAAACTTTCACTGACCCGTGAAACCTGTTACAACCCCATAAAATCATAAATACAGGGGTTTCAATGAGAAAATTACCCTTTTCTTCATTTCTGAAAGAAATGACATTTTGCAGTGTGTTTTTTTTTACATTCACATGGAAGGTAAGCTGAACAAAAAAATGAAAATGGATGATTGAATTAATATAAAATATATAAAATCTAAAAATATATATATAAAATACATTATGCACAGTATATGAAGAGAATCCATGCAACTGTGAAGCCTCAAAAGAACTTAACCTTTCATTTCTACTTTCACGGCCTTACACAGCTGAGCCTTGCAGACTATGGTCTGAGTCAGTGAAAGCCAGAGCAGCAAACATTAAGAAGCTAGACATTTTTCATTTAATCACCAAGATGGCTTTACAGTACAGTGTCTTGGGTTTAAGTATGATTAAAAAAAAGAAAAAAGAACAGGTTTGAATTAAAAACCTTTGGTTTTATTGATGTGTGTTTGTATGTTTACTGTTGCCCTCTTTGCAGGATCCATAATGCAGTGGGGTGCCATAGATGGAGCAATAGATGAATTGGTGCAGTCTGGCTCTCTTCTGCTGGTAGCATGGTGACTTAAACGCTCGGCTTGAATGAATAGTTTGTTTGTGTGTGTGTGTGTTTGTGTGTGTGTGTATGTGTGTGTGTGTGTGTGTGTGTGTGTGTGTGTGTGTGGTTGCATACATGCGTGTGTGAGGTAGGAAAATGCACACGGGGAGGCTAGTGGTCTGGGTGGCATGTGTTCTTGGACCTCCTGATTTTTCCCCTTAGGACTCAAATCAGATCCTCGGGCAGTAACAGGCATCTGTTCAGTAGAACCGCTCTAAAGCATCTGTGACCCCTCTCTTTTACCTAACACACACACACACACGCATACACACACACACACACACACACACACACACACACACACACACACACACACACACACACACACACACACACACACACACACACACACACACACACACAGAGAGAGAGACATAGAAATTAAACAATTGACAGATTGAATGGCATAGAGACATATTAGAAAATATATGAAAATATATGCACACATGTAAAAAGGTCACTCCCCTCAAGGAAGGTACTGCACTTTAGCATTACTTTGCAGTACTGTACATGCTGCCTCTACAAGAAGTCCTGTGTGTGCGTTCGAGCCATTCAATTGTGTCTGATATCCCTGCTTTTGTTTTTTTGCGTCATTTTTTAAAGGTGCTACATGTAGCATTTAACACAATATCAAATACCACATTAATTTTGAGACAGTAGATTATTTGCCGTAAACAAATGAGATAAGCACTGAGAAGATCGGTATTGTCTCTACAGGCCTCTACATGTTGTGTGCCACTGGGTCAGATTTGAGTGCTTTACAAGTCAGGCACAAATCAGATTGACTTTGCAATTAATTTCCCAACTTTTTTTTCACTGCTATTTCTGCTATTCTAACATCATAGGTTCAACTCCAACATTATCTTATCTCTTCATTGTCATAATGCATGTAGAGGGCTTTCAAGTGACGTAACACACCCTCTGGTGGCCATAGTCCTCAGTTCTTGGGAACTAGATAGATAGATTTAGTGTTTAGATAATGTCAGCTTGTTAACTTGCTAACTGTAGTCAGCTACCTATCACTATGTTGTTGTAAACACATCTCATTTGTGTACAAGCTAACATATCTCGTAGAAATTAAATTAAATTCTAAATTCTAAATTCGCCTGCTCGGGCGAACTGTGCCACGGTAACATACATTTGGAAAGAAATGTACTCAGAGTATTCACCTTTATTTGAAACATTACTGAACTGACCTACATCCACAACACATATTTTTCAGGTATCTATCTTTTTCTAGCCTGGTTATATATTTAGCCATTATTTGTCCACAGCCAGTTGTCCAATGTACCTCCATGACGGCACCACATAGCAGCTACTGGCTGGTATTCATATATGAATAGAGAGAGTACAAGCATCAAGCAGTGATTGATAGCAGCGGTCTCTAACTAGACAAAGGGTGCGCTATCTTATAAAGGGTGGCAAAAACAAATCCATATATGGGCAAGGAAGAGGCAACATATGAGGATATGGTAAAGTGGGAAGGCATAGTAAGTGTGACTCCACTGTGCGATACAAAGAGATAGTATAGAGTGAGGAAAGGAAAAGTGTATACTGTGTACAAAGAAGAATAAGCTACAGTATGAAGGTTCTGTTATTGGCTGTCGTTACAGAGCTCATTTCTGATTGGCCATAGAATGCATTCTGTTATTTCTGAATAACAAAACACTGTTTCAAATTTTCAAATCAAATTAACTGGCGACACCTCGCCAAAAAGACATTTCACTTTTGGTTACGGAAGACAAACCCTCAGCTATTAGGTTATGAACATGGAGAATTCCAGAAGTCCAGTATTATTATTAATTTATTTGGAGAGCAGGAACTTTTGATTGCTGGTTAGTAGGCTTAACAATCTCATCAAATTAGTTTATGTTGCTTTGGTTACTGCTATGTTTTCTGCTACAGTGTAGCCCATGGATGCTAGCTACGTACGTTTCCATGGTTACAGTCATGCTACAGTGTAGCCATGGAGGTTATCTACAGACGTTTCCATGGTTACAGTTCTGCTACAGTGTAGCCATGGATGCTAGCTACAGATGTTTCTATTGTTATACACACAAAGAATAAGTGGTTCTACATAGAACCTTTAAGGGTTCTATAGCTTGGTACATATTTGGCACCCTCAAAAGGTTCTATATAATAATAATAATAATAATAATAATAATAATAATAATTCTACAGAATTACGTGATATGAAGTTAATTTAACTACTACTAATTTAAATAAAATAACCAATAACCTATAATATTTAAAACTTCAATGACATACATTAAGCCCTTTGCCACTACCATCAATTGTAGACTGAAGAAAAAGAAGAGAGGGAGAGAGAGTTTCAAATTGACTGTATTGATCATGTATTGCACCTAAAACATTACTGTACACAAATAGTAGGCTACATTACACAATTTAAAATATTACAGTGAACAAAACATTCCATGCACACAGTTATTAAAATACAGTATATCAGCACCACATATAAAATTAAAATTAAAATTTCAGTTAAGATTTTAAATATCACTGGGCAATCCTCAACATTTGAAATTACCAACAAATGTTAGAATAGAGTGACAGATTAAAATCAACCAGCAAAAACAAAAGAACAGTAAGCTAAAGTTTTTTAATCTTGGCAAACACTTTCTTGAAAATTACTATTTACATCAATTCCATCATTCACTGTGAAAGATGATTGTACATTCTGATCACCGGAATAGACACTTTTCTTACCATTTCCTTGTTTGAAAAAATAATGTTCTATAAATGACAGTGTGTGTTTCATTTAGGTACTCCATACGAAACAGGAAATACACCTCAAGCAGACACTGCAGAGCCTGTGGCATCCATTTCTCCACTTGTGATGGCGACTCCATCCATCTTTATGGATGCTTTCAAAGCAAGGAGGGGATTCCCTGCATCATAGAAGATGATGGTTGGGAATGAGCTTGTTGGTTCCTATGGAAAAGAAACATATGTAAGGAACCTCCTGATATAATTCAAGCTATAGGTAATTGACAATACAACAAAATGTCAATGACAATGTGAAGATTCAACATATACCTCATCTAAACAGTAAAGGAACTTGGAGCTCTCCTTGAATAGGGCAGGCAGAATCAGGATTGCTGCGCTCCTTTGCAGGTCTGAAATTTCAGAAACAAATAAATGATCTCTGCATAAAACCATGTAGTTTTATGAATACAATTGTGTGTGTGTGTGAGAGTACAAGTGTATGATGTATGATAAGATGTAACATGCCATCTTTGTTAGCCTCAGTTCCCAGCAGGCTTGACAGGAGGCCCCTCTCAGTCCCACTACGAGCCACCCTTATGATGTTGGGTGTCATCACATTGAGAGCATCTTGAAGATTTAGCTCCAAGCCCTGGCCAAAACACAACCTTATTTCATGATGCATCTGCAACAAACACAAACAATAAGTACAACATTAAAAAATTGTGGTTACCAAGGTTATTTCAAGTGAACCAAAATTAGACTAAAGCTAAGCATGATAATACATTGTGGTAAACTGTGATAAAAACATAAAGTATACTTATAAATAAGTAAAATACAAGTGTAGTTGTATATAAACCAAATTAATTGGAAATTAAAATCATAACCCCCTGAATAGAGTGCTAAAAACGAGATATCTGTAACCACATGTTCTATCACCAAGCTAACTATCTAACTTAGTTTGGAATTAGGTTAACTGACAACTGTCAGACGTTGTACCCACCTTTGGTTCGTTGGAAACGAAGAGAACTATCGCGGTCAGTTCTCCAGTTGACAGTTGACACTGAACTGTCCTCGCTCGTGAACATTCTGTGAAGACAGTGGCTTGCGTTCACAGTGAAAACACTGCAAGTTTGTGGTTTGTGCTTTTTTAAAAAAAAGAAAAGGTTCTTTGTTGTTTTACTGAATGTTTATAGAACCTTTTTAGACAAATGGTTCTTTGGTAGAGGATATAGAACCTTAGGGTTCTATATAGAACGTTGATGTTTTATATAGAACCCTAATGAACCCTTTTTTTCTGACAGTGTAACTCTGCTACAGTCTAGCCATGGATGCTAGCTAAAGAGGTTTCTATGGTTACAGTTCTGCTAGTAGCTGTGTAATAAGTGAGATAATGTTATCATTATCATCATCACATGTTGTCATTATTGCATTATTGCGATATAAGCTGTACTCATCCTTCTTCTTAGTCAATCCCAGGGAGGGATAATCTTGAGAAACATAAAATGCCACCTTTACATAAACATAAAGTACCACATTTAACACGGAAATGTTTCAAAGTGTATGACGTGGCTCTTAACTACCCCTGCTGAACATCATTAGTGGCTTGTAAATGCAGATAGTCTTGATTAGCTTGGGTTGTGAAGTGCCACACTAGGAAGTCTATTAATGTCACGACTTGCTGCCCACTCCTCTGGATGTGAATAGCTATTTGATGAGGGGATGATTTGGAGTTTTAAAAAGAGAAACTAATGGTGCAATATGTGGTAATTACAACTGCCGGTGTAGATGACCAGGGTGGCCTCGGCTTGAATACCTAATCATTAAGCAGGGAGGAAAAAATAGCCATTTCGCTCAGAAATTACAGTTAACAAACACGGTGCTCTTACTCTGCCCGTCTGAATGGAAGGACTATCAGCTTGTAATACTGTGGATTTAAAACATACACTTTTATCCCTCTTGTGTTTATGTCTCTATGTAGGGTGGATGAAGTGGTCGCTGATATTCAGGTCCGTGCAGCGTGTTTTTCAGCCACTAACGTTAAGGTTTCCTTTACGCCTTCCTTTTCACCAGTTCTCTTTTTATCTATTTTGCATTAATTGCATCTGGCTACATTGTTTATCTGTTGAATAGAGAGTTAGCATGATGCCCAACAAGCGGGGAGTGACAATGGCACTTCAGCAATGTTCACGCGCAAGCTAACACTCAAGTACACTTCTGAGCTGTTGCAAAGTGCAGTTTTTAGTGCTTAATCAAAAATCTATTTAAAAATGAAAGCTATGGTAATTCTGTTTTGTATTATTTGACAAACCATTGTTGGTTTAGACGTTGGCTGCAGATGGCAAAAGAAGATATGGAGTAAGACACTAACAGAGTGGAATAGAATGAGTATAAGAAAATAACAAACAAAAAAAAAGGAATGTCTTTGCCTGAATTGCCTGCAGATTGATCAAATTCCCTAACATGAAGGGTATTGAATTGACTCTTTTTTGTTTTTAAACTGTTTCCATGTTTCAGTCAATTTAATGGATGTTTTGGAGGTCAGTGAGAATGGTAGGCGAGGGCAAGCCACTATATTTATATATACGAGGTTGGGACCGGAGTCCATAGAGTACATAGGCAACCTTGACCAACCGTTAGACCTGCAAATGTTAAAAGAACACGTTGTATTACTGAAGGCTTTTTTTCACACACACTTGGGAGAGCAGAAGAGAAGGATGCAAGTCATCAAATAAAAGATTTAAAAACTGGCTGGATGGGAGGCAGTGAAAACGAGAGTTTTACCTTGTGGCAACACCCCACTGTACAGGTTGTGATCCCTCAAGACAAATTTCCTTTAATTGCAAAAATCTTTGAACCACCACTAAAATGAACGCAAATGAAAGGTAGTCCTCATTGACCAACACATACTCTTCTATTCATGAGCAAAGGGGTGGTATGGGACTGTTTTTTTCCACCATTACGCCGATTGTGGGCTCCTCATAGCTGAGAGAGGGGCTATGTGATTGGGTATGACCGCTGTCACAATACAGACAACGGAAAGGCTTGGTGAAAAAAAAAGTAATTTTCCCCCTTCCGTGGAGCTGCAGCGGGAAAAAACGAGCCCAGCAGAATTATTTGCCCGCAACTACTAGAGCTTGTGGTAATTACTATAATGATGTCTTCAAGTCAAGGCAGGGCCAGTGCCACGATCACTCAGAAGCTGATCAGAAAATAAAATTTCAGGGGGCACATAAGGCAGGCACAATCATCTCATTAATACACGCTAAATAGGACAGAGAGCCTTTTGGGCCTTTTTTTTCTTACTAATATGAAGCGAGGCAGACAGATATTTTGTTTTTGTGTATATTTCAGAACTGATGTTGAGGCTGTGTATTGCAACGTGCTGAAAATGATCAAAATAAAACAGTATCACACAGTGACACATTCTGATGCCTTGTAACTTATACGATCGCCAATGTTACAGTCATACACTATAATAAAAGACCACAAATAGATATGATTGGAGCAAAGAACTTTGTGGCAACGGGCAAACAGATGGAGAGCAAGTATGGAAGACGGAACATGTAGAAACTAGGCTATCGCATAGGAAACGGTAAACAACAACGATACTCTGCGAGAAGAAAATGTCTTTGTGACTCCGTGACTGGCCACGGGACGACGCGGCGGACGTGCGAGGATGGTAGGCCGCTGATGTGCACAGATGCTTCCCCTCACATCCACAAGCATGTGACCGTAGTCACTGGTTTGCCCTTTGCCTGGCATCCGGCTCTACGCCTGGCTCGCCTCTCGGGGTCCCTCCGCATTACTACACACAGCGCCGTTTGATTCTGATACGTCCTGAAAGCCACGGGGACATACGTAGCTGTAACAACATCAATGCGCTTCGCCAGGTTTTCAAGTCGGGGACACATCTTATTATAATTACTACCTACGTATTATTTATTTTGCTCCAGAGAGACAAATCGTCATGGTGCTCCTTGGACTCTCGTTTTTGTAGGTTTTCTCTCCTCCCTACTGTCCTCCTTTCCTGTCCTGGGAGAGAGAGGGGACCACAGTTGGAGGAGGAGGAGGAGGAGGAGGAGGGGGGGGGGCGGCATGATCTGCAAATCATTTATTTACATTTGGCATCTGCATAATGAGGCAGGGAGCCAATGGGAAGCCCTGGCCGGCTGGAGACAGGGTGGCATGCCTTCAGTTTTAATGGGCACGCCGAGGAAACTTCCAATCCTTCTTGACATTTCTCATAGCGAAATAAACGTGCTCTGGGTCAGAGTGTCTATTAGGAAAATAAGAGACGAACAAGTCAATTATACTTCAATGACTGCATAGCCAGGGGACCTCATTAACATGATCAGGGAGGTCCGTGCTGCAGCAGCCCTCTCCGGTGTGTAGCTCCTGATTACGTTGTGGCAGAATGACATGGCCTTTTCCCCTGATCTGTGTGGAGGAAGGAAAGAGAGACGGAAATATATTCAAACATACATAAGCAAGCACAAACACGCGACGCGCAAAGACACCCATAACATGCATGCACATAAACGCACAGATGCATGCACATTCACAGGCACATACACATACAACACACACACACACACACACACACGCACAGCAGACATCGCCAGGACGTAGTGTCTAGCCAGCCAGCCAGAAATTGTTGACACATTCAAAAAAAAAGTGAGAGGCGCACTCCATCAGTGGTTTGCGGGGAGGGGTTTTTAAAGTGGATGCTTTGGGAAAACATTTGTGGCAGGGGATGTGGCGAGCTGTCACGCACAGCCTGGACGCGTGGCCTTGGGTTGCAAGTGGAGGGCGCACGGGGGGTTTGTGGGCTGAGGCGGAGGCGCGGGTTAAAAAAAGCAGAGCCTGGGGTTTGGTGGGCGGAGTGGAGTGGAGCATGTCTTTTTTTTTTTTTTCTCCCCCTTTTCCCTCTCTGCTGGCTTGTTTTCTCAGCGAGGACACTGCGATCTGTTGACGTTGATGGGATGAGTGCAGACAGGGTACAGGGAGCATGGCTTGTCTTTCCTAGTGCTTGCATAGTGTGCATCATATCCAGCCACTGCTTGGCTAAGGCTCTAATTAATTCCTGTAAGTGCCTATCTGGACCAGTGGGAATTGATCAGCAGTCGTCTTATCAGCAGACAAAAGTTCGAACTACCACTTTTTGACTCGATGAAAAAACATTCAGCCATGTAACATTTATCACGATGCAACCATTACTATACCGCTTATTACTCTTTTTGTTTTAGCAAATTCTTCTTTTTGAAAGAGAAAAATGGGATTAAATGGTTAAAAAATAGAATATTGTTCAATAATTCAATACCATTGATGATAATTTGAGGATTTTAGAATACTACCTGTAATGAATGCAGCTGCAGAGAAAGTTAAAGGTTCACTGACGGTCTTCTACAAAATGCTATCGACGTCTTTTCCAGTTTTGGCAGATAAATGCTGGAATGTTTATGCGTCTCTTATACAGCTGGAAACAAAATCATCTCATGGTAATCACGAGAAGCTATGAATTTGCCCTTTGACACCCGCCGATACCCACGAACTGACTCATTGACGCATTTTGATTCACTGTCATCCTTTGATTTGCTTCCTTTTTCGTTTTTCTGTGTGACGGCCACAGAAGAAGGGAGGCGGACGAGACAGTAACGAGGCTTTGTCCACAGGCACACCAAGCAGGCACAAAGGCATCCCACTAGGAGAGGTCCTGGACATATCCGCTCACATACCTCCCTCATTGCTCTCTGAAACATGAATGATTTGATTATTTGATGACAGCTTATTTCCTAAATTTGTTTCGGCACCATATGTGTCTAATGCGCGACTCGCCCCCACGCCCCCCTCCATACGAATGCCTCGCCCTGGGGTCTATGAAAGGGCCATTGCAGTTCCCATACCTGGAGGGATGATTGGCTTGTGAGCTCAGACACGCAATGCCGCACTGTGCAAAAGCGCATCGAACCGAAATCAAGTGCATGTTCAAGGAAGAATCTTTTTTATTGCCGTCCCTCCCTCTCTCTTTGTTTTTTATTAGGAATTAATAATGCTGCTTGAGGCTACATGTGCAGTTTTTGAATATCTTGGCCTCAGCAAACCACATCAAGCAGGATAAAGGCACGCAAAGCATTTTCTTTCGTTATTTCGTTATCGTATTATTTGTTCTTGCAGAATTGGTTCCCTAGTCATGTCCATTGCAGGAATTTTAAAACACGCTTCACAATTCCAACAAACTTTAACCAGCTTTGCAACCAGTGTCAGCAATTGGTTCTTTTGTGGATCGGACCATGTGACAGTGATGCCCTGATGATAAAATTGTGGCAAAATTGGGCGCCGCTTTCAACAGAATACCAAGCCTAGAACTTTGTCACTTTTCTATCAATCCTGACTCGGTCTATGAAGGAGGGAAAAAAAAGCATTGGTATGACATGTTTCAGCACTTTTGCACAAATCGTTGCTATTGTATTTTTGTACAATAGCAAAGTCATCTGCTTGACACCACGAGTAGAAAACAAGAAAATACATTTTCTTCATTTTTCAATGAGTGAGATTGCTATTGTAGGAAGAGCAGATTCTGAAAAGTCGGAATGAATAACAAATAACTCATAAATGATGAAAAAAAAAAATCTGAGATCTAGGTTTGTCAAATTTTATTGTATTTATTTTCTGTGCACCATAACGCATACAGTAAGAAATACTACCCTGACCCTTCCTCTTAGCTCTTGTTTATATTCTTCACTTATTTGTCTCATCTGTTTAAATAAAAAGTAGGTAGCTAACTTATTGCAGATTTACCTTTTACCTTACCTACTCTTAGATGCTTGTTTAGGAAGGAAATGCACTTACAATGTCTGGTGACTAGTAGTTCTCTTGTCTACCTATGTTGAATGCACTTATTGTGAGTCACTTTGGATAAGAGGGTCTGCTAAATGCCTCCAATGTAATGTAATATAGTTGCACAAATATCTGACATTTTTTGCACATCACAAATTGCAACTTTTATCTGTTCTATATCATCTTTCAAGATTACCATTATCTCATTCTTATTCTTATTCTTATTATAATTATCATTGTTTAGCCATTGTAGCGTCAGAAAATCAAACCATCATATTCAGATGATGCAATCATAATAATCATCAGATCATAATAAAAATACTGTTTCCTTTACTCAAGTCTAGAGAGCGAGCGTCTCCCCCCCCGGGGGCTGGGCTTCTGCGGTCGCGGGTGATGAACTCTACACTTCAGGATTCTAGAGGTCAGGACACCGAGGCCACGGAGTCACTAACGAGCGGCCCTGCCCCGCTTTCATTCACACCTCACACGAGGAAGAACCTGACGGCTCGCCATTAAGTGTCGCGCTGCTGCAGGAATGTCAAATTAATTGTCAAAAGAAATACAGACTCTTATTAATGCGCTGACCCTTACAATTTAAACGTTGCTAGAAAAGTGATGCCAGTGACCTCAGGAACAGTCAGACTCATGAAAACGCATTCATCCCTATTGAAGCGTGCCATACACTGGAGGGAATTGTGTATTGGTATGGGCAAATTGCCTCAAGGATTAAGAAATTGCAAGGCTAATAGGCTATTTTTTCGCTCTCTCAAAGAACTTTTCCAACAATTGAAATATACTGGCCTTGCTAATTCTGCACTTTTAAATGAAATCAATTCATGAGCTATGAAGGAGGGCACGCTGCGGTCTTCCGATACAAGTCTTCCTTTATCTAACTGCAAATGATGCACACCGCCGCTTCAAGGTTTGTGCCACAGCTAAATTTAAGGGCAAACGAAAGGGTACTTTTGACCACAGCCACGGATTTCACTGAACTTCCACTACATTTACTTTGTGGGTGACAGAGTAAAAGTCAGATGTTTCTGAAAAAGATTGCGAGCCTGTGTGTGTGTGTGTGTGTGTGTGTGTGTGCAAACTCTGTCTCTGTCTCTGAGTAAAGCTGTCTGGTCCAGATTCTTTCTGGCCATTTAGCTTGGGTAATGGCCTCTCTGCACACTTCTCTCCACAGCCCGACATGCCCTAACATAAACATTTAGTCCTGCCTCCCCGGCCCCACCCTTCAGAGGAGACAGGACAAGCTCTTTAATTGATATACTGTGCATCCCAAAGCTCTCCACTCCCACACCCAAAAGCCTTTTACATTTCGGAGGAGGAGGAAACTGGCGAACTGGTGTAAATAGAAGAACAAAGGGCTTGCGGCAGAGAGAAGGATTAGCCGTCCCCTCTGTGTTGCTGGTGTCATGCTGGATGTCCCTGCTCTCCCTCAGATCTCTGCTGGGAAGATGTCTCCGGATGCGCCCCCCGACAAGAAACACAGTTACGGTTGGTTTCATTCCTTCTCCTCACCAAGGTGGATGCAAAACAAAAAGCGCAAGCGCCATTTGTCTTTAAAAAAAACAACCACACACACACTTAAAATAGCGTTAAGGAGGCGGAGCGCTTCATCAGCCTGGTTGTTCGTTTGACATTTGAGAAATAAACAACGTCGGCAGAGGAAAGTCAGACGTACCAAAGTACCAAGTACCAAAATCACCAGCAGGAATGAATCTGCTGCCTTTTTTTTTTTTTTTGACAGGAGATCTTCATTTGGATGATCGGCCTGTTCACATCTATCAGACAGGGCTTATTACTGTGGGGAGCTGAAGCATATAACATTCATCTCTTCAATAACCTTTGAGCCATACGAAAGCTGTTAGGTTAGGTACAGGGAGCAGCACAAGCGCCACTATGCTCTCTCGCGGCTGGTTGCCGTACCCTCCGTCGACAGACACTTTTGTATCTGTGTGTGTGTGTGTGTGTGTGTGTGTGTGTGTGTGTGTGTGTGCTCGTGTTTGGGTGTGTGTTTATGTGTAATCGGTTGTTGGTTAAAGTCTGCAACTTGCAAAGGCGTGTCTGGCCTGAAATCTGATTATCCAATCCCAGAAAAAGCAGAGCTGTGAGGGAAGGAATGAGGAATTCAATGTATTTCAAAGTTATTCAATCTTCCAATTATACTGTATGTGTATAGGATATAATTGTACATGTATAGGATTGCGGCTTTGGGTGTGAGCAACGAGGAAGTTGAGTGTTACATTGAAATTATGATCAAGAAACAGTAAATCTCTTTATTAGTTTGGCATTCATAAGGATTTTTGACAAGAGAGTTTTTAGTTACTTCCAAAAGTGATAGAATCCGGTTATGTTTTCCATTTAGTGTAGCGGGCTAACATTAATGGACACCTTAGCATTGTTTGTGGCTGGTAATAGCCCTTCTGAAACAGGGCAGAGTTTAAATAACCGTGGTCTCGTGCAGTGGAGCGTCATACCTCCAACGCGCAATAGCCGCCTCAACACGAGTCTGCGTGCTATCAAGGTCATCCCATATAAGGTTTTTCGGGTCACGCCACTGCCAGTGTGCATGGAGTGATTCTAGGTTGTGTATTATGTGTGCATTAAAAACGTGTATATCAATGGCATCAGGGCAAACGGCAGCAAACTCCGCAAATAAACACCAGCCTCCAACTAATACTAAAGACTATGTACAGCCGGTCTAAATGACAGTCTTGCCCAGGTATTTTGGTGTAAATTTAAATGAACTCACCCTAATAATCAGGTAATGAATCAAATGCTTTACTAAATATATACCCTTCTCCAAATAGACAGTAGGGCTGTTCGTTTTTATGGTATTTTAAAAATATCACCTGAGCCAGTGGAGTTTGTCTTCATCATTCAGGTTTGAACGCTCAACATGATTCCTCTTTTTTTGGGGGGGGCTGCACTAAATCTCTCCTCAACACACAATCATAAAGTTAATGATACAAGTTTGATTAAATACTCATTCGGTTGAATCGGTTTGGCCGTGTTTAGTTCTAGTCCAGTGACATGGATGGCAGATGGTAGCTCAGGCATTCGACAGCGTGATCCTTGCCTCATTATTTCCTTTATTGCTCCGGTCTACCTGTATTTCCCTTCAAAACCCTCTGGGGGTGGGGGGGGCGTCGAGGTGGCTTGGGTACCATGTAATCACGCCATCCTAGGTTTTCAGGTTGCGATAGATGTGTCTACAGCATGATTACATTTTCAGAAGATTCTAGAGCGTTATCACTCTGATGTGCTTGTGTGTGTTGCAAGATGGTGAGAGGTCTGCCCCCATCAGTCCTAAAAATCCATTCGCCCCCTGAAGGATTTAATAGGTTACAGTGTGAGGACGCTCATTTGAAGCTCAAGGCCTGGTATCACTATCACACTTCCCCATGTGCTGGCTAATTGACCATAATTACCATTTGAACTGGTCAGCAATTTACTTTTAATTTGTTCTTTTTTTTCAATTCGCCTTCATTCACTTTGCTCCATATAGCTAGATGTAAGGGAAGGGCCTGTTTGGTGTGTCATGTTCAATAAAGTGGCTTGGGACAGGACCCAATTAACATCGTGAGCTGAACCCTCAAAAAGGGGGACATGTCCTGGGGACATAATTGAAGATGACACCAGCTTTAATTTGAACAGTGTTGCCTGAGGGGCTAAGAATCCCAAATAAGTTTGTCTTGAAGGTACGGTAAACTAAGAAGCGTCTTAAATCACTAACCCTAACACCTACCTACAAATGCACTAACATGAGGAAATAGCAGGCTATTGCTATGTTTTTATTTGGGGAAATGAAACATTATGCAAGTGTTCCTAACGCACTTTAAAGATAAAGTTAACCACGTTTATAGTCCTGTCTAGCAATAGTGTGTAGTAATAGTGTAATATTTTCAATAGTTTCTGAATTGTTTCTATCACCTCTTGTAACATTGCATTTCTTAAGTGGAAAAGCGATGGAAATAGTACTAGAAGTA
Organism: Hoplostethus mediterraneus; assembly: GCA_034670385.1. Classification (NCBI taxonomy): domain Eukaryota; kingdom Metazoa; phylum Chordata; class Actinopteri; order Trachichthyiformes; family Trachichthyidae; genus Hoplostethus; species Hoplostethus mediterraneus. The sequence continues at coordinate 5,343,666 of JAXDDW010000006.1, forward strand.
CAAGGTGCAAAAATATATTTAAGTAATAGAAATGATCTCATTTTAAATGTACCATCATTTTAAAGTTACTTAAAAAGTAAGTTAGTTAAAAAAACAAAACACTGACTACATAGACTAATTCAATCTATGTTGAAAACTCCTTCATTCATGCTACTACACTGATGGCTCTTTTGCTATTAGCTACCCAGCTAGCTAGCACTAACTCTTTGATACAGATGCAATTAATGATTGACCAGTTTCTGATGCAATGCTTATGGACAGCCTACAAAATGTACTCTGTAATGGGTGCAATTCAAAATGTAGCGAAGAATAATTCTTCAGTCAATATATCCCTGAGTAAAACTAAAATTACTGAAATAGAAGAAAAATACTCAGAAGTATACAAAAGGCTACTTGATTACAGTAGTGTATCTTTCACCTGGCACACACACTACCAAACACCCCGTGTAGGTCCTATTTGCCATTGCAAGACTTCTGATGACATGACAATTCAGTTACAGTAAGTGGTGAGTCCAGAAGTCGAGGTTCTGTGCTGCCAGGCCTTAAGACTACTTCATCTCATAACCCTCTTACCCTTCCACCTCTCTCTCTCTCTCTCTCTCTCTCTCTCTCTCTACCACTCTGACAGCCTCATAGCTCTTCTGTTCCTTGGTAGTGGTACGAGGATGTCTGTACTGCAGACCTTCGGATCACATTACCCAAGGCTAGTCCAGACTTAAACTTGTAACCTTATGACCCTCCAGGCCAAACTTAATGGGACACCAGAGTCCCAACCCGCCCCAACCAGCCCATCGCATTAGTGCTACTTGGACCCGATAACGTCCAAGCCCATCACAGAGGCCCTTCAGACCAAGTGGCTACAAATCTGAGGCGGCATCTCTGGGCCCGAGACCTGCCTGAGTTTACCCATGCCCGCCGGTCATGAGGCATCATTGACCAGCCTTGATGCCCCGAGGGAAGCAATAGCAGAGAGAGAGAGAGAGGATGACCGACCCAGAAAGACCAGCATGGTTGGACAGTCACATGATGACCCCCCCCCCCCCCTTTCTGTGGTCGAAGATCTGGACCATAGAACATCTGGAGAGCGTCGCCATGAACTGCAAGGGGTGTATCTTTGACTTTATAAGTGGAGCTGATCAGAATAGGAAGGGGGAGGAGGTAGAGAGAGAGAGAGAGAGAGAGAGAGAGAGAGAGAGAGAGACAGACAGACAGACAGACAGACAGACAAAGGGAGACAGACATAGAGACATAGCTGAAGAGATAGGGAGAGATGGCTGAAACTTGTTCATGTTCCAATACAGTGATTCTCAAAGGTTTCTCTAAAGCCATGGACCCCCATTGACCTTATTTCCAGGGCGGCCATTTTTAATTTACGTTACAGGGTGGGAAGCTCTACCTGTAAGATTGCCATATCTATAAAACATATAATCTATACTTAAACATATAAGTGAGGACTGATCGACCTACAGTTTTCAAATTAGCTAGAAATCTCAACTACAACTACTACAACTACAACGACTGCTTGAATTTAGCATGGGAGTTAGCTAACTTACTAGCTAGTTGGCTATTAGCTAGCTACCGGGGCTAGATGCTGGCAGCTAGGTATAGAGGGCTGGATATAGCACCTTAAAGTGTGAACCTTTGCCTGGGAATATGGGAATCATATATGGAAGATTTTGTCCCAGGGGTCCCCATATGGGAAGATTTTTGCTGTTCATTTATTAATATAGAACTGTTCTGTACAAGGGGAGATAATAATGATGAGTGTGAAACCTATTTTTATTCTTTTACTAATTGGGATAATAATCCAAATATCTGTTTTGCTACTCCCTATACTATTTCTGCTATTTCAACTACTATTTCAGCTTTTTACCTTTTTATCTCTCAAACCTTTATTGGCCTCCTGTGGCCTTGCTCTAAAGGGCATCTGGGCAACACAATGGCTGACCCTCTTTTATTTTCCTTTATTCATCCAGAGAAATTGAGCTGGGCAAGCTCGCTCTTTTCCAGCAACTCCCTGCTTCACATTCTTAGTTAACACACATTCTGCCCAGTACGTCTTGTACTGTTGGTCGCTGATTATCTCCAGTGGAGCTGCTGGAGGTTAAATAGTGGTTGTTGGAGCAGGGGGGAGTGTTTACTGTGTTTCCCACACACATGTAAACCAATGAGCTCACCCTCCCAAGCCTCCTCAATGCAGAATACAGTGTTTGAAAACAGGCTTGAGGATGGTCCTTTTTGTCTTCCTGTACCTCATGGATGTCTTCAATGATCTGAATTATCCTCATTGTCAGAACCACAGATAAACAGGCATCTCTTGAGCTGCCACCCACCAAGTGGCCCATGCCACTTACACAATTTGCCAATCTATTTGTTTGAAATTTTATCAGCATTATCAACTACTTTTCAAAAAAAAAAAAAAAATGCCACACAGGTTTGTATGTGTGGGAACATTTGGCTCATGTTTCTGCTTTTCTATACAGTAAATGTACATGCACATGTAAGTTACAGTAATCACAGCATTGTATGAAGCAATGTGAATCGGTACTAAATAACTAACTTAAACCACCATGGAGGAAAGGGCTGAAAATGTATTCAAGAGAGAGAGAGAGAGAGAGTTGAGGCTCTTTATTGCGCATGAGAGGAAACAGAGGCAGATATATGAGCCTAATCGCAAAAACCCACTTAAAGAACAGCAGTCAAAGGAATTAGGCCCATAACATCACAGCTCAGTGTAATGGAAGCCAAGAAGTTGACAGGGAACTAGTGAATTTGTGGTGGGCACTCGGCGGCTGAGATATCAGGCAAAACTTGTAGGTTGACTAGTCCTTTATCTGACTGGATTACTGTTACTTAGACCATACGCAGTCAAGTGTGAGTAATGCTAAGCTCTTTTTTTTTTTTTTTTTTGATTTACTCCCTCTCTCTTATTTTTATCTAACAGCCTGGTGGGCGGAGGAGATGATGGATGTAGACTCAGTGACCTATATGAGGGACATTTCCGAACTCATGTACATCATTTACAGGATGCTCATTTGGAACATACAGGACTATCTGTGTCTTTGATTTCAATGCCTTGAGGCTCACATGAGGGGCGCATGTAGGTCCCAATCAACCTGCGTGGCCGCAGGGTCCAGGGTGCATAGATGCATTAGTTAGTTGGTGCATGAAATGTTCAAGCTTCTCTGGTAAATCGAATACTGTACATCATCTAATGCTGTATTTCAGACAACTGATATTGTTTTATCCGTGAGCACACAATTAGCTACAGTTGGTGTTTTATTCATTTTTTAATACAGCCAAACAACATCCACCTTGAAAACAACACTGGCAGAAACACCTGCAGATTGAAAAAAAATCAGACATGTTTGAGGTTACTCCTAAACAGCACAGCGAGTGCTTTCAATATTACAACCTTTCAGATGGAACACGCTCCCACCTTTTATTATAAAAAGCTTTTCTTTTAAAAACCCACTTTCCTATTCATTCGCGTTGCCATTGTGAGACAACATGGTGATCCTAGCCTGTGTTTTCAATTAGGGTACTGGCTGTTTACAGGTATTGTGCTGGAGCTGTTGGGCCAGCATAGCCTGGCCTCCAGGCCATTGTGCCTGTCGACAATGGATAATGAGCTATCTGCCCTTGTGCAGCCAGTAGAAAGACAGACAATGTACCAATCACACACACACACTACAACTTCACTAAGACAGGGACAAACACACACACACACACACACACACACACACACACACACACACACTTGTATGCATGCACACGCAAAACACTTTCCCCGTGAACCTTGGAAAACCAATACTGAAATACTAATCCTATGACAAAAAACAGTCAGTGTTTGTCCTCTGTCTTTATTTTTTTTTTTTACATCAAATAACCAGACCTGGACTTCTTCCTTAGACCATTTACATGGAGATTTGGGTTTGGACGGGAGGAAAGGAAAGGGAGCTTTCAACTCAAGGTCAAGAGCTTGATCAAGTGCTCCTCACGGGGCCCATAAAGACGTTCAATGACCAGCACAACAGCTGTGTATTTTCACCAACCTCTGGGACATTCAAATGCTTATTTTAGGGTATATGTTTGAGGATCATAACCTTTGAAAACCTATCAAGGCGGCCGCAGATCTCCTAGCAACCACGGCTGGCCCCATCATGGAGGTTTATTGGAGAATTGGCTGCATAGAAATAAACAGCCAAGTGGGTGTAGATCCATTCAGTAACGTTCTAAGTAAAATGGACAGATTTGTTTCCAAATGTAGGTTACTGTGACACAGAAGACCCTAAAGAGCTCTGAGTGGTAGCTCGAGAAGAGTCAGCTCAGCTAACCTGGACAAAATGTTGGTTTTTGGCTGCGTTAGCTAGCTAACTAGCCACCAGGCTAATTTAGCAAAGCAACAATGTTAATGTTAATATACAGCTTCTAGACGCTACCAATACTAGCTACTATTAGATATTAGATATATGTTAGCTAGTGTGTAAATCTGATGTGACCGCGATTTTCCCAAATCAAGTATGGACACTGGTCGGATTTCCAGAGAAAGCTAGACTCGCCTCTTTACCGCCCCCACCCCACACTCAGAAGACATTTAGTTTAGATGTTTGTTATTGTAAGTCACTTTAGATAGAAGCGTCTGCTAATTGATATTACTGATATTACCGTACATCATTTCGGGGTTTTGAACTCCTCGGAATTCAAACCTCTCGATGCCATTTTGGGGCCGCTAACCTAGTGCACCTTTAAGTGAAACCTTTGTAATACCAGCCAGTTTCATAGTGTAATGTAGAGTGAGATTACTGCAAAGCAATTCCTATCTGAGTTGAGTGCGTCAGAGAAAAACACTGCGGGTGCATTCAGTTTCCCACCTTCACAAACTGAAAGGAATTGGCCTCCCAGTGTTCAGCCTAGTTTGAAATACACAAAACGTTTCCGCCATTCAGCCCGGCAACCTTTGCACCGGATAATCAATACCGGGCATGCTATTGACACGGTATTAGTCAGGTGGACAAACTCAGGCGGCCCCTTGAGCAGGTAAGGAGATAACACAGCAGGCGGATTTACGCAAAGTGATGCAAAGAAAGGACCGCTGCACTCGCCGCCGCCACATCAAAGGAAACCAGGTTAATAACCGGGCATGGAGAGCACTGGAGGCTGCATTACCATCACATACACCCCACGCTATGCTCATTGACAATCAACAACACACACACACACACACACACACGCCGCAACATGCGTACGCCGTGACAGATACGTACCATAAGCACACAAGCTAAGAGGAACAAAACACAAACTACATTCTGCACCCCCTAACAACCAGGAGCTGTTATCATTGCCTCTCACAATTAATTAGGCAACTTATTGAGCTCAAGATGCAATATGCATGCTAATGTAATGGATTCGCTCTGGTTCCAGAAAAAAAAGAGAAAATGCTTTGATGCTCACAAAAATTGGCAGTAAAATCATCGGCGGCAAAACAATCACAGAATTAATGAAGATCGGGGGAAACAATAGCAGCGGCTATTGTTTCAAACGCATGCGTGTGAATGGCCTCAAAATACATGCATGTAAATGTGATTTCAGTCAATAGTACGCCACTGTGTGTATTATTCCCCCTTATTGCTAATGCCTCCTCCACCGGTCACGAGTGCATGTGCAGTGCAGGCGGTGGGCCCTACCTTCAAAGCGTGATAGACTGCTTCTTCTGTGCGTCTTCAACCACACATGAAAGGAAACCAAAAAGGGCCACAGGATGCAGGCAAACCAACAATATCAATAAAGTCAAAGAGGCACAAACTATCTTAATGTGAATCCAGATGGGATAAAGACAGCTTGTGAATACGGGAATATGCTTTGATAGCTTAAATAGTGATCATTAAGGCTATTGTAGCTCGGCTATCCTCACTTGATAATAACAATTAACTCAAAAAAACTATAAAGGGTTACTTATTTTGAGCATGCACACGGGTGACTTTTTATTAGGAAATAGTCAAAATCAGTTCACTTAAATATTGGAAAATAGCTCATGCAGTGGAAATGTTTCCATCCAGCGTCATCAAATGATGTCTTAGGACTTGTTTGCATAACAGAGCAGAAGTGAGGGATTTAGGTCAGATGCAAATGTCTCGCTTGTCATATTTCCAGCATGTGTTGATCCATCTGGAGCTTGCAGCAGAATAATCAGCACAAGCCTGGCTAGCTTGTACCAACATTGAGAAGGCGAGGAAAGCCATGCTCAACATGCTCTGAGTTATAGGCTGAAGGCGACGCAGTGTAGCTTATATAAACTAAGTCAAATATTTCCTACAGCTGAATCATTAGACAGGCTGCACAATCTGGACCTATCACCTGTTGAAATTTGCAGTAACTCAGCATACCTACCATGCTGATGAAGAATAGCTAAACTGCTCATTATTTCAGCAAAGCAGTCTTTTTTCCAGCGCATGCCGCTGCAGGCAAGAATGTCTGCCCTCCCCGTGTTGCAGCGCAAAATTAATTAAACGCGACTTTTGGGTCGTGATCACACTTGTCATGTTGGATTTCAGCTCCGAAATCCCACGTGGAGCGCGAGGCCGCGTCTAATTATGGAAAAAGTTGTCAAGGCGTTGGCGCTCCTGCTTGGTATCTGCGCGTGGCACCCGCCCGGGAAACAACAGGCTGTCGGAAACCTGCGCCCACCACTGCCTCTCAGGCTAAAACCTGTGCGACGTGTGGGCCTCGCGAGCTGTCTGGGAAACAGAGATGTCTCAGGAGATTACCCGCAGAATCACTCATGAGAATAACGAAACGGTAAGAAGCATGCCGGGCCAGGGGGTGGTTCCTTGATAATGGCGTGTGTCCTCATCCAATCCACCACCAGTTAGGCTGGGCAGTGACTCTGGTGAGAAAATAAAGGTCACTTTGCTTTAGCAACTTGTGTTGTTTCACACCAGGAATACTGGCCCACATTTTACATGGACAGGCAATAGAGGCTATGTATGGGAAGATAAAATGGTACCTAATTAAAATGTTATTTTGCCGGTAGCCTGCTGGGTATAGTCTCTAAGTCTCCAAATGAAGAAAAAAAAGCAATTTAGCACCTATAGGCTCTTCCTTATAATGACATGTTGCTGATTTCCACCACAGCTGGGAGGTCAGAGGTCAGGGTCAGCAACACAACAACACCCCTGGAGCTGCTTGTCTTGCTCAAGGACACTTCAGCAGGGCAGATGCTTGCTGATGAAGGGCTTGATCCCAGGTCTTTCAGTCCCCTACCCTTTCAGTCCAGGAGGTCAGTAGGCAAGTGTAAATGAAATAACTGGACTACATTTTAAAAAGTCCTATATTTCTAACACCCGTTGGAGTGAGAATAAACCCAAGAAGACAGGAAAATGCATCAGGCTGAACACACAGCCTCCCAGAGAGGCAGGGATGTTTATTATGTCCATTCATCCAATACCATGCGTTTCTGAAGTGGTTCCCAATATGTTAACATTAGTATTATGATTTTTTTGTTGACAAACGAACGCAAAGTGAATGGATGCACCAGGCACAGTTACATACAGTTACAGGTTAGTTGGACATTATGGCATTTATTCAGGACTATTGTATGGTCCATATTTCACTCTGCTTCAGCACGGAACCAATTATGAGTCATTTTTTCTCAAAGGGTGTAGAAAAGATGCAGGTGGGTGGCATTCTGTTGATGTTTACAGGTTTTATGCTGTGCCGCTCAATCGATAGGTCTCCACTGTTTACACAGTATATATTATACATATATATTGCTCTTTGTGAGTGGGAACAAAGCGTAGCATGTTAGCGTGCAATGTGCTGTAGCACATCCTTGAAGTGCAAACTGCTGCAAGGGGCAGATGTTGGAACAAACCCGCTTTGTCAGAGCAGGTTCAGTTCAGCATCACCGGAGTATTTGTATGAATGTGTATTTTGCGTTGTGGATTTTTGACCAAATGCAAAAAAAATAAAATAAAGGCTACACATTAAGACTAAAACATATTTTGTCTGTAAGTCTGTAAGAGTGCTATGTAAAGGCTACCAGGGTTAGGGGAGGTCTTATGTATGCACATGAGACATACAAACAACAATACACACACACACACACACACACACACACACACACACACACACACACACGTTTGTGCACACATCCATGCATGAGAGGTGTTAATGCCACATTAGCAGATGAAAATTCATTTTTTCCTAATTGCTACGATTGATCCTGTCCTTGGAGACCAGCACGCACTGTCTTTGTATTAAAGATTTGAAAGTTTGAAGCAGAGAAATCCAGACACAATTTGAAATGTTCTCACAACTATGGTGTAATGAAGACAGAAGAAGTGTTACAGCTGTCCCCAGTTAACTTTGAAAGTATTAAATGTGGTAAAATAGCTCCCAAAAATAACTGTCCTTTGTTTCTGATCTCATGGTTGGATCCTTCTGTTTAAAAAAAAAAGGGATAGTCAGAAGTCAGAAGTGACATTTTTGGTAGACTGATGTATATTGGCTATAGTTAACATGATTTAATATGATATCATTTATTCCCCATAGCACCATCATGCTATCCACATCGTTTTTGTCCAATTTACCCCATCTCAGCTGCAGGCTATCTCCATCGGCCGTGTCTCACAAAGAAAAGCATCTGTGTGCAATTTTGAAAAATGCATGAAATATTTGAGATTTTAGTGAGTGATTCAAATGATACTACAATTTATCTAGACTGATAACAATTGTAATCTGAGAGGATTCAGTGATTTAGTAGTAGAGGCCCTTTCAACAGTCATATTGATTCACTAGTGACCAAAAGAGGCTCCTGCTGAGAATCATAGATAGAAAATGTGTTGACAAAGAGATACTGTGCTGCTGAGGTGAGGCAATGTAAGACAAATGTTTGCATCCCAGTCATGACGGTCACGATGTTGCTGGTGCCCTTTTAGACCTATCCATGACTTCTACACAAACCGTACCTTGGAGCGCCCTCTGCTGTTCCTTTGCAGCTGGTCCGCCTTTCTCACAGCCGTGCTATTTTCTAGCCTGTTCCACCTGCCCTGATACGTGAAGAGCATCAAGCAAAGGCTGTGTGAATTCATGAACTTTACAAAAAATGCAAAAAAAAATCTGTATCATTTCTGTTACTAAAGTATGAAGCAGACGTACCGGGACACTGCCAGTCAGGAACAGGAACGTCCAAAGACGGGACATACGTTGATTCTGAAGTGTGATCTGAGGCCTAGCCCGGTTTTATTTGAGCCTTGACTCATTTGAAGCACAGCTCTACTCACAAAAAGTATCAGCATCGGTCATGACTAGATTACCTGGTTGTAAAACCCAGGATAAACTAATATAGAAGAAAAGAAGGAAAGAAAATGAGTTATAAAACAAAAGTTGAGCCAACTTATGGGTCCCTGGAGGAATCAAAGTGAACTTGACTGATCCATGCTGCTGTTACACAAGACTGGTAAGGTGCAAGGAGGACAAGCGGTGGGCGGGGTGGTGGCTGGGCAGATGGGAGAGGGTTATGGGGTTAATGTCAGATGGAGGAGGGGGGGTTAGATAGACCCTCAGGGGTTCACTGATTGGCACTGATTGCAAGGTCTTAGTAAAGTGTCATTTGATGTGCAGCTGTATACAAGGTTAAAACAATGTCAGGTTACAGCTGTCAGTCACCCAGCCTGTCTGGGACCAGCAAGGTGTTACAGAGCAGGAGGTCGGGAGAGAGACACTGGCAGAGAGAGAGAGAGAGAGAGAGAGAGAGAGAGAGAGAGAGAGAGAGAGAGAGTGAGCTGCAGAGACATGGATATTAAGGAAAATATTGTATGTATTCATACAAGAACATACAGCATTTGGCACCAAAGCATGTGGGATGTGCTGGTGGCTCCTGCCTGTGATGTCATTGGTTCAAATCCAGCCTAAGACTGCCGTTCCATGTAGACTATCCAATCTCTAAATGATGCATTTTACAACCTGATTAATACATAGACTACTAAGGAAATGTTGTTGAATACTGCTGATCTGTTTACAGCCGATTGCTTGGAAAAACAAACCGACAGTTGGGTGATGTTGACATTGAGACATATTGATCAGCGTGGCAGAGCAGCAACTGCCCGAGGCTTTTGGGGATTCGGGGAGGGAGGCGAGAGCGGGAAAACCAGTGTAGAGACAAAGGGAAAGTGTGGAGCGGTGCCCAGGTCCGGTATCCTCCCAAAGCCTCGCCTGCCTGGGGCGGGACGCTACAACATTGTCTGGTCTGCTTGCTCCTCTATTGATTACAGACTGGGGTGAGCAGAGGCCCTGAAGAGCGAGGTGGAGGGCCTCACCCAGCCAGCCATCGCCTCTGGGACTGACTGTCTGGGTGGCCTAGAGTCAGTTAGCACCAGACAGACACAAAACACACTGATGGTTTCCTCTCAGCAAATCAGCTTTTATTCACTTACTGCTGCTTGCAGTGTACACCATAGAACCATAGATGTTTGTGTGTGTGTGTGTGTGCGTGTGTGTGTGCGTGTGTGTGTGTGTGTGTGTTCCAAATACCACAATCAGTGCATTAATATTAGACACTGGCATGCAAATGAAAATAATGGAGACTAATAATGTATCATGGAAAATACCGATCAAGTCTCCCAAGAGTGTATGTAAACATCAACTTTTAATAAATATTTAGATGAAAATTATTATATCACATATATATAAACATATATACGTGTGTGTGTGTGCTTTCTATGTGCTTCAATGAGACAATACAACAGATTATTACCATATTATTACCATTCATCATGAACAATTTGCCTTTTTTTTTTGCAATGTCAACAATTGACCTCTGGAGGGAGTCGGCCCACCACAAGATACATTTCATGAACACCAAGCCTCTCAGTGAATGCTGATGTAAGATCAGTATAGCCTTTCAGACCATTGAATGAGGAATGAGATGGCCAAGTGTTCAATGGACAGAACTCACAAATATTTTGTAAAACTTGAAGATTGAAGATTTAAAATAAATAAATAAAATTTTTTAAAAATCCCCAAAGATGGGTGTGTGAATGTGGGCTGGTCTTAGCAATCGTAGATCAACACTGCTACTACATTCCATTTATGGTCTTCATGGTCTGAATGCACTACACTCTCCATACAATATTCCATTCAATGCAATTTCATGCATTGCGATATATTTGCACTACCCCATAAATCAGACAATTTCTGCATACTGGGACGGGGGGGACGGGGCGAGAGTGCAAGCTCATCCAAAGCTGGAGTGCTGCGTCGGGACTTGGACGGCTGCCTCTCTCTCCACACTGTGCCCACCGGGACTCTTGCATCTGCTCAGTCTTCGGCGGAAGTGTCCGCTCAGCAGGATGTAGATGAAGGGGTTGATGCTGCTGGCGGCGTAGCTGAGGCAGACGGACAGGTAGTAGCAGGTATGGTAGGCGAGAGTCGGCCTGCGGACGGTAAGGTTGACCAGCTGCAGAACGTGGTAGGGCCCGACGCTCACCAGGAACACCGCCACCAGGACCAGGACCATTTTAGTAAGACGGATGGCACGCACACGAGGCAGGTTGGTGCTGTAGCTGGAAAGTCAGGGATGGGGAAGGGGGGGGGGTTGGAAAGATGAATGGTGGATGAAGGAGTTGGTAGATTTGTTTGTCTCACTTGTCAGAGTGCAGCGCTTTAAGAAAAGCACATCAATGGTTGTTCTTTCTTTGATGAGGCTGTTCGGCTTTGCACTGATAACCTTGCATAGTTCAGCCTCCTCATGAGAGGGGGTGGACAAGTCAATTAGAAAAGATGACAGCCTGACAGTATAAGCAAAGGCTTTTTAAAACCGCCGTTCTCCGGGACTCAGCGAAGATAAAAGGCCATGTCAATCACCCGAGGATGTTTGCTCATTTGAGATGAAAATCAGAAAGTGCATTGAGAGAATGATATTAACTTGAGCTCCAAGGTAAGTGGTGATTGACACCGTGCTACATGAGAGAAAACAAAAAGTCATCAAGAGGACTTTTTTCATACTTGAGAGGGCAAAAGCAAAATAACACACCCCTCCATAAACATGTAATGCCAACAAAAACTCAAATTTACTCAAATTTTAGTTGGGGTTTTAATACGGGCCAACTGATGCTTTAATCTCGAACACCATTACTCATCCACGTCTCACTCATTTATCCCTACTGTAGCTTACCGGCCTCGCAGGAGTCTTGCTGACCTAGATGCTGCAGGAGTGAGACAGCGCTAAGTTGATGTTTATCAAAAGTACTTAAGACTTAAGCTGCAAAAAAATGGTATATCGTGTCGAGGGAGAGACTCACCGCCGTGCATGCTTATTCTTCAGGTACATCTTCCAGGTGTAACACAGGATGAGGATGTAGCAGGTGAGGATGAGAGGCAGAGGCAGGAAAAAAGACGTGATTGTCTGATATAGCGTGTACCTGTAGGGCAGATCAGAAAGGGGGTGGTGAGTAACAAGCAGCGCATTCTTGCTTTCTGGATCAAATGCTGCACACGGGTCACTTTGCAGAGGGACATTTTTTGAAGTGTCCTTCGAAATCAAAAATAATTTCCACCTCCACTGAGACTCGAGTGATCAGACCGTCTGCTACTCGGCTGTGTAGTGGGTGCTATGTAGTGGTCGTACTTTCATCCAAGGATAAAACTCAGGATAATTGTGCAAATAGGGGACATGATTGCTCAGGCTTTCATATTTAAAGTTCCTCCCGGAAGTTAATATTGGTGTCACACACTTTCCCATCAAAGGACGTTATCTCAAAGGGTATTCTCATTCAACTGCGTTTGAAATCCCCTTGAAAATGTCTTGCAATTTGGCCGTAAGTGTTGCGGCTTGATGAAAGCTCAAAGGCACAACGATGGAGCAAAAGAGACCTGGGGTGATAAATGGCTAACCACAAGTTGCTATGACATTATCAAGAGGAATTCCTTAGCTTCAGATTCCAGGAGCCATTTATGCTGGATACTGTATAAACAAATATCAGGGCTGAAAGATGGAGACATACTGCACATGACAGATATTCTGTAACAAAAGTGGTAGCCTCAGGTAGGTCGATATGACATTGTAGTCTTGTTTTCTATCTGATGCATGAGCATTGCCCTACCAGAGAACGGCGCTGGGAGAGACCAGGTTCATAGTGCAGCTCTCCAGGCCATCGGGGAACCGGATGACTTTGGAGTGGATCCACGCGGGAAGGACCAGGATGAAGGAGCTCACCCACACAAACAGGTTGATCCCAATGGTCTTGGACTTTGTTCGGAAAGCCGTCAGACGGAACGGATGAACCACCGCCAGGTACCTGAGAGAGAGGGAGGCAGACAGGCAGGCAGAAGTAAAGAGGTACATTGGGATGTCAAGTTCATTTTTTTTTTTTTTGATCCCAAGGAGTTCTGTTGGCTATGTATAGGAAAACATGTCAAACAAAACCTTTAGGAGAAAAGTGCAAACAAAGACAAAAGTGCAAAAGAAGAGCTAGCTTGATTAAGTCAAGTCAAGCACATTTGTATAGCCCTTAATCACGGTTACATTCAAGGCCCATATTATGAAAACAATACATGATGAGACACGACACCCCCCAACCTTAAACCCTCACTGAGGACAAGGAAAAACTCCCACAAAACCTTATTAGGAAAAAAATGGAAGAAACCTTGGGAGGATCTACTCAGAGAGGGATCCCCTACTAGGATGGCCAGGCGTGCAGTAGATGACGAGTTTGGGAAAGCAGAGTATAGAGAATAAAGACAATAAGGACACATCCAGACTCTGTCACTTACTGTCACTCACACAGACAGACATGACCAACATCTTTTCAGTGCTAAAAATATCGCATAAAATACTGACAAGTTGCCACAAAAGTCATTTTCAAGAGGAACATCATCATTGTTTCATCACTCCCAAGCTTAGGGACATGCCGAGTTAAAGAAACTATGCCCAAATTAACGTTTTGCTGAGGCACTGCTGGGTGGTAATGACACAGAATCAGAATGTTTTAAAGTGCAATCACTTTTTAATTGAGGAGATGAAGTGTTGGCCGGCATTGAATTGAACTGCTGCAGAAGAGGCTCTCAAAACTGAAAGGGGTGGAAATTGAAATGCCTCTGCTCTGTTCATGTGCTGTTAAATAAAACAGATGAGTGTGTGAAGACCCGAAGGTGTTTCCAATTCCAATTTTTTCGGAAGACATTGTACATTATCTGCATAAAACACAAGGGGTGACAGTATATGTATATGATGTATATGTATATTATATATGATCATTTGTCGCGGACTTCAAAAATACACACAAAATGTTCACGACTAAAGTTTAGTACAGTCAGCTGATATCACCCAGGAAAAGAGGCTGTTTAGCCAAAGTTTGTCATCCCAATCAAAGGGAAAACAGACAGTTTATTGACTGTTTATTGATTATTTAAAAAGTGCTTCAATTTAGGGCCCTGGGATGTGGGGGCATCGTATGCATCTCTCTGCCAGTGGTTTGGCATTGGCAGCCTACAGACTGCCACTCCTTCCTGAAGGGAAGAGTCAACCAGGACAGTAATGGTGAAATTCTCCCAAATGGATGGAAATACCTTTTGCCTATCCAACACTGTCACATTCTCATGTTCAGAGAGGGAGAAGATTAGATGAACTTTACTAATCACCAAGATGGGAAATTTCACTATTATTATTCACTACAGGAAGTCTTTCTTGCCAGCCACCATTAGACTTTTTAACAAGCTCTGAGCAGACTAAATAAATCCCAAATAATGGCCTGTTCAGTGTGTGCAGTGCACTGCACCGAATACCTCCGTTAAGGTGCATGACACTCAATATGAAGTCCAAATACAGTCCTAATAAGATCCATAATAAGCTCACTGCCCCCAGCCTCCCCTCTGCCACTACCTCCAGGCTGTGCAGGCTCAGCCTAACAACGGAGCTGGCATTCGGACGGTGGGCATGTGGGTATGTTGCTCGTATGCTCATTATGGGTGTGATGACGTGCAATATAAGGCCTTCATGTGTCGCTGAGAAATTGTGCTGTTCATTACAGGACTCACTCAGGACGCATCTTTGTAATGCAGTGCAGACACTGCTGACTTGATGCGTTCTGTGACCCTTCCCCACTGCGGGAAAAAGGAAATTCCAGCAACAATCAATAAAGCTAGTAAAGCTTGTGTTTTCAGCACGTGGCCATACAAACCCTGTTCCCCATCTCTGGGACCTGCTGCTAGGATCTTGTGATGTGCAAAGTAACTCCAGCTGAATTATGCATCCATTTTTGTACCAATATTAAGCATTCTTATTCATATTCATAGTATTTAGAGCAGGGGTGTCAAACTGTGTGCCATGGAGGGCCGAGAGTATGCAAGTTTTCGTTCCAACCCAAGAATACAGCAGGTGATTTCACTGATTAGTCCCTCCTCTCTGGTTGAAGGTGTGATAATCAGTGAAATCACCAGCTGTATTCTTGGGTTGGAACGAAAACCTGCATACTCTCGGCCCTCCATGGCACACAGTTTGACACCCCTGATTTAGAGGAAAGAGAGCAAATACAAGAGTAGTGTACAAGTAAAACGAAGCAAGAGAAAATGCACAGCACAGCCAGTTTATGGCACCGAGTACACAAGTACCATTGCCCATGTCATGAGGCAGAAGCTGCTGCTTGTTTCAGTGACGGTCTTACTGATTTTGATATACACCTTTAATGATCAAAGATAATTAATTACCTCTGAACATAAAAAACGTCAGTCAAAATTAGCGAGGAGTAGAAAATGCATTCTACATTCTGTCCTCAAGCTGCTAAATGCTCATTTTAATGTTGTTACAGCTGCAACCTTTTGACCAATAAGTGAAGTGATTTTAGAATGAGGAAGTGTGTGGATTAGATAGCTGTTAGTTAAAACATTCGCTCTATTAAAGACTCATTTGATTTCATTGCTGGCTTGCAGAGAATTAAATTAACTTTTAATTCATTCTTAATTAATTACGGTAAGATGCTCTTGAGAAAGCTTAAGGCTGAAACTCACCTGTCCAGACTGACAGCTGTCATTACGGCAGCACAGGCTACCTGGTTGCAATTGTCCAGAGAGCTGATGACGGTGCACAGCGTACTCCCAAACACCCAGTGGCCACCACGCGCCCACTGGTGGATCAGGAAGGGCATGACGGTCACGTGGACCACGTCCGCTACAGCCAGGTTACAGATGTACACGTCAGGCACTGTCTTCTTTGTAGTCCTGAAACACACACACACACACACACACACACACACACACACACACACACACACGAGAGGTCTCAGCAGGACAGCTAGAGGAACTGCAGTATGACATCCAGTTTCATGTATACACGCCTACAATTCAGTGCATCAACTAGTCAGTGGCTAGCAGCTATAACTTTTTCTTACTGATGGCAGCGTTACACACTGGTGCTTTCTGATGCTCTTTGTGCTCTTTGTCCACTCTCCAGATTGACATTCATGTACACTGTTTATTGCCTATTTTGGTCTTGAATAGGACTTGATTTGCACTGGTCTATGGTCTCTTGGTCTCGACCGCCTCTGAACCTGGTGTTGACTCAAACTCGACGGTGTCTTTCCTCCCCAGTGGTTATGCATTTAAGGTCCTTACCTTACCAAATGACCTGCTTATGTTCTGCCAGCTGCAGACTTTGTACATTTAAGAACTGCATTAATAAAAAAACAAAACAAAAAAAACAATCAACTACCAACTTGGCCCAGAACTAGCGGCCCTTATCCTATGCAACCTCCATCCACAAATATGTTCTGGTCATGAGAATGACACTGACAACAGACACTAATGCAGAGCTTTGTATCTTGTCACCTTTCCTGTTCATACAGTGTGGTGCCTCCATATGTAGCTTTTGGAACAAGGTGAACAACTACCAATGCACATATACAAATCAGCACATTCTCTATAAATTCTATCTGCATCTTTAATTTGGATGTATTAATAAGGTGAATAGTGTTTTACAATGCCCGTCTACATACTTACATACTACATACATATTTTCTCTACATACAGTATGTATGACTTGCTAATGTGAATATGATGTATGTAAGTTTGTAAATTCAAATATTTTTTCCACCTTCTTCATACCATATATACTTATATATTTGGTATTTCATTTCATTCATTTCATTTTTGGTGCATTGATTTGATGTTCGCCTCATTACATTCTACTGCTGGTACTGCACACCCTCACGATGCAGTCATCCATTATTCCTCATACTTTTATTAATATATTCCTACTTGACACTATTTGTGCTGAAATTGTTCACTGCTCATTTATATAACCACCACCAATTTTCTGTATTCTTATTTAAATTCAAATTTTCTTTCCTTCTTCTGCTGTATCTGATTTTCCTGCTGGAGCGACCAGATTTCCCTACGGGGATCATTACAATTTCATTTTATCTTATCACTCATTTGTTCAGACAGATGAAATGCCTTGCAGACCAGAGTTGGAGGTCTTTTCCTGTCTGAGGCTGAGTGAGAGGCGATATTGGAGGAGACAGTAAACAGCCCAGGGGAGCGCACCCCCACCTGAGACCTCGCCGTCAGTTTAACATGAAACCGACAACCTCATGCAGGACACGCCTCCTGGCGCTGCAACAAGCCGAGAAATATTTCATGGGTGCAGAACATCTTATTGAATTACACACCTCTACCTGTCGCACACAATTGTTAATCCTTTCTCCTCTTTTCAGAAATAACGAGCCTGACCAAATCCCAAGAAAATAAAGACGTAGAATCAAAATATCCAATGCAGAGACTTGTTTGTTTACATTAAGGCCTTGGGAGAGATCTTACATACAACTTGCACTCAATATAGGGTTGCCAGATGTTCTCGAGGAATATATCTATTCATCTCGGAAAACCATTTTCCTATTCAGATATTAAATCTGAATAGGAATTAGATATTAGATATATAAATTAGATATTAAATATTAAATCTTTCTTTGATGCAATTGCAACTCATGTCCTGGTTATAAAAGGGGACTTGTCCTTATCTGAACACTGCTGCTGGTGTAGTTTCCTCAAAGACATAACCGAGGGAAATGAATTTCCAAAATCTGTGTGACACACACAACATACCGAAATGTTAGTAGGAGTACGTCAAAGGGAACCGTTCTCTGTAGCACACCAACCTATAGTTCTGATATTTGTGGATGAAGTTCATGCATTCAACAATATTCAAGAATATTCACTTGTGTGTATTTGGCCATTCTATGGTCAAAGACAATCTGAGTCAACATGTCATCGTAGGGTTAGCATGATACGGTATATGGGTGTGTAAACTAACTAAGTAAGTATATAATGGATGTAAAACAGCAATGTATCCCAGAGTTTCCCCCACCATATAACAGGTGGGGTGGGTCATCTTTTGCTTTAAGGAGCTGCCAACCCTCCTAATAGAATGTAATTACTCTGGGTTTCAATGGAGAGGTTTAGTGTGCCATGATGGTCTGAATGCTGTTTCAGAGGCTTTCCCAACCTGGTACTCCCTGTACACACATGACTGTGTGGCCAGGTACAGCTCCAACTCCATCGTGAAGTTTGCTGATGACACAGTGGTGGTGGGCCTGATCTCGGACAACGACAAGAAGGCCTACCTGGAGGAAGTTGCCAATCTGACACTCTGGTGCCAGGACAACAGCCTCCTCCTGAACGTCAGCAAAACTAAGGAGCTGATTGTGGACTTTAGGAGGGCACAACATCTACAGAGGACGTACTCACCATTGGGGATTAATGGGACGACTGTGGAGAGGGTGAGCAGGTATAAATACCTGGGAGTCCACATCTCCGAGGATCTCACATGGACTTCATACACGGACACTCTGGTGAGGAAGGCGAGGCATGCAGCGCCTTTACCACCTCAGGCAACTGAGGAAATTCAAGGTCTCCCGGAGGATCCTTCAATCCTTCTACTCTGGGGCTGTAGAGAGCATCCTGACTGGGAGCATCACTGCCTGGTTTGGCAACAGCTCCGCTCAGGACAGGAAGGCTCTGCAGAGGGTAGTGCGTTCGGCTGAACGTACTATTGGAATTACACTCCCCACCCTGCAGGACTTGTACACCAGGAGGTGCAGAACCAGAGCCTGCAGGATCATGAAGGATCCTCACCACCCCAACAACGGACTGTTTCAGCTGCTGCGGTCAGGCAAGCACCTCCGTAGTCACGCTGCTAAAACAAAGAGACTGAGACGGAGTTTCTTTCCTCAGGCCATCAGGACTGTGAACTCCGACCTCACCAGGGCCCCCACCTAGACCTACACACTGCCCCTCTTATACACACACACACACACACACACACACACACACTTAGGTTAACGAATTCACATAGTTCACACATTCCCCCATCTACCTCTTATTTTATATTTTACACTTATATTTTATATTTTATTAAGTGCTCTTATTGTACATATTGTGTGTTGCTTTATATAAGAGCTCTACTGTAATTATTGTATTTTTATATTTCTTTCGCACTGTAAATATTGTGCTGGTTTTTTTACTGTTAAATATTTTGTACCATGCCCTTTTGCACATTCCCGTGAGCATTGCCACTTTGCATTTCACTGCATGTATATGTATGTGATGAATAAAACTCTTGAACCTGAACTTGAACTTGAACCTGACAAGAAAGAAATTCAGGTTGAATCTTTTTCAGGCATGAAAATGGACAAATCAGCAGCTTCAGTACCTTCAAAAACCCATATAGTGAACCCTATAGTGTCCAAACCTGTGCAGGTTTTCATTCCACAAGGTCAGCCAGAGAGAACAACTAATTGGTGAAACCGGACGAGTTGGGTGTTCAACTGGTCCCTCCATGGGACATTGATTGGAGACCATAAATCGAATCTCCCTTGGTAATGTTGTTCCAAGTGTGTACTCTCTGTATAGACTGAGATGAAACCTGTGGGAGTCCTCTGAAGTGCCAAGAGGGCTGATTAACAGATCAACATAGTCATTAGTGATAATTCCCCCATTAATTCCCCCCACTGCTTTCTTCTCAAATCAGAGCTCTGAGTGTTGGAAAACTCATGACTTAGAAATGCTTGTGTTTTTCTTGTTTCTATTTCTAATTTACTGGATGGAGGAGAGGACATCTGAAACCAAAAACAGAAATGTTAAAACACATTTCTGTCCTCTCCTCCTCTCTTGTGCTGCCAACACAGCTGCTAGCTCTGTGTTAGAGCCCCCTGTTGTCTTCATCTTTCTTAATTTGATAATGTTCGGATGTATGTATGCCTTGATTTAATATCTTGCATCTTGCACATTGTGACATGAATTTAATTGACATATTGGGGTTGAAAAAAGCCCTATCCTCTGTTCTGCCCTATCCACCTGGTTACTGATTATTCCTCGAGCTCCCGGTGTGGAAGTGAAAAAAAACGGCAAGTGTAAGGCTTACATTTAATCTTTTCCAATATGTGAGAGTGCCCTCTATAAAACATGGTCTATTGACTGATATCCACATGGGGAAATAATATGAATTTGCGCTGTGATCTTGAGCTGGTGTGAAATGTGCTTTGTGAGAGTCCCTTTACAGTGATGGAATTATGACTTGATTCTTGATTCCTACATTGCAATTATGACCAGTGAAATGTTAAATTACTGTCCATTTAAGTAAACCAATAGCATTATAGAGACTGCGGCCGACCCATATCTCTCTCTCTGCACTTGTAGAAAATGAAAATGAATGAAATGAAAATGAAAAGAAAATTAATAAACTGCAGTGGATTTCACCCATGCATTAAGAGTCATCTCTCTGCATACAGAGTGAATGACCAGCCGAAGATGGAATAAATAGAGTTTCAGTAAACATCATAACAGCTGCATGGTTCATGAATACTGATTCAGTCTTTATATCAGTGGTAGCATAATACTTATATGGAATTGAAGACTAATAATGGTCAGTTTATTGAGTGGACATTTCAAAATAAAAGTCACCCCATGGACAAACATTACATGACATTACATAGCCAACAACATCATATTGGATGCTGAGTGCTTTGCGCATTGAGAACGGTGATGGTTAATCTGAAATGAACATCTGAACATCTTAGTATATTGCAACAATGCATTGTTTCCCTTACGAAAAATAACTATCTTAATCCTCTAAGAAAAAAAGAAATACAAATATCACAGCAAAACTACCGCAGTACCGCAGACACATTTTAAATCCCTGTAGCAATATGAAAGGAAAATTATAGTGAATAGCCCTGAATGCACTCTGAAGAAAAACCATCATGTGGAAAATTAATAATTCTTGATAAGAAAGAAAGAGGCGCACGAAGTATGAAGCCATCAAATTGTTGCTGACCCTAATTAGACACATAATTGTTGAGGTCTCGCATTTGAATTGTGCTGTGAAATCACATTTGACCAACTGCATCATTTATATATCATTCGTTCAGTCAGTCGTTGCCCAACTATGGTGAAAGATCAGCTTGCCTGGAAAGTCACATTTGGAAAAGAGCGCATTATGTGGCCCGCACGTTGGAGCGCGCTTACCTCAGGATGGTCACTAAGACGAGAATGTTGCCAACAAGCCCCGTAGAGCAGATGATCCCAATCAAAGAAGGTAGGATGGTGGTTTCCGTGAAATAGACAAAACTAAAAGAGGAATCAGAGGGATTTATCTCCTCCTCACTCCCCGATTCGTTCGGGAACGAAGACCGGTTCCAAAAAGCTGCCGTTGTCTCGTTCATGGTGGCGACGGACGCACGGCATGCAGTGAACAACAAGCAAAGGACAAAAATAACGGTCTCATGGCGTGGAGAACACCATCCTTCTTCAGATGCAATTTCTGCAAAATGACTGCACCTCTAATTACAACTCCTCTAATAAACTCTTGCACCTGCAGCAATGAGGCGCACTGGCGACTCCATGAGCATTACGCACAGATTTTGCATTAAGGCGCGCGCTCAGGGCAAAGCTTCCTTCGTATCACCAGTTTTTTTTTAGTCAGTTATTTTATAAGCAGGTCTGTCACTGACACGACAAAACATGCATGACCAAACAGACACAATTCAAAAGACACAGTCCTCACTTCAGCAAATAATGGATTTGCAATTATCACCAGCTGACATTTTATGAGTGCAACACAACCTGTTGCAACCAGACCAGTACGTCATGAAATTGAACAGCTATTCTTCACTCAATGAGGAAAGAGTATAAACAGCTCATTTCCAGTTCTGGACAATATTATCTGCATGTTATGCATATAATGTACAATATCTTCTGAAATAATTGGAAATTGAAACAACTTTCAGTCTTCACACATTCACCTATCGATTTACAACAGCACATGATCAAACTGAACTGTCTGTTCTGTGAAAATGGTGAAGAGAAAAGACCTGTCTTAGGATGTCAGAAAAACTATTATCACCAACCACGAGGCTAAAAAGCTATCTGTAGAGACCTATTGTAGAGACCAAATCAGTCTATTGTAACACAAAATGTCTAGTTTCTCCGAACCAACTACTTATCAGACCGTTCCTTGTGCTTTCCAATTGGTCAAATGAGAGTGAAACTGTATTCTTTCCAAACAGCTGAGTCGAATTGCAGCAGTGGTTTTTAGCAAGCATGCAGTAAGGAAAAGTGGGGGTTCAGCAGAAGAAGACAGAAGACAGTAAGCAAAGCTATGAAATACTCCATCCAGATGATGCATTATCCAGAGAGAGGGAAAGAGAGAGATAGATCAGTCAAACGATCTTCAAGGCTTCATTGCTATGTGCATAGAGAAATACTGAGAAACATAAGCACTTTAAAGTGGAAATAGAAAGATGGGTAAAGATAATGATAATCGTTTCAGCATCTCAGAGAGGGGAAGGAATGCCTCTCACAAGCTTTGCTGGGGATAAAAACATGCTGCATCACCTCACTGCAAATATAATAAGGCACTAAGTTTGCTTGCTGCCTTAAAATTCCAAGTTGACTGAAAGTGCAGAATAGACACTGTTTTACATTACAGTCTTTTAGCAGACGCTTTCATCCAAAGCCGACTTACAAAGGTGACCGTTGACACTATGTGGGGATCGAAACCCACGACCCTGAGGCTGAGAGTCAATCATGCTCTACTGACTGAGTTGTCCGGGCCGGAAAAAGCAAACTTCAGACTTACCAAGACACATCACCATTTTCAGACGGACAGACGTATGAACCAAACACACGAGGTGAACATTAATCCAAACTTTTTTTTATTTGACAATGAGTTTTTGGGGATGTTAGCTGGATACAGTGATAAAGTAACTCCCTTTACAGTACAATTAAAGGTAACCAGTGAAGGATTTTCTCTAAATATATCATTGTAAAATATGTGATAACAACCACAAGTGCTGCAGTCTATAGCGACTGCGAGCTATTTTCTATAAACACGCTTGTGTGCTCCCTTTATACGCAAACTACCACTCTTTTCTCTACGGGGGAGGGATATTTTTAAGGAATTAAGGCCCGAGAATTCCTAGATGAGAATAAAAGCATAAAACAAACTTTCAGTAACAGTGTCAGTCCTACCATTACAATATGTCGTCACAACTCATTTCACAGCAATATATTATCGAGAAAATTCTACACGCTGCCTCTTTTGAACCCCAACATCACTGCTGGTGATGGTATTGCACTTCAGTAGTTGCTTTGTCCCTTGGGCGCCTGAGCGTGGCCCCCTCTGTCCCTCTGTCGTCGCGTTACAGTTTGCACGACTGGACAGTCATGGTGTCCCCCGGCCAGCGGTACGAGTCCACGGCGAACTCGTCATAGTCAGTGCTGTAGATGAGCGAGCGGACGTGCGCCTCCTTGTCGGCTGGCTCCGGGCGAAGTGTTGCCATGTTGTGCTCGTAGGCGTACTCCATGATCTGTAGTGGACAGTTACAGTTTTTGCAGGTCCGATTTCACATGGTTCAAGTCATCAGTTGGGAAACGCAACACGAACTGACACTGTGATTCATTGTGTCTCTCTTACCTTGACCGCCAGCTTGAGGGACACATCCCTGATGGAGGTGAGAGGAGGGTACAGTCTTCCCTCGGCCAGGTCCTTCTCTGTCACCAGGTCAGCAACGGCCTGTTAGACAGCAAACACACAGCTCAGGTAATAACCACGACAGGCAACACACACTAACACACACATCCTGATTTTGCCAAGTCACCGGTGGCTTCAACTCAACATTTTTAGAAGTTGTGGAGCCAACAACAAAGAATAGTAGCCAGCTAGAAAGCTATTTAGCAAATGTACTATAGCAGTTCATTTAAGATTAGATTATATTAGATTCAACTTTATTGTCATTGCACAGAGAACAAGTACCGAGACAACGAAACGCAGTTAGACAACGAAATGAAGTCCAGGGCCCTTTTCCAATATGTGTTCTTGTGCATTTTCGTGTCCTCTGTTTTATGTATCATCTAACGGCCGAAGCACGATTCCCAAAAGAATGCAAGGACAGAGGACGGATAAAGATCCTGGAAGTTTACTTTCCAGTCGTGGATACATCTGTTCATGACTTGGCCGGCGAGAATGAATGGGAAGCCCCAAGATTCATTGCTAAGTTTTGATCTCTCTGAGACATCTTGGGAATAACTCTCTCCACAAAGACTTGACTAAAGTATTGACTTGGTTGTTGAGTTAGGTACTCATTGGGCAAAATGCCATTGTCTATGCTGATGATGCAATAACTACAGCAACGCTCTGATTGGCGGTTGCTGGTTCCTGCACAGCATAAAATGTTGAGTTGACTTGGCAAAATCAGGATCCCCTGAGAGAGAGAGACCGAGACAGGTGGCTCACAAATTCTGCAAGCATACAAACTAATTATAAATAGTAAGTTGACTCTGGAGATGGAAGCAAGATGAGCTATTTGCACATAGCAAAGAGAGCGTCTTCCTCTTCAACAAAGTTTTGTCCGATAACATTCGGCACATGCTCAATTATATTCACACCAGATGCTCCCTTCGTTATTGCTCTCGGAGCTCCTTTCCCTGCATGGTCTATATCCATCCTTGCTCTTCACTATTCTTTTGTTCTCACCTTAGCGTGGCTTTGGGTGAGCCAGGTCATCTTTTCAAAGGAAAAACCTCCAGAGATCTCAAGCCATTTTCTGATGGAAGTCTCCCACACATGCATTTTTTAATTCTTCCTTCAATACATAGTCTGTATCTTCACATTGCATTTTCTTATCTGGGACTTCCAACAGAATCCATTATTAGACTGACTACCGGCTTGAATACTTAGATATTGAAACCAATCAGCGTTGCATGCTTTGCCAGTCCTCAGTGAATGAAAATCATCCACAAAATAGCTGATAAGACTGTAGCTTGTAATTTCAGTGGTGGGCAATTATCTCTGTGGAAAACATGCTTTGCAAGAGTCTCTGAGAGAGACAGGTTTTCTGCCTGATCAGCAGTGAACAGGAGTTGTTTTTAGGAGTTGAGGGTAAGCACAGTATGTCTGTCTGTTCACTGTCTGTCTTTCTACGTGTCAGTGTAAGGCCGAATCTCCAACATGCCACAAAATCAGAAATGGCAACTGCAACTGCAGCTTTATGTACAACTTTTGCAATTCCAGAAACTGTCAACCATTTGCCATATCTGCAGGGTAGGACAGAGTAGCCATCTGATTGCAAACGATGGGTCAGCCTGGACAGGGTTTCTATTGAATGGCTCAGAGACATGGCACCATCTAGGCATTCCTGAGCTGCTGGATAACGACATGGGGAGATTGTCAAGTGGGCCTATGCACCAGTCTCGCTGTGGCACCATACCATGTTGTGAGTGCTGCCGTGTCTACAGAATACAAATGCATCTGAAAAGGTGAAAAAGCTGTGGAAGCTACTTTTACAAGTTACTTCACGATTTGTGTTTGAGTCGAAATAAAGCATGCCCACACTCTGCCAGCTGCCTGCCACACCAAATCACCCTACCTGCCTTCACCCCAGAAAACACAAGGATTATATAATGCAAGTGAAAGGAATATTTTCTTACGTACGTGATGTCGATTGTCCTGCATTTTAACTCACCTAGGACCTACACCAAAACCAAACAACCTAGTGTGGGTACTTCATAGAAAGAAAGTAGAACGAATGTTAAAGCCAACTGTTTACAGCCCAAAATAGTTAGCTGCAGTAGTTAACTACGCCTCAAAATGACAAAAAAGTAATAAACTACTAAAGAGCAGGTAATTGGTGATGAGCAGTGACCTCTTTGAAACCAACTACACCTCCTCTGCACTGTGGTTTTGCAGACAATAGTTGCTCCCAGTTTAAAAGAATTGGGATTTAGGATTTGTAGAAATAGATAATCAAAAAACAGCCAATCAGTAAAGGGGGAGGGGCTTAAATTACACTACAATCAATAGGAAAGTCTAGCGAGCCATCACTCACTCATTCCAATCAGGAAAGGGGGAGAGGCGACAAGCCATGCCTCAATAAATGCAAATTCGCATAGATATAGATGGTGAAAATCAGCACGCATTATTTTGAAATGTTTGGAACTGACCGACGGACAGACGGACCAACGGACCATCATATAGTGGCTGCTAGTTGCAGCTAAAAACAGTGAGCTACCACCAAACTATGACAAAATACGCAAAGTACAGTGTGTGTGCGTGTGTGAGTATGAGTGATAGAGAGAGAAATAAAAAAAAAGGACAAAGACCGACAACGGGAATAAAAGCAACAGTGAACTTCGGAAAGACATAAACATGCTGGGAGAAGTTTGGAACTGAAACTGAAGCTGACACAAGAGAGCAAAGTAAGTCATCTCAGTCAAATGAGTGACAGCAATGCGCTGCATGAGCTGCATCTTGCCTTTGACACGACTAGGAGGACTACAGGCTCATTTCCACCAATGCTCAACGGCCTCATAGGACCAGTATGTTATCTGTGAGAAGGACAGAGGGAGGGGTGAGAGAGCGAGAGAGAGAGAGAGAGAGAGAGAGAGAGAAAGCAGAAACATGAAATGCAAAGAGAAGAGAGGAGGGAAGATCAAGAGGCAACTGGCGGAGGTATACGCAGGGAGACGATGAGAGACGACAAAAATTCAAAGGAGTGTTTGAACGGGGGAGATACAGGGAGAGAGTGACGGGATGATTTGAAGTCTGGAGTTTAGATTTGGAGTCAACGTTTGACACACATAAGCCCTGAGGGCGGGAAAAGGAGTGAGACGGGCTGAAAAAGGAGACCTGAGACAAAGTGATTAAAATGGGATGAGTTTTGATGCCTCGGAGATCATGCACTTTAGCGAATGTGCTCATGTGCTCCTCAGTGGGCTTAAAACCCACATTATTATCTCCGTTCATCAGCGCCAGCATCAGTTTTTTTAGACCCATATTGACGTGCTGTTCCAGGCCTAAGTAGGTGTTATCCATTGAATTCCGGGTGCTCTTTTATTATATCGACCTCAAGGCTGCTGGTTGAAGTGGGGGAGAGAGAATGAGTCATGTTATGTGGAAAGAAAATTAAATAAATAATGAAGAAAAAATAAGACTGTGGAACCATTCCTCATTCCACATTCATCATAAAAATGTGAGCATTGCCTTGAAGCCATGAACTGTCATACAATCAATAGCTTGAAAAAATGGAGACCAGACAGCAGTGCTTCCTAATTTCTAGCAGTAAAGATTGTGGCAATTGATCCAAGGCACTCCTGAATGATGTTAAACAGCCTTTATTCTATGATGATTCAAAATGAAGGTGCGGTATCAAGGTGTCAGTGTTCCATTTCAGCACATTAAAATCATACACTATCAAAAATTCAAGGATTTTTAAGCTTCTTTCCAAAGCCAAACACACAGGACAACACACACACAAGAAGTTGTTCAAGAGGTCGACATTAGCAACCAGGACAGGTGCACCGTACGGAGAAAGACACAGACAGTGTGTGCTTTATGAGCAAGCGTAAACAAATGTGTATGATGTGTGTGAGTGTGATACCTCCGCTGTGGTGAGGAAGATTTCATCGGTGACGTGGCGGACGCCGCAAGCGGTGACGCCCAGGCCGACGCCGGGGAAGATGTAGGCGTTGTTTCCCTGTCCGGGCCAGAACTTCCTCCCGTCAGGCAGGGTCACGGGGTCAAATGGACTGCCACTGGCGAAGATGCCCCGCCCCTGCAGCACACAGGTCAGATGGCTTGACTCTAGTATTGTGTTATGCAAAGCAGGGTTAGACTGATATGTGGGTCTGCCTGGGAAAAATCCTCTGGCGCACAGGAAGTGACACGTTTTATGTTTCCAGCAGCAGCAACAGCAGTTTGTTTGGACTAAACAGAAGAAGAACTGGGTAGTTAGCTTGAGCAGCGATAGCCACCGTGGCTGATCAGACAAAGAAAAGAGCGCCGGCTACAGAAACTCAAACTTCATCTACAGAAAATCCGAGGAAGAAGACAGACAGGACTGATTGACAGGTGATCTTTGGGAAGTGCAGTGCAGAAACACCACAGTGAGGCTGAGAGACTAAGGCAACCATAATAATAAACCTAGCCAAGTACTGGAGCGTAAAAGAAGGATCCTCAGTGAGTACCTCTGTGAATGTGTAACACTGTTCGGCAGTGCATTCGGCTTTGCTGGTTGGGTTGCTGAGGGCAAAGACGATTGGCCATTTATTGAAGGAAGCCATGTCCCTGATGACCTGCTCTGTGAAGGCTCCAGCAATGGCCGCCACGCCTGAGATAGAAAACACTGTGAGTATATATTCAATTTAAGATTCCATCTGAGGAACTTTTCTGTTTTCCTAGTGGCACAGAGCAGATTTAATCAACATCAATGTGAAAATTCATTTGTAGTCTTTCAGCTCTGAGGCCAGAATGAAAACCTCTGGAGGTGGATTGTCAAAACATTTTAACCTCACATCTTCACATTTTCAGGAGCTTCCTTTAAAGGACTACACCGACTGACTTTCACCAACACTGGATTACTAAAATGTCTACCTTCTTACATTAGATAATTATGGAAGCCGAGAACGGCCGTGCTTGCAATTATTTTTTTAATGCCGTTATCGCGAGATAACGTGTTAATTATTTTGTTATCCTGAGATAACAAAGCTCGTTTTCTCGTGATAGCGGCTTAATTGATCTCGTTATCTTGAGAAAACGAGCTTTGTTTTCTCTATAACGATAACAACAAATGGCAAAAGTTCATTAAAAGTTCATATGGTTTGCTTGGAAACTCTCAAAGCCACCCCACAGAGCAGTGTGTGTATGTCATGTCACTCTTGAATGAGTTTAAAATGAGTTTAAACAGAATGGTGGCATCAGTGTTTCTCAGTGAACACCAATACGACACAAATATGAAACGCGATAACATGATAACGGGTTAATTTATCTTGCAAGCACGGCTGTTCTCGGCTTCCGTAGATAATGTTAGGCTGACACTCCATTTGACAAATAAAGTGAAAAAACGCAAAGAGGACATGTTCTGAATACAAAAATGATTGTTGCTTTACCAATGATGGCTGTAGGTTTGAGGTCCTGCACCACCTCCTCCAGCTTCTTCATCTGTGGATGCTCATGAGCAAACCTCTGCTTCTCGTGGGTGAGGTGGTCTCGACCCTAAAGAGTTTCGGGGTGGGGGTTAGGGGGAGGAAGAAGAAGAAGGACATGGAAGAAATGAAGAGGAAGAGGAGGGATTTATTTTGTGTTATTTACACATGCATGACCATTACAGACGCAAAGAGCTTTTATTTTGTGCCCAGTGCTAGTTAATAGCATGGCATTCTGATTTGGTCATTTAGTGAATCTGGGCCTTTATTTTCTGTGAGAGATGTCTGCATTCAAATTAAAAGTCCTCTAATGTAGGACGTTTAATGCGAAGAGTCTTGGTTAAAAAATAATAGACAATAAGAAATCAACAAGAACACACACACTGATAAAAAAGGAAGAAATCTTAAAGAGGCCCACTGTTTTCTGTATTTTTTGCCAGTTTTGCACCTTATAGACAAACAAATGTCACTCCTTATCTTGCATCAGCTGGGCAAAAAATTTCCTTCGACATCTCATCAATCAATAAAAAAAGATACAGCACAAGTTGGAGTTGAAAAAGGAGGTGAAATGGAGAGGAAGAGGAGGAGGAGGAGGGACAAGGAAATAGGAAAGAGATAACTACCACTCCAGAATACCTGGCTTGGACCGTCAGTGACACGTCCATCCCAGACACTGTCCGGTTTGACAGGGCCTGGTGTGTACCATCCAGTCTGGCCGTTAATTGCTTGTCACATTAGATGTGTGTGTGTGTTTGTGTACGCGCGTGCACGTCTGTCTGTCCACCAAGATACCTTGACGATGAGACCCTTGGAGTCGACCATCCAGATCTTTCCCAAACATTCTTCTTTAGCGAGTCCCTCCTTCTCCATCGCCATGGTGATCAGTTCAGCGATCCCCATTGCTGCCTGGGGGGATAAAAGAGGAGGGAGGTACTTTATACTTCATTACACCTCCACTTTGTAGAACGTGTTAAGGTAAACACTGTGTGTGTGTGTGTGTGTGTGTGTGTGTGTGTGTGTGTGTGTGTGTGTTTCCAAGTACATGCAGAGTTTTTTAAGGAGTGTTGTGCGTTTTGAGAGCAGTGTGTGTTACCACCAATTTGAGCTGGAATTGTGGGTGTGTTTTGTGGTGGTGGTGTATGTGTGTGTGTGTGTGTGTGTGTGTGTGTGTGTGTGTGTGTGTGTGTGTGTGTGTGTGTGATCATTGGGGTGAGGTTAGGGAAGTGTGTATATGTGTGTGTGTGTCTCTTTTTTAATTAAAAAAAGGGTGTTTCTTAAATTAATGATTATTTCTTGTCCTTCATTACATCAAGATTCATTATTATTATTCAATGTTAACATGCTCATCCACAGGGCAGAATTACCTTAATTCCTGCAACGTATGTGATTAAACCTTGTAGCAATTGCTACAAGGACGACAAGACTAGTTGAAATTCATCAGGCGACGCGAGCGAGTTAGTGCTGATCTATTTCTCTTTACATTTCTCTTTACTTTATTCCACCTTGCATGAGTGCACAATAAAACCAAAACGTGTTGCTTTGGGGTCACAAGAGCAAAAGAAGAGAGCAAGTCCCATGTGGTGAAGTACTGCAGTAGTACGAGGCAGTCTAGTAGCAGCAGTGACTAATGCTAAATGTGTAGTTCAAGTGAAGCAAATATTCATGTGGCTCGGGGGGTCAAAGCTGTTGCCATGCTGGACGGGTGGCTGGACTGAAGGCTGAGGTATAATCACGTTTGGCTTTCAAATCACAGGCAAAAGATCAGGGTGTCCATATTTATCAGTTCCCCTTCACTATTTTATTCACGCTATCTGAAAAGGCATAGCTGACTCTGGATGAGTTCAGTCGTGTAATTGGATTCGACCAATCACACACATTGAACTGTGGAGGAAAATCCATTTTTTGCGATCGAATGCTGTGACTTTTACTTTGAAGAGACTGATGCATATGAAGTATAATCTAAAAATAGGTGTAGAGCGTGTCATGTTTTACACCTACCTCCCCTGCACCTTGGAACAAAATGGTGTGGTCGCACATTTTGCTCTTGGTGATGCGGAGGGCAGCCAGGAGGCCGGCTACCGCCACTGCAGCCGTACCTGAGGGAGATTAGAGAGCCGCATTTATATTTGAATCTAACTTTATTGACATTGCTCATGGGAATTTCCTTCAACACTTAGGAAATGGGCACGACCTCAATTTTGTATCATTTTGTGATCACCGACATCTGAAATGTTTCTCCTAAAAAAACCCTTAGAAGCAAGGAAGAGATCACAGAGAGAGAACTGATTCTTGAGACTTCATG
The DNA here is from genome assembly GCA_034670385.1 of Hoplostethus mediterraneus. NCBI lineage: Eukaryota > Metazoa > Chordata > Actinopteri > Trachichthyiformes > Trachichthyidae > Hoplostethus > Hoplostethus mediterraneus. The sequence continues at coordinate 5,375,437 of JAXDDW010000006.1, forward strand.
AGACCAATCAAGATGCTGACATGTGACATCTATAATGATAATCAGCTCCTGCTATATGGTTGCTGGCCCCAAGAGGAAAATGCAACAGCAAGGAAGGAGTCATAAAACATCATAGTTTTCTTTGAGATCTTTCTCTAATGTCATGGTCTCATATTCAAGAGAGATAAATGACACTTATTTCATTTGGAGATCTCTGACATATCATATACATAAACATATCAGCTGATATGTGGTAGTTTCTCTTGAGTTAAATTTGAGAAACAGGAGAAGATGCCTTTAATCTTGGCATTAAAAAGAGCTTGTTTTTGTCTAGGAGAAATAAAAAGGCATAAATATATTCAGACTTGAAAGACAGAGCTTCTGAATAATACATGGGAACATTTTCAAGTTAAAGTTTTTATTTTATTTTGGCAGGCAAAGTTAGGAGGGAAAACAAATCAAACAAGAAGTTTGAATGAGCTGTTCTATCACCAAATCATCATGGTATCAAATGAGTTCAGTTAGGCTTCTGTGGCTTCCATAATTACTAATGGGAGAAAGGAAGTATTGAGTGGTTGGTTGTGTGTGTGTGTGTGTGTGTGTGTGTGTGTGTGTGTGTGTGCATGTACAGTATTGTCCCAGTTACCTTGGATGTCATCATTGAACGTGCAGTACTTGTGGCGGTACTTGCTCAGCAGACGGAAAGCGTTGACATTGGCAAAGTCCTCAAACTGAATGAGACAGTCCATTCCGTACCTATGAATAGAAGAGCTGCATTCAGTCAGGCAGAACAACTAAGGACGCCGAAATGGAGATGATGGGCGAAGTCCTGGTCAAGGGGAAAAGACGAGGGGCAATTTAGTCAGCATGCAAAATTGTGGAAACGCGCGGGCGCACGCACACACACACACACACACACACACACACACACACACACGGCCCTCTGCTTTCAAACCCTTTCTATAGCCGGATGACAGTTCAGTCCTGAGGAGGGCACTCTCCCACTGCTCTAAGGAGCACAGGAGGAGAATAGAGATGAATAGAAAGAGATGCTGTGATGATGTTTTTGTCTATACACGTAATGCACGGAGTTCAGATTTTGTGGATATAGATAAACACACGGAAAAGCATCAAATGAAGTGGTAATTCCACCTAATAAGACCGCTAAGCCGCAGGAGCTCGGTGTCCTCTATTGTCTTTAGAATGACATTTGGCAGGCCGACACCTGTCCCCCCTGCTTTATGACGGGCACCTGACAATGGGTTTCAATGAGGGAGGTCAAAGCGGCACAAAGGAGCGGAACCACAAAATCTCTCAAACTGGACGTGGGGAAAGAAATACGAGGCCCACCCAGATTTCCCCCACCCCGCCCCCGTAAAGCAGCGAGCGTTGTGTTTTACAAGACGCTCCGCAGACCACCTATCACACGTATTCAGCACAGCAACACTGGGGGAGTGCGTGCCAATAACACCCTGCCAAAACATCGCACGACAAAAAAAAAAAAGCCCCGGCGTTATGAGTCCGTAAATTGGATTCAGCGGCAGACAGAGGCGAAGGAGTCCCGGGGTCCCCTGCCTTTCATCAGATGGGGCTTTTGTAGACGTCCCAGATTTTACTCGACGCTTGCAGAAACACCGCTGCACTTTTTGCTCCACGCCCAAGATGAATAGCCGAGGGAAAACAAAAGCTGTTTTTCAGCTGCGGGAAGTTACAAAGAACAAACTGGTAACTATTTGGTTGAGAGAAACTTTCTTTTACACTAGACATCTGGTTCTACAGCTTACAGTTCTGTCCTCAGCACCCATGCAGGATGGATACAGAAGGAATACTACCACTGTATACATCGCTAAAATATGTTATTTAGTCTTAAAATCATATTTTACTTAAATCAAGTGAAAAACATCTGCCAATATGGTGAAAATATCCACTTGTTTCCATTGCAAATCAACTTGTTGCATGAATTTTCTTGACATATATATTGATACTTGCGGAGTGATCTGCCTCATGTGAAGATATTACATTAAATTAATTGGAAACGCATGAAATGATCTCACCGTATTAGCAGATTTCTTTCACTCTTTTAAAGAAAAACACGATTTCAAAGCTCAAGACTACACTAAATGACTTGGCAAGAAGGATATTTTTAGAGTGTACGTTACTAATGTGAGCTAGATGTGGGATAAGTACGCTAACGGGGACTGTTGCGGCAGCCAGCGCGGTGTGTGATGCTCATGTCATGTAAGCTGCGTAGCTTTTATTTAAGTCAACGTCCAGTGTCACGCAGAAACAATGGGAGCGGGAGGGCGAGGTCGACTCAATCCTGTAATGAGAACACCAGAGCTCACGTTTCAGTGACCTAGGGAGGGAGGAAATTGGGGACAGGCCTAGCAAACAGAACGAGCCTCCCCCCGCGGAAAAACCCCCCCAACACCTGCAGACCTGTCAATCAACTAGAAGGAGGGGTGACGAGGGGACATATGTTTCGAATCCTTTCGCGTGATATTCACTTTTTGCGCAGGTTGCTCGCTCGCTTTTCTCCTCCAGCGTCCAAGCTTTCTCTCTCTTGCCCTCTCTCCCCTTTTCTTTCTCTCACTCTTTCCATCAAGCCCCACCTTGTGCGGCACATGGAAAAGATTCCTCCTTCGTATTCTTATTGTACAATTGACTAAAGCTGTTTCCCACTCGTTACAGTGGCTGCTAAACTGCTTAAACCAGTCAGCGGTGGGAAGTGGAAGAGAGGCAATAAAGAAGCGCGGGATCTGAGAGAGAAGCGAGTTCGGCGCTAATAAAACTTCATGTCCCGGTCAGAGAGCGCCATCGCTGTTTCTCCGTCAGTGTTTTACCCCTCTCTTGCTGCAAAATGCCACTGATTGACTTCCAGACAACCCAGCAGCGGCGTTGGGGAGAGAAATGTGTTTCCTATCAAGCAGTAAGAAGCACTAAAAGCGCCGCGCGGCTATGCGAGGAGCACAAATAATGAAGCCAAGAAGGGAACCATAAACTTTTCATTGTGTCGGGGCTTTGGGAGACAGGCGACAGACGAGGAGGATGGATGTTGCCCTAGCCCTCCCCTCCCGCTGCCGCCGGAGTAGCGCCCTCTTGTGTGGTTGTGGCGTGCCTCACTACCGGAGAGGTCACGCCAGTTCAGGCAGAACCGATCCGCCCGCGTCCTCCAGTCCAAAGAGGTGGATTTGAAAGCAGTGCTCTGAGGCGGATGAAAGGCATGACCTCATCGCACAGCGCGGATTAGTGCAAATGAAAGCTGATGGGAGAGAAAAACCATCAGATATTGCGTTCGTCTTGTGTTTATTTTTCGCTAATGTTAATCTGGGATGAAATGCCAGCGTGCATGCTGTATGAGGCTGGTATGTGCTTCGACTCCAGAAAGCTTATTGAACGACATTTCAAAATAAGAGTCGAGAAAGATCAGAGACTCCTGACAAGGGTCTGATCTGAATGACTGAGCTGTGAACGCATGCATATTTATGGGCATCCGCCGACCATAAACTAGGGACTGAGTATTTGTGGTTGTGGTCCGGGAGCTGGGGAATGAATGGAAGATCTTTCCAATGCAGAAAGCTCTGGTCTTTGGCCTTAGCCAATAAAGATAGGGGGAGTGTTTCCGACAATGTGTGCGTTTTTTGTGTCCTAGAACAAAGGTCCTCTCGGAGGCCATTTGTGTTCAAGGTCCCTATTCTGCCTGCGGCCTGTTGTCCTTCCCTGATGACCCTCTGAATGGAACCCCACAATCCCACAATGCACCTCTCTGCCAGCTGTAAAATGGAAAAAAAAACCAAAGAGGCTGGATTTGCTTTTGTATCTATACTGAAGAAGTGTTGGCTGTAACCTAGGAAAGCAAAGCTACACCCACAAATGAAAAATACAGAAGTGATATTCCTGACTCCTGAGGTTGTGAGAAATTCATTCATCTCTGAGGGGTGAGAGAGAGACACATAGAGACAGAGAGAAAGAGAGTGAAGGACTGAGAGAGAGAGAGAGACGGATGGACAGCAGAAGGTGATGAGATTTCGTGTGATGAGAGCTCCGGGTTATAGTGGAGAAGAAATGGTGGCTGCTACGGAAAAAGAAACGATCCACCCAGGCCGTCTTGATTTGGCAAGCGGGCTCACCTTGCTTCTCCCCGTCCAATGCTTTGTCAACAGCAGTGTCTGTTCAGAGAGCTCTGAGACCAAAGAGTGCCTGGCTGGGAAAATACCCCATCTATCACTGGGATGAGAGAACAGGAGGGGGAAAAAAGTCCCTACACCTGCTAATGCATGTAATACAGAGACAGTAAAAACACTGGATTCTGCTACGGTGTCTCACTTTCCCCAGGCTGTGGAGCCAGAAAATTCGGAAAATGGGGGTGGAGGGGGATTGGAATAGGCCAGATGGAAGGTCTTATTCGAGCAGCATTCACTTACGCATCAATTGCACTTGGCAACTTTGCACTTTGGCGGCCCCGAGTGGCAGCGCGTAATAACCGGTTGAATTTTTGAAACTTTGATTACTCAGAAATTATGTAACATGACATCAGTGAACTCACTCCTCAGAGCTACACTTCTTCATCTTAGTGGCTGGTACTGGTGGAAATGGTGAAAAGAAAAAAATCTTTTCCTCAGAGGGTTTAAACGTTGGTGAGTCAAGTTTTCTCTGGACGGAGTACTCGCTCGTAGGCTGACAGTTTTACATTTCGCTCTTACGTTTTTGGTTTGTCACTCACTGTGTGCGGAGATTGGTTGCTGAGGTTGAGTGAATAGGGAAAATCTACAGCTTAGTGGGGTTGGGACACCCTTCCTTGTTGCAGCCCCAATTTGTGATTTAGACGGGTGTATTTTAACATAAAGAACCTAGAGCAGCTTAAATACTTCAAAATAAAAGCACAGCAAGTGCTCAGTCACTCACTCACTCATTTTATTTTGAAATGATCATATGAAAACAACTGTTGATGAGCTTTAATTGGGACTTTGAGCACTTCTGGATAAAAAAAGGAAACAACCCGACATGCAGACAAGGCCCCGATCTGACCTTTCCTTCTGTTCAAACCATCCGAGGGACACCAGCAACACAACACAGTGCTCCTTTGTTCTTCACACTTTTATTCTGCTGTGATTTACAACTTGCCTGAATGATACTGGAGGAAACAGCACACCAGCAAGGAGAAATACTTAGCCTCGTTGTTTTCTGACCGGGCACACGCATGCACAGTGAGTGTAAATGCGTGTGACATTCCTATTAATGTTCGATACTGTGACAAAGAGCGTGAGATATGAGATGACAGCCGCTTTCCCATGTGGCGGATTGCTCAGACGTCTCGTCGTGTTATGTCTGGGCCAACGCTTGGGATAAGGGAGTTGACGAGTGACCCAGCTCCTTCAGGAAACGTCATCGGAGACTTGATGAAATCCGAACGGGGCCTCTCCATCTCCAGCTATTGGGAAGTAGCCGGTGTGCTTCCAGTGCTGAGGGGGCGACCAGAAGCAGAGGAGGAGGCATGAAGTGGCTCTTTTAGCGGGAGTGCATTCATAGGAACCTCTGCAAAGAAGGTCACAGACAAGGGCACTCTGTCCAAACACAGCTGTCGAACCTGTGCGTGTTTGCGTGTGTGTGTGTGTGTGTATATGTGTGTGTTTGTGTACACACACGCGGGCTGATCGTCCCTTGCGGGGCTTTGGGGGCTGAGGCCTGGTCCCTCTTAATAAATCCCCAGCCCCCTCTCGCTCTCCAGAGGGCCAGCGTCTCTCAGCACACATTATTTCTTAAATCCCCTCGCCGTCATTAAAGACGGAAACACAGTCAGCATTCTTTCTCCTTCCCTCTATCGCTCCATCCATACATCCATTCATCCATCCATTCATCTGTTTGCCTTCCTGTTCCTTATTCTCTCAGACACAAGAGGCCAATCCCCCCGGCTAGCCGCAAAACCACAACAACGAAGATGTTACGGCCAATAAGACAAGACAGTGCTCTGACCATACTGCAACAAAAGATATATTTTGCCCTCTCAAATTGTATTTTTCAATGAATGTCACCTATATATACAGATGCATTCGTTAGCCAATTTTGGTCGATTTTGAAACATAAGGTTAAAGTGTGAAATGTGTTTTATTTCCGTATGGGTGGTCTATTAAGACAAAACACTGGTGATAAAGTACAGGGACTGATCTATGGGAGCAGAGAACACATGGATTCATCTCTTGAGCTGACCTTCCCCCACCTCACCAGGGTCTGGCAGTAGCCTAGAGGACAGAGAAGCAGGTTTGTGAGTGTAAAGTCACCGGCCTGAAAATCTGGGAAGATCTGTGTGGGGAAAGGAAAGGGAATGAGTGATGCTCTTTCCTCCCTCAACAACTACTGCTAAGCAAGATGCTTAACCCCCAACTGGGATCATACTGGGATGCGTTGAATAGAGTTGTACTCTGATGAATGAAACATTTAAGAGATTTCATATCAGAGTTGCAACAAAAGTTCTATCCTACTTACAATTGCTAGCCACGACTCATCGGTTTCATCTCAGTACGTTGGAGCCATGAGACTAGCACGGTACTCTGCACAGTTTGCAGCAACAAAAATGCATCGCGGATTAAGTGTTATCCCGGCGTTACCTTGGCAATAAAACTGTCTGTTTTGAACGGGCTACAAAAACCTCGGTTCATCCTGTTAAAAGTGTTGTGGGGGATAAGACTGGAGACAGAAGGATTAGCCGACACCTGTAGACTGTTTAACAGGAGGAAACCAAGTTGAAAGAACCCTGGCCTGAAACCCAACAGTTGCATCGCTATACCCTTTATCCTTCCACTAAGAAATACAAAATGGTGGATGAAGAACATCTCCCGAGTTTTGTTTATTGATGATGAGTTGATTGTTAGCATTATGAGACGAGCGGCTTCAAATTACCTGCCTTTTCCCTCGTTTCTTAGAAAACTTAAACACAAATATTACTTAAAACACTGTAGGGCTGTAATCATTCTTTCAATCTCGGATCCCATAATTATTCATTTTCCGCCAATCCGGCTCCTTTCGGGGGGAAAAAGCATCGCTGTTCCCTGTAGTTGAGAAGCCACCCGGTTATTAGAGAGTCATGGCTTCCTATTGCCAGCTGGAGGGGGCCCAGACCCAGGCTTCTCCCTCTGGACGCTGGCCTCTCTCTGGGTTAGGACGGGGGATTAACCAGGCCCATGTGTCTGTGGCTGCGACGGCTCCAATGGCACGTAGGGACGTGGGGATACGCAGACATGTCGACATGCATGCAGGCATGCATACATTTACACAATGTCTTATCAAGGACAGGACCGTAACATATATACAGTGCAAGACCCGGCGGGGAGGGGGGGAGGCAGACAGCTCAGAGAAGAAAGGAAAGATAAGATCAAACCAAATGAGAAGCAACATGAAATACTAAACAGTTACATGACTTGCTATGCTTATAGGTCATTTACTGGAGACAGGGGTTAGGATGGCGAGATTACATCACAACACTGCAACTTATTTTCTCTCTCTCTCTCTCTGCGTGCAAAACCGCATGTGTGTCTATGCGCTGTGTGTATGTGTGTATGTGGGAGCTCGGGGAATTTGGGGAAGGGAACTACGCTTACAGTCTGGCCAGATATTTTCCCTGGACTGGGATCACTGGAGTCAACAAAGAAAAACCCCCACAGAGCAGGGGCTGCACCACCGTCATATCAGTGGCTATATTTATTTATACATGAACACTGATAGTCTCCACAATCTTTGGGATCCTCAAGTATTGCATGCATGAGCTTGTATTCTCAGTATTGCATTCATGAGCACACATATAAACGTCATATCCTATTTAGAAGAACCCAGAGAAGCTGTTATCCCGTCTATGAGAAACCTAAATAAGGAACCTGGGATGCTGTGACATTATCCAGACATCTTATCCCATTTCCCGCTGTTTCATGCAATGTACACAAGCTCAACTCTACAAAGCATCTGGTCAGAGCGAGCATGGCAGCGAGCCTTGGTAACTCCAGGTCCTCTCACTTCTTCAGTGAATGCAAAACTGATGTGTGTCTTTCTGCCATGAAAAACATGAATATTCAATGCAGATGGCGTTGCAATAGCAGATTATTAAGGTAGCTGTCAAAAAGATGTTTCCCCAGACTACTGAGCACGTCAAGTTGCGAAGAGATTAATATTCACTCAAGAATCAAAATCATACAACTGGCTCAGCTTAGCGAACGCTCAAAGGTCCTCTGACTAGCTAGCTGCACCCACATCAGTCTACACAGAATTACGCCAATGACATCCGCCGTTCCAAATGCTTTCTGATCAACATTTCAATGAGCTAATGTTGCCAGGTAACCAACACAATTCCAGCTGGTGAGCAGAGTTTGGGCTGATTGCTTAGCAACCCAAATTTAGTTGAAGAAAGCGAAAACTGAATCACTGGAGACTTCAGAGAGATCCAGACCCCTAAATCCCACAAGCCATTTTTAGATGCAAGGCTTTGGCTGCACCGCCGCACATATTTTGAGCATGAAAATACATCACTCAGTTTGGATTTGTTTAGAGTCTAAATAGCAAACGCTAATATGACCCATGATTTCATGGTTCTCTGAAGCAATTTCTCTGACTTCCATGCAAGACAACAAATGAATCATAAGGGTTTTACACTAAATAGTCGCTTCAGAGACTTCAGAGGGTGACTCTATAATGCAACTATCAGCAGGCACGTATTGACGATGCTAAACGTGCTAAACATGTTTCTTTCAAGAGTGTGCTGTTATATGAAAAGTACACCAGCAGACATCATAAAGAGCACGGTCATACCTGTCCGACACAGCCTTCATAAACTCATCCAACAAGTCATCGTAGGCCTGGCCTCGCACTCTCTTGTGCCTCAGCCCAATGTAGAGTGGGTCCTTCAGCAGCTCCTGCAAAAACAGATGGAGGAAGAGCGATGAGAGCTGAACGAAACGGCATATACATGGCCAGGTCTGGAAAACTTTGATTTAAAGGGGCATTAGGTATATTGTAAAGTGTAAACGGTATTGTAAAATCTTGTAAGGTTTTTGGCGGGACCCAATTATACGTTAATTAATCAGGATCCTATTAAAGAATTATGAGGTGAACAGCTAGAGTCCGGTCCTGAACGCATTGCTATTAGCCAGACAACAGAGACAAGGAAAGTGAGAGAAAAGAAGAGGAGGAGAAGGGAACTGTTTTCTTTTCCATTTAGAGCTCCGGCAACCGAGTATTTCACACATGCTGTAGGAGCAGACATAACACTGAGGCACACTGGGAAAAAAAAGAGACAGAGAAGGATTGTACGAATGATAAATGTGCATTATTTCTGTGGGAATTCCCTTTCTACCCTGCTGTTGCCATGCACCCTGCATGGCAACAGCAGGGTAGAAGCCAGCCAGCCAGCGTAGAAGGTAAGTATCCCGCTGAGGGATACTTCGGCAGGTATGGCCCTCTGGTTGTACCTCACTAACACTCTTCTGATCCACAGAGGAGAAGCTACGGGGGCATCAGGCTAAACTAGACAAGCCCCGTGTGTGACGTGTTTTCACTGGTTAAGCAGGACCATGTCAAAACTACCGAGGTTAACAAGGAGTTACTCGGGTCAAAGGTTTATGAGTGATTGGAAAATATCAGGGAGCATGAAAGAGTGTTTTATTGCCACCTACACAAGGTTACACAAGTATGTGTAATGTGTAACACAATAAAACTGTTAAAACGGTGTTACTTTGACCTAAACTTAGCCCATGACCCACACCCAATGACCCAATCCTGAAAGCAAATTGAAAAACAGCCTACAAAATACCATAAAAAAATACCACAAAATGAACTGATGACCCTGGTGGTTTTGACTTTCGATGGGGTTCTCTACGGCAATGAAAATGCGTCATTGGTGGGGCTTGATCGGTCTAGCCCTGCATCGAGGAGCGCCTGGAATGTGTGAGTTTGAAGAGTCACTGTCTCTGTGATTTCTGTCCCGTCTTGACGTTCCTTCAATAGGAAAATGAAGAGGAGATGGCACAGATATATGTGTGGGCACACACACACACACACACACACCGGTATCTCTGTAACCCCAGGATAGGTCTACAGTGTAACGTGAACCATGTGTGCCTGACGCTAGAGCTCCGACCTCCTGTCAGTTCACACCCAATCAGCAGACATATCTCAATGTAAACCCCTGAACACCCCTGTAATATCAATCACTTTCACAGGAGAAAGGTCACCGTTAATGCACACGAGTGAAATACCTCATATCTGGTCATATTGAGGTATGCATTTTCCTTTGTTCTCTGCTTATACTTTTCTAACAGACATTTCCTCCTGGCACCGTGCAAATGTGTTGCATCAGTGAGAAAGTGTGTCCGAATCCTTCCCCGACTGAAATAACACCGGGTCAGTCCCAGAGCGCATCGCCTAATCCGACTCACTTACAGAGGTTTCAAATGTTCGTTTTGGCTAGACCTTATCGGCACTCCACTGTGGCCAAAATCCACCAAAAACCCTTCTCAGGCATGCTGGACTGGGTCGAGGTGATGGGGAAAGGTGAAACGGAGGTTCGCTTTCCTCCTTCGGCTCCTTTGCCTCCGCCATCTCAGCGTGCTGTGTGCGGAGGAGCGTAATACGACTGGGCTTCGTTTGCAGCCGTTCTGTCATCGCGATTTCTGGAGCAGTTAAGTTAGCCTGTCCGCCTTGCTGCGTTCCAACCTGGCACGTTATGAAAGCTGCTCGGTGACCATGGAGTAGCTGTGCTGGCGAGTGAGAATAGGAGGCAGGGTGCAGGTCTAGACAGCCAGAAACGCTACTGCGGCAGTTTCTTTAAAGACTTTGATATGGATGGTAATGAGTTCAAGCAGTTGAGAATGAGAATGTTTTTAGATCAACTAAACAAATGAGTCAAATGAGAATTTGCACTCAACCTTGATGCAGATGGAAGGCAGAGGAGGAAGGACACCAGTGTTTTTGCGCCAACCCGTGCTCAGAACCGCCCCCCCCCCCCACTGCTGCAACCCTCTCATCTCAAGTTCAAGGTGGGGACTCCGTTCATTCACTGTGACATACTGATGAAGGGGGAACGCCAGTGAACTTTGACCTCAGCACTTCAGTATTTTGAAGGATGAGAGCGATGCAGCGTGGAAGTGAGAATTAAAAACAGAGGTCGGTGTGTGTGTGTGTGTGTGTGTGTGTGAGAGAGAGCATGAGAGCATGCGAGAGTGAGTGAAGAATGAGGTGGAAGTGGATGCCGTCGTGGTAGTGATAGATTGCTCGCAGGCTTTCCTGTGGGCTTTCCACACATACTTCAACACGGTGCACCTGCCTGACATCACACGGATCTGTCATTGTATTTGATCATCGAGCTCAGCGATGATTTTAAAGCTGCACTAGACAACTTTGCATACCGGCCACGAATGACAGTGAGAAGTAACTGTTTTAATTTGTCACCAGACTATACCAGACTTTAGAGTCTGGTATACAGTCTCAATTAGTGTGCATGGGACTTGGCTGCTTAGACGGGTGTATTTTGACATTAAAATGTTGCAGCTTTAACATCATTGGACACTATTTAATAACATACTCATGGTTCTATTAGCACCTATGTAACAGTGTGTTGGTAAAATAATTTGAAATATGATCACAGCAGCAGAAATTATAGTATATACTATAGTATAGTATAGTATAGTATAGTATAGTATAGTATATAGTACCTTGTAAATAATATAGTATATAGTATATGAGTCTCCCATACAACAACCCTTCTCCGTTCTCTACACTGGCTCCCTGTAGCATCCAGTTCAAGACCCTGGTGCTAGCCTACAGGGCAGTGAAAGGAACTGCTCCGTCTTACCTCCAGGCTATGGTCAAGCCCTACACCCCCGCCCGACCACTTCGTTCTCCTGCCTTGAGGCGACTGGTTGCCCCGTCGCTCAGTGGCCCCTGCGGCCGATCTACACGGTCACGGCTTTTCTCTGTCCTGCCCCGCAGTGGTGGAATGAACTCCCCACTGATGTCAGGACAGCAGAGTCGCTGCCCATCTTTCGCCGCAGGCTGAAAACCCACCTCTTCAAGAAACACTACCCTGACCCTTCCTCTTAGCCATGACTATTTGTCGTCACTTATGTGCCTGAGCTCTTGTTTACTGGCTCTTGGATACACTTGGATACACTTATTTGTCTTAGCTCTTGTTTACTGGCTCTTGGATACACTTATTTGTCTTAGCTCTTGTTTATTGGGTTCACTTATTTGTCTTAGCTCTTGTTTTATTCGATTCTCTATTTGTCTCATTTGTTAAGATAAGTAGGTAGCTAACTTATTGCACTCTTACACTAGTTATGCTCTTAGTTGCTTGTTTAGGAAGGAAATGCACTTATGATTTCTGGTGACTAGTAGTTTTCTTACCTACCTTTGTTGAATGCACTTATTGTAAGTCGCTTTGGATAAAAGCGTCTGCTAAATGACTGTAATGTAATGTAATGTAGTATATAGTATTGGCAATCGTATTGGATAGACCATCGGGGGCTTTATTATGAGTCTCTCTTTATCCCTGGTAGCATTATAAAGTTCTCACCACGACAGCTATGTTAAAGTCAACATGACTAATATCACTGCAGGCTAATAAAAAAAAAAGTAGGTGTTTCATTTGGCTCCCCCACATTCTAAAAATATGTGGTTTGGATGGGACTCTACAAGTTGTGTCACCGTTTTAGGCCTGCTTTTAGCTGAAAAACAGATTTTTGTTTTTATTGTGGTTTCAATTATTCATTGCATGCCTTTGAGTTTCTTTCTTGTTCACATATTGACATATTTTTGCTAATATTTTTAGATTGTTCAAAGCATTTTGTAACTCCATTTTTATTATTAACCTTGTAGCAGCTTTTTCCTCTTGCTGTGTATCTAAAAGCAGCATTCCAATAACAACTACAGGAGCCACAACCAACACTTCCACCCCGATCTTCCACTGAGAACTGCTACGTCAAAAACAACGTAACCGGTGGACACAGACCCTCAACCTTTGCGTGCTCCACTCTGGACACTGTTCAGGGAATTTCAGCGCAGTGGGCCGGGAGGTGATCCAGAGCGCTGCCATGCCTCATTGGGACCAGCAACCTTTGCTTCCCTTGGATTTTGGAGCTAGATAATTACAGGGTGCCGCTAAGACGAGCGGGGATCGGAGAAGGCAAAAGCCACCTTTCCATGGCAGGGTTATGAAGACCTTTAGAAAGCGATATTTTGTTTATTTGAAACTATACCCCAGCTGACAAATCATCTTCCAGCAAACATTTTACAGACGGCGACGTGCAGGAAGTTCAACGTCTACCCAAACGAGTACAGAACTTTCACAATATGACATCGTGGCAAAAACTCATATTAAAACAGCGTTGGAAACTTTTGATCTGATATCAGAAAGATATTTAGGTCCCGATTTGTTCAGCCTATCAATGTCAAAATCTTTGCTGGGTTATGTCTACAGAAAATAACATACATTTTGTCATAAGAATCGTGAAAATGCTTTGTTTAGCCCTGCAGTGGAGTGTCATGTGGAGCTGACATGTCCTCTATTGGATTACTGCATGGCGTTGTGGCAACAAGCTGGTCCGTCTCCACTCATCGCATCATGATATCAGAGTATCTGAATGAAAGCATTGGTTTAGTTTCATTATTCGGGGGAAACTGTGCGACAAAACTAAAAGGCGAAAGAGAAAGAGGAGCATTGTGAGAAACCCAGATAGCGGCGAGGAGTGAGTTTAAAGTGGGTTGACCTCGTTGACACTGCGCTGAACTGTTGACGTGAGTTGTCTTTCTGTCCGAGATTACCTACTGTTGATTGGCTAAGCTGTCCTTTGTGTCGTACAGCCCCTTCTCTTCCAGGGGGGATTAGTCCTCGTGCACGGCTTTACAGTTTGGGACACAGAAGGCCAAGTTTCACTGCCCAGTTGCAACAGTTTTCCAACCTGAGGACGGTTAGGTTTCGGGAAAATAATATTGAGCATCCGTTTTTTTTTTTTGGTGCTGGACTTTCGATGAGGAAATTCGAGTAGTTTAACGTGCGACTTTTGGGTGTTAAAAATGTTGCTGAAAAACGAATTGTAAAGGAACAGTGGAAACAGGGCCAGAGATAGAAGAAAGCCTAGACCTGTCTGAGGTAACTTTGGACCAATGAGAGCCCATCCAACACTCACACAAACAGCATATTGTCCTGGATGACATCATCGACTCTCATTTCAGCGTGTGTGTGTAAGTGTGTGTATGTGTGTGTTGAGGTTACAACAGGTGAGATCAGGCGCAGGGATACAGAGAAAGATAAAGTCCGCTGACATAGGACGATGCAGAGAAGTTAAAACTGAACTTCCTGCCAAGATTTTGAAGAGAAAAAAAATATCTGTGTATTTTTGCAGCTATTATCTTATAGTTAATGTGAGACACTGATGATTGATATGCAGGTAACAAGGCTGTTTAGGATTTAGTGCTGCTTCGTGCAAGAGATTACATGGCTACCACATTCCACTGCAGAATAAATCACCACAAGCTCACTTCCTACACGGCAAACATTTCCCAGGCATACGAGCTCCATATAACCTCCCGATGGTCAGGGAGGAAACGTATAGAAGAAAAGTGGAATAATCCATATAAGTCAGAAAGGAGTGAAAAGTTCAGTGAGCACTTTTCAGTTTCTCTGATGCTATATGGTACCATCCCGAGAATCGACAAGAAATCGTCAGGCAGCAGAGCCTTCTCCGACCAAGTCCCTCCATCTCTGGAATTATCAACCTTACTTCTGCTAGGCTCAGGGACCGACACCGTCTCTTCCCTTACTCTAGCTCAGACAGCACTAGTATAGATAGGGGCTGCCCTTTTAGGTCTGCATCATCACAATAACCGTCTATCTGCTGTCTGTGTGGGTTGCTCTGTGTTCTCTCTCTTTTCTTTTCAGGCACACTGTGACCTTACCTGGCAGTGGCCCCCGGTGCTGGCCCCCTGCCCCTGGCTGACCAAAGTCCCATCACTCTACCCTCATTCTCAGTCTACCGTTATTTGTTTTCCCCATCTCATTGTTGGTATCCTATGCTTACTACCCATTTTTTTTTTTTTTTACGGCACCTATTGCAAGCCGTCCTGGTGGGGGGATTCCTCTTTGAACTGCACCAACAAAGGTATAATACACAGGGTTTTTCCTGGCTCAGAAGAGGTATCTGGTGGTACTTGTGCGTGCCAGTGAAAGTGATCAATCGACCCTTAATACCATGATCACGGACCCTTGTTATTTGGGCCCAAATAACTTTTAGTGACTTGATCATATTTAGGCTATTATAGGAAAATACTTCACAGATTGACAAAATATACAAAAAAAATTCAATTAAAGGCATGAAAACTGTATCTTAATAATTTTGACTGCATGCTATTTGTGAGGTTCTGTTGATTAACTATGATTATGCTATCAAGTGCATTTCAATTTTCCTCTATTCTAACTGTTTTATAACAATTAACCTATGAAACTTGGAAGAGAAGTCTGCAGGTACTTTACAAAGACCTGGCTTGACACAAGAGGAGGTTTTCCTACCAGTTAGCTGACAATTATCGTTTCCATTAGGAGTAAGACTTCTTTGCCAAATGAGTCTGCTATTTACATTTAAAATCTCATTGAAAACGGTTCAAAATCACAGCACCAAATCATTTTTTTTTTGTTCTGGTGGGTTTGGTGGCCTATGCAAGTCCCTATGCAGGAAAACCCCTGATACGGTTCTAATGCGGTAATACGGTTTTCTTGGGCTTTCTTTCCTTGTCGTCTTTGAGGTCTAAGGGTCTGGTGGTGTCGGCTAGGTTAGGTTAGAATAGATTGGTTGGTAGGCTTGTTTCTGTCTTAACATGACGATTTTGGTGTCTGTGTTCTCATCAGTTAACAGCAAAGTTGACCAATCTCCCAATAACTAAACAAAAAAAAGCAAAGCACACACTGGGATCAAGACCTGACTGAGATGGCCGAAGTCTATAAGGATGGCTGGGTTAGGAGGTCTGCCTGCCTCTCTCTCTCCCTCCATACCTACTCAAGGACAAATATAATCCTCTAATAACAGTCATTTCAATAATTAGCTAGCTACCACTACCTCATAGCTTCCATCTGTTCTCATGGTACCCTCGCAGTCCGGGCTTCAGAGTGAGACGGTGTACCAGGGGGCAGCAGGCTAGCATACCTCCTATATGAGGCCAGGCCAGAAGAACACGTGACACACACACACACACACACACACACACACACACACACACACACACACACACACACACACACACACACACACACACACACACACGCACACACACACATACAGCCGGTCCATTTATCCCATTACATCTCATTTAGCCTGTCATCTCTTTAGAATAATAGAAAAATGGAAAAGTCTGCTACAGCCAAACAGACTACAGTAAAAACCCTTTTTTTTCTTTTAAAGTTGCATAACCGGCAAGCACACACACATGTACATAGACAATGTGTGTGTGCGTGTGTGTGTGTGTATAGGTGTGATATCTGTTCTGATCCCAATGGCTGATATTTCATCTACAGCAATTTCTGCTCCACTCTTTCTCTGGCAGGTAAGGTGATTTTTTTTTTTTAAAGGTGGGTTTGTTTCTTGCTGGGCAGTCCTAAAATCTTTCAGCTCAAGTGTCTGTTCGTTGCCCTATAAACCCTTCGATTCCCCGTGCTCCCGTGGGTCTACATTGCATCTACCACCATTTTCCAAGTTTGGAAATCAACAGGAGGTGCATCTCCTCGAGGAGCAGCAAGAAATAAAACCACCATCTCCACGTATCTGAAGGTTGGAATCCAACGGTGCACGGCTACTGACTGATCATCCAAGAGCCCCGCTTCCATGCACACAACGCGCACACACACATGCACACACAAAAATGGAAGTGTTTTCTCTCCCACCTCCTCTGGCAGCAGGTATAAAGTGGCTAGAGGACACAGAAAACTGTGGATCAAAGACTCTGAGACAGCTTGTAAAAGTTGTGTTGTGTGATGCCAATAAAAGAGTAAAGAATTGCTCTCGTCCACCCAAGAAAACCTTGATCTGCAGCTGTTCCACAGAGGAACCCTGCGGACAGCTTTATCATGCTGAGCTAGAACCATTCAAACAGAGCAGTAGAGTCAATGCAGAGAATTTCACGGAAATGCACGGAGATGCCAGTACAGGAAGAGGTCAAAAGGTAGAGCTGCGTAGCCCTATAAAGAGAAAGAGCCGAGGGGGTAGCCCTGGCAGAACGAGGGGCCATATAACTCTCCAACACCAGATCCAATGCCACCAAATAGACGAATGTAGCAGTGCAATATCTTTTATGGGCTTTCTCAGAAGACTCCAAGGTGTCTTTTCTAATAAATGGGGGGGGATTTCTGCTGTGACCCCGGAGTTTTGATGAAGTGTGGATTGGGTAGATGCTGACAGAATGGGAACCTAGAGAGAAATCGCAAAAGGAGGCCATCCAGGGTGCCGCCGCTAGCAGGGACTGGCACGCTCCGCACCTTTTCCGTTAACTTTCATTCCTTGCTTCTCAAACTCATCTAACCTCGGCGCCACCTCCTCCCATCCCTCTCATTCCCCTGAGACATTTCCTTGGAGTGAAGCTCACCTCTAGGGGGCTGAGTCAAGGAAAATAGACGATGATGGCGCTCTGAGAGGTTTAGCTCAGCTGTGCCCGGGCAGCGGGCGTCCGGGGGTTGCCGCGCCCTTGGCCGAGGCCGGGATGACATGGAGAAAGTACACAGAGTTTTATATATAGAAGCGCGCACACACACTATTCTTAGTCTGCTTCGGCTTCAGCCTACGGACACGTGCAACCCTGCCTGCAGCGAGGATCATCTTTCGGCTGGTAAAGTAGAAGGCTCTAGCCTGGAGAACAGAGGCCGGGTAGGTGGGTAACTACGCCTCTGTTGGCTGGTACCGGCTGGCAGGAGGGAGAGGTGCTTTCCTAGCTGGCAACCATGAATGGAGCTGCTTACCTAATTTATGTAAAGGGTGTTTCCTGGTTGTAATGTGTGAGATTTATTTTTTTCCCTTACTTGTCCTTGTTTATGGGAACTGTAAACAGGGCCTACCTGGCTACAGTGGATGAAGAGTGTTTCCCTGCTGGAATAATATCATGAGTTTAAACATCATGGGGTTTGGGGCAGCAGGCTGATATAGTGAGCAAGGGAGACCATCCATCAACTGAAAGGGCCCCCCGGGTTCAAGCACTTGTGACTTTCTTACTCATATTCTTCGATGCGTCCTGTTATTACTTGGCTGCTGGAACAACCCAGTTTCCCCACGGGGGTCATTAAAGTTTCATCTCATCTAATCTAAGACACTGAAGCTGAGGTGTTGTTCTGTAGCTGATCCTGACCCCTGACCTCCCTGTGAAGGGGGGCAAGGGAAAAGAGAAGCAAACGATTTCCCTTCAGAGATCAATGGAGTATCACAACAGGCATTAAAGGAATGGTTTCAGCGGGACTACAAATTAAAAGTCGCTATTTTGCTAATCCTTATTTACAGCGTATAAAGCCAGATGCTTACAGTCAGCTGTGTTCAGTGTCTATATTTACCTCGTTGTCCGTGCCCACGTCCAGCATGACGGGCAGACACTGCTGTGGCGGCACGCCTCCGCAGGCTGTGTAGAGGGCCAGCTTGCCCACAGGGATGCCCATGCCATTGCAGCCCAGGTCTCCCAGGCCCAGGATCCTCTCTCCGTCCGTCACACACACCGCCTGTCAATCGCCACAACTGTCAATCACAAAAGTACGGGAGCCACGACAACCACCTAAATCATCAGTTTAATTAGTATGTCTAGATATAGCACTACTGTAAATAAATGGCTGTCCTGTCATCATCTTGGTTCGTGGAAATCAAAGCAATACTGCTGTACTGACTTTTTTTTTTTTTAAGGTGCCACGATTTGAACAGAAAATAAACAAAGCAGTGGTCCAGCTCTGCCTCCATGTCTCATTAACTCATAATACTGTTTGACCAAAACAAGTCCGCCCTGCCACCCACCAACAACTACTTTCCTTTTCCCTTTTATTTGTAGGCCTGGACCTGCTACACCCTCCTGGCTTTCCACTCACTACTCGCTTTACTCGTTAAGCCGTAAATAATATTCCCTTGGTGGACTTCACAACGTCAAACAAATTGATTGGGTAACACTTAATATCATCAGCAGAAGCGTATGATCTGAAACGTTCCGAATTCCGAGTCTTTCTCCGTTCCGTGATTGGTATGACGCAGACAACTCTGGCACAGAGATTTTACTGCTTTGTTCCTCCCACAATCTGACAACCTCGGGTAACGTTGTCAATTTTTCTACTTGCCCGTTTTAAATGCATAATGAGCACATTTAATACCATTAAAGGTTTATTACATGAGAGAGAATCACTCATTATCATGTATGGACATATGACAGAAAAGCTGCCAAAGGCTTATGAGTTAATGCCTTGGCACTTGTTTGCCCTCTCTCTATTGCAGTGTTGTATGTAGGGCATATTTTGGTGAGTTCATGATAAGACTGAAGGGCAGCATGACAGCACTGTAGCTAAATGCCATGCTGTTGACAGCCATGAACAGGTGGCTCCTGGTGCAGGTATATCTGACATGCCAGGAATGCCTGGTGGTTTCGTCATGCTGCATATGATCATGACTTGCACATAGTTGCTCTATATAAGAGCTTAAAGGAACACGCCACGATTTTGGAAGATTTACCCATTGGTCAGTTTACCTGTTACATGATGAGAACATAGACACCAAAATCATTCATGCATCCCCAGGAGATTGTTGCCCATGGTGCTTCATGCTAACACTTCAGCATATACTATAATGACTGACTGTAGGTCACTAACATTACCCAGTAAGAAGACTGGCCTTTTAGTAATAAACTGTTAGTGGTTTAAATTATATTATATTCAATATATTATGAATACTATGAATACTATGAGTATGAATTATATTCATAGATAGTACTTTAAGTAGTATTTTTAATAGTACTTTTCACTTTTAGTCATTATTTTGTGTAAATTTGGCCAATCTCCTGCACAAAACTGCTTCACTTAACCCCATATTATTTACTTACCATTTAGCTTCAGAGTTGCTACAAGTTCTTATTTCCTCTAAAATGAGGCTAGTGGCCTATGATCACTCAACATAGTATATGCTAAAGTGTTAGCATGGAGCCTACTAGCACTCTTAGTGTATGCTAAAGTGTTAGCATGGAGCCTACTACACAACATAGTGTATGCTAAAGTGTTAGCATGCAGCCTAGTATCACTCAACATAGTGTATGCTAAAGTATTAGCATGGAGCACCGGAGCCAATGATGCACTGGAGACACATGGATGACTTGACCAATGGATCAATCTCCCCAAAAAAACGTTGTCCTTTAATAATACAGGCTCAGGATTCTGTGATAATGTGATAATATTGCGACAACGTTGATGGTATTGAATGCTGCTCCTGTAAGAGGTGCTGCAATGCCAATGTTTGAGGTCGTTTGAGGTCTGAGGCCCCTGGTGGAGGGATCATTTACCCTGATGTCCTTTTCTGGCCAGCTCTGGAGCAGGGTAGAGATGTGGCCGCGGTCATGAATGGTGATGAAAAGCCCCCTAGAACAGATCAAATAGAGGAACTTAGGTTAGCAAATCATTTAGACCAAAGGTTCTCACATTACTTTGCACATATTTAATCATGGGAATCCAAATAACCCAGGAACACTTTGTATATATGATAAGCACTATTCTTATACCCTTCCTTTTATTTGCAAATGTTTCTTTGAAATTTAAGAGGACGATTTGAACCAAAAACAACTTTTAAGCTGTACTTCAGAGACTGTTTGAAGTTTGGGTGATTTTCTTGTGTGCTTTCTTTTCTCACCAAGACTGAACTTTATTGAATACCGACGGCACCTGGGGTATTAATGTTGAGCTCACAGGCTCTCTGTAGGGGAGTCTGTATGGGACCCCCAAGGCCACCCAACTACTCATTCATCCGACTTCCACCCCCTCTCGGCAACCCTCCCTCCCTCCGTCCTTCCCTCTCCCTCCTTGGCAGATGTGTCCTTTTGCTCCAGGACAATCCCGGGATAAAGAGATAATCTCCATGCGTGGGGTCCGGCCCCCGCTGTCCAACAAACCCATCTGGTTATGTCGTGGGGGGACCATATCCTCCATATGAACCAGCAACAGTCAAAATACATCACTACTTGAAAAAACACACTGACCCATCCTAATTCAACACTGGTGGAAAAAACACTGGGGAAACGTCAAACACGTCAACGGCATGACATTCTTTTTCAAAAAGTGTTGAAGAGTCCCATAAAAGTGTCACATAAAAATGCTTCGATAATCCAGGGATGAGGTAAGGAACGCTGTCAGCTGCCGGGCTTCCACTTAACCACTGCTTGGGCAGCGAACAGTGAATTTCTCAATTAACAAACAAATATTATCGCAAAAATTCTGTACCTGCTCAGATAAATCCCACATACATATCAAATATATCAGTCAGACAGACATTTAGGACCACACACACTATTCAGAGGAAAAAGCTCTTGAAACAGAACTGTAGCTTAAGGAAGTGTTTTGGGTGTCAATAAAACTTGACGGCATATTTTGCTCCGAAATAACTAAAGTTCACCAGAACAAAGTGAGATAAAGTTACTCTAAACCCTGACCACATTTTTGGAAGTAGAAACCTTGAGGATGGGGCGTTGGGTCAGTTCCATGGCCTGTCGGTATGTGTGGTATCTGTGAAGGGTGTGTGTGTGTGTGTGTGTGTGTGTGTGTGTGTGTGTGTGGGAGCACAGCTGATGATCACATTACTCCAGTTAAAAGGTAGCGGCGCTCACACATGGCAACCCATGTAGGTCAAAGGTAAACTGATTCTGTGATGAGTTGGGTCCCGGATCACATAGGATCACATAGGAACTTGTTGCAGTTATTGCCAATGGTTTGGCAGGCGTGCATTCCCTCCAAACCGCGGGTGCTCATTTGGGGCGCTCCAGGTTGAACATGTCTGATGATGTTTAGCTGCGCTGCACATTATGAAAATGCTATAGATAATGATAAAACTCTCAGTGCTAGCTTGCAAGTTGTCGTGATGTAACGCTCCTTGTGCCCTTTTGACCTCTTGCTGTCTCTGTTACTAGCACTGCTCACAGCTGCACTTTGAGTGTGAGCAGGAGAAGGACATTTGGAGATCAAACAAAAGGTCACTGGACCAACAACATCCAGCATCCATCACATTACACACCTTTCAACTGCTCTGGCGAAGAAATAGCCGAAGAGGTCAGCCAGGTCACGGCAGCAACTAATGATCTCTAACGTGCCACTTAAGAGTTCGACCACGAGTGATCAAACACCAGCATACGCACATCTGTGCACAAGAACCACGCATCCTGTTTGAAACATACCATGAGTGGAATGTTTACAGAGTCTGAATGCCATTTGCACAGCTGTAGGGGACTGTGGAGAACCGGGTCAGCCTGCGCTGCCTGTATGATCTGTGTGTGTGTGTGTGTGTGTGTGTGTGTGTGTGTGTGTGTGTGGCCTGGGGTGGACTGGAGCCAGTGCCAATTACAGCATCGTGAGGGATTGTGGGAGAAAGCAGGGCGTCGGGGCTGAAGGGGTGACCCCAAAACACAACTGTTGGAAAACAACTGTGTGAGCCGGATCAAAGCAGACAGCCAGGCCGACATCGATTCCTGATCCCTGATTCCTGAATGTCACCGAAAAACACGAACGGTTTCAATTTTGCGGCTACTCCTCACCTCCTCTAATTCTCATTCGCAGTCACTCTTCCTCAGTGCTTTTTTGGGAGCTGTGACCCTTGACCCTGTTTACATCGTGACCCATCCCAGAACTACACTTCCATCGCACATCAACCTGCAGAAAGCTCGTCTGCAGTGAATCATCTCAGGAAGCGTTGTGAATCGATCATCGCTGCGTCAAAGTCTCATGGATCAGTGACAAAGTGTTTTGATCCCAACCCACTGACCTTGTGAGGTGTGTTTGTGTGTGTGTGTGTGTGTGTGTGAGAGAGAGAGAGAGAGAGAGAGAGCAGGGTAAAGAAAACAACCCGATGGCCTGAATCAGCACCACACTGACATAAAACACACCCCAGGGACTGTGGAAGGCGAAGCCGCTTTTTTCCGTGACCCCAAAACACACTCTGAGCCCCCGAAAGGGAATGGTCTCCGAGCGCTGACCCGTGTCCTCAGCAAACACCACCAGCAGGGGGGAGGGAGAGAGGCTGGAGGGGGGTGGCAGCCACTCACCCCGAACACATCCGCCACTCCTCACACCACCACACGACCTCACCCCATCACATAAGGCCCAGCTGACAGAATGGACACAAAGTGCCGAGAAGGGACTGTGAAAACGGCGTCAAAGGTCACAGTCACACACTTGCGGATTTCTCCAGCTTATTAAGCTCCGAAAGCCGGCCGGTTTTCAAGGTTGGGCTCGGGGGGCCCCCGGGGAAAAACCTATGACGGTTGATTTTCTAAACGTGTTTGACAGGGCCTAATTGGAGTTGAATCTAGCAAACATCTTACTCTGCCCTAGAGGGATGATGACGAGCACCATGTGCCAGCGCTGGCTAAGTGACCGCTCCTGTTACACTGTGTGTAACTTGAACTTTTCCGCTTTGATAAAACCGAATGCCTGGGACATTCTGAAAATGTCACTCAGATAGGAGTTTTAAGTGCACGATGCAAACAGCAGGTTACATAAAACATCCCTGCCCTATATTTAATGTACACTTTCACTGTAAAGAAGAAAACAAAACAGCCTGAACCGCTTGAACCCGGGACTGGATATTAATCTGCTTTGGTTTCGTGTGATGG
Source organism: Hoplostethus mediterraneus (assembly GCA_034670385.1). Classification (NCBI taxonomy): domain Eukaryota; kingdom Metazoa; phylum Chordata; class Actinopteri; order Trachichthyiformes; family Trachichthyidae; genus Hoplostethus; species Hoplostethus mediterraneus. Next base: position 5,399,257 of record JAXDDW010000006.1, read on the forward strand.
ATAGGTCAAATTGGAATTTTTTTGGTCAGCCTCCAACCCGGTGCAATTGGATTTCTTGTGATCTTAAGCTTGCAGATTTTACAGTAAATAAACTTCAGGGTGTTCTTCTTACCCGGGGAGACCAGAAATAGCTCCAAGTTATATATGCTATCCAGCTCTGTACCTGTTCCAGCCATCAGCCAGCTGGAGCTGTCATCCTACCCACACAGCTGTTATTGTTAGGCTAATTACTTTCTCATTCACTGAGAGCTGCTTGTCATCATCAAAATAGTCTACCTTAAGGGTTATGCAACACGAACGGGTTGCAGTCGTGTGTCTCTCAGAGGGGGGTACGACACGTACACTGACAGGCTGTCATAGAGAGAGATCGGGCGACACATTTACCTCCCCAGATGATGTTATTCTAGCCTGTCGCTCTGTGTCTCTAGGGATAGAAAAGTATGGGTGCATGTATAGTGTGCATGTACGATGTGCGTGTACGGTGTGGGCGGCTCACGGAGAATAAAAGCAGAATGGTGTTCAAACTGCAGTCTGCTGCTTTTTAAAAAAAAGCAGGTTCAAACAGCAGCACGACTCCAACATTAACACAGCGCCAACTACGCCAGAGCAGCTGCCGCGTGGGATACATGAGATATCATTTCCTGGGAAGTTCATTTGGCCTGCAGAAGAACGAAAACAGGGAACTGACAACAGCAAGTGATTAAAATTCAGACATTTCTTTGGAAAAAAAGGATTTCAGCTGCTCACTCGAGCTTCTTCCTAAAACAACCACTTGTTTCAAGAAAATTCTCAAAACTTGTTTTAGGAAAACTTTTAACACTCAATTGTACACACTAATTGTACACTAAATGAGTAAATGACTTGTTAAGATGGATATTATTTGCAGTGTGTATACTCCCCAATACAGGGTCCATCTGAATTAGGCAACAGCTAATAAAAAATCTCAATGACAATAACACCAATGGGTCTAATCGCCTTTAAAAAAAAATGAACCAAGTTGCTTTCAATGAAAACCAAGCACCTCGAGATACGATGCTAAACAGTTTCCTGGTCCTGGCTCCGGGCTTTCATTTGTTTTGAATACCAACAGCCCGTTTGCTTCTGTCAGTAGACTGGAAAGACAGCGGGCCTGGGGTCCAGCACACATGCTGGCCAGGCTGCCTGTCATCCTATCAGGTGAGCGGAGCGTCCTCTGAGGACCAATACAGCATCAAGTGAGTGTGCAAATGCATATGAACGCCAATGCACACACACACACACACACACACACCCGTGCAAATGCACACATAGAGAGACAGAGTCATTTCTATGACGGGATGTGGTACCTGACCGCAAGCTGTAGAAAAGGACTGACAGCACAATATTTAAGCAGCGAGACTGCTGGTTTCAACTTTCTCCCTCGCTTCCTTCTCTAAGTGGTACTTAATAAGCTAACGGCTTTCCATGGAAGACAGTCAAATTCAGCCTTTCACGCCAGCAGAAACACATTTCCATCCTGAAGATAGAGACAATCTTTTCACAACAAACATCTGCATGTGTGTGTGTTTTTTTTAAGATGCACTCACCGTCGGTTAAAGAAGGGTGTCCTTTATAAAGTGGAGAGACGAAACTAGTCAGAATGACCATGAACATCACGTTTTATGACTTAGGATGGACCCATGGGCTTGGGTCTCACTGGCCATTTCTTTTATAAGGACCATTAACTAAGGGAACACAAAGCAGTGTAGCTATTGGCATAATACATTAAGAATAACACACTCATGCTGTAGTGCATAAAGCAGCCAAGTCGTTGACTGAACCAATATCAGCACATGGTGTAGGTGGAGGAGCCAGGAGAGAGGCGGGGCTCTGGCGGTGCCCATCAATAGCCAGCAACCATGCCAAGGCCCCTTGCTGACGCAAACTTTGCTTGCCCCGTTTAAAAATAACTCATTGCAACGGAACGGATTAGTGTCAAAGAAACCAAATAAGCAACAGAACTCTGGGAAGAGGGGAAAGTGCTCGGTAAAAAAAAAAAAAGAAAGAAAGAAAGAATGGAAACGGTAAAAGAATCTGGACAGCGGGGGAGAAATTCTGCATCAGCTCGACAAACACAGTCATCCTGTCCATAATCCCCCTCTCTCTCTCTCTCTCTCTCTCGCTCACTCTCTCTGTACAAGTGACTGTGTGTGAACAAGGAGCTCATGCGGGACGTGTGATTGGTGCGTTTGTGCTATGAATATTTTTCTATGAATTCATTACAATCAAAAAGTAACCGTGCCCAGTAATTGTACGATACAAAGCTCTCATCACTCAGAAATGAAGCGAGGCAGGCTGGCATTCTCTTCCCCCCCCCCCTCTCTCTCTCTCTCTCTCTCTCTCTCTCTGACACAATTTCATCACATAACAAGTATTCAGCACCGCCGCCTGAAACACCCTCTCTATCTATACAAGTGAGAGACAATTTCCGTCCCTGGCCTTGGAAAATCAGATACAGACCAACGAAGCCTTCCAGATTGAGAGAAGAGGTGGGGGGGGGGGGGGGCGCAGAGAGAATATGGCGCCAAAATGGACACTGCTTAGCCTATTTGAGAGGCCTTTCATCACGTCGGGAGACATATTGTAGCGAAGCATAAAAGGACATGGAATTTTTTTAACGCGGGCCAACCTGCGAGGCGATGAAAATAGCAACTAGACAGCGAGAGGATCTGCGATTTCAGGGCCTGTCGTCTACTGTACTCTGAGCGGAGGCGAGGGCAGGTTGAGGGTCCAGACGGCTGCCGTGGATGTGCAGCGTCTACCCTCAGACGGCTTTACATAATTCAGGAGGAAGAAACAGCAGGAAAAGCAGCCCTCTTCCAGAAAGGGGTCCTGCTAAAGGAATCAGAGCCACAGACCTGATGAACCCAGCTGGCTATTAGATGAGTTTCAGCCCCGTGCAACTGGGTTTTCCATTCATTTGCCTTTTCACACACGTCCTGACATTTGGGGTATGCCAATGACGTTCTGTGTGGGTTGCAATGTCACATTCAAAAGCAATTGGCTCTGCCGGTTGCCTCCGCCAGCAATTGTGCAAGGGCCGGTTGTTGCAGCGTGTTTATTTGCAAATGCTGCTTTGCGTTAGCAACAGTGGTCAAGATCGGATGACGCGGCGCACACACAGGAAAGGTTTATGTTCTCTCAAATTCAAATAGGGCCTTTTTTTTAAACGCAAAGCAATGGGAGACAGGTCAAAAAATATTCTAAAACTATTGAACACTGTGTAGGTGACTTATGGCTCATTGTTTTCTCTTAGAAAAATGTGGATTATATTTTAGGGCTGTCTGGGGTGACTACAGTGTCCACTATAAAACAGATGGAGAAATGCTTTCAGGGTATCCAGTTCTTCAGGGCTTACAGCTAACGAGATAACTTATACCCGGCGTGATGCTAAGTGACAGGCTGGGACAAACGTACTTAACAACAAAGACAACCGGAGAGCTCATCTGATAATAAGCTGCTTTCAAGTGCTTTGCCATCACAAAAGTATGTACTTATACTCATTTTTTGATATTTTAGTCCATTTTTGATTTTCTGCGTTTAAATGCCATATCCTGTATCCGATAACCTGGATAAACTCTTCTGATTATGAGGAACAGCATTGAGATACTTCGGATAGAAATTCCAGTTATTGCTAGTTTTTAGAATAAGATCAGATGGATTGTTATTGATGTACACAGGAAGATATAGTGATAATACCCTAACCAGAATATGATCAATTATATTAGCCTGCTTTGTGGATGTAAACATACGCAGCATACTTCCTTTTGTTTGAAGGCCTACAATTACTTCTTATTTCTAATGGCCGCTTCTGAGCATTTCTACCATCCTCCATAACCGAGGTGACTGCGTGGCCCAAAGGTGACATTTTTGAACTTCCCTAACAAGGAAACTGGAGATGCAGCTCTGGTTGATGTAATGCTGACACCTAAATCAACGTGAACGGTCAGGTTTGCCAGGGGGAGAGGTCGGGGGTGGCACATCTTGAAAACAGATCAAAGGGGGCCCTGAAAAGCAAAGTCATCCTGGGTGGAGGTCAGAAAGAGTGCTGCCGAGCCACTAACAATTACAGCGGTGAGATTTGCCCCTAGCTGGAAGGTCAAAAGTTCAATTCCAAAAGTTCAATTGTGTCCATGGAGAGTCACGTGCCCTGCTGACGTGATGCTGAACCCCTAGCTGCTCAATCTGGATGAATGTAAATGTGCATTCCACCTGGCATCCACTGACCAGTCAAGGGATTGATCTCATCAGGTTCACATTTGAAGGATTAGTCAGTGCAACACCAATCTCATTTTTACAACTTTATAAAAGCACAACCTGTGACCTCAGACGAGTGAAATGAGGTTACAATGAAACAGCCTCACGCTTTCAAAGATTTGACTTCAGAATCGGTGTACTCTGCCAAAATATCCGCTAAGTAAATCACATTTGTCATGTTTATTTATGTGTAATTTTACTACAATACATTGGCTGGGGTCAACCGAACATGGAGGCTAAGAGTTTTTGCGTTGGTCAAATATCGATTCACCGCGATTCATTTCCTCATCACTGCAGTAGAAGAAACCAGTAGCAATCTTATTGGCTTGGCAATCAATATTCTTTAACTTTAACTTTTCTTACTTTATTTTTTAAAGTACACCAGGCACATGTTTACAATAACAGTCAGTGAAACGGAGCACATTCCACCTCTGCTTATCGTTTCCCCAAATACCGCTTCATCTGTCATAATACAGACTAGCCATGTTTTTTTTTTCACAGGGAAAAAATGGGTTCAAGTGAAACAAAACGAAACACAACCCCTGCAGAGGACATTTTAATTCTCCAGACGATATTGCAACATATGCAACAAGGCAGATATCGACGCCACGTTTCAAGGTCTCCAAGAAAGCACCGAGCTTATTTTCCTATCGGTAAATCGGATGCAGAATGGTTTGGGAAAGGGAGTGGAAGTATGAATGGGTATTTGAAGGTTTGCTTACATGTTGGTGAGGGAGTTCAACAGTTAAGGCATAAAGGTTAGAGGAATGCAAGACTAGTCCGCAGTCAGAGGCCCTAAATCATCTCTTCTCTTATCTCTCAGTTCTGTTTTCCCATGCTTGGAAAGGAGCCGGGGGGGGGGGAGTGAGATCAAGTTGCCCACAGATACACTTATTGAAATGGACTGTTTTTAAAACAGCTTTTGGCTGCACTGCGTTCCCACTCTGGGACATTTATTGCTGTGTTGACATTGAGAATACACTAATCTCTAGTAAAAGCTCCAGAGGACTAACAAGGACATCGAGGGTCAGCATTCTGACGCTGAAAAAAAGTATTTGCTCACTGAAACCGAAAAAAAAAGACTCGACAACGAATACTCTCATACTAATACTCTTTTCTTGCATATCATTTTATATAACATAATTTAATGTGTTTTAAAATGAACCAAGCTGGGGCCAGATAAACTGTCCTGTGTGTAATGTAACATTAAAGTGCGCCTCTGTCGAGTGTGTGCCCCTATAGGCAGCATGTGTGATATTAGTGGTAAGTGTTTACGGTTTCCAGGCCTTTGCGCTCATTCCACAGTTGTAAGGAGGGTGTGAGGGTGCAGACAGATATCTTCAAGTTTTCGGTTCCTGCCAAATGTATGACAGGACTACTAGTGTTTACAGCCAAAGCGGAGCTGTGAGCTGATGGAGCTGTCAAAACAAAAAGAAATTAGCTTTCGGGGCCTCCTCAGCACATCGATTAACCAAGTGCAGGGAATTATGGGACTACGGGAGAGATATTATCCTCTTCCACACACGGTATTCCCAAACATAGCTTTCTATTCATGGAAATGTGGCCTTATCTGTGTGCCGATATGTAAGTGTTCCCCTGGGATGCGGATTGCTGTGTTATCTGTTGACTTAGCTCTTATCGCCAGCGAGGAGTGTCCTGCATTAGTTTAACCAGAGTTAATCAGTCACTTGGCTGGCCGTGACAGGAGGGCAGCAGGGACAGCTATGGGTGGGTTGCATTGGTCTGGTAAACAGTCTGTGGGCTATCATGCCTCTAAATGAATTTTATGCCGACTAGAAGGAAAAAATAAACCGTAAAACACTTTTGTTGTTGGGTAACTGGCCAAATGTGGATGGAGTTACGTCACATCGAGTTATTTTCTGCACAGCTCTGCAAGATTTCAGCTATCTAAAACATCGACGATAAGGGTCATGGTTTGGTGTAGAGGAAGGGCTTCTTTCTAGACCGATGTTCAACAGTTATACAGGGAGAAATCCATCAGAGAAGAGGAAGAGGCACTGACGTCTTTACCGACAGTAGCCTCGACAGACCAGAATGCACTGCAGCCATGTGTTTGGAAACCCCTAACTGGAGTAGAAATAGATGAGGCAGGTTGAGGGAAAGTGGGTGCAACAAAAAAGGTAAACGACAACACTTCATAAGAAAATATCCTGCAATGCACTGAACATCATAAACTAAGTATATGTAACAGTGGAAGAGTGGAATTTTCCTATTAAGCCTTTATTTTATTTCTTCTGAATCTCCCCCAAAGAATTGAATCCAGCGTTACTTCAGCCCTTAGTTGTGTATCTAATTAGAAATCATTCAACGCAGAAATTAGAGACACGACATCTTGCATCAGTTGGTGTAATGCGTAAAGCATCCCTGTACAGCCCCCTGTACTCCCATGGTCATTTTTGGTCAGATGCATCTGGAAATGAAGCCACACCTGGAAAAACAGGCAGTAAAGTAAATCAGATGGGCAGTTGGAGTCAGTGACCACAGACTGTCAAGGTCCATCGTCTTCACTAATGCACATAGTCCAAACAACTTCATCAGGGCCCCCCGACCCCTCTTGCCAATACTGAGTACCAAAACTTGCCCTGGCTGCTGCTATTTGTATATGATGGCTTTGATGCTGTATTTTTGCGCAGTGATATTTGCATTATTCTGTCAAATGTGAGATGTTTGAGTGTTACACCCGACTGAAAAGGAAAAGGCAATGCCAGAGATTGTAGATGACAGCGTGCCAATAAGGTTGGAAAGTGACTGGGGAAATTTCCAGTTTCCATTCATTCCAGGGGAAACAAAGCTGGATTCAACAAACTAGTGAGGCACTTTTCCATGCATAGTGGTGGTGGTGTTTGTGTGTATGCATATGTGCATGTGCATGTGTACAGTATGTTCATGTGTAAGTTTAAGCGTGTATGTGTACATGTCAATGTCAATGTCTACATCTATATCTATATCTATATCTATATATCTATATATCTATGTCTATGTCTATGTCTACATCTACGTCTTTGTCTATGTCTATATCTATGTCTATGTCTATAGCTATGTCCATGTGTGAGTTCACTCTAGGCACCACCCATATGTATGCATTGCATGCAGCTGGCCTTTATAAGTCACGCAGGAATGAGGCCAGGGTAGGTCGACGGCTTAACACGACTCCACTGGGTAGCACAAAGCTGGCAACCCTCCTACGCAAACCCCCTTTTTAAAAAAAAATCACCTCCAACATCTGCTCTGGCACCCAAGCAATACGCACAAACTTCAGCCATGACAGGTGAAATGATATACTTTTATTTCAATTTGCAGTCCCTCAGTAGATTTATTTGGCTTCTGAAGCAGTAATTGTGGAGAAAAATAAACATAACATGGCTAAAACACATAAGAACAAAGTGGTGGAAGTAGCCAACACTTGCAAACATAGGGATATTCCACACGGCATCGTATTTAACTCACCAGCCTCTCATTTCTAAGTTTTATAGTTCCACCACTCCTCAAGATAGGAAAAGCAAAACGACACCATGCCAGCTCTAAACATTAATGGAGCTTTGGCAGCATTTGCCATGTTTCAAATGGTTGCACTGAGGGATAGCGTGAATGTATATGATATAGCTTTGACAAAACATATGTCTCTCTTGGGTATCAACGTCATCAAACTGTTTCCATAGCTTGTCCCTCTTGTTCCAGTGCACCTGCTGGCGCTAGAAGAGGTTGTGTAAATCCATGTTAAAGCCCTTTGACAGGAATCTAACTTTGTAGCCAAGTTCTGTGACGCTTGCTGAAATGTGTTTGCTGCCGTGGGGTGTTTAGACATTTTAGAGTTTGGTATAAACAAACTCAGATTCACATTGTGAGCTTGGAATTAAAAGGTTCTACCTGGGTAGAGCGCAGTTTTGAGATACTGAGCATGAAGCATTGACATACCATCTGTAAAACCTGTTATGTACTTTTTAAATAGGTTCTTTAAATAAGGTTCTTTTTTTTTTTTAAAACAAAAAAAAACACAAGTAACATTCAAAGATCATGAATATGTGGGGAACTCTGTTTTTTTTTTTTTTAAAGTCATATAGAACCTTATAATTATATATCATTATATCATATATATATATATATATAATTATATCAGATGAGCTTTATGGAATCATCATCAAGTCCTGTTTTCCAGTGTATTCTGGTAAAACATTACCGGTGCATCCCAACATTTGACCAGGGGAGATGGTATGGGAACAGCAGCCAAATAAAATTGTGGTAAATAGCTTTAGCATTCTTACTGCTTATGTAATTTTGTTTTTAATGCTTTCTGTGAAACCCATTGCCCAACGTTGAAACCTGAACCTGGACTTGCTCAAAACCTGTATAACAGCAACGGAGATGATGATGAAGCCTGTGTTCATCGGACCAGGACCGGACCCAGACCAGACCCATACGGGACCCAGACCAGACCACCAGAGGGTCAAACATCTCTGAGGTGAGTGCAGTGTGGTCTTCCTTGCGGCGCCCAGCCCTCCTAGAGGACGGCACCGCAGAGCTGACAGATATTTGACCTGAGTTCTTTAACTTACGTAGGACGGACTTTGGGGACTGATAGAAAATGATACTCAGGTAAAGGTTTGAGACCGAGAAACATCAGCCAAACCCAACCACCTTGCTCCCCAGGCAGGCTAAAGTAAACACCATGGAAAGTCATGGACATTTTAACTAGTAATTGTCCATAGTACTATGCTTCACAGACAGTTCAGCCAGGTAATCAATTTGCAGCCTTAGAGTAGACAGTTATTCAATACAGATATTTAGGTTGATTACTTTACATACTTCCAGAGAAAACCATGATATTGCTGTGGTTTTAAAGTCAGGTATTACCTGATACATGTTCATTTATTATGCTAAGGGATACTGCAGGAAAAATGGAGAGTTAAAGTCTACTGTGCCCTATAGTTTCTTTGCTTTCACTGGCTCTAAAACTTAGACCTCGGACATGAGCTCTAGATTGTTTTACAAGGTTCCTCAAAGTCCGGGATGGAATTAATCCCAAATGTTTTGCCACGTTCCTCATGAGCTCAGTGAAATTCCAAACCACTCTTCCATCTCCGCTTCTCCCTATTCAACAAATGCATACTCATTGACCTCCTCTCAAGGTCTACTAAAGGGTAAGAATGCAGTAAACAAACACATTAGCTAAAGTCGTGCAATCTACAAATTCTCCTTGGACTCAAATGAGATAAGTGGCTGCTTCTTATTCCTGGTAGGAATCAGGTTGTCACAGTTCACTGATCTCGTGTGCTGTGGATTAATGATCCAGAAGGCAGAAGGGAATTGTCGAGGTGCCCTGGTTGCTCATCGATCACAATGAAACTGTGCCCTCACACACTTGCAACACTGTGTGTGGGCTTGACGGTAAGACATCACAATTCCAAAGCCTCTTATCTGCGACGCTGGAGCACTTCATCATCAAGCACATGTGCCACTTCAGAGGTGGCCAGGGCAGCTTCAGCTGACGCCTTTCATTAGGCCTTCGCAACCTCCTTCATCTTACCACGGGTGTAATCAAAGACCAGCCTCTTTAGACCGTTAAGTGTGGCTCTATTCAGGCCTTGAGGTGCTACATTGAGGTGGTAATGAAGTGACTGGCACTTTGCTCCTGTATCATTTCATAACTCATGTAGAAAAAAAGCTAAAACACTGCTAAGGGTTTCAAGTCAAGGAGACAAGTAGACATAAATGCTTGCAAAGACTTGAGTGGCCATTTAATATTTAGAGTCAAAAGGCTCATTTCAAAAGAGGCATTACGTTATATATATCTACTTTCAGTCCCCTTGAGCTACGGCGGCTGTAACTGAAACAAGCAATAAAGTCACATTCTCATAATAGAGAGGGTTAAGACAGCCAATTAGATCAGAGATCCAATGAAAACTAGTGGAGTGAAGAGGTAATATATCACCATGCACAACGCTGCTTGGTCATTTGCTTTTTTGGCTTGAGAATGAAGGCCTTCATGGCGTCTCAAGTATCTTGTGACGCTGGTCGCTCGCTCGTAGCTCCATCGTGAAGCAGTTGAAAATGCCAGTGGGCGGAGGGCAGATATATGGAGTACGCATGCTGTTGACCTTGAGTCATGCAGGTAGCAAGACCCATGGCTTATATAGCAGAAAATAAACATCCAGTGTTTACCTTAAGGCTATAGGGAATTGAAGAATGCCTGTCTTTTATTTTCCAGTGCCTGACGGAGTGCAGCAGTAGCACAGAGTCACCGACCCTTGACCTCTAAACAGGGATCCGCTAATGGGCTACCAATGATCATCTGTCTCCATCAGCTAGATGGATTGTTTCCTGTCACTCACCTCAAGAGCCCCTCAGCAGCCGCACTCTTACTTTCAAGGGCCGATTAGACGCTTCTCTAAGACATCTTTGGCATCGCACCACAGCGGGCATGGTGACACCGCGGCGGCGGTAAGCCCGATTACTTTCCTGCAATACGCGGGTTCATGTTACCGCTGCAAAGCGTTATCATTTATCATAATTGAGCACTTTCAGATATCAAACAAGGTACAGAACTAACGTTTATGGGGGAGAACAGTAACAAACTTTGTCCCACGAAGACAGACGGACTTTCTCTGGCAAACACTTAAGATTCACTGTGTCCACGAAGCAATAAAAAGCTACCGCATGTCCACTAATCTTCTAATGATATGAATGTGTTCCTTTCTCCCGCTCTGCTTCCTGCTTCTGCCCCATCTAGAGATCAGTGAATCAGCCGTGTTTTGACACTTAATGGCGCTTGACCCTTGGCCCCTGGTACGGAGCCCGGTGTCGGGAGTGTTTAGTCTGCCTGAGGCGGACTAGAGCTGGTAAAGCCAGGCAGGACAGGGAGAGGCTGCCTCTTCCACACAGCAGTCTTTATACCTGAGGGCCAGCGATTAGAGACCTAATCTCTGTCTGTTCAGCTGCTACGGTGGTCTGGCTGGAAGACACACACACCCACACATGCACAGTGGCATCAGGAATCCATTACCGGCCTTTCTAGAAGGTTCTCGCGTGTAAAATAGGCCTGGGATTGTGCAAAAGACATTGATAGAAACAGGTGTTAGGGACACATCCAGCAGAGATATAGACACATGAGCTGAGCCTTCGAGACCAGTCAATCATACACAAGCGCTTAGAGACCATAAATGTACCTATTTCATACCGTAAGTGTGATCTATACTCAAGCACACCGTGGTCTCCCCCCGCCACAACATTTCTCTCTCGCTTCCTTCCCTTTTCCCAGGCGTGGTTCGCGGAGAGAAACAGCCTGGCTGGAAACCGAAATCTGTCAGAGACGGCCGGCCTTCTCTCCGGAGCATTCTGCTAACTGACCCCCTGATGCACATTTCCAACACTAACTCCCAACCCGGGGGCGCTGGCAGCAGGTCCTGGCCCACTGCGCTCCGAGGCTGGAGGGAGGGAGTGTATTAAATGACTCCTCCAGTCAGCTTAGTGTCAGAGGTAGGGAGCATGCTAGGAATATTTTCCACATACTTGTGCGGGGACGGGGGAAACAGGGAGTTGTTGGGTAACACAAAGGTATGTGCGTGGGAGAACTAGTATTTTAAATGCACCCAAGGTAAGCATTTAGAATAAAAATGCCTGGATAGAATTAGGGGAACTGGGGATTCACAGCTAATCAAAAGCATCCATGGCGGTAATATAGATGTAGCCATTTTAGAAGTCACAAAAGAAAGTGTTGTTGAAGGGTGGATACGTGCACCAACACTGAAAACCTGTGTGAATCAAAGTTGATAGCTGCTCCCTGCATCTTATTGTGAAAGGACCTAAATGTCTTTCTGATATCGGTTCAAAACGGTTCCCAAAGCTGTTTTATGGCTTATTTTACGAAGCCATAACATCATATTGTGACATGTTTGTGCTCTGTTCGGGTTGGTGTTGAACTTGGCCACTTCCTGCACAGTTGGCTTTTGGATTTTATGCACCCTTTAGGACCTTGCAAGTCAGTAGCCGACTATACAGTTGGTGAACATAAGAGTGAGCGAGCCTGTGTAGGACAGTCCACTAGGGTGGTCTTTCCTCTATCAGTTTTATTCAGCTAAAAATAAACCCAACACTTGTAATCACCTGAATAAGGTTAAAAGTGTGGAGGCAGGGGCCAAGCAAAACAGAACGAGGCCCTGAAGACTAGCAGCAATATTTATTAGTGACTGCTTAGGGAGTGCTGCTTCCAGATAGCAAGACTTGGACCTAATGAACCTATATGAGGGAAAACAGATACCACCAGTGTGTGTGTGTGTGTGTGTGTGTGTGTGTGTGTGTGTGAAAGAGAAAGAGGTGTGGGGAGGGTAAGTGTGTGTGTATGTGTGTTTACAGTAGAGGAGGAGAGGAAACCACTGAACCTCTGTCTGCTAGGAGCGATGCCAGATCCACTCAAGGTGAACTGTGCACTGATTCCAACAGCGGCTTGCCTTGAGCTCAGCAACGTCTGACCGAGCCGCCACACCCTCAGCGATGTCAAGCTCAGAGATACACACAGCTGTTTGCAGAGGCCTTGGGCTTTGTGTTTCATTGCAATGCATCCAAATCATTTAGGTATTCACGGTTTGTTTGGGGGCGGGGTGCAGGTTGCAGGGTCGGGAGCTAATTGTTCATAAAAATGAGGGGGCAAAACAAATGCCCCCTGAAAATTGGGAGCACCCTTTGTTGCATTGTCTGTTCACATTTTATTCATTGAGTTGTCAAGTAACCGTACGGCAATGCGACTATTTCCTTCCAGTGCTTTCTGGGGGAGAAAAGTGAAGCATTTTTTGGACCAGAAAACAACTGAGTAGACGAGTAGCCTGATGCAGAAGAAAATGTTGGCAGCACGCAGCCGGCAAACCACCACAAACCACTGCATCAACAAAAACTTAAACAACCAATATTGTAACAAGCTCAACAATGAAGGGGCGTAAGATGGACGGGGTGGGGACAGAAATGGGAAAACAGCATCATCCTCTTCTGTAAAGGCCTGAGAACAGTTTCCAGCAGTGGGAAAGAAGGTAAGACAAATTAGAAGTATGTTTGCCAATATACAAAACAAATATATTTATCATAGTTCAAAAAATATATACCTGAAAAGGACCAGAATGCTCCTGAAAATCAGATATAGGGGGCAAACAAATGTTCATTTCTTTCCCTGGAAGGTTGGGGTGGTAGGTGTGTGTGTGTGTGTGTGTGTGTGTGTGTGTGTGTGTGTGTGTGTGTGTGTGTGTGTGTCTGTGTCTGTGTCTTACCTTGGGCTCCTAAACACCAGGCCATACTGCTGGCAGGCCAGGCCCACGGTAGGAGTGTAAACGATGGGCATGAACCTGTCGATGTCTGACGTCAGCACTCGGTAGAAGAGCTTCTCATTCCGGTCCTGGAGCCCCATCAGAAACACATATCTGGGAGACAGGGGGGGGGGGGACACATCATGAAGACTCCTACCTGGTGAACCTTATGAAACTCAGATGTCAAACGGTGTGTGTGTGTGTGTGTGTGTGTGTGTGTGTGTGTGTGTGTGTGTGTGTGCAGCAAACTCATCCCACCCATCAGGATTCATTTAGCTTTCAACCTCTGCCCCAGAGCCATACCAGCTCCAAAGCTCTCCAATCAACACTACTGTATTAACGTTGCAAAATGTGTTATATGCTGTTCGTCACCCCCACACACACACCTCCACTATATGAATGAGTTTTAGTGTCCTTCCAATGCAGATACTCAACATTGCAGACTCAACACGTGACCAAGAAACTAGCGAGAGAGACGTATGAGCTTATGAAAGAGCTGCAGAGAGCCGGCGAGAAGGGAAGACTGCGCTGAGAGTTGTGTTGTGCAATAATTACTTGTACAGTTACTTGAATTCCAAATGCTTAGAAAAATACACAGAGCACAAATCCGCTCCTCAGATAGCCTACACAAGCTCTTTGTTCTGATCGTGCATTGAAGGTTTGCATATGACCCATATTAACCAGACCACGCCAGAAAGGGCTCTACTCCTAATCAGAGAAGTTTCCATAAAGGCAGCAGCACAAGGTGCCTCTTGTTGAGGGGATGAAAAGCATGAACGCCCTTTCTCCTATAGGTTAGACTACAGCAGCTGCACAATACCCGGTGGTGACAGTTGCTCTTGAAACTAACTATTTTCATATTGGAGAGCCGGAGGAACCTCTGCCACATGCAATATATCAGGGGTCTCTGTGTGCATGCCTCATTGTATTCAAATAAGGGGACGTAGTCAAAATTATTATGGATCTCCAGGTGATGTTCACAGTGCAAGGCTATAATGGTGCAGTGCAGTTCCTCATGCAATGGGGGGAAAAAAGAGGCAAGGAACAACTCAAACAATTCTTCATTCACCCTTTCGCGGAGGCGGAAAGAGTTTCGACAGTGTTTAACAACCGGCCTAAAGCCACAATATGCAATGACATTAAAATAACAATAACAATACAATAACCCTGTGTGTTCATGCCAAAATCCGCCCATGAGCCTGTAATCGGCTTTTCTTCGACGCCTTGCGGCGGCTTTACGGAACGCGGGTCGCCTCAGCCTCGGGGTAGACGCCGCTTCAAGGCAGCTCATCAAGGTGAGGCTACCGTTGGAAAACCAAATGAGAGGGAGGAGGGCGGGCCCGACAACACACTTGCGGCTTTAAACTCAGCACGTAGATTAAAGTATTCCTTCTCTCATTCCGCTCTCCCTCTGGTCGAATCAGCTTGCTGTGACATTTCGATGACTTCACTCACCACTGACAATCAATTGTTCTGCTTCATCCAACAAAACTATAATTAAATCCCCTCTTGAAATCGCATTCTAGCTCTATTCTAGCTCAGCCCTTTCAGCAGGATTGTTTGCTGCTGGCACACGGTAAAAGAGACCCTCTCGCTTCCCATGTTGAAAACCTTAGAAGGTATGAGCGCCAGCCACACCCAGAGTGTGAACATTTACAGTACAGACAGGTTTATGAAGCATGTTGACTCAGTAAGCCCAGTATTTCCTTTGTAGGCAACCTACTGAGGCAGCCAGGACATAATCTATCTCTATCTTAATGTGATCAAGCTGCTGCTCTTTCGGAGTCGTTTTCTAACAGCCTCGTTGGATATGAGGTTTCCTTTTGGTTGTGCCATTTAATATACTGTAATATTTTAGTTGGCAACGTTTTTGAACATCCATTTCCTGTGTTGACAACATAGTCGCTGTAGGTACTTGATTCAATCCATCATCTCAGATCCTTAAATGCGTGAACTCGGATGGGGTTCACACATGTCGCGGTAATATCTCAAAATGATTCAAAAACAAGAGGAATGCTTGTGAAAGAGATCGCTGCTGATTGGAATAGAATGGCATGCAGTGAGGGTTGTATGGTTGTTACAAATAAGCGACAGCGTCTCGCAGTAAATACCAAAGAAGGATTCAGAAGACTGGAACAGACTGTATGTAAACACGGCAGGCTTGAGCAATGGCAGGCAAATAGCAGCCTCCTAATCCACTGGACCAAAGCCCATAGCTGGAAGGCACTCAAGGACCTGGAGACAGATCGTCAGTGACATTGACAGGGCATGGGAACGGCAACGACAAGCTCATAATGATGTTTTTGGACGTCGACGTTGCTATGGCGGCTATGGAGTAGCTCCGTGCGCCCCGTCGACCTCAGATCCAGTCTCACCAGCAAAAATCAACGCAACTCACTCATCCCTGACATCGCTAGTGACAGCCGCTGGGACGGCTGACTGAGAGATGCCGATCGGGATGCGAGGCAATTCACAGGCAGATAATAAATAGCACTCAACCTATAATTCAAAACAGGGAGCCAGCGCTATGACTTCAGTTCGAGCCCCGCTGCAGGCATGTGGTATCTATGAAGGAGTTGTTGATCAAAGAGCCCGGGCTGAAATGTTAGCATGTGCCACGGTCCTTACATAATGCTAACAACTACAACTCTTATGCATCTAATGAAGCATGCAGAATTAAATAGAAGTTTTCATTTGGTCCCTGCGGAGGTTATAAAAACCCTCCATGGAGCAGATGAAGGGGAACAGGGAGGGGATGGAGAAAAGGGGGGAGGGAGGAGGGGGAGAGAAACAGAGTAGAGATTTGTTCAGTAAACAATGTGGTGTTAGGAGATGAATGGAGATCTCAGAGGGACTGATGGGTAATCTTCCTCTCGTCTTCTGAAGGCTTCCAGATGTGAGGTCTCTCGGCCTGCGAGCTGAGGCCGAGCGGCTCTTTCTCCTCGGCGCACAGAGGCAGGGGAATCCTCCGGGGGATCAACACAGTTCCTCGCTCCAAAATCAACTCCGCAAGAACCTCCGATTTGGCCCGGGCCCCAAAAAAAAAAGGGGCGGATAGAAGAAGGGAAATAAGAAGCTCCGCGCCTGCGATCGCTACATCCCGGGGAGGTGTATGTACAGTATGTAGGTGTGTGTGTGTGTGTGTCTGTCTGTCTCACCTGTCCAGGTCGTCTTTCTTCATGTCGTAGTTCTTGAGCACCCGCAGCAGCTGGACGTCCTGGCTGATGAAGCAGGGAGGGAGCAGGCCGTGGATCCCAAGCTGCAGACGCTCCTCCAGGGAGAAAGCCATGCCCTGCAAACACACACACAAACCACGGTTAACCTCCACCGTCCTCCGCTGAATTTCAGCTTTCTGTATATATCTATCTGTTATCATAGATCCAGCAGCTCCACTGGAGGAGCTGAGGGTTCAGTGGTTCCAGTAGTGGTTGAGTGATTCCCAAGCTGATTTGTGGATTTGAGCCAGTGATCTTTCAGTCTTAAGCGTGCTTCTCTAACCTCTAGGTAACCGTCACGCCCATGATGACTGATAGGATGATATGTACATATACACCGATCAGCCGTAACATTAAAACCACCTGCCAGCACATCTCACAGATGCTCGATCAGATTGAGATCTGGGGGATTTGGAGGCCGAGTCAACACCTTGAACTCTTTACCATGTTCCTCAAACCATTCCTGAACAACTTTTGCAGTGTGGCAGGGCGCATCATCCTACTGAAAGAGGCCACTGCCATCAGGGAATACCGTTGCCATGAAGGGGTGTACTTGGTCTGCAACAATGTTCAGGTAGGTGGTACGTGTCAAAGTAACATCCACATGAATGCCAGGACTCAAGGTTTCCCAGCAGAACATTTCCCAGAGCACCACACTGCCTCTTTCTCTGACACTTTCCATCATAGCCAGCATAAACCTTTTCAGCAATTTGTGCTGCAGTAGCTCTTCTGTGGGATCGGACCAGACGCCTTCGCTCCACACGCACCAATGAGCCTTGGGCGCCCATGACCCTGTCGCCGGTTCACCGGTTGTCCTTCCTTGGACCACATTTAGTAGGTACTAACCACTGCATACCGGGAACACCCCACCAAACCTGTTGTTTTGGAGATGCTCTGACCCAGTCGTCTAGCCATCACAATTTGGCCCTTGTCAAAGTCGCTCAGATCCTTACGCTTTTTCCTGCTTCCAACACATCAACTTCAAGAACTGACTGTTCACTTGCTTCCCAATATCTCCCACCTCTTGTAACGAGACAATCGATATTATTCACTTCACCTGTCAGTGGTTTTAATGTTGTGGATGATGGGTGTACAACACATCACAACTCATTTGGAGAAAAGAAAAGAAAAGAAAAGAAAAGAAAAGAAAAGAAAAGAAAAGAAAAGAAAAGTGTTCACTGTGATAGTACCAAGCATTACTTTCTGGCAATAAGACATTTTCTGGATCAGTCCTGCTTTGAAATGAAGCTGTGTGTGCACGGACGGTTAATCACTGTCAATCTTACTCTTTTTTGACATTTACCACCACTAGCTAAGCTCTGAAAACTCTGTTTGAACTTTGCACAACTGGAAAATTGGGGAAATATTCATCCATTCGTTCTATTCAAACATTCCTGAAAGATGAGAGCAGCAGCGTGTCAAACGTGTCCTCGGGTGTTTGCTCCGAGAGGGGCTCCCTATGGGTGGCATTCAGAGAGGCCGCTGTTAGCTCACACTCTGGTGTGATGTATATTGCCATCAGTGCACATCCTCAAACACACACACACACACATACATACACCAGAGCTTAGGCTGACCGTGACCCTCGACCTTCAATGTGACTTTTACCTCGCGCGCCCCTGACCTCCAGACGAGAATATCGATAAACACACGCGTGTTTAGTGTCAGGGTTGTAACCTTTAACGCTCTGATCTGTTAACCTGCTTATTGCACTGGCGGAGAAGACAGCCTGACTGAGGGGAGGCGACGTGTGTTAATGGGACATCAGAGAGATCAGAGAGAAGGCGTCTGACTGGCTGTGAGAGGAGAGCTGTGAGGCAGACACTTTGGCTGCGGCTCTGCTTTTAAAAAAGGGAAAGTTTTGTTTTCAAAGCACCAAGCCTCCGTGATTGAAACGGGGACAACATTCTCTACTGTTCTCGCATAGTATTTTGGGCATTTTCTCCATAAAGACCAGCAGTCTGACAAAAACCTCAGCCTCAGCATGCCCGCTACTGTGCTGTTGCTGCCTGGTGGGACACATCGATGCTCGGCGTGGCCAAGCACCGACAGCATCTTCAAGCAACCAGCGCTTTTTTTGTGCTTCTGTGCTTAAATGGGTTTTGGGGTTGTAAGAATGTGCTTGATCACATGGGGCACGGGGCTAGAGGGGGAAGTAGAAAAGCATACAACATGTAATAAAATGCTGTAATAGAATACGGTGGTCTTGACGTCAGAGAAACCATCGGCGCTGACCACAGGCACACTTTCAAATCTGATTCGATTGGGATTCTTCAATAAAAAAGTATTGAAGAAAAAAAGTAGCCAGCTTGAAACGAAGGAAACAAACACAAACACGTTTCCTCTCCGGGCAGAACATCTGAAAAATGGGTTTTATGTTTTATGGGTTTTATTTAAGAGGTGGGTTAGCACACGTGCAAAACGCCGGATCGCATTCCCGGTTGACGGGACTGAATCATCTGAGCATGACTGCAACTGTAGGTCGTTATTTCGGACGCTGAAGTCCCGTTCGGTCCGCGCCGTCGTTCGCCGAGGCTCGACGCAGTCTGTACTTAACGGACCTCAAATAGACAGCAGCCGTGCTGAATTACAACCTTCCCCAATTATCAAAAAAGACTTTCTATTTTGCAGAGGGCCAGCTATTGACATCATTACAGTGCTCGGTGTGCACGTCGCTCCAGAGGTTCGGGACAGCAGCTGGCCCTGCGACGCACCACGGCTTAGCTGAGACCGTGAGGCACATGGGCCTTAAAATACACGAGGCGGGTTTAATACGAGGCTGTAAAGCGAGGTCCGGTCCACACACACACACACACACACACACACACACACACACACACACACTAACTACTCTTTCATTAGCTGAAATACACTTTTCGCTTATTCTCTTTCAGAGAAATGGCCTTCTTTGACACCACTCGCACAAAATCAAACACTAAAAGAATGTGCTCACACACACACACACACGCACACGCACAAACACACACACATGGGCGCACTCCACTCTTTCTTTAGCTGACACACTTAAACTCACATACACTTCCCGCTTACCCTCTCTTTCAGAGGAATGACACCACTTAAACACAGACATAGAACACTACAAAAGCTGTGCGCCCACACACACACACACACACACACACACAAACCCGCACACAGGCACTCTTTCATTAGCTGACACTTCGCATTCGTTTAGTCTTCACTTACTCTTCCTTTGGGAGAAATGTCATCTAAAGACAAGAGGCACAGAAGCTGCACACAAATGTGTCGTCTTTGTTTTCCACTGTTGCCTCGAGTTGAATTCAGTACCGCCTGTATATATATATATATGAGGGCCTGTCCCCGCAAATGACGGGCCCTCAAAGGCTGCCGGTGTCACATGTGAAATGGAGACCCTCTATGGAGCTCGGCCCAAAAAACGACCAATTAACGTCTCCCCCCGCAGCGCCAGCGAGCAGCTTGGCTTGACGGAGGGGGGAAAACTCTGGCCCCCTGTGGAGTGACTTTCTGATTGGGGACACGGCTGGTTGGGTTAGGGTTGGGCACTGGCAACGAAGGGAGAGTGGGAAAGGGGTCGGGGGAGGGAGGAGGGAGGGTTTCATGGCAAGAAAGATTAGCGCAGCACGGTCTGTGGACTCTGGCAGGGGAACCGTGGGAACCGCCGATGCCAGTTTCGACAGTTCTTTTGACTTTTTGACTTGAGTACTGGTTCAGGATCGTCCCTTTAAATAGAGCTGCCGGTCTCCTCAACCGCCGGGGTCCGGGTCTGTTCGTCTTCCAGTCGACGTGTCTGTCAGTCTGGCTTTCCTTAAACAGCCATCTGCGAAAGACTCAACGACGTAAGCCAGAGTAAATAGACGGGGGTGATTGGTTGGATGCTTGGAGCGGTGTATTCAAATACTAGAGAGCGCGTGTCAACATTTTCCTCGACTGTGTTTTCGGGTTTATGTTCTGGTAAACCAAAGCACGCGGGGGAAAAAAGAAAATTCATGCACACACACAACTTCTGTTTGTTTGCCCCGAATGCAGGTTGTTTGACTGGTGTAAGGCTTTGCTCTCTCTCCCCACCCCCTGCCTCCCTCCCTCCCCCCCTGGGAGCCGCGAGCTCGGGCTGGGCAGGGCTAAAGCGGCGGAAAGCTTCCACATGGTTCCCCGACCACATCTGAGGTGCCCGCGCCCCGTGCCAACACATGTGACGCCCGCAGCGCCATGTTCCAGAAGCCGTGGTAACAAACCAAACCTGTAATCTACCCGGTGGGCAGTGCCACCCCTTAACGTCGGACCGCTGCCGTGCCCACCCCAGAAAAAGAAAAAAAAACACTCGGCGGGAAAGGAAACGGCTAATTAGTTCACCAGATGACCAAAGGAGAAAGATGAAAGTCTGAGTTTTTTGAAACTGATAAAATGCTTCTTTTTTTCCTGTTGCTTTCCTGAGAGTTCAAAGAGAAAGTTTGTTGTGACTTCTCAGTTTAAAGATTTTGAAACTTAAACATACTCCTACCCCAAGCTTGTAATCTCCATCTGTCCCAACCGCACAGATCTCTGTCTAAACAGCTTGGAAAGAGACGGACGAGACGGCGAGGCCACTCCCTTGGTTACAGTTAAAGAAAGAGTTAAATTCCTTAATGCTCCAACCGAGGGTTTCTTATTGCAACATTAGCGCTGCACTGATGCTCGCACAGTATTCTCCTTTGACACATTTTTCTCATATCAGCTTTGCTGTGAAAATCTGATGCAATTTCCTTCCCTATAGTGACAACATGAGTGACGCAAATGCCACAGCTTGCCCTGCAAAAGATATCCATCTTCAACACTCATTTAAGTCATAAAATGACTCACTACTACCACTACCTTTTCCTTGAGATGAGTGAAAAACAATCTGCCAAGGGGGGTGAGATGATACAACTTGATTGTAATGTTCGTCTGTTATAAGAACTTTTGCAGTATCGTGAGATAAAAGGCTGATCATGTCACTTGATCAATCAATCAAACAAGTTGCACTGGAAATAAGTACAATTGTATCACCTCTTTGACAGATTTTTTTCACGTATTTAATAGAAAATAAGGTTTTACGACTCGATATGGCTCAATGCTAGACTAAACAACTGGTTAAGATGGACGGTTTTTTTTTTGCAGTGCGTTGACAAATTAACACTTAAGCCCTTTAGACACATTCCAGTTCGCTATGACCTCTGGGAAAACTCTTAAAATGATGTAACGCCGCAAGAGCCGTGATTGATTCAGGTTGTGAGATTCCCAGATAAGACGAGAAGTGGGGGGGAACCTTCCTGTTTGCTGTCATATACCCTCTTACTTCCAGATAAAAATCAGGAGTTGGAAGTTGCTCTTCTGTCACCCCGCCCCCCACCCCTCCTTTCTTTCCTGTGCGCTCCCTGGGCTGCAGCTCCGTTGGAAATACCCTCTGCTCCGGGGAGAAACGAGCCCCATTGTGAGAGACCTGAGCCTGACACGATAGGGAGGCCATTCCCCCATTCAGCCTCACTCAACCACAGTCGCAGATCAGGCACGGAGACAAAAGCCGGCAGGCCTTCTACAGCGACAGGGTTCAAATGTTTGGCACGGAGATATCGCCTGGCAGGGATGTGTGTGTGTGTGGTCACAGAGCACTTCCCTATTCAATGCTGTGTGGGAGAGGGAGCGCTTTCTTTTCACAAGAGGGAGAGCAGAAGCAACGGATGGCGAGCCGTTCACAAGTGGTTTATCAGTAAAACCACAAGATGGCTACACCTGAAGTGATAGCTACACAATCACTCTTGAGTTTTAGCCTAGAAAGGCCCCCGATCAGAAGACCTAAGAGGATGCTGCAAAGGCGCAAAAGTTCAGAAATAGATTTAGTTGCAAGATCCTGCAAAGCTTTATAAAGAAAGAGCAAGATTTTTAAAGTTCTATAAGTGACAGGGATCCGGTGGAGGAGCGATGTGGTCAGGGGACTAGCAGATGCATTTGTCACACACTAAACTAAGCATCTCCGGCTTTGAGACCATTCCTTGTACCCAGTGATGTCGAGGTAAATAGAAAGGTGGGTAAACCATGACCTCCAGTTGGTGATTATCATAAGGCAAACACCCACCAATATAAAACATCAAGTATACTCTCAGAAAGGCATTCATTCATGCTTGTTTTTCCTTCAAAGACCTCATCTTCATGTAACTGACATCAGGTTGATACTTCTTATAATGGTCTGTAGCATAGATTTTGATGTTAAATATATCTGTAAGCGTAAATCTATTGCCGCTACGCACTAACTGTATATTTGTGATATTCTGTAGGTTGTATGTTGCTGTGTGCTTTTTTTCTTGTTACTTGTACATCCGCTGCTGCATTACTTGCAGTTCCCCCCCGGGGACAATGAAGAGCCATCTAATCCAATGGGTAAACTCTATTCAGCCAATAAAAAGGTGAGCAAACTGAGTTTAAGTGCGTTTACTCTAGCCTGCAAACCCGTTTGTTGAGTGAAAAAGCAAACAGAATTTGAATTCCATACGATGTCCCACATGGAGGCTTGCTGCCGTTGAAGCGAGCCAGCAGTAAAGAAAAAAGCACACCTCCTTTGATGGATGCCTCTGTGCAAAAGTTGACCCTGAAATAAAGCTGAAATGAAACCGTGGGGGGTTGAAGACTGTGAGAAAGTCCTATACAGCGCTAGGGTAACGCCCACAGGGTCACACCGCGGACCGGCAGATCTGGATCTTCTCCAGCTGACCAAACAGGGAGCGCTGGGGATCTTCCCATAAACGCTGCCATCGGCACCGTCCACCCCCGCCGTCGCTGCCACGTGTTCTTCCCAGCACACCAGCGCAGAGGCTGTTTGTTAGTGGTAGATCTGCGGCGTACGGTAGCGTCTCATTTCGCTTCTGACTCATGTCAACCGATTTGCAACTGTTAGTTTGTAATAAACAAACCAAAACAAAAGAATGCTGCCCATGCAACAACAACCAAAAAAAAAGAGGAACAAACGAGCAGCGAGATTTGCGTTTGACCTGAAAGTAAACAGGTTCCGTGCCTGCAGCTGGGAGATCTGCCCACGTCAACATCTTTACCCGTAACCCCCGGGATGGGATACGCGCCGCCCAGACATGCAAACTAAGCCCGTTTGGAAACCGGAGCTCACGCATGGGCCGGCAAAAAATATTGAGAGTCAGCAGAAAGTGAATTAGAAGCTTGCTATCACAGGAAGCCTCCTGATGAGCTTGCTGGTTTGGCCGACGGTGACCCACACTGGGGGGGGGGGGAGTCTCTGGCCAGCAGCTGGAGGGAAAGACTGACTCATATTCCTCGCTGCCTCATTCCCCCGCTCCAGTGTTTATAAACACACACACACACACACACACACGGCAAATACAGTACATGTTAATGCAGATTACAGTCAAGTCTTCATAAACACATGTAGACTTAGGGCCTACGCGTGCAGACATACAACGTACACAGCGGTTGCAGATATGCATACACTCGCTCCACACACACACGCACACACAAACACACACACACACACTATACACAAAAACTCCCCTGAAAGCTAATTCAAAACACCCTGCGATAGTGGAGTCTATTTGGTCCAGCGGGAGGAGGAGACCCACGCTCCACGACGTCCTCATTGTCCAGCAGCGCAGCACGGCGTCCTCTTGTTTGATTGATGTGTGTCTAGACGCTGTGAAAACAGCTGGTGGGGGGAGGGGGGAGGGGGGAGTTGGGGTGCGGGGGTGAGGGGGGCGTAGTCCAGTGGAATGGCAGATTTATCCCATAGTTGTCATAGCTGGGATTAGAGGAGAGAGTCGAAAGAGAGAAAGAAAGGGAGGTAGAGATTGACAAAGACAGAGAGAAAGAGCTGGAAAGGACCAAAGAAAGAAAGTGGGAGTGCGGGGGAGTAGTGGGGGAGTTGATCTGTTATATGAAGGTCAAAGACTGACTGACTGTAGGAGACGAAGCGGGCCGGGCCAGTGTTCGCAGCTTAGGCCTGTTATATAATGGCAAAACCACCAGACCACTCACCACCACACTTGGCCAGGCCTCTCTCTGGTGCTGCCACGTAGAGAGAGAGAGAGAGAAGAGAGAGAGAGAGAGAGAGAGAGAGAGAGAGAGAGAGAGAGAGAGAGAGAGAGAGAGAGAGAGAGAGAGAGAGAGATCCAGCATGCAGTAGCCCTGGAGAGTCTATCAGAGGCCTTTTTGTGCTTGAATATGCTTTACTATCTATAAGCAATGAAGGAATGGTTTTAAAGCTGCAATAGGCAAGACTTGAATGTAAGAATACACTTGTTTTGTCAGCCTAAATCACAAAGTAAGGCTGCAGTTGAGAATAGCATCCCATCCCATATTCATTTCTGGTTTCAGGTATAGTCGCTGGCTGGGAAATCTTCTCGGCGTGCAGGAAGCAACGACTCAAAACTTAAGAGCGAAATACAAAACTGAGCAGCAGTGAGCGAGCAGTGATCTGGGTATTCAGGCCCAAATGGTGCCTAGAACCAAAACATAATTCAAGGTCAACACAACCAATAGATGAATCCATGGACAAAGAAGAGAGCAACAATCTGGACAGCTACAATACTGATTTCGAAGGGAGAACATTTTGAGAGCAGTAGTGTAGAGAGCCCAGGGGAGTTTTACTGGAGAGACACAGCACCAGCCAGATCCCAGCCCTGTCTGTCTGTCTGTCTGTCTGTCTGTCTGTCTGTCTGTCTGTGGGAGTGACGACCCAGCCTCCCAGCCTCCCAGCCTCCCAACCTCTCAGCGACTCCCCACTGCAGGGAGGAGGGAGGAGCAGCGAGCTCAGGGCTGCTGTAAAGCCGTTCTCACCTGGCCACAGCAGGAGGCTTCGCAGCTCCCTGACACGTTAATGAGAAACTTTAAGACTGAATTTCTTTTCGCTCATGGCGAGGGAGGCGAGAGGTGACAGTTAAAGCGAGAGAGCACGGGCAGGAGGGTGTGAGAGAGGTGAGGGGGGGAAATATTGGAATGAGACACATATATTGGACCAATATTGGCCTTTCTTCGGATATCGTCAGTGTCATCCTCCTCTGATATGATGCCATTTGTTTGATGACATATTTGGAATTGATCCGACTCCAGAGGCTTTTCCACCCTCGGTGTGGGAAACACTGAATACATTTTTTGGCATGAAATTGGTTGAAAATGTGGGATGAAAATATCAGCTGTCAGCAGCTTCGATCCAAAAATATCAGTATCGGCCTTCAAAAACCCCATAGCGGTTGGAGAGAGAGAAACAGAGCAGGTGTTAAACCTCAGCAGTGCAGCCCTCCGTCACACAGCGGAGATGGTAGGACAACCCAGTTCAGTGATGATGTGCTACCGGAGCCACGTCCCAAACACCCCCAGCCGCATTTTACAGCGCCGCCAATGGAAACCGGGTAACTGTGTGTCGGAGGAGAAAGAAAAATAGAAAGAGAGAGAGAGAGAGAGAGAGAGAGAGAGAGAGAGAGAGAAAGAAAGAGGGAGGGAAGGGTGAAATGAGTGCACTCATTCACGCCAGCGTGTGCATGCATGTGTGCGTTCACGCTCACTCTCCGCATTTGATCTGCAAAGCACACAGCGGCCGTCAATCTCTATGGAGTGGAGTCGCCGGGCTGGGTCTCGTCCAACACAAACGCCAAGCCCCCCCCCCCACCCCCGCCAAAAACGTTCACCCGCATACCATGACCTCCTTCAGTCTCCCCACAAATACTCCTCCTCCTCCTCACTCGTAAATCCCCTCTGGCTCTCCATCCGTCGTCCCTCACTTCGCTAGTAGTCGGCTAAGAGAGATAGTTAAAGAAAGATGGGCTGTGTGTGTGGGAGCATGGCTACAATGACCCATGTATGCACTTAATGATGGGATACCTCTCGTACTATGGGGGGGGTCTCAAGATTCTGCCCGTGGATTTCAATAAGGCAAATTCTGCAGGTTTTGTGGTAAACTAAAACCATATTTTTTGCGGAGCCACACATGTAGGGCCCACGCTCCACGGGAACGCATTTCCTGGTTTGGAGGAACCCCCGGGTCCAATGGCATCACTGGACTCATTGTTCCAAACGGTCATACCAGTCATCCAACACCACATCAATTCTACAGGCATCAGCAATCAAGTGGAAATGGCAGCAACACAAGTAGACCATCTCTCGTATAGAGTCATCCCGCTGTGGCCGCAAAGAGTCTTAGCGTATGGCCTCAGAGAAGCGTGACCTAGTCTTAGTCTGTGCCCAATTCAATCACTTTTAGCAAAGAGGCAGAAATACTTCACGTTACATGCTGTGTGTGTGTGACCTGGAAGAGATGCGACAGAACTCAATGGTTTTGATGTCATATTTGAGGGGTTTTTTTACACCGAGGAGGATTTTCATATGAAAACTTACAAAATAAAAGCGCACTTAATGTGACCGTTTGCACCGTTGCTGAAAAACAGACTTGGCCTTGTACATTTGATTTAATGTACTTTATTAAACCCCTAAAGCCACTTGGTTGGGGTAGAAGGTAGATTAGTAGTATCTTGCTCAAGGGTACTTCAGCAGGTATGGCCACACAGTGGATCAAACCCAGGCCCTCTGTTTGGGGGATGACCTCACTAAAGAACCGTGCCACCACCACTGCTGATTCCCCTGACCCACTTCCCTACAAATGCATGTGCTCAGCATGTCTACTATCTGGTTGTGTTTAAGACGGGGACAAGCATGAGAAATAGAATCATCTGTACGGCTTTGGTTTGAAAATAGCCCAATCAGGGGGTTCCTCCGAGAGCTGGGCCAGGAAACCACGTCTGATTACTCAGGGAAAAATCAGAACCGTCGGGCTCGCACATGTTCACCAGAGACGCGTGTCCATCAGAATGAGTCCGAAAACAAATGTGAGCACGTCGCTACCAAAATGCTTGTGAGTTTCTGAGAATGTAAACAGTGTGTGAAGCCAGTCTGAAAGGATCTATTGGGTTCGACATTTACTTAGATACATTTCAGTCTAACATGCCAAATTACGGCGACAGTTTCAACATCCAGGAGAATCCTGAAAAAGGTTCAAAAGTCTGAAGTTCACAGGCTCACAATTACCAACCTCGGCTTGCTCTTTTCCTCCGACTGTAAAAATGAATCCTCCGACACCTCGCCGCTTTTCAATTTGCCTATCATGAAGAGAGAGCCTGACCTGGCGCCGCTAACAGCTCCGTGAAGAGGTCCAACCATTCTCTAAACGCCACTTCGAGGGCCTGTAAGTGTTTAACTGTAAGAGTGTTTCTGTCATTGAACGGCAAAAGAGGAGGACGTCTTAAATGGTCCTAATTGTAAACAGAGAGCAAATGAGAGGTTTATTTATGGCTTCTGCCTGCAGGTGTAACACTGTGCAATGGAAAAGCCTGCACAGCCTGCTGTACATGAGTGTGTGTGCGCATGTGACAGAGTGTGTGTGCATGTGTCCACTTGGTGCACTCAGGGGAGCCTTGAAACACTCCAGAGCTACCTTGAGGCCGGTCTACAGTGTATTACGGGGGAAGTTCCCTCTCTAGTGGAAATTCCATCACAACCGGCCACAATGAATCTCCTGTAACGACTTCATGGTAACGCAAACATTTGCTCAAGTGCCAGCCATAAATGCCACGACATGAAAGGGGGGCAGCTGACATTTTTGTTTCTCCTCTTCATTTGACAACTTTAAGCAATGTGAGAGTATATATGAACGGACATGGGGGATCGGGATGAAATATTGCTTTTCAGCCACAGGCCCCTTAGAGAGGCTGCTCATTCTCCTAATGGGTAAAGTGCTTTGTGTGTGGAAATAGCAGAAAGGTAAGGGACACAGTACACAGTAAATGGTGGGGCAAAGTGTGAAAATGAAATGGTTCACCATTTCATTTTCCATACGATACGTGGCCTTTTTCTAAGCCACTACTTTTACAATTAGTTAATTTTACTTTAAATTATTATTGTACAACTTGTGTAACATATTTTTAACTTTTTAATAATACTGACTAATAAAGGAAAAACGACATTCTTGTTATTCCTACCTATTATTACATTATTAGTCAATATTATTATTGATGAATTACTCCCTTTATGAAGTCATAATCACCATTTAATGTATTAGTGTGTTATTATGTGTTATAATGTGTTATTACATGCAGCAATTTAATATATATTATTATTATATTATTACATTATATTACAGCAGTTATTACTTTATCAGTTGCCCCCTTCTGGATAACTTCATCATCATTTTTTATTATTCTCTGACACTCATTATCAGCTATCACGTACTAGCCTGTAGTGGCTCAGAGATGATCAAAGACAGCTCATCATCTCCTGTCCATCACCTCCTTGTGTTAGTAGACCGTCAGCGCTCTGTGACAGACAGGGCTGCACACTAAGCCCAATAAGAGCTGCCAAAGTGAAAAACAGCAGACCACCTGTATGAGATGAGACAGACAGGTCATTCAGTGCAAGATGTAAGACAGCCAGCACTGAGACGTATCCTAGTTATCGTAGTATCATCGAAAATAACAACCCTAGTGACTTTAGAGAAAGGGCTAGATAAAATTAATTCCTAGATAAATAAATGCATTACACATTAACGTTGCACATACTCCAATGCACACAGGAATGTGTCATTTTATAAAAATCAATACCAAGGTTTGTCACAATGTAATGCGAAAAACACACCACAATATGACACATGGCCTATACATTCATTCAGTAAGCAGGCTCTTCCCACAACTCTCAGATAAATCATCTGTACATGTATGCAACACTAAGGTTGGAATTTATACTCCATGTCTAATATTTACAGTCTCAGGTGGGGGTTATCATTTTTCCATTTTTCAAAAAATAACAAGGAAGGTTGGGAAACGTTCAGACCACGGATGTCATGTGACCTAGTCTATACATATTACCGGTTAATCATTTATAGAGCAGAATGGAGAGTGTACAATGCCTCATAGAAAATAAGTCAATAACCAAATATTTGTCACACAGTTTGCACAGTGAGTAGGCAGTGTGAAAGAATACTATTACTGACAGAACCTTGACCCCCCCAGGCTCAATAGAAATCTTACAGCTCAATAGAAATCTTACAACAGGCAAACGTTCCACATTTTCTACAAAGAGTCATACACAACTGAATGCTGGACCATCAACTTTGTGAGATAAGTCTGGACAGTTCAGTCAGTAGAGCGTGACACTCTCAGTCTCAGGGTCGTGGGTTCCATCCCCACATCGTGTCAACTATCACCTTTGTAAGTCGCTTCGGATAAAAGCGTCAAATGCATGTAAAAAGTTGATTTTTACGCTTAATATTGAGAATCTCATACAGATTGCTGATGCAACGACACAACTTCACTTGTTTCCAATCTGAACCAACTCAACTCTTGTTTGTAGAAAATAACTGAAATATTCCTGCATTGCAAACGAGTTCAATTATCCCACTCAACTGGCAGAATGGGAGGGGGGGGCTTTAGACAGAAAACAAGAAATGAGTCGTTGAGATCATCTAATTGGTCTATTTCTTCAATACCGTTCTTATTTCAGTGTGAAGCCGACAGGTTGCTCTATTGTCTTCAAATCCTACTTTCCCAGCAAAGGCCAGATGCCCCCCATCTGTTTCCTGCTAAAATGGCAGTGCAGCACGGTTCAAGAGCATTACCCCGAAAAACAAAGCCCTCTAAATCTATCTCTTCCTCTCAGGAGGAAGAGAAAGAGCACACATCAGCTCTCCATCCGCCTCTCCTCGGGATCTTACAGCCTGACTAAGTCTTTCCCAATGGATGCCTCCCAGCAAATGTGCCGTGTCAGGCCTAGATGTGCGCTCTCATTCCTCAACAAATTTGGTCATTAGCGGGCTAAGAATTGCGGCGGTCCGAACTTTGTTCAGAGAGCCAAATGCATCAATCAGAAAGATAGCTAAACGTTAGCGCTCTATCAGTATGTAAACATAGTAATCCTGTTAAGTTTTGTAAGTGTGTAGGAGTACGTTGAGAGAAATATTATACTCCTACACCGTAATCCCGCTATGACTTGAGTCTTCGTGGACTGTGATCAGCTAACTGTTGTTATTTCTGTGGAGACAAGCTATCTGTTTGACATGGACGTGCTGAAGAACCAGACAACAACCATAAACAAGCATCTATTAGATAGCATTCCAGGTGGACTGCAACAGCACATCTGTGGTCCAAATCCACCATTAGAGAGCAGACAACGACGAGGCCCGATATTTACTTCTCACTTCGATGAGTCATGGTATACAATCCGCCCAGATGAGCTGCGGCAAGCTCCAAGGCTGACCAAAAGGAGCATCTTGAATTCCTCCCACTGAGCAAATACGTGAGCGCAAGGCTCTGTAAATCAGGAGGTGTCAACCTGTGAATGTATAGACATGCTTGTTGGTTAAACAGCCTTGGAAACCGATTCACTGTTGACTTAAGGAGGGCAGCCGCAACTGGGCGGACGTAGCGGACGTGTAGGACTTTTCAAAAGCGGCCGGTCCCCTTGAGGCAGCCTTTTCATGCCCCATGGTCCAGGTCCCTCAGGAGCCTGAGTGTTGCTGGGCAAGTGTCCAAGCCTCTAAACAAATCGGCAACTCTGTGAAGCCTTGGGTCCAGACATTCACATACTTTAGGCCAGTGGCTCTTCAGCACTCATTAGCCCAGTTCTGAGGACAATCTGGGCCTGGACAGCCCCGTCTGATGAACCACATTGCTGTACACATTGCAAACAGAAAACTGCGTTGCCACGCGGAAAGTACTCATATGCCTTAAGACTCTTTCTTCTTTACTTTCCTTTCCTTGGTGTAGCTATCAAGGAGTAGTCTACTGCTGAGTTCATAGTATGAAGTAAAATCCTTGTCACCTCCACAAGCACAGTAATAACAAACTATCTTTAACTGATAAGACAGATGTCTATACTACAGCTATAGAGTCTCCACAGCTTAAATAGCACAGGAAATCTCCAATTAATCTCTTTCTGGTCTCACAGATAAGGCTAATCCAATTTGAGACTCTATCTCAAAATAACTGTCTAATGCTGTAGTCAATACCCAGAAGGAGCAACGAGGATAGCGCAATATTATCATGTCCAGACAGGTCTGGGGGTATCGTATGTGTCCACCGAGATTTGCAATGACAGCCCAATCTGCAGTCTCTTCAAGGTGCTAGCATGTAGCATTTTTAACCATCAATACATCATTGTCAAATTAATTGTGATACCTTGGTAAATGAGGCTGCGGTCACGACGATTGGCAGCCTCTATTTCACACCAATGCTTCTCAAAATTAAGACTACATTTCCCATAAACCCTGTTGCTTCCGTCACAAAGAGGATGTTGCTACTCGTCCAGCCTCCGCGTCCCCCGATGGCGCTCCGTGTGTGTTCGTTTTGTCTTTTGCTTTACTGAAGAGGATAAACACGTTGGAAGTTAAAAAAAATTGTGCAGTACTCCTAGTTCCTACGGGCCATGGTGATATTGTCTGCTCCTTGTTCCTTAGGTCTGACGGCCTAGAGGAAACCAGCCAGTTCTCCGAATGAATCTTCTCAAAAACCAAAAGGGAGTGAAAGAAGAGAACTCGTCTCTTGGCAGGGCAAATATCTTCTCTGTTACAATGGGCGGGGGAGGCCATAACACTGTCACCCGTAAGGCTGTAGCTCATGGTCAGTGGGAAAGGGCATGGCTCCTCATCCCAGACAGAAATAATTGTATCTAGTGTCTGGCTAGATCTCTTTCAACTCCCTTGTTTCCGTGTGATCTGGTAGCGAGGGGAGTAGTTGGAGTCGGGACAGCACTTGGTGGTTGTTTGGGGTTTTTTTACCACTAGAAAGTGCAAAGTTAACCTCTTGACTAGCTGGGGTTACGGTACTTTACTTGGCAAAGTCCTATGGAAACTGGGCTGAATAAGATACTGACCCACTGACCCTTTTTCTCAGGCTGCAACCACAGAAGAACTGTTAAGGTCAATCAACACAGGATTGGAAAAGTCGTAATAGTAGGAATCTCTTAATCTCTCTGACCTGGGGAAACCTATTTGCACTTCAGTGCGTTGCAGAAAGCGCTGTTATTCCCTGTCGCTGGGTCACCATAGCGACATTTCTGCAAGGAGATCACAAGACCCCATAACTCCCCCCCCCCCCCCCCCCCCCCGCGCTTTCAAATATAACAGACAAAAGCGGCATTGAGGAGGGAAAGAAGTGGCAAGAAGGACAGGTGGGGTTGAGAGACGTGAGATGCTTGAGACGAGCTTCACGGGAAGGCGATGAGGCTCAGACTGTCTGCCTCTCCCGGGGTCTCTGTCTGGGACAGTCTAATGGCTTCTCCATTGTCCTCACTTGAATGAGGACCATTTTACAAAAACAACACAAAAACTGACCTGAGGAGGCCGGGGGCCATTTGGGCTTGAATACACAGCATCAGAAGTGATATCTGTGCAATTTACGATGTGTAAGTGTGTGCGCTTTATTGTCTAGCTCTGTTAGAGGAAGTTGAGATGACATGGGGTTTGATCACAATACACAGTCTTGAACTAAGTTAAGTCTGCAACTTAAGACGATCTTTGCATGGGACTAAAAGCTATGTGTGTGTGTGTGTGTGTGTGTGTGTGTGTGTGTGTGTCAGGTTGGCAGGTGTCACTGGAGGTGAGTTACTGGAGGGGAACGAGGGTGCACTTTCATTCTGTCTGGCCGCTCCACTCCAGCCCATCAGAGGAATGTCTGGTAACCGGCGATGCGTGCGGTCGCCCTGAAACACCTGGCCACACCTGGGACAGCACACGCACTAACACACGCACGCACGCACAAACACACACACACACACACAGAAAAAGTGCTGCAGCCCACCTAGTGAGGGGGATTGACAAGTGCAGCTGGCCTGCGCAAAGCCTGAACAGAGGTACGTTTGTCCCATTTTCGCTGCTCCGTTAAACGGAGGCTTGTAATCTTACTGCGTACATCATCGAGCTCAACCTCATATAACGAGTGTCGTCCACCTCTGAACAGCCTGCAATACCACACTCACACATCTGGCTTTGCTAGAGACACCCCCACACCCACCTCCCCCAGCCCCTCCCACTGAGAGAGACTGTAGGCTGAGATCAGAATCTCCTCTGCTATTTGGAAAACTCATTTTGTAAACCTAAACAATAACATGGTGGTACTTAAAACCCCAAATTGAATTCCAATGAGACCTTATGACGTTGGCATAAATAACGCACTGCTGTAACACCGAGAATTGTCAGAAAAAGCCTTTGTAGTCTCGACCGTGCAGAAAACTTTGATCCTCATGTCATGCATGACGCTGTGACTCAGTGGGAATAAAAGTTCCAGACTCGTCAGGACCAGGTCCTCATTGCATTAGGGTACAACTTGCCGTCATAAAACTTTATCAGGCCTTGCCAATGACATAGACCCGGCTGGACCGCATTATGTTACACATGAAAAGGTCTGTGCTATCAATTGCTGTCCAGTAACCAACAAGACATAACACAAAACCAGCGGAGAGGATTTCAGAGAGCCACAGGAAAAACTCAAAACAGAAATATTTCCATTACGGAATCGGAAGCTGGGCCTATTTGTTGCCATTTGTTTGTTGCTAAATTTATTTCTGTAAGCCTCGGCTAGAGGAAAATGCAAGCCTGGTGGAAAAAAAAAAAAAAAAAAAGTCAATGAATGTAGCAGCCAAACCAGGGTAAATTCAACATGAGAGCCTGATGACTTCCAGTTGTTACAGAGGGTTATCAGAGCCCCAACTCCATTAGAGGGCCTGGCCATTTGGCATACCAGCACATACGCAGCGGCCAATCAGATACACTGTTGTTCAGCGCTTGCCAAGGACAGAGATTCTTAATGGAGGTTCTTTCATCTGACAGGCCATCTTGCAATGTCATGCGTGGAGCCTGTGGTTACAAATGGGGCATCCAATTGCAGTTCTGTCTGGGCGAGGGTTCTCCCGTTCTGCTCACCGTTCATCGCTCTGCTCTCGGCTCAAATGGTGCACAATGTTAGTTTTTTTACAAACCTCAATAAACAAAAACGTTACTGTTTAATCAAGGGGACCGAGTTGAGTTTGGTTGTGATTTGGCGCTACAAGCATGAATGACTGCGCAGTTTCTCACCCAGGGGCCTACTGAAACGCAAGTGAGTCTACTGTTCATCAGTGTGTTTGTGCAATATGACATATGACAAGACAGTCGCTGTATGCGGGACAGGGGCGACAAACTCCACAGGGGGGCAGAGTGGCCGCGGGTTCCCATCCGCCTCAACCTCAACCTCTATGACCAACTGCACTTGTTACGCTACGGTACAGCCCCGGTGAATGGGCATCTGTTGGTGACTGCCGCACCAACAGGTCAGCCCAGTGTTTGAGGTGAAACAGCATCCCTGATAGGGCCGCTAAAGAGTGTTTTAGAGAGGTTTGCTGTTGTTGTTTTTCGAGGCCGCGGCGGCCAGCGTCAGAGAGACGTAGTGAGGGCCGGGATTCACACAGACGCCTCATTAATGTGTGATCAAGCCGGCAGACAGAGGACGTCTGTGGAGCGTGGCCAGCTCCCCACAGAGACCCCTTTCTACACCTCGCACCCCACTTCATCTCTTTATTGCACCCTGCGCACAAACAAAACACACCTATAATATCCGGTTCCACCTCTGCAGGGGGAGGAGGGAGTGTTAACCGTGGAGTTGGGTTGCAAGGGGGGGGGTGACACTGTGTGCGCATATGTACACACACGCGTGCATATTGTGTGTTGGAGCGCGGGGGAGATTAAAAGGAAATCGAAACCCCCGTCGATGTGAGGACAGGCCGCTTTCAGCGCCGCGTCCCTCGGCATCAATTAGCAGGCTGTGCTTGTGACTGGCTCCTGTTGGGGGTGAAGTGGGCCAGCCGAGGGAGGTAAACACACCTCGTCCCCAGGGCTTGGCGAAATCAGCAGGAGGGCAACAACGCGCCACTGCTGCGACCACAGAAGCCCGCCTGTGCCTGGCAGCTAACGCGCTTTAGCAGTCATTTCCTACCTTCTCCTCCAATTTCCTCGCGCTGGTTCATGTTCAAGGTTGACAGTGGACGGTTCACCTTGCTGTATAAGAAGGCTTTTTTTTTCTCTAACCTGTGTGTTTGAGGGAGCCTGTGTTTGAGGTCCCAACTGGCCAACTGATTAGGGTATCAGGTTGATCACACACAACCAACCCCAGCCAAGACAAGCTAAATGTGTACGCTGTATGGTAGTGATCTTTGGAGGAATATTTGTCTGGGCATCTGCTTGAAACATAAATAAAGGTCGTTTTAGAGTAAGAGAAAATGGTGGCCTAAGCTCAACTTTTGCACATGTGCAAAAATCGTATAATTGGGTTATTAAATTGTTGTGAAAACGGCGAAAAAGGTTTTTACAAAAACGGTCTTGGTTTAAAGAATCTGCCTTCAATTTTCTTTTGAGTGGCATGATTGTAAACTAATTTAACTCCTCAATTTTTAAAAGCAGATGATTGTT
Source organism: Hoplostethus mediterraneus (assembly GCA_034670385.1). Lineage (NCBI taxonomy): Eukaryota > Metazoa > Chordata > Actinopteri > Trachichthyiformes > Trachichthyidae > Hoplostethus > Hoplostethus mediterraneus. The sequence continues at coordinate 5,435,505 of JAXDDW010000006.1, forward strand.
GCAGAAAGTTCCTAGCACGACTCCCGCACTTCTTTAATTAATCTTATTAAGCCTTCGTCTTTTCCAAAACAAAGCAATAACGCAACAATAGGCCCCTGGCTCATTAGGACGGGCAACTTTAAAGTCGGACGAAAAACCTAAGCCGTAAAAACATGAAAGCATCGCGGCTCTCGTAAAATTCACTCCTCGCACCACTCACAAGAAGAGAGGGAGGAAAAAGAGAGGGGCAGCAGAAAAAGAAGGACAGAGTAGTAAACTGGGTGAAAGAGAGAGAGAGAGAGACGGTCATTTTTAGATAGTGAGTAAAGCGTCATTGATGTCTAGTCTGCTTTGCCTGACTTCAGTGACTTTGCCATCCTTCCACATTTGTTGTGTCAAATTCAAGCCTACACTGAAGGTCTGAGGCCTCCAATCACTTAGCTAACTTTCATTGAGATAGACGAAACATAGCGTGAAGTCCTAAGTGGTAGACCGGTCATGCTTCCACATGGATTTGGGTCAACTAATCTGAGCAGCGCGTCGCAGACAGGGCCCTCCTGTACACTGGCTCCATTCAGGGCCCCCGAGGTGTAAATTGAGATGTAAACAAACAGTTTACTGGGCCAGGTTTAAGGGCTAGAGGTACAGGCCTCCAGATTGACCTCTACTACAAACAGGCAACCTCTCAGTCTGAAGAGTGGAGTTGAAAGGAGGCTGTCTCAAATCAGCTCAGTTAAGTAAATGCAAAAAAAGAAGGGAAAAAAGCACCACAGCATCAAAGAATATAGTTCAAATACTAGCATGTGATTTAGATCTACCTGCACTTATTTTGTTATAAAGTGCAAAATAATGACCCTATATGTGTTATGATGTTAAGCCATCTTATCAGTCATTGACAAAATATTGTTTTGTAGTGCAAAATATATATAAGATTTGCGACCCCAAGGAAAAACAAGACTGCATAAATGTCCTTAAAGTAGTCTGATTGTAAACGATAGTGAGAGATCAGACTACATTCAGTGTTTCACTTGACACATGAATGACCCTGAATTCAGCCAGTTGTTTTAGATGGTCAGTCAGCACCATGGACAGAGACCCTGTCACCACAGCATGGACTGGTGACCTATGGGGCCCCATCCCACCATGCAAACCAGGAGAAAACACTGGAAATGTGAGGGGGAAAAAGGCTGCCAGAGGCTCTTTGTGTAAGATGAGTTTAAAACTACTGACAACAATAACACGGAAAATGATCAGGGTTTAATTTGAAACCAAGGGTTGCTCAAAGCAGTCATGCTGGAGAGGGAAAACAATCCCTAAAGATTAGTTAACAAGCTTTACCACAAACAAAAATCACCACGCCCCTGCCCGCAATCTCATGACACCACTCACAAGGAAGCTACTCAGCATTTTTTTATACAATGATTGCGCAATTGCAAACAGCCCACGTTCCTCATTTTCTGTTACCAAAGCAGGAAAGTGAAAGCAACTTTAAATACTATTAAATATTTACAATGTTAGCGAAGCAGCAGTGGCCCAACGTTACTTGACACGATAGCAGCTTCCCACAGTGAGTTCATAGCAGCCGGTCATAAATAAGCTGAATCACATATAGTGGTTTGGAGGATGGATGGGCTTCAGTTGCCATTCATGCCGTCAGTAATGCAAACATACACGGTCTGTAGAAAGCGATACGGACGGGACAACAACAAGCGAGCCCCCTATCTGTGTGCCAGAACCGTTTGGTCCCTTTAAATCTAAATATAACCGTTTCTAAAGCTGATACTTCTAACCCCGTTGACTAATGTTGCATTCAAGCGCTCCTCGTGAACTCCGACTTCCAGAAGTCGGTAGGCGGTAAATAAGACTTGTCGGTGAGTTCGAGTGGTTTTGCGCGAACAAAATAATAACAAAATAGACCCTGTGACAAAAGTAGTTGGGTTTTTTTGGTAGCTGTTGTTTTACTGAAGAATTGAAGTGCCACGGAGGTAATTTGAGCTGCGACAGCCATCTGTAGAGGAGCAAATAGCCATCAGGCATGTTTTAAATAATGTTTGTATTTTAAATAATTTATGAAGGAAAAGGATATTCGCACACTCTGCTCTTATTGTGTGATGTTTTCTGGCCATCAGTGTTTTGGCACAAAGCTGTCACACCCTGCGTGAACAATAAACATCACACAATTGAGAGAGGTGTGTGTGTCTATCTACTTCCTTTTAGAAAAGTGTATGCTCCAATAGTCAGCACAGTGTTGGCCATTTGTATTATTTCATTGTTCATATGATTCATTAGCCAAACATGTCTTTGCCACCCCTTGTTAACACGGATGCTCCCCAGCCCCTAAACGTCACATCACGGGGTATCATACAAATGCTCTACTTCTCCGAGTCTTATTTACCACTTTGTTGCGTCAGATCAGAACCCGATGTTTCCTACAGTACATGAAAGCAACACAACAGTTGGCGAGTCCTGTCGTACTTATAAACAAGCCAAAACTCGCCCAACGGCGCCAGTTGTCATTACCTTGTTCAGGTGGGGGTAGCGGGTAACATCGTACCCCCTCTTTTTGGTGTAAACGAAGGTTTTACTTTGGTCTTCGGACTTGTGCATCTCCGTCTCCACCGACTCTCGTCTGACCAGCCCGTGTGCCATGTTGCTACCTCAGCCTCTTTAAATAGAGCGACGGTGTGAACCGCTGTGAACTCAACAAGTGGATGAGCAGTTCCACCCGCTGAGCCGCGCGCTCTTATCGAGACGCACAACTTGAGCAGACGATGCTGCAGTGCCTTTATCAATACAGACGTTTTATTGTTTGGCTTCAGTAAAGCCCTAAATCACACGGGCAAGGTCACTATGTAATATCATTTGGCAACGAAATGTCCTTATAATCTTTTATTGAGCAAATTCATGAGCACAAAGTGGAGCAATGTCTGATGGCTGGCGAGATATTACTATTTCGTCAATGGCATAAGCCAACAAACTATCAGCCTCGAGGGAACATTGGCACCAAATGCCCCTCTGTCGTAACTTTTTTTTAGATACATTTCTGGTAGTTTCTGCTTTATCTCTGCTCTCTATTGTGTTTATAAAAAACCACAAGGATCAACTTTAGTAGTATTAGGAATAGTTGTTTTAGCTGTAGTACTAGTAGTAGTAGCAGTAGACTACAGTACACACACTAATTGTGGCATTCCCAGGATTAAACTGTGTATAGTTAAGAGAAAATATTATTCATATTCTTCCATAAGAATGATTTAGATTATCGCCAATAGCTTTTTTGATGAAATTTGTTGCAAACATGTAATTTTATGACCCATATTTAGCACATTTAGCCTCCACACTGTCACAGCAGGACAGTTATGCAACATTAGGCAACAGTCTGAGAGTGGCAACCCACACAGGCATACCCTGGCATGCTGGGGGTGGGATAAAGGTCATCCCTCCATCATCCGACCATACACCTCATACTGGTGTGATGAGACGATTGCAAATTTGCAACGCTTGCCTCACAATCAGACTGCCTGCTTGTTTGTTGTTGAGATCAATTCGAAGTGCCCCTTTTGTTTGTGCAATCAGGTTCCATGGCATTTTGCTACATGGGATTCAGACATGTTTAACGGAGTTATCCTATGTTATTCTACAGTTATATACTGCCTTAATCTCAGTGCTTCAGATTCAATAGTGTGGTCAGCTCGGCCCGCCCTCCATGCCCAGGATTCCCTATCAGTGTGCCTGTGCCCCAGAGATAAAGAGAGGTTATATCGGACCTGGGTGAGCACGTCTGAAATACTTGGGTTCATGCAGACCTTGAGCTGAGTCATGGGTGCTTGTGCCAAGGGTGTAGAGATGGGACGAGTGACAGAGTCTGACTTTCTGCAAGACACATGGACATTGTGAGAGAAAGAGAGAGCAAGAGAGAGGAGGAAGGGAAGTAGAGGATGCCAGGGAAAAGCTGGGAAAACAAAAGGGATAGATATGTGAAAATTAAGCGAACCACCGATGCATTGTATTAGGGCAGCCTGGGCAATGCCAGGCCATTTTCTGCTGAATCACAGACCAAACAGTCAGATGGGATCTTGTGCTGATTCACTGTGACTGCAGACTCATTGGCAAGCTGCCTCTGTCCTCTTGGCCCTGAGTCAACACCATAGACCTCTGCTGCTGCTGTCAATGGAAGGGCCTGACTGAGCTCTGGGAAACCACCCACCATGTCATCAGCAGCTACTGATCATGATGATAAAGTAGTCACTAGAATTGAATTGAATTGAATTGAATTGATTTGATTTGATTTGATTTGATTTGATTTGATTTGAATTGAATTGAATTGAATTGAATTGAATTGAATTGAATTGAATTGCCACAGCAGGCCTATGTCCAACTCTACTGTAGACACAAAGTCAGTGTTAAGTCCCACTAGCTCTGAGTACAACACCTCAGTCCTCAGTGACCATGACATTGTGTTTTATGTGTAAATTTAAAAAAAGAGAGAAAAAAAAAAAAGGAAAAAAATGCGCAACTGGCACCCTTCACACCACTTAACACCAATGATGGAGACAAAATCAATTTACCACCTTTTAACCGTTTTTTGGATGTTACAATAAAATAATTGAATTTCTCTGTCTTGATGTACAACACGTATCACTATTGCTGCGGGAGCATTATCACCAGATGTGAACAGCCCCTCCAGTGCTGTGATCATCTCCTTCCCCTTCCTCGATACCAACGTGCTCATTTCAGTGGGTGGGTTGACGGCGGTTCCCAAACCCTCCTTGCATTCCTCACGCCCTCCTGCTGCCAGTTGGCACTCCGCCCAAAACCTCAAAAATAACCTCCAGCTCCTGATACGGCAACAGACGGCAGATGTCTGTCGTCTAGACTAGTCATTCAAACACAGAAGGAAAGGCTCCTAAACATGCTGGAGCTCAGTGGATGCTCAGTTATATACAGTTTGGTACCACAGGGGTTAGCTGGAACAGTCTGTGGCTAGTGTCTTTTTCCTTGGATTTTCTTTCTTCTTTTCTTCAGTTGATTTATTCCAAACAAACAGGAAATATAAAGCGCATCACTTCCTGTGCCTAGGAGGTGTTTAGAACAGCAAATGGAGAAGCGTTCATGAACTGGCTAGAGGTTGGATCACTTGTAAAATATCTATCGGTGACAGTAACAAAATGAACATCATGAAAATGAACTATATCACACATATACATTATGCCTGAGTACATTAGCAACACACAGGAAATCCCCTGGAGACTTGTCACTACCAGCGCCAGCATGATCATTTCCACCCCTACTGACTCCAGTGCACCTCACTTTAATTATTAGACAAAGAAAGAGAAAGAAAAAAATTGCAAAAGAAAATGAAAGTTGCTGCAGGGGGATAGCGGCGACCTTGAGCTATGGAGAAAGTTTTCCCGTAGATACATCGTGGTCAAGGTCAGTGAGAGTGACAAAGATCACTGTCATGGTGACCTGCTGGCACATTCATGCTTCTGGGATGTTGAAAGAGGCTATAAAACAACTCTTAGATTAGCTAAGATTAGTTCAGTTGGCTAAAGCACATATCACTTCACTGCAGTGTCCTGGGTTTGAACATGACGTTCCTTGAGATTCATTCTGTGTCAAGCGTTCTGTGTACCAGTCAAATGACCCTTCAGGAGTGCTGACTTGAGTAGGTATGGTCAATATGATCATGCCAGTTTGTCTATTCAACATCCCGTTGTATAGACGAACTGGCAATCTCCTTTTATGGCGTCTTAATAACAGATGCTGTCCTGACTCACACACACACACACACACACACACACATAGAGCCTGCCTTAATGCAAGATCCCAATCCCTGCAGACTGCATCACATACACCAGCCCTACTGCCCTTGACTGTGTCTTGTCTGTTATTTGGCCCTGAGGGGTTTTTTTCTGGTCAGGAAGAGGAGGAGTGGGCAGACGAAGACAAACACAATTACAGAGAATGAAATCATCCATGAAACGATTTTCTCCCTTTCCTCCATTTATTCTACCGTGTATGATAACAGAAACACCTGGCCACGCTTCCTCCGCGGTAGCTGATGGTAAAGGATTCACAAACGTGGTCATTAAATGTGATTACAGCCAGACTCTATGGAATGAGGAAACCATACCACCTGCCAATACAAACCACAGAGGACAGTTCACGTTAAGGTTCCGCCGATATGGGGTTTTGAAGGCCGATACCAATTCTCATATTTTAAGACGATTTGAAGTTGCCAATAGCAGATACTTTGTGCTGATATGCAATCTGTAAATTTGACAATTTTAATGCCCAAAATGACAAGTACAAATAAGCCTCTAAAAACAACATTTAGACCATAATGGGACACTAAACTCTCCACTGAAACCCATACTAATGAAATGATTTTAGGTGGGTTAGCATCTCTTTAAAGCAGCTGAACACCTATGGCAGGGAAACTTAAGAATTAGTCTACAAAAAACAGAAATAATAAATTGGCAATATTGTCCCAATATATTGGCAAACCCATACATCTTTGCAACTCTAGTTCATACAGTGGGAAGCAAAGCCGCTTCAGCCTCCCCATCGGAGGAAATGACTCCTGTCAGTTTGACAGGCTGACGGCCACATCACCGAGTTAGCTGGTGGGAGTGAGAACGACTGTGGCGGAGAACAAAAAGAGCAGAAATCTGAGATTGGCCTTAGTGGTTTGGTGGTGTACGGGTGAGGAAAAGCTCCGGGCGTTGAGAGATACGAATTTGAGAAACGAAGCGTGCTGGCGGTTGAGTTTGACAATAGGAGGAACGGGGCAGATCGCTGAAAAGGCACGAGGGTTAGAGTGCAAGGCAACATGAGATCTCGAGGTGAAACGATCCCTCTCATGCATATCAAGGTCTGCTCACCTGTCACGGGCTTAAGGGCATTTTGCCCTTTTTGGCCTCCTCAATTATCACTAAATTGGACCAATAGTCTATAATAAACTCTGTAATAATGAACGCTGTGTGGCACACCGATATAACAGCCTTTCCCACAGTTAAACTCAGCCGTGCTTCCATTCCAAAGTTCCCCGGGGTTTTCAGAAAACATTCCACTATTCACAACTGGCAGCGCCTCAATCCAAGTTTGATCTTTGGTAGGGGAAAATTTGAACAAGAACCACATTTCCCCCGTAGGTAGTTGTATTAAACCGTAGCTGTTGTCGCTTGGACGTTGGACAGAACAACAAAGGAGCTCACAGCCGTTCGGCCTGCGGAGCGCCTCCCGACGGAGGAAATGGGTGGATGTTTTGGAGGGGCTCCCGGGGGACGGTGCACTTCCAGGTCTGCTGCCGTACATCGACCGCCCTCAGTCCTTTGCTTTCTTTCTCTCCTTTTTCTTAGCTACAACTACTCCAATGTGAGCCCATTCATGACCTTCAACCAGCCCCCAAATCAATGGGCCCTTTCACTGATCACCGTTTATAATGACCCACTGTTTGAGCCCAGGGATGTTTGGGGAGCTGGAAAAAGAGAGATCTTTAAGCTGCAGGTTTACTGTCTGGCATTATTAGAGCAAGTTGAGCTGACATATGTGTACAGCGAGAAGGAGTTTGATCATAACAGGCCAGGCTGAGTCGAGGAAGCCCTGAACATATCCTGAGCTTCAGTTAACAGGCCACTTGAATGGGTTTATCAACAGTGTTACTCAGAGTACTCAGATTACTTTTTGGCGGTAACTAGTAACATGTTAGTTGTTCAATTGTTGTAATCTGTTATTAGTTATTTTTGTTGTATTTTATAATTTTATTATATTATTTTTTTATTGCTTTTTATATTGTTTATTTTTTTTAAATCCTGCTAAGAATCTCAATCTCGAAACTGGATATACTGTAAATGAGATTTTCTTACTTAAAAGCCGTATTGCTATGGTGTGTTTTTGAAGTGGGTAAGACAAAGACCTTTTCATTGTAAGTAACTAATTACTTTTAAATCTAACTTTCCTCAACACTGCTCATCAACAGGTCTTCTTCTGGTGCAGAGTGTTGGGTGTGCGTTTGTGCTTGTTTGTTGGCCCCTTTAACAAAGACTGAATCCACGGATCGAGGCGTATTGCTGAAATAGCAGGGTGGGTTCAAGGATCCCCAAACAGACCTTCAGCCTCCCGCTAGTCTGACATCTGAGGGTGAAGATGAACTTCTCCACTTCAGCAAAACAGTCCAACTAACTGGCATGTGGCAGAGTGAGCCAAAGAGACATCGTCATTTCAACAAAACCCTCTTTCTTCTCCAGAGAAGAGGACAGAGATTAGTGTGTTAACCTAGTCACACAGTGTGTTTATGTAACCTTTTTGACCTCTCTCTCTCTTACACACACACACACACACACACACACACATACACATACACACTTCTACTTTCCTCTTCTTTCTTCTTCTCTGCCTCCTTTCCAACTTTATGAGTGTTCATGTGCATTCCAGCTAACATGTGCAACGTTTGAGCACTTCATCCGCCTAAACCCCCTGCTCCACTCCCATGTCTCGAGTCTTGGCGGCACGCTGCGAAAACGAAAACACCTCCCCTGTCCAAATCCTCGCTGTAAACAAGGGGGAATAAATGTCATGTTTCACCGTGTTTGCCTCGGCATGTCTAAACAGTTCCATCCCAGCGAGGACACATCGCAGATCACCGTTAACCTCAGCTCAGGAACGGGCACGGATTGTTGGTTCCGCTTTCCACGGCGCTGCCAAATGAGGCTTCATCTCCACCGTGTAATCTCCGCAAAATACACATTATTGCGCTTTGAAGGAACCGATTTCGCGTCAGCCTTGCGCAAACATTTATTTAAAACCTTACCTGCTGTGTACACATTATTACCGTGATAGGAGATAAAGGCTTTGCATATCCCAGGGTTGGGTGTTTTGTTTTGCACCATCTGTTTTCAAGCCTCAACCTCTTAGCAGCGCGGAGCGTTTTGACACCAGAGGCAGGACGACCCAGGAGCCCTGTCCTCCAACTAGAAACAGATTTGATTGTGTGTTTTTGATGCTGTACTCTGTATGTCTGTGACCGAGAGATCGGTGAAGCAGCAGTGAGAAACCCGCCTAAGTAAGCGACCATCCTATTTTTAGTCCTCCTTTGCTTTTAGTCCCCCCTCGCTGCTGTTTCCTCCGCAGATTTCGGGGCCTTCTGAACTGCTGATTACTGTACCTGAACACAAATTACGAGCTCATCAATCACGGCAGCTGGAAACCTCAGATGTCCAAACAGTATCCCCAGTCATAAGAAAAGGAACAGGCCCTCTGTTTCCTACCTGTAGGGCAGGGTCTTTTTTCAATGGAGATATTCATGGGGATTAGGAACATATTTGGTGGATGTTTCAGGTGCATGCCGGCGTTTGATGTGGGATGATATTTTGGTGTTTTTATTGCAGGAGGGGATTATAGACTGTTAGTGTAAACATAAGACTGCACACAGAGAGACTCATGAGCGATAATAATGCTACACGTGCTGATCTGTTTTTACGGATACACTGCATCTGATCTGCATCTGTGATTTTTTTGACATTGCTCTTCATATGTTTCCTGTCAATGTGACCCATAAAACCCATTCGAAATTAATTTCATATTTTCCAAAACACATGGACATCAACATGAAAATTCTTTTTTTTGTCAATTCCTGCAACTTTCTTGGAGGAATACCATTTTCAGGTGATGGCAGTGACGTGTGAACTTGTGTTCAGTCCGCCTTTCATCAATATTCTACAGTCCCGTCTCTGGAAGCTGGCATGCTAAGATTTTACCCAAATATTTACAATTAAAAAGGTTATATACTGTACGTGGATCTAAGGGAGACCTTTAACTACTGTCCCATAACTGTTTCTGTGTGTGTGTGAGTGAGAGGGGGGGCTGGGCGAGAGAGAGGTAGAGAGTCCTATCTTATCAATGGCGGTCTGTTTAGTGTGTAGCAGAGCTAAAAGGCCATTCAGTTGTCAAAATAAAGCATGTGGAAGTGAGCTCTGGGTCGTTGCAGTTGGTTTATTAGTGTGGTCTGTAGGCAGCCTTTAATGTATACTGCTGTGTACAGCAAAAGGGCATTGAGGTCCTCTGAGACCACAGTTGACACAGATAGAGTTTCACTCAGAGAAAAAAGCTCTAAAATATGTGATTACACCAATCAGGTAACTCAATACGACCATTCTTCGGCCAATCCCTTCAAGCGAGGTAACTTTAAGTAAAGGGAATAAATCAAGATAAACGGGCACGCTTCAGTGGCCCCTTGAGATAGTAATGTATGTAGGGGTCACTTGGGGCAGTCGAGGGATAAAAGTAGAGTTTGGTCTTAAAGGAATAGACCAGGTTTAAATTAGTTTAATTAATCTAAGGCACCGATCTCCCGGGGACACATCGATGTCTACGTTCTCATCACTTCCCAGGTAAGTCGACCAATGGGCCAGAAGCACGCTCTCTCATTGGTTTACTGCTGTGAGGGTGGGCAAGGTCTCGTCTCGTCCAGCATACTCCAACCCAACTAATGAAATTCCTGAAACTCAGCCCCCCCCCCGCATAAGCATCCATCTACCACACCGAAGTGCAAAGGGAGCACTTCCTGTGAGGGTGTTGCACCCTGCACAAAAGCCCCTCTATGCACCCTGCAGACCCCAAAACCCCAACCAGAAATATCACTCACTGCCTTTTCTATCTGGGGCTGGGAGCATAGGCAGCTCTCGCTCTCTCTGGCTTCTCACACCATGCTTGTGACCTTTGACCTCAAACTTAACTGAAAACAGGAACATTTACTGTGTTCCTTTGTTCCTCGATGTGTCAGGGCTGACATAGAAGTGGTCACAGGTTGTCATTGTTAAATGTTACTAACATTTTGGTCAGTTGGCCTTGAACTCCTAACCAATACCCCTATCTCCAACACCCACATACACACACACACACACACACACACAGATACATGCACAGTTTTTGAGGACAGTCGGATGTTTTTAATGTATATTACATGACATTACATTAGATTACAGTCATTTAGCAGACGCTTTTATCCAAAGTGACTTACAATAAGTGCATTCAACATAGGTAGGCAAGAGAACTACTAGTCACCAGAAATCATAAGTGCATTTCCTTCCTAAACAAGCAACTAAGAGCATAACCAGTGCTAAGGTAGAAGTTCAATAAGTTAGCTACCTACTTTTAATTTGTTAATTAAACAAATGAGACAAATAAGTGAAGCAAATAAACAAGAGCTAATAAACAAGAGACAAGTGAAGACAAATAGGCAAGGCTAAGAGGAAGGGTCAGGGTAGTGTTTCCTGAAGAGGTGGGTTTTCAGCCTGTGGCGAAAGATGGGCAGCGACTCTGCTGTCCTGACATCAGTGGAGAGTTCATTCCACCACTGCGGGGCAGGACAGAGAAAAGCCATGACCATGTAGATCGGCCTCAGGGGCCACTGGGTTGCCCTACCAGTTGCCTTGAGGCAGCAGAGCGAAGTGGTCGGGCGGGGGTGTAAGGCTTGACCATAGCCTGGAGGTAAGAAGGAGCTGTTCCTTTCACTGCCGTATAGGCTAGCACCAGGGTCTTGAACTGAATGCGTGCTGCTACAGGGAGCCAGTGTAGAGAACGGAGAAGGGTAGTTGTATGGGAGAACTTGGGGCGGTTGAACACCAGACGAGCTGCAGCTTTCTGAGCAAGCTGCAGAGGTCTGATGGCAGACGCCAGGGCACCAGCAAGGAGGGAGTTGCAGTAGTCCAGGTGGGAGATGACAAGTGCCTGGATGAGCACCTGCACCGTCTCATCAGTGAGGAAGGGGCGAATCCTCCTGATGTTGTAGAGGAGGAATCTGCAGGAGCGTGTCACTGATGCGATGTTTGCCGAGAACGACAGTTGGTCGTCCAAGGTAACACCCAGATTCCTCGCAGTCCGAGTTGACGTCACCACAGCATTATCAACGGTGATGGCCAGGTCTTGGTGCGGACAGCCCTTCCCCGGGAGGAACACCAGCTCAGTTTTGTCCATGTTGAGCTTCAGGTGGTGCATCGACATCCACTCTGAGATGTCTGTCAGGCATGCAACAATGCGTGCCTCCACTTGTGTGTCAGAGGAGGGAAATGACAGGATCAGATGGGTGTCATCTGCATAGCAGTACTAGGAAAAGTCATGGGAGTGGATAACAGAACCAAGAGATGTTGTGTAGAGGGAAAAGAGAAGAGGACCCAGAACTGAGCCTTGTGGAACCCCAGTAGTGAGCCTGCATGGTTCTGACATAGACCCTCTCAGCATCACCTGGTAGGAGCGACCCGTCAGGTACGATGCAAACATGGAGAGTGCAGAGCCTGAGACACCCATCCCCTCAAGTGTGGAGAGGAGGATATCTGGTGGTTCACCGTGTCAAATGCTGCAGACAGGTCCAGGAGTATCAGGAGGAGAGAGAGTTTGCTCTAGCAGCATGGAGCGACTCTGTCACTATCAGGAGGGCAGTCTCGGTCAAGTGACGCACCTTGAACCCGGACTGGTGGGGGTCCAAGAGGTTGTTCTAGTGGAGATACAAGGACATGTCATTTAGCAGACACTTTTATCCAAAGCGACTTACAATAAGTGCATGTAATGTGTTGAAATCAGTATAATTGGAGTGAAGCCTACTGCAGATCAAGGTGAGTGACAGAGGTGATTACACAAAGATAAGTTCCTAATCCAAATGACATCCTGTAATCCATTCCATCATTTTGGGCCAGATGTGTATTATCACACGCCCTCCCTTGCCTTCTCTTCCCCTCATTACACACATAGTTTCCACTTCTTTTCTTGGCTCATTGAGTCTTCACCCAGTCATCATGGCATTCCCCTTTGTCTGCCAGAGGCCCTGGTTTCTTCCCTTTGGTCCTGACCTTGCATAATGCAAAAACAACACACAGCAGTGTACTGACTTGTCCTCACACTTTCTCAAACGGAGATGGTTTGGTGGTTTGCTGTCACATTGTCAGTTAGTCTCAGAGTAAATGTCTCCTTAATGGGGGCAGCAGGGTGGACTAGTAGTTAGAGAGACTTCAACCTGGAGGACCAGGGTTCAGGCCACCATGTTGGCAAGCATCCACCCTTCTGAAGTGTCCTTGAGCAAGACACTGAGTCCCTGCAAGGTCCAGAGGTGCTGTGCTGTAGCTGAGCCTGAGCTCTGACTTTGGGATCATATTTAATTACTTCAAATACTTTAACAACACAATTAGAAAGATAGTACGTTTCTCTATATCTGAGAAATGTTCATGATGATGATAAAACCATCAGCCAACTGAATGTCATTTCCTTGTGGCATAGTGTGAATGTCCCACCATGACACTCTGTTCCCCAAAGACTCCCCAGTGGTGTGTCTGTAGGGGTAATTATAAATGTGGATAAACTCTGACCTCCGGATGGTGATCGCGAAGGCAAACCTCCACCAATATACAGTTCTGGCCAAGATTTTTGGTACCCTTTGGCATCTTCTGAAATAAATGGAAATGGAAACAATGGTCTTCACACGGCCATCTATCTATTTACAACAGGACATGATCAAACAATAAGAATTAAAAAAAATCTTTTATCGTTTCAAAATTGAAAAGTGGCGATGGCCATGATTATTGTCACCCTTTAGAACAATTCAAATCAATTTTGTTGGCGGAAATAGATTCACTTGTGACAGGTTGCAGGTGCACACATGGTGCACAGATCTTTGCAAAGATCTGTGACATCTGACATCTGACATCTGAGGATGTCAGCAAAACTATCATCACCAAACATAAGCGTTCACAAGGCTATAAAGCCATCTGTAGAGACCTTGGTATTCCTTGGTATTCCTAGAAGAAAATTGATCTCAGATGTCGTTGAAGATTGGTGCAAGCCCTTGAAAAAACACCTTGCATGACATCCAAAGATCTCAAGGCTGACCTGGAGAGGTCTGGGGTAATGGTTTCAGCCCATACCATACAGCGGATACTGGACAAAGAAGGGCTTTACGGTGGAGGTTCCATGATTCTGTCAGCCAGTGTCAGAAACCTGGGTGTCAATCAAAGTTCATGGGTCCTCCAGCAGGACAATGACTCAAAACACAGATCCAAAAGCACCCAGGAATGGTTCAAGAGAAAATGTTGGACTGTTCTGGAGTGGCCTCAATCCTGAGACTTGAAAGGTGCAGTTGGTCAAAGGAAGACCTGGAGCATGTTGCAATAGAAGAGTGGGGGAAATTGCCAGCAGGAAACGTTACAAAAAAGGTTTGGAAGCAGTCATCACTGCCTAAGTATTAGAAAAGGGTGCCAATTTTTTTATTTTTTTTATATTTGTATTCTTATTATTTTATCATATGCTGTTAAATGACATAAATACATTTGGAGACCAAAAGTTGTTTTAGTTTCCAATTCATTATATTGTACATTATCTGCATAAAAGGCAGTAATCGCGGTCACAACTGTGAACAAAAATCAATTCAATATTTTCAGAAAAGCATCAATTCATGCTTTTTCCTTCAAAGATCCCATCTTTATAAAAATGTACATCGGTTTGACACTACTTGTGGTGGCTGACAATGAAACGGCTAGCAAGGGGCTATTCAAATCAGCGGGACTAATTCCTTCACAGTCCACTGAAAGCACCATTGACTTGGGTGCGTTTATATAATTTTCTCTTCTCATATTCTGCAGCCTGCACCAGGATCTCAGCGGCGCACCTCCCGACTGGGCATGCTGCTGAATAGACCACTGACTTCACCCAATTCAGCCTTTAGTTAAATCGCTTGGTCTGGTCCCACCCATATGTGAACAGCTTTTGTCACAAGTGAAAAAAAGCCTTTTCAGATTTTTTTTTTCTTTCCCCCTCCCTTCTTCCTCAGCATCAAGTGCAGCCTGAGCGGAGCGTCCCGGCTGCGACTTTCTCCCCAGCCTCTTTGCAAAAGCAATGAGGAGAAGGGAACCATCGCCCTGCTGATAACAGGACGTCTGGGATGCAATAGCACAGTTTGTTTTCTGGATAAAGAGGGATCATATTTGTATATATAACAAAAACAAACAATACATTGCGGATTTGGCATATCCATCAATCGAATGCAAGCAGGTATGAAGTCTTTCTCATTTTGCACAGTTATTACAGTCTCTTGATGGGGCCAAAGGAAAACCGGCTCCTTATTTGTTTTTTCTTTTTTGATCCTTTTCATCGGTTTCTTGCGGTTTGGATTGTCAAATGTATTCTTGTTGGATTCACTTGTTGTTTTTGTTTTTTGGGGAGTTTTTTAATAGGGGATTTAGAGCAAATTTTGATGGGACAGTGGGTGCAGTATTCCTTAATCATCTACATCCTTTTTGAGTATTTTCATTATGTTTGACTGAGTCAAGTCAATTTAGATCAATTACACTAATTTAAAACGAATATTAGATACATTTTCTATTCTATGTAGAGTTTTCTTTCTTATAGCCGCTATGCCAGAGCAGATGTGCAACTGCAGATGTGAAAATGTAGTTGTGTTCACATTTCATTGAATATATTTATTATCAAATTCAATTGGGTATTTATTTGCCTCATAGGGGTAATTTTGACGTTTGTTATTTCGGAATTGAAAAAGATATAATTGTTTGCAGTTGTCCCCGGAGAGATTGCCTTTTCCTGAGACAATTTGAATGTAATTTGAATTAGACAGTATGATTTTCTCGCACGTTTTCTCATTCTGAGGATTCACAAATCATTCTACATAACGTTCGGACAGGGTAGAAACCTTCTGCCAGAGAGGTTTGTTTAAAGTTGGGGAAAGAGGTCAAACTGGATGAAATCACCCGTTCCAATGAACGTGGTTTTGAATCAGACAATAGCCTACCTCTGGGCGACGAGGAGCTCCATGCATGACTGAGATGGGGGGGTGGATTGCGCCCTAGCGCCATCCGCTGGTAGTTTTCCGCTCCAGAGCGCCTCAAGCAACTCGTATGAACTCAGTGTGGGATGGAGAGGGCAGTGCGCTTTTCAGTTTACTGCGATGGAAAATAGCTTTGTTGAAATGAGCGCTCTCTATAACCAAGAGTCATGATGGCAGCGTATCAGTTTCCACTCTATCCCGAATGATTACAGGCTTTCTACTGAATTTGTGTTATGTCTCAGTCTAGGGCTGGGGTGGGGGGGGGGGCGAGGGGTAGTTGGACAGAAAGTAAGAGTCTGACATTTTTGTCTTCCCCAGTACACTGACAGTTTTATAGCTTCTGTGGGCCTGTATATATTCATTACAGGTTAGTTAGATGGTGGCCACTGGGCATCGTCATTTATCAGACACATTGTGGTAAGTTTACAGCAGAAAGTCTCCTTTTCATTGAGGTTCTGCCTTAGGTGCATTGGTAGGAGAGAAGGCTTTGCGAGCCACTGGCTCACTGGTGTCATAAAGCCTGACATGAAAATGTCAGGTCTTCTGGCCTTATAAAAAAAAGGGGAGAACTCTAACAGTATTTCTGATTCATGATAAAGCATTGGTACACTCCACAGGTGATGCTGTACATCCAGTGAGGGAAATCTCCCCTCTCAGCTGTGTCCCTTGGGAGATCTGCCAAGCCTGGCAGCTCATTCTCATTTTCACGCTGCACTAACATCTAATTGGAAGGGAATGCATGGTGTTCCCCCCCCAGCCAATCTAGGCTATACCCCATAGGCTTGTCCTCCAGCTGGACGCCCCAGATGTTGGGCTGTCTGTCACAGGCCATTTAAACCCCTGAAACAGCCAAGATGAATGGAATCACTGTGGCTGTTCACTCCACACTTCTGTTTGAAATTAACTGCTGGATTTGCACAACTGCTGCTTTGCTTCTCAATGAGCAGCATCCAAATGATTTTCCCTTCTTGTGTTCTTGAATTTCCTGTGTGACTGCATCGCCACAACAATGCTGACGAAATAAAGTTCCTTTGCTCTGCAGTAAAGTGATGGTCTGCTGAATCCATTAAAATGTACCCAAATTCTAATTTTCTTTATGGGGATATCAGGATCATTGGCAGCATCACACTCACAGAAGCATGCACCAGCGTACTGCCTGAAGTCTTTATGTTTGATGTCGTGTAGCCTTGGACAGGGAGCAGTGTACAGCTAGGGAAACCAGATATGGTCATTACTGAGAGAGAAGGTTAACCATTGTGGCAAACCTCCAAGCCACTGTCTCAGCCCATTCATAGAGTCAGGGTTCATCCTCTCCTTCTCGCTGCCCACAACCTCCAGCCAGGCTCAGAGGCTCAACCACACAGCTAATATATCAACTCCAGAGAAATACTTCAAGGTCTCAACGATTGATTGTGTGTATGTGTCAATGTCTAAACAAAAGTGTAGCTCTCATAATAATCTCACAATTTAACCATATTAAAAAATCGTACCCATCTTTTTTTTTTGCAAACGTGAGCATTTTGAGGATTTTGAGGAAAGATAGTTCTGTAGGAAAGTTCACCAAGCTTCAACTTGATGGATGAGATACTCTGGGCTGCATTGCCCCCCAGTGGACTAAACTGGAGCTGTGTTTATCTTGTGGAGCAGGAAGCTTCAACAGCAGAAAAATGACCCCACCAAATGAATTATCAAAAGGAGGCACCATTCAGTCAAGATTGCCTCAAAACGTGTTGAGCACATTGATGAAGTCCATCCAGGATTTCATTGTTTCCTCTCTCATTCCTCACTAAGTGTTTCTCTCTCTACATTTCAGAGCCAGGCCCACCTTAATAATGGGCCCCGTACCCCTGTGTCTCCTGCTCCCAGTGACGGTGCTGGCCGTGGTGGTGGCGACCGTGGTCGCAGAGGAGGCCACAGTTGACGATGAGTATACCTGGCCACAATGGAAGGTGCCTCTGGTAAGGAACAGACGTACTGTGGCTCTCGGTAGCCCCAACTTCTCTGCCCAGCCTCAGGTGGAGCAGAGTGGGATGTGTGGGATCGAGTGCCAGCGTCGCCTCCCCACCCCATCTCTGGACGACCTGGAGAAGTTCTTATCCTACGAGACGGTTTATGAGAACGGCACACGCACCTTTACCTCAGTTTCTGTGCAGGGCCTCAATGAGGTGACTGCCTGGCCTGGAAACTCCTCATCTAGCTCCCGCCACAAGCGGGAGGTGTACGGCACGGACACCCGCTTCACCATCTCCGATAAGCAATTCTCCACTAAGTACCCCTTCTCCACTACTGTCAAGATCTCCACGGGATGCTCTGGGGTGCTGGTATCTCCCAAACATGTGCTGACCGCTGCCCACTGCATTCACGACGGACGGGATTACCTGAACGGAGCGCAGAAGCTACGCGTTGGTGTCCTGAAGGAAAAGTCCAGGCGAGGGAAAGGAGGCAAAGGGAGAGGAGGACGAGGGAAAGGCAAAAGGAGAAAGGGAGACAAAGATAAAGAGGACGAGGAAGCAGAGGAAAAGGAAGAGAAAGGAGGCAAAGGGGACAGGAAAGGAAAAGGGAAAGGTAGAAAAAGCAGGAGTCGGCGCAGTGCGGAATCTGAGAAACCTTCGTTCAGGTGGACCAGGGTTAAGCAGACCCAGGTTCCTAAGGGCTGGTTCAAAGGTGTGTCTGACGGAGTGGCTGCGGATTATGACTACGCTGTTCTGGAGCTGAAGAAAGCTCAGAAGGTCAAGCACATGGATCTGGGTGTAATCCTCTCGGTCAAGAAACTGCCCGCCGGGAGGATCCACTTCTCCGGCTTTGATGACGACCGACCCGGCAACCTGGTGTACCGATTCTGCTCTGTGTCGGAGGAGTCCAAGGACTTGCTGTACCAGTACTGCGACGCCAAGCCCGGCTCCAGCGGCTCAGGGGTCTACATCCGCCTCAAAGAGCCCGGGAAGAAGAAGTGGAAGAGGAAGATCATCGGCATTTTCTCCGGTCACCAGTGGGTGGATGTTAACGGGAACGGGGTGCAGCAGGATTACAACGTCGCGGTGAGGATAACACCCCTCAAATATGCCCAGATCTGCTTTTGGGTCCACGGGGACTCTACCGAGTGCCAAGTAGCCTGAGAACACACAGGACCACAACCACCCCCCTACCCCACTGCCTCCCATCCCCCAAAACCATCTTCAAACAACCGAGACACCCCCTCCGCCATGATCTAACCTTCCCCCGTCACCACATCACCAACCAGGGGCCCGTCGACTGCCTCTCCTCTACCTGCCTCCCTTTTACCTCCTGTGCCTCCCAATGGCGTCTGTTACACTGCGTGACAGCGTCTCACACACAAACACACACACAGCCATACAGACTCAGTGTTGACAACAACAGGAACTCGTCGACGCATCAAGAGAACTGTGGCTCTTCAGCTCTTTTAATTTATTTGCTAAAAAAAAAACAACTGTTAGAAAAAATATTGAATATCATGATTATGTATTTACAGATCATTTAGGTCTACAGTTTTGTTCTTATTTTGACACTTTTTTTTTTAGATTTGACCAATTTGGATACATTGTTGGAACGTGTGTATATTCAAATGTTTTTTCATGTTGTTTCATATGAGCAAAGCCTCATTATTTTAGTCGTATATTCCAGCTAGGCTTTGCATGGAGGGACATCGACATTTCTGAGCGTTCTCCACTGTGTTTGCAAAAAGAGCAAGTACGCATTGGCCTCGACAAAAGACCCAGGAAAAATACATTTAATCTTTCTTACAAATGAACTATGCGGAGATACTGAGATGATAACTGTTTTATGAGCATTTCCTAAATGAAAGAGCTGGTGTTTTGCATTGTGTATATCTAGATCTTTTTTTTTTTTACAACTAGCTTTTCAAATAAGACTTTTTCTCCCTTTTTCTCCCTTCCTCTTAGCGAAAGGGTCTTCATGGATCCTGGATATAAGATTGTTTTGAGTCTCACCAACCTTTCTCCATTTTTGCAACGCAGTGAAGCGTGGCTTCATTGTTGTGCACATAATTATAGCAGTGCTTATTCAGAGACTTGGTGCTAATTTATGGAATTGTACAATTTTTTTGGGGAGACTTCTCAGAATATATTTTGATAGCCTAGTACTGTACTATGTATTTAATGTGCGGCTACATATTCGGGTGTGGTAAGATGGGACTGAACCATTCAACAATTACTTGAGCTGTTTAGATTTCTCTGATTCTAAGGGTATGGTGAGATTAAAAAAACATACAATATTGTTATATAATAACAATTTTAAATCTGGAGTGATATATTTTTTGACTATTCTTATGTGCCACAATTCATATGAATTTCCTTTTGCTTACCAAATACCTGAAATTAATGATACGGATTGAAAACAACCAACCATTAAACCAAGATTACTACATGTGTGTGTGTTCATGATGATCCTATTAGAAAAAAATCTAATCCATTGTAATAGACTGATTTGTGGATGGTTAACAGGAACATTATGAGATTGCTATCATTGAAAGTTGCCATCTTCGCTATTTAATTAAATGTTAATGGTTAAATGACTGTCAAAGCGACAATCTATCGATGAGTATCACTAAAAATCAAACCATAGAGTAAGTACTGATCTGATTAAAACCTGACATTGGCTGGCTGAAAAAGGGCAAATGGGCAGTTCAATCCGTCATTGAGTTTATTGCATCTCAAAGGGCTTACATGCACTGAGGAGGGCCATTGTAAAGAAAATAAATTAAAAACTAAACGAACATTTGAACTCAATCATGGAAACGTTATTAATCTCCCATCATTTTCTGTCAATCATGTCTTTTTCTCACAAGCAATCGCTGCAACAGTCCATTGAAATGACAACGACACACACACGCACAGATTAACCTTTATAGTGTCTGGGGTTTACAGCACAGGACTGGGGCCACTGGTGCTATACAGCTGTCCACATGCATGTTAACACTAAGAACATGTTTGTTCCATTGTAAGTCAATGGGACTAAGACAAACTTAATGTTAATATGCTTTCGGGGAAACTAGCCCATGGCTAGAAGGTGCACTGTTCAGCAGCGACCTCCCCTCGGCTTACATACACAACCCCTCCCACGTGGCCACATACAATATCACTGTTTCACTGACTAGGGGTCAAAGGTCAACAATGGTCAAATGAACATGTAGAACAAAGAGCACAGCAAAGGGATATGTTCTATCTCTTCTTACATACAAAAATAACAATACGTATACTGACCTGGTCATAGTTAGAATGAAAGCACAGGCGACAACGAAAATCAAAGGGCCACTGATAGAGACATATCCAGAGTGTCAAAATTGCAGGTAGATGCTTGACTTGTTATGCAAGTTAGTTGTTCATATGGCAGGACTGTTTGGATTCACCTCTGTGACGAATAACTAAAATATAACATTTTCTCTGAAAATAATTGGAAGATATGATCGTCAATAGCAATGCCAGTGAATATCAACAGCAGTTTAGAGGGTGGTAGGAAAAAAAGAACAGATAAATAAGTATGTCATGAGTACAAAAAAAACCCATCACTAGCTAGTCTGGTATGATTCAGAAGCCCATACATGTTGTTTCTTATTATATATTAATCATGTAGCAATATTCATATTTGTTTCCAAATACTTTCAAATGATGATGAAATGAGATGATGCTCACACGACTTCTTACAATTTCATCTTACAGATTCACATTTATATTTCTCTTCAACAGACATACGGAATAGAGACGTAATCCTCGGGTTTACCAGAGAAATGTATGTACATTAAAGAGGACCTTTTCTGTAAACGACACACTACATGTTTCTCCAAAAAAATCTAATGGGTCTTCGTTTGCCACTCTCATCCAATCAGAGTGGGGCAGAGAAGGGCTCCTCCCCCTCTATACGGAGGCAGGGTTAGAATACGGGGGTTTGTGGGTGGAGGTTGGGACATCAACGCACATCCGTCATTCAACTCAGACGCTAACACTAGAAATAAATCTAAACACATACGCCTTCATTTTCTCTCCCTTTTGTGGACTTTTTTGAAGGTTTTCTGTGGTTTTGTTTAGACAAAGGATTAGTACATCTACATAAGCACACGCTTGTTTTTGTCTTTTATGTATATATATATACCGCTAAGGTTCACTTTCACAGTTTGTGCTACGACATCACACAGGGGTGGGGCGAGTGTGGATGGGCGGGTGGGGTTGGAGAAGAGAGGCTCCCTTAAGGTCGAGTAGCTGAAGAGAGAGGGTGGGTCTCTGGTATCCTGAGATGTTGATAAGACACCAGGCAAATGGTGAGCGGGCCCTGCTCCAGAAAAGAAAGCAGCTGAAAGAAAGAAAAGAGGGAACATTTCAACGTACGTATCAGGACGACATAACATCTTTGTAGGATTCAAACTCACTGCAAGTCAACTGCAAAAGCAAACTGCCTTCTTGTTGCCATGGTGATTTTGATAAACAAGAGATTTGACCGTTCAGTGCCCATTAACACAATAGAAACCAATCCATTAAATAGCATTAATACAATAAAAAAACATTAAAACTGAAAAGAATGTGTGACCATTCATTTTCAATATTTCATTTCATTTCAAAATGTCTAATGGTCATATTTTATGAGTGGGAAACCAAGTAGGGAAGTGGAATAGCTCAGCCTAAATTTGGCATTACATTTCTCCCTGAAAAAAATGGACAGTCAGAAAAACTTGGAAGAAGAGACAAGAAGAGCAGGTGGACAAACATGTACATATGCATCCATTTTGCTAGACTGGTCAACATCCGGTTTGTCTTTACTGCCACAGCAGCAAGGCAAAAGTTGGGAAAATGAAACTTTGTTGCCAAGCCCCATGCACAGGTGTTCATTGAGAACAATGGACATCAAGGTCTTTCAAGAAGAGGTCATATATACTGTGTGTGTGTCCTGAGCTCCCACCTGGGGCATTATAAGAAGTCCTTGAGGTCGAGTTCTGCCAGAGGGTCCTTGGGCTTCTTGGAACTCTGGCTTGCAGGTGCTGGAGAAAGCTGGGAAAGCAAGGAGAAACAACATCATGATTTCACAAGGGATGTTGTGGAGGGCAAACCCAAACAGTTTACTCATCTTTTTAGGCTAACATGAATCTTGATGTCAAAAGTTCATATTAGTAGTATCAAACTGATGTCTTATGCTGATGGATGACTGGAGGACATAGTTTCTTTGCGGTGTGTTACCAGTGCTCCTGGGGCAGTGGCTCCGGGTGCAGCTCCAGCCACCCCAGTGAAGGGAGGTCTCATCATTGGCTGCCCCATCATAGGCTGCCCCATTATGGGCTGCATCATGGGAGCTCCAGGTCCCGCTGTGGGAGGCTGCCCAGAAAGGGAGAACGTACAGATACATACAGATACATGCAGTTAGCATTTACAGCTTTCAGTCCAGAGGTTACAGATACAAGATTGTGACTGGTTTCAGGTTTGAAACCCTGGAATGGCTGGGGAAAAATGTGGATGCAGAAAGTAAATGACTAACACTATTTGAGCCCTCAACTACTACTGTTGAGGTGCCTCAGAGCAAGGCACAGATCAACAGACAGACACACTTACATTGGCACCTAAGGACAATTTAGAGTCTCCAGTCCACCAACTTGCATGTCTTTGGACTGTAGGAGGAAACCGGAGATCCCACTCAGAATCTAACCCAGGTCCCAGCTAACCAATGAACCACCACGATCATGGTGATCATCGACTCTGTTTTAACTGTAGGTGTCTCCGTTCGAGCAGTAGAGGATAGTGTCTCTTTGTGGACTATGAAGAGATTTGTCCCGCTGATCGAAAAGCCGACGGGGGTCCTAACAAGGAAATAATAACAAGCTCTCTAGGGAATAAAGCTCACCATGCCAAAGCCAGGCTGTGCACCCATTGGTGGCACCATGGCTCCACCGGGGGGTGCGGCTCCTGGTGCCCCGGGCGCTCCAGGGGCAGCACCGGCCTAGAAACAGGAAGTAGAGACTGCACATCAACACATTTCATTGAACTCATTAAACTCTTGTTTAAGTTCTCACAATAGAATTTTAAAGATGAGCATTACGAATTTTGAGAGGGTTTGGAAAGTAAATAACAGTCAACGCTGCAGCGCTACTCAAAGACATGTATCAACAACATTGAGGGCCTCAAATTTTTCAAAACCTCCAATGATTTAGTTTTTACTTCTTAACTAAACTTTTGCAGCAGGAACTGGTGGGGCATAAGTCATTCTGGATAGATGGCTCTGATACTGCTTAGTCTGGCATCACAGCTAATGCGTTATAGGTGTTCCTCTCCAATGGAGTTTCATTCATTTCAAATGTGAGAATCTGTTACTGCCGCATAATTCCATTGCAGATTCAAGATCCTTAAGAGGTGGGGAGTCAATGCAGCTCTTACCATGGGGGCTCCTGGTGTACCCCAGCTGGTGGGGGCTACCTGGGGCATCCAGTTGGCTCCTCCTGTTAGCTTCTTCTCAATTTGTGGATCCCTAGAAGAGAGCAAAGACAGGATACACATCATATAAATACATATACACTGCATATACATCATATCATGCATATACACTGAACTCATATATGCATGCACACACACTTACTTTTTCTTTACTCCTAGGTCTGCAAGAACAGAAGAAAAGAGGAACAATATGTCAACAAGTTCAAATATTTGATCTCATCATATGTGATCCCGCTTGCAGCAGCTGCAGCATACCTCCAATCAGGTTGGCCAGTGATGAGTCCAGATCTCCTCCGATGGTTTTGCCGGCAAGCGGAGCAGCTGCCATGCCTCCCCCTACAGTAGGTGTCCCCATGCTTCCCGCGGTGCTTCCAGTGGTGCTGCCCCCGGTGCTCTGGGGCGTTATGGCGGGCATCAGCAAGTCGCCTAATCCATCAAACACTTAGGGAGAGGATGGGAAAGGCAGGGCATCAGACAAACAGCATGGATTACAACCCATAAATCCCTAATGTACTGTGAACAGACAAAGGGCAGATGTAAAACCAGACTCAACAATGAGGGGGACAATCCAGCGGTGACAGCATCAGTACTCGGATGTGCATCGCATGCACCACATAGGAGTAATAAGGGAATCACTACATTTGTATTGGAGCATTCAAAGGGCACAACTGCACCCCACTGGCCATCGCTCAGCCAGTGAACGCGTTCACATTTCATCAACTTAAACACTGGCTTATTTTTGTAATAAACACTAGTTCTCAACCATCATCAAGGTCCAAGAGTCTGCAGGTTTTCATTCTAAACACTAGAGCAGCTGATTTCACTGATTAATCCTTCCTTTCCGGTTGAAGCTGTGTTAAGTCAGGGATAATGTACACCTCCACTTTGTGTTGTCAGGGTTTATTTTGCCATATTGACCGCTCCCTGTAGATTGTTCCGCTTATTACACAGCTACTTACCAAAGACATTAATAATTTGATTTAAAATGATTTGATTACGAGGTACAGTAATTTACACGCTTCTGCCAAAAAAAATATTCAGCGGGACTGCAACCATAGAAACGTCTGTAGCTAGCATCCATGGCTACACTGTAGCAGGACCGTAACCATAGAAATATAAACAAATTCAGTAAGATTGACGTTCAGCCTCTAACTAGTAATCAAAATTTTTGTGCTCTCCAAATAAATTAAAATATTGGAAAAATCGTCCCTGTTTCTAGCGACAACACCAGGTGTCGCTAGTTAATTTGATTAGATATCAACAAATTGGATCTGACTTCTTAACTGCGGAGTGATATGATACATTATGAAACAGCGGTCTGTTATTAAACAAAATAGACCCCAGAGTGTGTGTACTAATCAGTGAAATCAGCTGCTGTAGTGATTGGTTGGAATGAAAACCTGCAGACTCCTGCAGGGCTTGATGGCACATGGTTGAGAAGGACTGCTGTAAAAGACTGAGGGGGAATAATAAATAAATCTATAAATCTAATGGGGGAAAGAATAAGTGGCAACATGCAACACAGGAATGTCTTTAAAAGAAGGTGGGGACTTGTCCAAACTGCTCATGCTGCGATGCATTGCAGGGGTTGAACTCACCAATTACATAGTAGAAGAAGCAAGCAATGACCCAGCAGATAGAGTGAAGGGAGGGGGTGAGGGGGTGGATGAGGGACAGAGAGGGGAGGGTGAAGAGGGAGAAATTGTAGAGGAGCAGAAGAGAAGAAAGGCACATGGAGAGAGATTCGGGAAAGGTATGTGTTGCAGCAGGGACAAAGAAAAAGAGAGAGAGAAAGAGAGAGAGAGAGGGAGGGTGTATCCATCATGTGGAGAAGAAGAAGTGTGGGCAGAGGGCGAAGAAAGCATTAGCATGTGCATGTGAGAAGAGCAGGAGAAAAGACTGACAGAGAGAGAAAAAAGAGAAAATCAATGCAAAGAGGAAGCAGTGCTGAGGAGCTAAAGCAGTCAGCAGAGGCGACTGTGTTACGTAAGGAGGACAGCGGCGGTAGCGCATGTCAGCGTCACTCATGCAAAAGGCAAGCACCCAGCAGGAACATGAGCAGCAGCAGCACGGTACTGCTAATACTACACTAACAGGGCCAACACCACGCTAGGCCAAGGCCAAAATAGCTCAGTTTTGATAAAAACGGACCAGATTAAAGTAGATCAACCATCAGGCTGGGGCAAAAAAAATCTGTATTAAAACATTTTGTTTTTATCCTTTATTGTCAGTTTATGTCTTAAACTGCCCTTGACCTGAATTACCATGTGAAATCCAACATAAATTTCCTGTTCTTTGTCATCTCAAAAAGAGAAATCTGTTTGTGAAACATACAAACATGTAAAACACAAAAACAGATTATCAAATGCAATGATATATCTGCATTCCATGTCCAAATGCTGCAATCCACACATTGAGCCCCGTATAGCAACGTTGCTGCAAATCTCAAGAAAAATGTACGTTGTCAATAAAACAATCTATTAAAATGATATCTTCTTTTACAATGAATCATCAGCCACTTACTCGAAGCATCGAAGCCACCAGAGGGCACCGGTGTGGTCGTTGCAGGCTCTACTGCTGCTGCTACTGCTGGTACTATTGGTACTATTGGTACTGCTGGCACTGCAATTGGTACTGGGGGGGTTGGAGAAGGCAGGGAGCCCAGAGCGTCGAAGCCCGACTCCAGGAGGTCGTTCTGGACCAGGGCTGGAGCCAGAGCTGGAGAAAGAGCCAGGGCTGGAGCCAGAGAAGGGGCAGCTGAGGGTGTCAGGCTGGGGGACATCAGGCCTGGGGGTTAACAGACAGAAAATGGAGGGAGAAAGAGATTGTTATACTGCATATACCGTCATATTTCTTCCGTTTAGAATCACCAGAGCATCAACTTCTCTAATTTGATGAGAAAGGAGTGCATAAATATGATTCTCAAAAGAGAACCTAACAGATGGCACACAGTTTTTAAAAGAGAAAATGAAATAAAATGAATTATGAAATTTTAATGATCCCTGTGGAGAAACTGGGTCATTGCAGAAGAAAACAGTAATAGGATACAGCAAAGAAAAGTACAATATCAATGAAGATGGAGCAAATAACTGACATTTACAACATTAAGTAGAAATATAAGAGAGTGAAAAAAGTATGAAATGATGATCAGGGCATGCAGAATAACAGCAGTAGAGAATACAGACAAAGAAAATAAATGAAAAATATATACGGTGTAAGAAAATACAACAAAAGAACCATATGCAGTATGAAAATGGATACATATGGAAAATGTATATGGAATATAAATGGAAAATATTAAATAACACATTTCATATATATGCAATATTACAAATCACTGTAGATAGTCATCAAGTTTTGTTAAAGAAACAATGAAAGTATATCATATTTATTTGTGCATGTTCTTTATTTGAGATATCTATATTAAGACATGACGTAGATAAGGATTTCATTTCTATATAATATTTGGGGGTTCATAAACTTTCAAGCATGCCTGTATATGCAGGACATGCAAAATGTGCATCACATCAAAATTTCAAGGTCTACAGGAAGGCCAAACATGTAGAAAGTGTCTGGGCATGCAGCTGTGTGGGGGGGAAAAATCACGTTATCAGATAACAGTACATTAAGTCTTACAATAGCTAGGCTGATCATGAAGCTGCATATCTATACTCAAAAAGGTAAAGCAGATGTAACACAGTTCATGCATGTCTGTTCATATACAGTACCAGTCAAGAGTTTGGACACACCTGTTTTTGTTTCTCATGATCTTAAAGACATTTTGATATAAAGGCTTGATGCTTAAATGCTTGAAATGTTCTTAGACAAATAGAGAAGTTGATGCCTGTGTATGAATTTATTTTCAAAACTTACATTTTAATTAAATTGAAATGCACCCCCAACAAGTAGTTTTCATTTAGACTTTAGAGGTGGAGAATGTTGAACCACAATGATTAAATCATCATTTTAAAGACTCACATAGTGATTGTGGAATTTCTTTGCTTGTTAATGCCAAAGGGTTTCTACTTTGAAAAATCTAAAATATAAGATAGTTTTGATTTTTTTGGTCACTGCATAATTCCTTTTGTGTTATTTCACAGTTTTGATGACTTAACTATTATTCTAAAATAGTGGAAAATTGTAAAAATAAAGAAAAACCCTTCCTATGAGTAAGTGTGTCCAAACTTTTGACTGGTACTGTATATGCACATTTGCTAACATGCATGTAGGCTACGAGTGTGCATGCATGTGTGCATGTGTGTTTTCATGCTTTTGTGTCTACGTGCATGTGTGTGTATGAGAGTGAGGCAAAGAAATTAGACAAAGACCGAAAGAGAGACAAACATAATTTCACATAATTTCTTTATGAGCATAAAACTTTTCCATCTCAAGCGAGTTTAAAAACTTTTGCACATTATCAGAATTGGCTGTGTCACCCTGAACCATTCTAATTCGATTTACCCTCATTTGCACGTAAATACTTGGATAGAAACCCAGCTAGTGGCGGTCAGAGAACACCCACCTCCCAGCAGGTCATCTCCAGGCCCTCCAGGAGCAGAGCTCTGCACCTCCTCCCCGGGGCCGCTGAAGGAGTCTGCAGGGTCGTCCAGTTATCCGCAATGCAGCATGGAGGGCAGAAAGGGGTTAAAGGTCAGCCCGGGGCCTTTTGCTGAGACAAGAGTGCGGGGGAACAAGACAGTCAGACAGATTCAAAAATAAAACCTAAAATCAAAATGAAATGAAGTTGAAATAAAGCAATATTGGCCAGTTGCAGAACAAAATAAAATAAAATAAAAATGGATTTGTTTTCATTTTGGTCCCTGAGTGTGGAGAGAGTAAGAATTTTTTGTTGTGACAGCCGATTATTCTCCCATCCCAACTTCAAGTCATGTAAAAACATGAATGATGACTTTATTCAACCTGAAGCAACCATTCCACACAAATTGTCATTTTTCTAATCCTGACCCTAAATAAAAGGACTGGAAGTAAAATGAAAATACAGTTTGTAGAGAAACACAACAAAATATGGAAAAGTGAAGGGGTCTGAATACTTCCCCAAGCCACTGTACATTCACAGCAACTAACTGGGAATAATAAAATATATAGAATATATTCTACATCTGTAAAATATATAAAATATATCTATCTAAAATGCACGGTTGAAATGAAATAGGTTATATGTCTCCCTTAGAGAAAGGATGCCACTAAGTTCATTTCAGCAAGGTGATGAGTCTATGTGTGTGCTTGTGTGTGCATGTACTATGTGTATACATATGTGTGTGTGTAGCTATGTTTCCATTCAAATGTCAGCCGTATATTAAGCAAGCGTTTGAAATGTCGCAATGCGTTTCCATCAGCTGGTTTGCAGCGAATAAACAGGATTCTGAAAGTCAGAACAAAACACATCCACATCAGA
This sequence comes from Hoplostethus mediterraneus, assembly GCA_034670385.1. NCBI lineage: Eukaryota > Metazoa > Chordata > Actinopteri > Trachichthyiformes > Trachichthyidae > Hoplostethus > Hoplostethus mediterraneus. The sequence continues at coordinate 5,465,173 of JAXDDW010000006.1, forward strand.
AAAGACACCCACCAGAAGAAAGAAGTCTTTAAGAACTGATTAGTTGTTAGTGCTATTTGGTGTCAGCTAATGTCCCATGCTGTCGGAAGACAAAAGCAAGAAAATGCACTCATGTCTCATGTGAGTGTAAAAACTTTTGTGATATTGATTGAAGTTTGCCATTTCCTTTCAGCATTTCTAATTTGAAACATAAGTTGCATCAAAATACGTGGACAGAAACCCAGGTTGTGTGTCTCTGTGTGTGTGTGCATTTGTGTGTGTGTGTGTGTGTGTGTGTTCTGAGGTACAGTACCCAGCAGGTCAATGACAGGTGCAGGCTCTGCTTTGGGTGGAGAGGAAGCCTCTGAAGCTGGAGCAGGAGCAGGAGCTGGAGCAGGAGCAGGAGCAGGAGCAGGAGCAGGAGCAGGAGCAGGAGCGGGAGCAGAAGCAGGAGCAGAAGCAGGAGCAGGAGCTGGAGCAGGAGCAGGAGCAACAGCTGGAGCAACAGCAGGAGCTGGAGAGGAGAACGAATCTAAAGAGAGAGACAGACAGAGAGAGAGAGAGAGATTCATCAGTTACTATATTTATCTGTGACAGCTTCATTTCCAAGGGGAGAATGTGCTCAGCATTTCACATGCTCTGTTATTCCGTCTGCACTACCAGCCTAGGAGACCAAGCGAGATTGCAGCAGAGAAGAAGCAGGAAGAATAAGCAGGCTCCTAATTGGCCAGGAAATGAGATAAGATGCACGAGGCGTTCTTGCGTCCGCGTTCCACGAGGCGTGCAGCCACGACTTCTGCACTCTTCGTGGAAAACGGAAGGGAGACAACGATGCAGGAAGCAGCTAAACTCACCGGTCACGATGTCTCCAGCCGGAGCCAGCTCAGGGCAAAGGAGAGGGCCCGCGGGAAACAGCAGGAAGGTCTATTTTGCCAGCGCAAGGCCGAGGAAGAAGAGGAGGAGGAGGAGGAGGAAGAAAAGCGGAGGTCGGGGAGCAAAGAGAAGCATTAGCATAAGCAGATAGAGATGCCGCGTAGATAGAAAGCAGCCAAAAGGATCATTCAATAGTCGACGAGTGGGTTGCATGCACAGTTCTCATACCACTATGGGGGACAAACCAAGACGTGTGCCAAAAAAACAGATGACAGAGGAGTGCACGCATGGAAACCAGAAGAGATGAAGAGGTTCCACACAGACAGAGAGAGATGGATATCAACTCTTGTACCTGCACCAAAAAGGTCTACGCTAGGAGTGGTAGCAGCTTTGGATTCTGTGGTAGGGCTTTGCTCAGGCATAGAATCAAACATATCTACAAACAAGGACACACAGTTATATGTACATTCAGAGTTCTAGTCCAGTGCATACAGCATGATGAGTTAAGAAAAGCAGAGAAAGCATACTTGGATTAAAAAAAAAGGGGGGGGGGGGGTAAACTACAGATTTGTTTGTGATGCAAAAATTAAAAAAAAAAAAAAAAAAAGTGAAAAGGTTAAAGGGGAATACTACCACATTTCAGTACCGATACAAATCATTCACTGCAATAGTATCCCCATGACCAGAGTTTGTCACGTTCCTAAATCTGTGATGTCACACCAATGTACAGCTCCACTGGGAATGACATGGGAAAAGATGGAGTTGTTCAGAGAGAGTTGCTAGTTTTTGCACAAACATTCACAAACGTGTCATGCCTATAGCTCTACACTAGGTCATAGGAATAGCATATGTGAATGGGGAAATTGAGTGGTATTCACCTTTAACTCGTGCAGAGGCTAAAATGGAGCATTCTCAGCTGTCAATATCTAAAATATTGGTCACGAGTAGGAGGAGAAAATGCCAGAGAAAATGGTTGTTTTGCGAGAACAACACCCTGCTTTCCTCCCTCTAGCTTTTGACTTTTGTCTGTGTTTTGTTAGTACTAAGGGGGAGGTAACAATCAAAACAAGTTGAGCCACCTCTGTCGATGGAAGCAGAGTAAATGTCAATATCTAGTTAACTAAGCACGCTTTAACTGTCCCTAGAGATCAATTAAACACTGATTTGCTGTCAGTTGTTGTCTTAAGTCCCCGATGGATGAATAATCGATGGATCAACTTTTAAGTACTTTGGATCACATTATGGATTTCAGTTTTGCAGAGGAGGTCAAAATGTTTGATTAACTCAATGGTCAAATTAAACTGTAACTAGAAAAAAAGCATCATGAAAAATATAAAACAAATGTAATGTAGGGACTGGGCAAGTTATCATCATCATCATCATCAGCATCATCAGCATCAGCATCATCATCATCATTCTTAGCAAGAGCAAAACAATCATTATCATCACCATAACCTTCATCATCATCATCATCACTGTCATAATGCAGGGCAATGCAGTGAGAGGCAGAATGAGAGCGAGAGGACTTTACCACCAAAGATATCTAGAGCAGGGGCGGCTGCAGACTCTGTGGTGGTGTTGTCGGTGGTGGTGGTGGTGGTGGTGGAGGAAGGGGTGGGGGCGGCAGGGGCAGCGATGGGGGCAACGATGGTCGGCGCCTCAATAGAGGTGGGAGGGGTGACGATGGCGGCGGCAGCGGCGGCCCCCGTGGTGGCGGGCCTCATAGCGAACAGGTCCAGCTCTGGAGCAATGTCCGCACTCCCCTCCGTCGTAGCGAAGGGGTCTTCAGGAAGAGCAGCAGGGTGTGGTGTTGAGGAGGGTAGGTAGGGGGATTAGGGAGGGGTGGGGGGAGGGGGTTACAACCAGAGAAGAAGGAGGGGGTGGTTTGTTAAAACAACAAACACTGTAAAAAGCATATTTGTGAGGCAAGACACCTCGGAAGCTACAAATTAGGTTCAAAGAAAGTAAACCGATTAAAAGATTAAAAGCAGCACCCATTAACTTCAATACTGCATCCACGAGCTATGAGATACAGCGATGCCTTTCATTACTAGCTACAGCTAGTAACAGGAACTGTCTATAGTAAAGAGTTTACATAGACAGGCCATAGTGAACAATATCTAATGACTAGATTCTACTACTAAGCTCAACATCAGAAACATATCTAAGTTAATACATTTTTATACTGATGGACAGTAAACATTAAAGGAATACACCAAGTTATCGAGCGATTGTCCTGTTGGTCAACTTACCTGTTGGATGATACTACAATCATCCACGTGTTCCCGTAGATTGTTGGCTCTGGTGCTCCATGCTAACACTTAAGCATACACTATGTTGAGTGATAGTAGGCTCCATGCTAACACTTAAGCATACACTATGTTGAGTGATAGTAGGCTCCATGCTAACACTTAAGCATACACTATGTTGAGTGATAGTAGGCTCCATGCTAACACTTTAGCATACACTATGTTGAGTGATAGTAGGCTCCATGTTAACACTTTAGCATACACTATGTTGAGTGATAGTAGGCTCCATGCTAACACTTTAGCACACACTATGTTGAGTGATAGTAAGCACCATGCTAACACTTTAGCACACACTGATAGTAGGCCACTAGCCTCATCTCAGAAGTGAGAAAATAAGAACTTGTAGCAGCTCTGAAGCTAAATGGTGAATCCTAAATTATGTGTCCAAGTCTGGTAGTTTTGTGTAGAAGATTGGTAAAAATGTACACAAAATATCATAGAAAACAATATACTATTTTGATAATTTAACAGGTAAGTTGAGTAATGGGACAATCTCCCAAAAACTTGGTGTATTCATTTAAGACAGACAAATACAATAGTACACTGCGTGGGCACAGAATAAAGTTAATGCCAAAGTATGTTAGATAAAGTAAAGTAAAGTAAAGTAAAGTAAAGTAAAGTAAAGTAAAGTAAAGTAAAGTAACGCTCTGTTACTGTCATGGCTACTATGCCATACACACACCAGAGCTCCAAATATTTTACAATTTTGATTCATAAAAGAAACATTGCTTGGACTGTTCCAGTCACCCTGAATTCATACTTACACAACCAGGCCAAAGAGAGAAACAAAATGGAGTTATTAAGAAAAAAAGGCTCAACGATGATCAGTATCATCATCTTCCAGCAGCATGGGTTAGTGGTATCAAAACATAATCATAATTCTCGGGATAAAACATAGTTAATAGCTGTATTGTGCTTTTTACTCGAGTATTCACCGGGTGAATATTACGAGGAAAAGAGATGGGAGAGGAGAGGGTCCATGACTGGGGGGCGTTATAGCGGGGTTCGGGGTGAGACAGTAGGCCCTGAAGGCAAATGTCAGGGCCAATGGTTCTACTACTGTCTCCTATGGAAGCAGAAGCAGCTTTAACCCTAATAAAAGCAACACGTTTGACTCGTAATGTTCAAACACACATACACCCTCACCCACACACACACACACACATACACACACAGACAGACATACACACGCACAAAGCTGTTTTGTCACCCACCAGATCCACCAAAAGCATCAGTAGCGGGGCCCGCGGCCGCGGCAGCAGGACCGTCTCCTGGGGAGGGTGCAAACGCATCTAGGGTACCGCAGAGGGAAGAGGGGGGAGGGGAGGGTGGGGTGGGACGCAAACCCAAAACATAACACCCGGGCCGAGAGACCAGCGGACAGATGGACGGACGGACAGACGGAACAAAAGATGGAAGAGTAGTAAAAAAAAAAAAAAAGTAGGGAGAGATGAGTAAACAAATGAAACAAAGATGAGAGATTAGCATTAGGAAAAAAGCAGAGAATACGAGAAATATGCAGCCCCAGAAATTGCAGTAATTCATCTGACTGCACCATCGTTGGCATGGTCGCTTTTGAAGGGCTGCATAATGCTGCATTCAGTGAGCACACTGCTTGTGCCGGCTTGGGAAATGAGGTGCTATCATGAAGCCGTCACAAGCTCGTACTCTGTGACAAAGGAGGGGGGGTGAATGTCAAGTTCAGCGATGGACGAAGCAAAGCCTCTCTTTGACTAATTGGCCGCTTTCAGTGGAAAACCAGGGGATTATTCATTGCCTGTCGAAAACTGAACTGAGGTTAATGATAAAATAAACCATTAAATAAATCCAGATACTTATGATGTGTTAGTAGATCCAACAGATTAACGTAATTCAGGGTGGCCCCACTGGGTTTACCGAGTCACGTGATGGCTGTGTAACCTGCCATTTCGCTCTACGCCACATTCATTGCTTAGTAGGGAGCAGGAAGTAGAGCGCACCGCATCACGGAAGTGTGCATGGTAGCAGGAAGGCAGGGGTTTTGAGTGACGCCAAATGGTTCCCTCAACAGCAAGATGATAGCAAACTACCTGCCTAACATATGACCAGGTAGTCTCACATATCGCTAGGCAATCCTTTTTTTTTTTACCAAGATCGTGGAAACTTTTTTATTGTAATGAAACTTGCTATCGCCACAAGATGAGTTTCTCCTCCATCTTCATACATCGACACTATAGTGCGTCACATAAAGATGTAATCTGATTAGCGGAGCTGTGAAAGGTCAGCAGCAAACTGGGCCAAAGTTCAAATACGTTGAACTTTTGAATTTGGCCGTGCACAACGCCAGAGGAAGGCCTGACTTCACCAGTGATCATGTGTACCAGCCTTTAATCCTTTCTATGTCTCTCCTTGGCTTGAATTCAAGTGTTTTCATTGATTCAGCACTGCTCATAAAGGTATCTACTGCTGAAGCGCAATCTCTTTCTTCCCTAGTCTTACAATTTATTATGTTCCTATCCTATTAGGTTTTCTATATGAGCTAAAACTGTATACAAAGCAAACCTAATAAATTGCTAAATTTATTAATTTGCAGACCGCCGTGCTGAGTGGCCCGGTCTACCTCCTACCCTCCGACCACACTGACCTCCGAACAGGTCCATTTCTGTGGCTGAGGTGGCGGTTTTGGCGGGGACGGGCAGCGAGGCCAGAGCCGGTGTGGCTGCGGCGGCGGCGGCGGCGGGTGTGGGAGCAGCGGCTGCAGGGGCAGCGCTGGCTGCAGCATCAGCATCGGCAGCGGCAGAGTCTCCCTCCGCCAGGAGAGCTTCAGAGGCCTCGTCAGCAGCAGCAGCAGCCGGGGTCGCTACGCAGGCAAACCCGATAATCCGAACCCCACAAGCCCAGTCACAACCCCCCCAGAGAGAGAGAGAGAGAGAGAGAGAGAGAGAGAGAGAGAGAGAGAGAGAGAGAGAGAGAGAGAGAGAGAGAGAGAAGAGAGAGATAGGAGGAAGACGAAAGTGTCAAAACGATTGTGAGGTAAAAGAGATAAGCAGGGAGGATTTTGGATACTGAAAGGGAAACGTGTTTGTTTTCTGTGCCAACAGCCGGTAACTCGACACAAAGACGATAGAGAGCTTCAGGTAGAAAGTGAAAGATAAAACGCCTGGAAGCATTTCTCCTAACCACTCTGGAGTAGGGCGCGGTCAACAGAATACTCACCCTCAGCCAAGAGATCTGCACAGGCAGGCAGGCAGACAGACAGACAGGGAAACGCAGTGTAAGAGAATGAGGCAGTTATAATATAATTTCTAAGTTATAATTTTTGGGCATGCAGACACTCTAATGCAATTTTTTATCTTCATTTGCAAGCTGCCAACATTACAGCAGAACAATCCAAAATTAAAAAACAGTGGCAACGTCCAATAGGGCTAAAAGGCACCTAATGTAATTTAGGCCTGGCTAAGGCAAGCTGGACTCTGGCCATGGTTTAAGTATCAGTGGAGATGTGGGGGCAAATAGAGGGCATGCCAAAGAGCAACACACAAGTTTTAAAATGAGAAGTTTCACTGGAAGTTTCATATAGTTCAAAATAAAATGTCAAAGAGGGTAAATCAGCCATTTCAACTCATGCAGTTCAGTTCAAACGTTTCAGGTTTAGTGAATACATCTTTTTACCCTAGGAGCTTCCTGTTATTTACAAAATTATAGTTGAAAGTTCTCACCTCCCCATGCAGTCGTGGAAGAAGCTGCTGCAGCGCCCCCTGCTGACGAGGAGGACATGGGGTCGAGATCCAACAGGAATCCATCATCAAGGGCACTAGCAATAGAGAGAGAGAGAGACAGAGAGAGAGAGAGAGAGAGAGTAGAGAGAGAAAGCGAGAGAACATTGACAGAAGGAATCCATCTCTAATGTAATATCGATGCTGGGATATTGATGCGTCTCAAAAGTTTCAAAAGCTTTGTAATATCCTTGAGTGGTTCTCACTTGCTGGTGGTGACGGCGCTGGTCGGATTGGGGGCGGGGCCGTGCGGGATGCTGGGCGGGGGTGGCTTGGCGGGCGGTCCCGGGCGAGCAGGGGGGCCGCCGCCGGGAACAGGAGGGGCCGCAGATTTGACCGGCGCAGTGGCGGCCGGCGAGCTGTTGTTGGCCGTCACGTCCTGCAGCAGAGAGAGAGAGAGAGAGAAACCCCGACCCCCCCCCGTCAACATAATGACCAAAGCGGTTATGTAAGCGGACGTGACTCAACGGCGCTTTTACACATGAATTCACAATGAATCACCACCATTCTCCACTAGAATCTGTTACGGCGGAAGCAAAACGGCTAGAGTGAAAATAAGAGGTGATCGGCTCTTGCCGTCAAAGCTCCGGGACTTCGTAAAACTCACTTTTACAGACTTTTAGGGCTAAATTTTATATTGCTTACATTGGTTTAATATATTTTATCTTTTTTACTTTTAACAAGCGCTACATAAATAAAGTAGTACTAGTAGTAGTAGTAGTGTAAAATATAGCTTACCTTGGTGGGCGACCTGCAATAAGAATGAAAAAGCACAGAGTTAAAGATCTTTGATGATGCATGGCGAAACATAATGCTGTCACTGTTATCGGAGGCAAAGTGACAGCTTAAGTATCACTTTGTTGTTTTCAGGCAGGCAACGTTTAGAAATCATCTACAATTAATGGACGGAATAACACCACTCTGACCTGTCTCCACTTTTCCTCTCAATATTACAGGCATAGAGTAACAAATAAACGTGTTGATGTGACATGCTCCCAAAGCCGGGGCTGATTATAAAACGATGACAGAAACATGGTGAGAGACGTTAGTAATGGGATCAGCTGAGAGGCGAGGCTTATGTCATTGTATACCAATGACAAGAATGATGCAAACTGTTTTATAAGGGCATAAAACTGAAGGTAACGAGCACGGGAACGAAATAAACAGCGTACTTTCCATTGAACTGCATCAACAACGGTACAAGATATTGATGAATTGCTGCGATGTCAGTTCATGGAGTCACAGAGTCAAAATCACAAGAATTAGAAAAACAATTCTACAAAAATTAGAAACGTCCATTGTTGTACATAATGTACAACATGATGGGAAAATACAACATGATGGGAAAATAACTATGAACAAGTCCTATTCCCATTGACAGAAAAGAATACTTACTTATCCTCTCTGAGTTTGGATAAAGATAGAGGAGAGTGATATTAGGGCAGTAACAGGGAGTAATAGGGAAAGTTACTATTGTAGGGCAGTTACTATTGTAGTCAATCACACAACCAAGCAATTCACAATTCCCATAGAGAAAACCTAAATCACTAGATAATGTCAAACCATCCTGAACCCAAAATCAATTTGATGCCAAAAAGATTAAGATTTACAGGCTCGATGATGCTTCAGCTACAGTACGTGCTGCCGGTGGCAAACCGCTCAGTAAACAACACAGGCTGCAAAACAGAGTCACAGTCAGCTACTTACGGTTTCTTCCCCTCCAGGGTGTTGAGGTGGGTCTCCAGGGACTCCAGGAGGCTCTCCGGGGCCTGCAGAAGAAGGCAGAGAGGTAGGACACGCTACTACAGGAGCTGCTACAGGTTATCTCTCCTGGCTCAAACGCACGATCAAAGAGGTCTGTGATGCTAGGCGTGCTCCAGGGAGACACAACGGAACGGGTCGCACCACTGGATCATGGATTCAGTAGGGGAAACCTGGAAAACGCACAGCTGCAGATTGCATGGGAATATCCGAGGTGCATGTCAGCTGATTGTATGGAGACACTAAGGAATGACTAGTTTACAGGGAGTAGCGTACACTAGGACACAGGTGAACTGGGTCAGTGTAGAGAGAGTGGAAATCTGACAGAAAAGTTAACAAAATATATAACAATATATATCAAAATAATACACGTCCACACAGAAAGCAGTCCACTCGTAAATTGAAGTTTCAGTGTTCATGCTGATGGAAGAGAACAACGTTCCAGCGAGCCACGATACAAAGCAGCATGCTCACCCAGGCTCAAAGGGACATCCACCTCCAAACATGCAGTAAACGGAAAGTACACAATCTAGCAAGCTGAGGTCAAAGCTAAATCAGGCAGTGAAATAAGTGACTAATAAGTCCCTCGTTTCCTTGCTCCATGTCCCGGGTCTCGTAACTCGTAAGCGAAGGCAGTCTAGTCAATGATCCTGAAAGCCTTAAGAGACCCGCAAGGCTGAGATGCTGATAAATGTTTGTCTTTTCACTAAGAGGGATCGGCGGAAGATTTAACAGCCGGAGTTAGTAGGGCGTGTGACTTTACCGCTGTAAGTAAAGGAGGCTATTCTGCAGAGGGAGCTCTATTACTGCCAGGCTGCAGGTAGGAGCCCCTGACTGTGGGTTTGACCACGACAAACAGCAGGTTTCTGAGCATGCCATGACCGGCAACTCATGCAGAGCACGTACTTCAACTACTGCTTCGTGACATGGATGCTCAGATGAACTACACAAAGGATAGTAATATACTCTCTCGCTATAAGATCAGACATCGTTGGCCGTGAGTGAGATTAATCCACAATTTTATCGCTGTCAGGTAAATCCAGGGATCTGGGAGATTAATATAGTCTGCTCTACTCAACACAGTAATGCAATTTTTAAAGACAGGGGCCTTTAAGCCACGTAGGTTCGTACTCTGAAGATAAACAATGTTATCTGACCAATTTATGGTGTCACTTGTGTAAACACTGGTGTTGAGTGTCCAATAACTCTCTCCTCCGGGACCCATCTTTCAAGCAGAGTCGACGAGCCGGCATTGCTTCTGTCTCTCCAGGCAGAAACACAACCAAAGACTTCTTGTTCTACAATCGATTTCTCCCCAAAACAACAAGTACAGGTTCAATCTGTTACTCTGAGATTGAAGACGGTGGCACCCAAAGCACCCCTATTAAAACATCACTTCTGTTAACAGAGCTCCGCTTTCATGCCTCGAAGCCCCAACCAGCCCCACCCATGCTCTTCCCTCTTCAGGGAAACGTAAAGGTCATGCGTCTCCTCCTAGCATGTATGTGTGTGTGCCTCTCCAAGCCTTTGATAATGCATGTATTTGACCTGAAGAACCACTGGAAGTGAACACTCCCCCGGTTTCAATTATGGCTTTTGACACCATTAGCTCTCCAGTGACCTGTTGAGCATCCAATCAGCACTACAGCATGCAGGTCATCCATACTGCCATGTTGGAGAGGTGAGGGATAACCCCAGAGTTTCCATAACAGAGTTGAGAAGCCCAAGGGACTAAATATCTCCTAGTGGGACCCAGGCTCACTGAAACATCTTGCCACTTGGTGTGACGTGGCAACCTACCAGACACACTGTAGGCCCGTGAGCCATAATCAGGAACCACGCTGTTAGAAAAGTCAAACCTCTTCTTTAAAGTGACTCTCTGGCTGTCATGGAAACTCTGCAGTGCCGTTCTAGAATAACAGTCTGCTGTGCCAAAATACAGCTATTGAGCTAAAACCGCGTTTAGCTCAGCGGCGGAAAACCAGGCGCCCCGTCAGCAGCGTTGCTCAGCGCCGCAGCTCGTTCCAATCTGCTCTCCCAGTCACATCATCCCACTTCATCAGAGCGTCTGATGTCTGTCTGCTGTGTGCGCACTCGCTGTGCAGCCCGGTTCAATGCAGTGCACTCAAAGAGAGTTCAAATGTTGATCTTCCCTAAGCTGTTTGCTCCCAAAAGCGAGCTCTGTGCACTACGCACTACTCACACTCTCAGCCTGTATGATCAATCTGCATCTCTGGAAGTGAGAAAAGAAGGGGGGCACAGGGCCTGTCAATCAGCAGAGAACCACAGCTCATTGGCTGCACGGAGAACGGACCGACACGTGGGTTTCAATTGAATACAACCCCCAGGACATACTGCAGCTGTCCATGAATCAACAGGGAGCAATATTGGTATTGGAACACGAGGGGAGCTTAGACAGCATCCAAAATACATGCAACACAGTTAGGAAAACACAACATTGACATGCTCTGTTAGTGTAGCTACAAAGTACTTCACAGATTCAATAATACACTCACTGAAAATAAAGCGAGGTAGGTAGAAACCATCACAAATGGTACAGTCTTACCTGAGTAAGCTCGGGTATGTCATTCTTGTCTATTCCAACTTGCTGTAAAAGAAGACAATGACATTTCAGTGGGGACCTGAGGCAACAGAGCAGGAGGCGGGTTAGCTGCCAGTCAGTGATCTGGTGTGCACCGCGACCTAACCTCGGCGATTTTGAAGAACTCGGACACCCGGGTCATCCGTGTCAGGAACCTCTTGTAGATCTCCAGCCCGTCTTTGCACTGGCTTCTCTTCATCTGGAAAAATTTCTCTGGAGAACAGAAGCGGTTCAATAAAAACCCCCCGTCAAAATAAAGTTAAGGCTGTTTATGCCTTTATGCATCGTCACAGACTGGAAGAGCAGGGATAGAGGGGAACCGCCTACCTAGCAGGTTGATGATGCCATCGTTGTAGCAGGCGTAGAGCTTGATCAGATCTTTGAAGAGCAGGAGAAAGCAGGCGTTTATCACGGCGTTGTTCAAGTCCTGTGGATGGACCTACGGGAGGGAATAAAAAAAATCAGAATCTAGTCCTGATTGGTTTTGATGGATATGGGTTTTTGAAGGCTAATACCAGTATTTTTGGATTGAAGTCGCCGATTGACAATATTTCGTGCCGGTATCTTGTAAGTTTGCCATTGTCATGCCCAATTTCTTTAGGCCTCTGAACCAGTTAGCCCATCATGGGACACTGAAACTCTCCACTGAACCCCACACTATTAAATTCTACTAGCATTACTGCCTTAAAATGAAGAATTATTTGACCAAAACAGTATTGAACAATGAAATCAATAAATAAATGTGAAGTTTTACAGACCCTTTTTATATAGCTGTGGTCAGCGAGGAACCTCCATCATGTAGGAGGTGCATGATGTGACTGATATCTGATATTTAATAAATATACACTGGGAATCAAATATCAAATAAAAATACATACTGAACACGACTAGTTGGTTCAAGAACATTTCCTAAGAAAATGTGGGTTTTTTTTGGTAGCTAATCTCTGAGTCCACAGCTGATTCGGTTCCACTGCAAGACGGCATCGTCCCCTGTTGGCGAGCGTCACTCACATCAAACTCGAGCAGTGCGTCGATCTGGCTCTGCAGGGTTGGCATCCCTTTCAGCAGCTTCTCCACTGACATCGTCCTCATCACTCCATCAGCTCTGAAGTGGAGGAAAGAGGAAACGAAGAGAGAAAGACAACGGGGGGGGAGAGAGAGAATGAGAGGGGGTGCTGCACTGAATCCAGCAGCATTTACACTGCAGTAGCTGAAACAGAAAGAGGAAGAGCCATATATACTGACTGTGCGGCCAGAGGGACCTTGTGTCTGCCAGCTAAATAAAGCTGTCCACAGTGTAAGCATGAACAATAGCCCTCTCTTTATTCATCTCTCTGGTCAGCACAGGCAGTACAGCCACATCCATCCCACACAGATGACGGGACCCCTGAGGGATGTACAGTATGTTATTCTAAGGGATGGGGTGGACGAGTCAGTGGTGGATGCACTGCAGTCCAGCCGAACTAACAAAGCAGTGACTAACAAAAAAATCAATAGCATCGCTGAAAACGATGAGGCGCCGAGGAGGCGGACATCCAGAAATAAAAAGCGGTACCCTTTCTTGACTCTGCCGAAGTCGAAAGCCATCTGTCTGTAGGCGAAGGCCTTCTCGTTGAGATAGCGGCTGTAGCGTCTGATAAACGTGGACATGTCGTAACCTGAAGGAAGACACACACACACACACACACACACACACACACACTCTAATGTCAACCCAGTGTAGGCTATCCGCAGGTCCTTAAGAAGTCTGAAAAAGTCTTAAAATACATGATCTAACTTTAAGGCCTCACAAAGTATTAAGAAAAGTATTAAATCCAGTTATTAGAGGTATTTTTTGACAGGTTTCTTATATCACTGTTATATTAATACAGGACAAGGTTAGTAGTACAATATGCATCCAATCTGTGTTATCTGTGTGTTAACGCTCACTATTGGACTTCATGTCCCTTGTCTTAAATCTAATTCCAGGTTACATTAAAAATGACTTTAAATTGGCTTGCTGAGATACCCTGCAGAGTCCCTCTCACTGACATAATGTCCATGACAACAGGCGGTGAAACCTGTTTTTATCCCCATGGAGACCATGTTAATTGCTATGGAGACCAGTTTAATTGGGGAGGGGGGTTAGAGCACCAGGAATCGAAGCATTGTTAGTTTGATTTTTGGTGATCTAGGAATTGAAGCTCATCCTGCTGTTGCACCCAACGTAGAGAGAATAGAGCACAGAAATGAAGGGGTGAAATGGATCAGAGATGGATGGAGATGAATTCAAATCTGTTGAAAAAAAGGAATCAGAGGTGAAAATGATGGGAGGAATGAAACACCACCCACCATGGGAGCCGGTTTTGTCCAGGAAGTTACTGAGGTTGAACAGGGTGTTTCTGGAGGCCAGGAACTGGATGAATCTCTGCAGGACAACCACACAGAGTTGGTTATTTTACTCGTTCAAAAGAGGGAAAAAAAGTGAAAAAGCCTCTGAATTAGCAGTCCGCATTAAAACTCACGGGTACCGTTAGCTGCAAGATAAGCTCGTAAGCGTGCAGCTAGCGGTAAAGGAGTGCACGGCGTAGAAAAATAACAGATTCAGATTCAAAATGTCAAGGTGTAGAGTAACTTAAATTAGAAGGATAACACGTGTCAATAGAACTGGGAGATAAAACTGTTCAATCATTTACATCAACAGAATATTCCCCAACAGGTGTTTGCATTTGAAACACATTCAGATGTACAGACAGAGACTGTAGAAGTCCCCCCTTTTTATATGCCAAACCTTAGAGAACTGAGGCTTAATGTAAGATGGACCCTTAAACCCTTATAGTGATCACCACCACATTACAGGAAAAACAAACTCAAATGTCTGAAACGTAAGAGAGGACGCTTGTCTGATGTTCACAATTCATATAAAAAGTGTGACATTATCGCACTCCTTGGATTTAGTGATGGAGAGAGAGCCAGCGTTAAAGGAGCAAAGTCCTTAGTGAGTGGGCGGGGTGTGAATGCGAATCACACATAAGGGAAGGCACCAGGCACTGGAGCATAATAAAGACAAATAGGCTCTTCTCTCCGCAGGGGTATTATACAGTCCAGGAAGGAAAAGGCTCATCCTAAAGACTTCCTGATACACACACACACACACACACACACAAGCTTGCAAAGCACTGACTCCTGACGCTTATTCAGTAGCTCCATTTTCAGACAGTGCCCAATTAAGTAAAGGGGAGGATGAGAATGAGAAATCCCCCCAGGACAATTGGTGAGACAGGGCGCATTAACTCACCTCCTCCCTTTCTCTCTCTCTCTCTCTCTCTCTCTCTCTCTCTCTCTCTCAGTCAGTCAAGTCAATAATCTCTCTGTCACCACCAGGGACAATACAAATACCATGCCAGTCCCTGCACACCTGGTTCACTACAAACAGGGAGGGGGCTGTAGATTTACCTGCCAATAAGGTTATATATATATATATATATTGTATATATGTACACACACCAACCTCCCCCTCCCATACTGTCCATATACACATTGAATTAGTATTAGAGTATTTGTGCATGTACAGACAGGCACAGATATTAGCGCATGCATGGAAAAACAAACATTTCCTTTGTCACACTCACACACACACTGACTGCTAACTGCTAATCAGTCGAGCGAGGGTGTGTGGGGTGTGTGTGTGTGTGTGTGTGTGTGTGTGTGTGTGTGTGTGTGTGTGTGTGTGTGTGTCGCCCGTGGCAACATCAGTACACATGGCCTCCCACCCCCTGCCCCCCTGATTCCTCCTCTACACAAAGCGGAGGTTAATGCAATTATGCACCGTAATCTTCCCATCACTGTACTCTCTCTAGCTAGGCCTCGCCACTGCGCTCCTGCTACCCGTCACAGAGGGCGACCGCTGGTTATCGATCATTCGATTCCCGCTGTGTGTCTGTTTATTTGTTCCGATGCTCCTTTCATTTTCACAATCTCTCTTATTCTCTCCCGCTGAATATCTCCGTCTCCTTCATTTCTGGTTTTCCCTCTCACTCTCTCTCTTCTCTGTCTCATCTGCTTTTTCCCTAGCCGGTTTCAGTGACCGTGTAGTCAATTTGTTTGGGGCGGTCAAGGAGCCCTTGCTGATCCCCCCGGTTGAACTTTGAGCGCCTTTGGTCTTCCTCCAGCTGGGACACTTATTCTTCGGGACATAAAGTGGGTTCTGGAGGTCAGGACCAGCAAACAGAAGGTTACATGGAACTTAGTAGCAGTCTATTTGATAATCCCATGGCTGGTCCTGAGCTGTGCGTGTGTGTGTGTGTGTGTGTGTGTGTGTGTGTGTGTGTGTGTGTGTGTGACCTTTATTCATCCAGGGAAAGATAACTAAGCACCATACTCGTTTCAATGGAGCAGTTGGGATAAAGAGCTTCCACTGTTCCACTGTCCCTATCGCGTGCATGTACAGTATCATGTTTGTGCATGTGTGACTATGCCAGGGAGTCTATGCCAGTATGTACAAGGGATACATATGTGTGTGTGTGTGTGTGTGTGTGTGTGTGTGTGTGTTGAGCTCACCTCGTTGCCATTCACCATGAGGTGGTGTGTGGTCAACAGGGCTTTGAAGACCACCACCCAGCTGGCGTTGCCGGCCCTCTCAAACAGCGTGTCGGCCATCTGCGGGACGTTCACGTTGGACTCCTGGGTGGCCTGCATGAGAACTGGGGAGCAGAGGAGAGGCAGAGGGGGAGGTCGGATGACGTAAGCATGTTTTGGAGTGGAGACGTCGAGTACATTCAGGTGCAGTGCACGCTGGAAGCCCTTTTGAGAGACGAATGTGGGATGGTAGAAGGAGCCAGATGGCCTAAAAACAGCACAGTGCTTCAGGAGCGTGCTGGGATCAATGCCATGTGATAGTACACAAGCTCCCTTTCTCGCATCCTTTGCTGTCACTTTCCACTATGTGCGTTGTCATGAAGAAGGAATAAACATTAACAACAGCATGAGTTCTACACTGAAAAAAATCACCCCAGTGGCACTTTTCTTTTTTTGCTTGTTTAAGCAAAACAAGATTTTAAGATGCATACTTATTTACGATTGACATTTTCTGCATTTTCTGTCTGAAGATGTGAATTCCTCTTTTTTTGTTCATGAATCCATCCATAATAGGTAACAGCCTAATCTTCCCAAGCAGGACAAGCTCTAGCTTCAACATGGATTCAGGATACTGGCATGTTCAAAGCTCATGAAATGTATTTAGCCTTGAACCTTGGGTGCTTCACGCTCTTCTACCATCATAGCCTGGTCTGAATCACACCAGATGCCTCTTTGCTTGTTTTTGCACTAATGCTAGCACGACTAGAGGAAGAGTGGAATATTCCATAGCAGAGAGACACAGAGATAGAAACCAAACAGAGATTGACAGAATGCAAAGACAGAGAGATTTTCAGTTATACAGAGTTTATGGGAGATTGGCCCATTGGTCATCTTAGCCATTAAGTGATGAGAACATAGACACCAAAATCATCTGCGTATTTCCGATAGGTCGTTGGCTCTAGTGAACCACGCTAACACTTTAGCATACACTATGTTGAGTGATAGTAGGCTCCATGATAACACTTTAGCAAACACTATGTTGAGTGATAGTAGACTGCATGCTAATGCTTTAGCATACACTATGTTGAGTGATAGTAGGATCCATGCTAACACTTTATCATACACAATGTTGAGTGATAGTAGGCTCCATGCTAACACTTTAGCACACACTGTGTTGAGTTATAGTAGGCTCCATGCTAACACTTTATCATACACAATGTTGAGTGATAGTAGGCTCTATGATAAGACTTTAGCAAACACTATGTTGAGTGATAGTAGGCTCCATGCTAACACTTTAGCACACAATATGTTGAGTGATAGTAGGCTCCATGCTAACACTTTAGCATACACTATGTTGAGTGATAGTAGGCTCCATGATAACACTTTAGCAAACACTATGTTGAGTGATAGTAGGCTCTATGATAACGCTTTAGCATACACCATGTTGAGTGATAGTAGGCTCCATGCTAACACTTTATCATACACAATGTTGAGTGATAGTAGGCTCCATGCTAACACTTTAGCGAACACTATGTTGAGTGATAGTAGGATCCATGCTAACGCTTTAGTATACACCATGTTGAGTGATAGTAGGCTCCATTCTAACACTTTAGCAAACACTATGTTGAGTGATAGTAGGATCCATGCTAACGCTTTAGTATACACCATGTTGAGTGATAGTAGGCTCCATGCTAACACTCAAGCATACCTTAGTGACACCATGCTGACCTACTATCACTCAACGTCGTGTATGCTAAAGCGTTAGTATGGAGCCTACTATCTCTCAATACACTGCATGCTAGCATGGACCACCTAAGGCAGGGGTGTCAAACTGTGTGCCATGGAGGGCCGAGAGTATGCAGGTTTTCGTTCCAACCCAAGAATACAGCAGGTGATTTCACTGATTGGTCCCTCCTCTCTGGTTGAAGGTGTGGTAATCAGTGAAATCACCTGCTGTATTCTTGGGTTGGAACGAAAACCTGCATACTCTCGGCCCTCCATGGCACACAATTTGACACCCCTGACCTAAGGGAACGACCTACCAGGGACACATGGATGATTTTGGTGTCAATCTCTAATTTGAACAACAGGCCAATCTCCCAAAATATCCTATCTTCCTTAAAAAAATCATTTAAGGCTGCTGCAACGACAAAGGAAAGTAATCAAAAGCTGCGTTTCATTCTTCCCGTTGACCAGTATCAATCGGATAACACCACGGGACCTGTGAGGCAAAGCTCTTTATGGGCAGATAGGAGCACTCTCCTCCTCAGCTCCACTATAGCATACTATCTCTGGGCAAATCTTCATTGGGCGTGTGAGGTAAAGTGAGATAAAGTGTGTGTGTGTGCGTATTCACTGTGGGGGAGTGAGTGGCCTCATTTAAAAAAAAAAGTCTCGATTCAGCACAGCAGGGCATACACAGAGCGACTGCTATCAAGTCCTGGGATTCATCAATAGTGCCACATCCATATCTGTTCATTTCCTGCTGCCATGACATTGCTGGTGAATTTTCCTCACTGGCTTAATATAGACCCTAACTACCAATACACCTCACGCCCCAGAACAATCTGACACTTGATTTATAAAGAAATATTCTCTCCGCTGGTTCCAAAATAGAAATATCCACCATTTCTGGTATTTTTTGAATGATAGTAGTCAGTGGTATCCAAAGTGGGGTCTAGGGGACTTCCAGGGGTCCTTGAGAGGGTTCCAGAGGGTCCCCAGCAAAAAGTACACATTAAGCACAATGACACAATGTGTAATGATGACTATTTTGATTGTTGGTTTCCATCTCCTGCTAATCTAACAAAAATCTCTCACTTTTGAAGACTGGACCTTCTACAGATACAAAATGCTGAACTTCAGGTAATAATATTTTTTATTTCAAAATATAGAAATAGCATTTTGAAGCAGAACTCTTCAATCTCTCTGTGTAGCAGAAGTGCTGTGTATACTGTACATCCTATGTCTTTTGATTGTGCTTTTATTTTGTGTTTTTTTTGTCTTACATCAAGAACCACAATGGTGCTGGGGGTCAAATATACACAAGTTGTTTTTTTAGCATGTGTTTTTCTATTCCCCATATCAAATCAAACTAAATAGCGCACGGTGAGTGTGTAGGGATGATCTGTGGATGGAAAATCATCATGAAAGAGATGCGTTCAAGATCGCAGTGGTGTGATCGTTACGTGAAAGTGAAAGTATGCTGCCTCTTTTGCTTCCCCTATCGAGCTATCATCATCCTGTGATGATCGCTGTGGATGCTGCCTAGAATAGTAAGGCAGGAGTTGTTAATCCACACACACACACACACACACACACACATGAAATGAGGAGGATAATCCCTGCAGGGCTGATGAGTCAGCAGCCTGCATCAGCCTACACTTTTCATCTGAGCTCTCTTCCCTTCTCTCTCTCTCTCTCTGCCTGCCTGTCTCTCTCTTTCTCCTCTATCTCCCACTACGAGCATTAGTGATTTTGTCAGACTTTTGAGACGCAAATACACCCCACATCTAATAACCACACAAACAGGTGCATCATTTTGTAGTGGCTAGACAATCATGAGAGCTCACGGCGCTCATAGCTGTGGTGTTTTTGCACTGCTGCTCACGCTAACCACCCAGTTCTTCTTCTATCTATCCCAAACAAACCGGAAATGTAAAATGCATCACTTCCTGAGGATTTTTCCCGGGGAAAGACCTACCTGACACCTACTAGCTACTGGCTAGAGGTTGCATCACTGTTGTGTTACATAAACTGGCAGGGGTTATCACACTGACATAGAATAAACAGTCATTTTTTTAACAATCTGGTACAGAGAGATAGGAAGACGGATGAGAGAGAGACAGGCAAAGGGAGAGTCTGGTCTGATTGAGATTCTGGACAACAATTCAGCAGGAACTCCTGACTCACTGTCTTCCCCCTGCCTTCTCTCTCAATTATTCATAGTGTGCGCATTTGTGTGTGTGTGTGTGTGTGTGTGTGTGTGGCCTCAGTGGAGCCCAGCACACACAGACGGTCACCCTAACAATTACTTACATTTGCACGCACAAGTCAAAATCCTGGGTATTACACAACGGATCACAAATAATTTCATAGTGAGCGTCAAGATCATCTCGTCTTCTCATATACGTGTTCACATTTCAAATGGGGCATTCTCTAAGACGGAGCGAGGACACTGCTAAAAATGTCCGTCTCAAGTCATTTAGTCTGCCATTCAGTCTTCAAATCGTATTTGTCGTGAAACAAGTGAAACATTCTGCCACTGAGGTGAGATAATTCCACTTGTTTCCTATGCAGCTTCTCCTATTTCACTTCATTTTTTTCCAAACTCCCATAAACTTGGTGTATTCCTTAAAGCCTCCGTGGGTACTGTAGGTATTGTGTGTGACAGGGGCCTTGGAAATAACGTCTTCTTTACCCAGGCTGCCCCTCTGCAGTGTTCATTCAACACAAAACACTTCAGAAATCAGGGCCCCGATTCAGAACATACTCCAGATTGAGCTAGTGGGCGACTGCAGGTAACGAGCAGAAGGAGCCATACACGATATGACGACGAGCCCTGGTAAAAGCCTGAAGGGAGTGTAGAATCAGGGAGGGCTGCCTCCGTGGTGGTATTGAACCGCTTGGAGTAATTGCAAAGCTGCTCTGACCAGCTGTTAGACCGGTAATAGCAGTAGCCAGTAGCTGTTGATTACAGTAATAGTCACATCTACACTCAACCACAACCACAGGCACTCAGCAGATCTGGCGAAAAGCGAAACCTACAGAATACATACTTGGTTGCAGACACACACACACAGGCACACACAAAATTAATTGGTTTGGGGTGGTTGCAAGCATCAATACTTTCACTGCCGTATCAAAAATGAAAGACAAGACATGTTCTATTTACTGCTGTTCTTGAATTTCATAGTGTTCAAATGCAGTCGACTGGAGAGTAAATATATCACAATATGGCACAGTAGTGATTGAAGGTACACCATGTAGCAGGTTAGCATCAATAAACAAACAAGACCATCGCCGAGACAATTGGCAGCCTCTACCGGCATCCACACTAAATGTTACATTGTGCGCCACCGAGTCGCATTTGGAGGGAAATCTGCTGGATTGCTTTACAGCACAAAACAGGAAGGGGGCGCTGTTCTTCCAGCGCTAACAGAGGTAAAGATAAAGAGCTTCTGGCAACGGCAGATGGTGGAAAGAGAGAAAGGAAGATGGAGAAACCACTTCCAACATGTTGATCCTCTTCAGGAAAGACAAAGACATGTTGCTTCAGCAACATCCTCTTTGCAGCAGGAAGCAAAGGCTTATGGGAAATGTGGTCTTACCTGTTGTCCCAGGTCTAACTCAGCCCCTGAGTAGACAGACAGAATGAAAACTACCTGGGAAAACAGAAAACCAGCAGTGCTCTGGATCCCGAGGACTGCAGCTGAGAACCACTGAGATAGACGCTAGCGGTCTTCTCCACAATGGACTCAATTGTAATTGTACCAAGGTATCACAACTAATTTGATAATGATACATTGATGTTTAAAAATGTTACACACACCTTTATTAAGAGATATGTAATATAATGTAAACTCTAATAAGAGATTATTAGACTGATATTCTGGTTCTGAGGAAAATAGTCTCATTACACTTTATATCTACTCATTGAAGCTACAGTACGTGCAGATATCGTCCCTTATACAAGGTTATTCATGACATGGGAGTACAAAAGCCTTGACTTCATTCTACTATACTATACTATACTACACATACACACACACACACACACACACACGCTCTGCTCTATTTTAGAGCCACAGCACCTGAGGCGTCATTGCGCAGTAGAGCGAGCAGAGGAGAGGAGCATCATGGGTCTGACATATTTACATCCTATAGTGTGTGTGTGTGTGTGTGTGTGTGTGTGTGTGTGTGTGTGTGTGTGTGTGTGTTTGAGTGACTGTAAACTGAGAGGGGGAGAAGACAAGACAGATAGAAAGACACCTGCCTGTATTAAAAACCCCATGACCAGTCACACACACACACACACACACACACACACACACACACACACACACACACACACACACACACACACACACACACACACACACACACAGTGCTTCATATCATCATGATTCAGCCTTCTGACGAACAGCAAAGCTGACTAGAAAACCAAAATTAAGCACAATATGCATCCTCACATTAGGCTGCATCCGAGCTACAAACTGACACTGGGTGGAATCACTGCCTACTTTGTGCTCAATCTGACACAGAAACTCTGGTCAGTGGGTGGATTAAAATCATGGCGGTTTCTTGGCCATGTTATATAAGGTAGCTGAAATTGGTCTTGTTGCATATCCCTCTGAGATGCACAGACGTACACAGTCCCAGAGGTCTGAGCGCAGTCGCACTGCAGTGCCTGGCTCCAGGGCACTTTTTGGGTAGCGTTTTGGCAGGCATGGCGTTTTTCTTTTTAACAGCAGCGATCCTCCAGTTGCCAGCACACAGTGATCAGTGCCAGTGATTGATCCAGCATCTCTCCAGCTCTCTGTTAACCCTTTCTACCCGCCATGGCAAAACGATATTAGTCGGGACTTAACAGGACTGAGTAGGTAAATCTTCCATTTTTCACTTTCAGACACGTTTCCAGTTGGACCACGTGTCCAATAGGAACACTCAAATACTGTGTTGTAAATCATCATTCTCTGATTTCCCAGAATGCCTTTCAACAAGTTCATCCATGGGGATAAGAACAATACACCACCAGGCAACAAAATGGGCCCAGAAATGCATGATACATTGCCAATAGCTGTTTTTTTTAACAGTAATAAAGTGTTTTTGGGTGGATTTTTCCTTTAATGCATCCCCTTGTCTGCTGACCCAGGGAGCTTGTATCGACATGATCTACATCCTCTTGTGTGTGCTCTATGTCCAACATGGTGTCAGATCACTGTCACTGAACACCATATCAGAATGCCCTGAGACGTCCACCACACCCAACGCAGAACAGACAAGGACTCCGGTTTCAAATGTCTCACTATAACACATCGATAGACGTAACCGATTTTAAAGCAGCTGGGTTTGAAAGGCGTACGACTGCAGGCACACCGCCGAGCTTGCATGCGCCACAAATCACACTTGCAAGCGCACGCACACATACATAAAATCAACTTTTCATAGATACGTTTACCGGACTACCAATGAGTTACCAATGGGGATGTGCCAAGGTGGTTTCCCCGGCAACTAGCTCTCATATTTTACTGTGGCAACAAGGATGTGGTAAAAAAAAAAAAATCCTTTGAAATCAATTTCACAGGTGCAAAATCCCACAACAGCAAGCTGACAGGGGTCATCGAGCCAATACCAGCTGCATATGAGTCATTGCAGACATAATAATGCAACAAGCACACGTCACATCACATAAATTCAGTACTCAATGAATACAAATACACCTCCCACAACTTCTGTGCTCGATAAACTCATTTATTCCTTTTTAGAATGGAGATCTGTTGTTTTCTATACTCCAATTTGATCTCATATTCCATATAGATCCATTTTGTTGACCAGGTGACTCACATTCCATCAAACATGACCATTCAATGACCACCATCTCTACGTGCGAGTGCAGCTCCAGTAGCAGCAAGTGAGGTTTTTTTATTGGGCCGCACATGAATGGACCATGAAAGCACAGCGGTTATTTATAGCTCCTCTCACCCCCAAGCAATGCAAAGGGGGGGAAAGCAAATTACCCAGAAAGCACTGCGGGTCCAGCGTAGCAGAGCACCACTGTGGCAGCCAAGCAAAGAGGAAGCCATTGGGATCCAGACACGCCGTGGAGGCTGGAAGAGATATCCGAGGGGGGGAAAAAGGCTGCTGGACTTCGACAGCAGCACAGTGGGTTCAACTGACTTTGCACTGAGGTGTTGGTGGAGTTGCGATTTTGCTTGCATTGCCCTAACCAGGATAGTAGAGCCCACGTTTATCCAGCTCGTATAAGACGTGGAACCCCCCCGACTGTCCGAAGCAAATTGGACAGGCATTCATGAACTAGCTGGAGGTTGAATCACTGCTGTGTTATATCAATCAGTGATTTATTTATATCACAATATTAACTCTGTAAGTGGACGTACTCCATCTGCAATCTAACCGCTTCATTACTCCCTCACCAACCTACCATCCTCATCACTCAACAGAGCACCTAGGATAACTCCTTTCTCCCTGAGCATCCGGTCTACTTTTTTTTCCTGCTGTGTTCAACAATCATTCTCTGTAATTACTTTAATCGTCCTTCCCCTTGCCCACAGCTCCCATATCTGCTAACTACGTACATTCTCTCCCACAAACAAATTGAATGCATCTTCTCCCTGTGCATCATCAGTCTAACGTCCACTTTGTGTGTGGATTCATTTGTCTTCCCTAGCTCCCTGGGTCCTGTAGCATCAGTTCACCTCCCCCTGAGGCTGTAGCTCTTCGCTGTCAGAGTAGAAAATCCCTGAGTCTAGCTTGTATATATTCTGGTTAGGTGCTCGTTCTGCTCCTAAAGAAGAGAGACATATATCCCTATATGCTGAGCACAATTATGGAGCCAGGAGAGTTCTGGTTTCTGGTTGGCTTGTTTTTTTGTCAGACATTGATTTGTATCTGTGTAGGTGCTGCGCCTGCACATTTTACCAGAGGTGTATCATGCCACAATCAAAATAAATTCCCGAAGACCCACAGAAGAAAGTGTTGATGCTATCTGAAAAAGTTCCAGAGCATTTTCTAATATTATGGAGCTTGTGGACAAGAGTATATCTTCCCAGGAGTAACTATCCTGTCAAAATCTCTGCAAGAGCGAGGCATAAAATCATCTAGGAAGCAACAATCCTAGCTCAACATCTACAGTTCTTCCCTTGACAAAGGTTAGCATTCATGACTAGAACCATCAGAAAGACACCGGGGAAGAATGGGATTGATGGCAGAATCACACAGTGGAAAGCAGTTTGCCAAGAAACACTTGGATGATCCTCCTAATTTCTGGAGCAGAGTCTTCTATGGACAGTAGAGTTAAAACTGAAACTTTTCGGGCCCTGTTAAATCTGGCAAAAAAGACAAAAAAAACAACAAGACTTGGACAACTTGCCATTATCAACTGAACCACAAATTCTACTTTGTCTGACCATCTCTCCATGAGCTGAAGCTGCTGGATTATGCCGGAAGACAATGATCTGAATCGCACAAGTTCTTCAAGAATGCTTGAAGAACAAGGAAGTTAAAGTTTTGAAATGTTCAGACCCTAACTCCATTGAGATGCTGGAGCAGGACCCGAAACAAGCAGTTAATGCCACAAATGTTGAAGATGAAGCCATTCACTTCCTCTGCGGTGCTGTGAAAGACTGATCAATTACTACAGGAACCATTCGGTGGCAGTTGTTGCTGCTAAAGGTGGAGAAAACGTATTGAGTCTATGGTTCCTTTTTCCCCACAGAGGCATTGGGTGTTGCTTAACTTTATTAAAAAAAAATGAAAAAGTATCAAATGTTCGCACAGGGTCCTTTTTTTAAAATCCGGTGGTTCTAGGCACTGATGGTTTCATTTGAGGATATGATAATATTCAGCGCCAGAGCTACACAATGCAGAAAATCACACTGTGTGGGAGTACCTCTTCATGGAACGACAGCCAGGTCCTTAGGCACAGCTCAGGAGTCAGACAGGGTGATCAAACAGCAGGGAAACACAAGCCTCCCTGCATTATTGATACCCAGCTTGAGTGTAGACACGGCCCTTTACTGCTGTGTGCTGCTGGGGACAGGCTGAATGCTCGCCCGCATACTGGGACAGGCAAGAGTCCCAAGCCTGTGGGGGCATTTTGTCCATTTCTGTACATCCTCCCAGACAAATACAGACTAACTGGGTTGTACAGACGAACCCCTAAAACAAGATAGGTAGGACACGCCTCTCGACAGGGAAACACAGAGCTGCTGCGGTATAATTCCAATCATGCATTTACACGCCACTGTAATATTAATGCTATTTTTTCACCGGACTAGCAGCCTCAAGGGCATTGCGACCTTGAAAGATGGTAGGAGAAAGGAGAAGCATGGGAGGTGGGGAAGAACAGAGGCGAGGCCAATCGATACAAATTCGCTGCTCAGGTTTAGAGTAGATAAGGGTCTAGTAGTAGCTTTATGGGTGTTCCCGGACCTGGCTCAGTAATCTGGACACACACCGCTGGTAGGAACCTCCAGGTCTTGCACAGTGTTCGACATTACGGAGACGATGATACCCGCTGTGAGACGTGCTGAGTCCCCCCACGCCAAATCTCCCTTTACCTCCCTCTCTTTCACCGCTCCCTGCGGCTGGCCGTTAAGCTATAGCGCTGCGTAGGATTCATTGTAAGGCAAGGAAGACGTGGAGAAACAGGGAGGGAGGCATGCGTGAAAAGATGAAGTGGGAGCGACGAAAATGGGAAATATGGAAGCAAATTGAAAACGATCGGAAAGCTCCTCCCTGTTCAGTCTCACTGTCCTCTCATGCACACACACACACACACACACACACACACACACACACACGCCAATTTTACTGACTCAATTTTACTGGCTCTCACATGCATACTGCTGCAAGCACACAGTGTCTCTTTGTCCAGTGCTGTCAGAGAATCTGTATTTTTTCAGCATATGGCAAATGTAGCTTCTCTCTCACGCTCTAATTCAGATTTTGGAGCGCAACAGCCAAAAACACCGGAGCAACTGATGAGCTAAAACCTGCAATTCATCCGGTTTTACACAAACAACGTAGCGCAAGGTGCGGGACAAAACTGTTTCCATGCACTAAGCATGCACAAGGCCACACAAGGCCCTAGAGACAGCCAAGCCCCAACGACACGTTCTGCCTCTCCAATGTGAAAACACATCGATGGTGACTCGTGTTGTCGTAACAGCATCATAGCAGCCAAAGGGGACTCAGCGTGCTGTTTATGTTTCTTACCTCTTACCCTCCCTTGCACGTACACACACACACACACACATACACGCGCGCGATACGATACGTCATGTATCACCCTGCCGAGCTATCAGCAGCAACGTACGAATTCGTCTCTTGTCGGGAAACCTGTTAATTGGACTGACTGCACATTTTGAACCGCAGCAGAGCTGGTGATAATTAATGCAACGCAGTCAGGCGGGTGTTCAGCCATAAACGTTTAATCATATTCACAGACAGAAAACAAGGTCACGAGGATGAGCGGTGTCTGGCTTTAAAGGTTCGCGTGCACATATGATGCGTGTGTAAGAGAGAGAACGAGATAAGGCGAGGAAAGAGAATAGAAAAACATAACCTTCAAGTCTGTAAACCTGTCATAACTCCCTTAACAGTAGGAGGATTAAGAGGTTGGGGCAACATGAGTGGCTGTAGATAAAGATGGAGGCTATTATAGGATCAGCAGGGGTGGTGGGGGCCAGTCTTTGGAAACAGAGTCATCCTCATTTGGCAAACACCCAAACCTTCTTTACTGTCGTTCACTGGATGTCTCCCTCTGGGCAACGACTGCCCTGCATGTCCTCTGATCTACACTCGAGGCCTTTGGTTTGAAAAGCCACTCGGTCGTTATCCCGTCCAAACCGGAAAAGCGCTGCCTTCAAAATGTTGCTCCCCCCCCCTCGTAAGCTCCGTGTCTTGGAAAACTGTGCTTTGCCGTACACTCAATTGCTTCTGGTTAGAAATATTAGCAAAATGGACCCTGTAACAAAGATGCAGTTTTTCAAATTAGACCTCCAGCGGCGCAGATCTACTTTGTGCAGCAGCAACAGAATGAAGAGGAGAACGTGCATCATGGAATTTAGTTGATGTTTTAATTGATTCCAAAAAAAAGTTCACAATCCAGTCAATCCAATCCCGCCGGACAGACAGTAACGTTGGGTCCTACATACACCACCGTGCAAGCTTCTGATAGGCTGCACTTGCACAATTAGGCTGCAGCAATGTCATTTCTGACAGCACCTGAAGGCAGCAAAACACCAAACACAGACCAGGGTCAGATTTATCAAAATCATGAGGTTGACCTGTAATAGAGCTAAGATGATCTTACACTAGGTTGTTTTGGGAAGTCCAATTCAGAACATCAATGTGGCCTGACAACGAGATAAAGAATGTATTAATTTATTGAAACCACTGGACGATCAATAGTTCCTTCCCCATGTACCTCTATAACTGGAGCTGGGCTCAAGCCTGTGATAGCGGCTACACCACCACCATTACAGGTATCATTCATGCTAGCAGTGAATATGGCTTGGCAGTGTGACTCCCAACCCCATCGTGAACCCATGAGCCCTGTGCCTGCCAGCGTGGCAGATGGTTGCACTACCAGTTGAGATATATCAAAAGCTCGCTCGAGAAAAGGATAGTATTGTTCCCAGAGAAGAGAATTTAAAGATGTTACTTCTTTTTCCATTTTCATTTTATTTTTATGTGATCCCTTGGTATTAGTACCGTGAACAAATGAGACCATGGTCAAGACGAGTGGTAGCCTGTATCTCACACCAGCAGTATTGTTAGTGCTACTGTTTCTCAAAATAAAGACGTTTTCCCATAAACCCCTTTGGTTCCTGTCACAAAGACGATACTGCCCCACCCACCCGCTTCCGCCCAGCCAAGCAGAACCGGAGCTGTTTGACTCACAGCTGGACTTCCTCTTCTGCACCACGCTGCTCCTACACAGAACACACTCTCTATTGGATCTTCTTTCATTGGAATCTCGCCAAAGATACTTGGCAGTGACGCGTACGTGTGCATGTGCAGTCGTGCACGCGTACAGACACACACACACAGAGCCAGTGCAGCTCTAAGATTTCAGCCTGCTGGAAGGGGATGGTGAATGTGGCATCAATCTGTGCTGCTGCTTGAGCTCTGAGCTCTCAAGGGTTTAGAGAACTTCCGATTGGCATATAGCGCTCCTCTGTCATGCTCTTTACATCAACAGTAAATGGAGGTAGTTGTATCTCCAATTGAGTGTGCAGATGAGATGTGCAGTATCTATTATGGCTGTATCACACTCAACCCAGCCACAATTCGCCAATCCATAGTTGTGGGATTGGAGACAACATCTTAACAGACACAGTTTATCTCTCTTAGAATTTACTGTAATTACACTTGATCCGGTACTTTAAAAGGCAGAGGTCTGTGTTAAATCACACAGCTCAGGAAAAAACAACTTGCCTGTTCCTACCTGGAGCCCAGACAGTCCCAGCATGACTGCTCCTGCTGCCTTGGGTCCTCCAAGAGGCCAGGGGGACACGAGTCAGTCCAAATGCACACCTTGGCGTCTGATTTTTTTTGGCGTCTCTATCTCTGTCTGGGGCTTTAGCGGCCACAGCGTGAAGAGCTTACTGCCCTGCTGCTCTCTGGACATTTCTTGAACCAGATCACCAGAGCAACTGACCAGAAAGCAGGTGGCTGTCAGTGGATGAATCGGTAAGAGATTATTTTCTAGACCATGGACACATCTCGATTGAGACATCCCTAGAAGTAATGCTTATACTAATGCAACCTCTTAATCCTCCCGTTGTTCAGGCTATGAAACAGTTGATGGATTTTTGTGCATAAGGTTTGGAATTGCATCGACAAGAAAGAAACAAGTAAACTCTCAACAAGAACCCTCTTGAGATGACTCACTGAGTGACTGTTCAAGGCTGACCTCTCCGGAAGTGCAGCAGGACTTTGCTGCCGACCATCACGCTTCATGCATGATATTGCTGTCATTGGTCAGAGAGGATTTCCGGTTGAATTTGAGAGGACATTTGGAGCTACAGTAGCCAACGATGGTGACGTAAATGCTAAGCAAGAGTGACCAGTTACTGTACAGTCCACGGGGAGGGCAATTCTTACGCAGCACTGAGAGACGTCAAAAGGATGCTGACACATCTTTGGCAAGGCGAGGTTCGAGTTCTGTTCGCCCACTGTCGGTTTCTCTGTTTTCATACAGAAACTACAACACCACGATGGCACGAGTCATCTGGTCCCACAGTGCACTGCTCAGCTTATCAGGCTGCATGCATGAGCCTCTATTGGCCTAATTGTCACAGACTGATTACCAAAGGTCCTTAGAGGGATGTTAGCCCAGAGGCCACCTGCAACCAGTGACAAAGGGACGTAAATCAAAGGTCAAAGGATTAACGTGATAAGGTGGTGGGGTATTACTGACTGTGGGAAAGCCTCACACATAACGGCAACATATAGCTTAACATCTCAAATGCACAGGAACATGTACACACACATCCAGGTGCTACTAGGAATTCTAGACCCACAAGAAAACCTCCTAGTTTCCAGACATTTTGGAGGGTCCCAACCCAAAGGAGTCTGACATCGGATTGAGGAAATCCCCCTCAAATAACCTCCTTTCCTTTGTTTGTGCAAAGCAACAAACACTACAAGCTGATGGTGCCTGCCCACCTCTCGCGTCGCCATCGGGGGAAAGGTTCCCCCGGACAAAGGCCTGTGTTTGTAGTCGTAACAATGCCACCTTTGACCTTTTCAATTATGCAATTACCAGCGCTGGAGCAGCATTGAGGCAGAAATCCATTATTCAGTATACTTAAACCTGGGAGCGAGAGAGAGAGAGAGAACAGTAGGAAGGACTAACTGTCTGGTTAAAGGCACAACTCACTTCTGTTTCTCTGTAGGTGCTCCTCTGCCGAGCATCAGGGGGAAGAAGCCCCTACTGTAACTCTGTAATAGGTTTGGTTCTTTCAATTAGAGTCTCAATGAAAGTGCTAGCTGCCTCCAAGCATAATGTGTGTGTGCATACATGTATGAGGCAGTAACACACACGGACACACACACACACACACACACACACACACACACAGATAGGGGACTGGATGGGGGAGGCAGCCAATGGCTTGGGTGCTTGGCCTAGTTGTAAATGATAGAGGGAGGATGGAAGAAGAGTGGGAAGGGCACAGACACACAGACACACAGACAGACAGACAGACAGACAGAGAGGGGGTGGGATCATCTACTCACATTCCAGGTGTTTTTTCTTGGGAGCCGTCTGTTCGTGCGTGGTGGATTTACACACAGCCCGGGACACGTCGGATCCCGTCAGGCTGTACTGCGCCGCGGCGATGCGGTCCGTCAGCGTCTGGCCCGACATCTTCTCTCCGTGGCGTCCAAACTCGACAATCAAACGTCCGACGCGGTCCTGCCACCCACCCCCGCCCCAACACAATTAAACGACCAGTCTCAGTGATGTCCCGACTGTCCTCACAGTAGTACTAGGAGACAGAGATAGGACTACTGCTAGAAAAGGGAAAAAAATAAATACCCACAACTCTTATATGAAAATTGCAATGTCACTTTGATTAAAGTAACAGTAGTCTCCCTAGAAATAGTGGAAAGGCCGCTGATGCCCACTCAATTAAATGGGATCTGTACCGTATCTGTGACTGACATGCGCTTCTGGGACAATAATGATGCTTGTGCGCAAAAGGGGCGACAAGGCCACTGTTATCATCTATCTAAATAAAAATGTATAGGCTGACGGAAATGATCTCTATACGGACTGCTTTTTCTTCCCCTGATTAAATAGCATCTATTTCTTACTGTAACGCGTTATTTCTCGGACAGCCTTCCTCACAATACGGTCCGCTCCGGGTGATGCTCGGTCGGTCGCCTCCCCCCCCTGTCTTCCTCCAGCCTCCTGGATAATCCTCACCAGTCCGTCAGTCCCTGGTTTGTTCAGCGGGCAGTGCAAGGGAACATCAGAGCCCGGCTGGCATCATCATCATCCTCATCCAGCGGTTTTCCTCCTCCTCCCCTAGACGCTTCCTCTCTGCGGCCCACCGACAGCCTGCGACCACCGGCGATGCTCGCTTCCAACCGGGTCAGGATGGTGGCGATTTTAGTGGATTTGCATCGCCGTGATTATTTTTTTATTTATATTCTTCATCTCACTCCGCCCCTCCTGTGAGTCAGGTGACGCGTTTTTACCAACCCTGCTGCTGCGTCCCTCCTTCTCCACTTATCGCGAGATCTGGAAGGGGACGAGAACAGCCAAGTAGGCAGCAGTTGATGGGTGAAGACATACAGGGCTGGTAAACCTAAAACTAGCCAAGGCTGGTACTTCTCATGCTGCTGCCATATTGTGAAGGTCATGTTACAGTGTGAAGAGAATCAACCCAGTTCAGCCAAATATGGCCCAGATTTACAAGAGACTTTTAGTTTTATGAACACTAGAAAGGCCAATGGATTTGTGGGGGCTAAGAGAAAGCCAATATACTGTCAAATGAATGAGGTGAATAGAGTTATAACTAATCAATTTATAACTCCTGTATCCTTGTGTGATTTTGAGAGTCTAACAATGTTTGTCCAGAGAGTGAGTCTTCTCGTGGAGGGACACTTTCAAAGCTGTTGAAAGCTGAAACTGCCTGGAAAGTGTTTATTTTTTGGGGGGAAATGCAGTAAGTAGGTTTAACCACTCAAACAAAATCAAAATGTAACAATATTTCATTACACATCTTTGATCATGTATGTATGTAAATGGAGGAAATGTTGAATGCCTATAATAGGCCTTTAAGCTTCACAAGGCAACTTACTTGAACTAGGTCAGTTCAAGTAAAGGCCTCAAGGCATGCTGCTGTCCATGGTGCTGATCCACTCTGCATTGGTGCCTTGTTAGAAGGAACAGCACCAGCGTGTTTGTGCCAGCACGCCCTTTAAACTGACACAATTTTTCATCCCAATAATCATGTCTGGATTAATCGACTAGGAGCCCCATGTTAAGCATATTCTAAGGGTCCCCTCCCACACTGCCAGTAGTCAACTTTTGACCCTGTATTATATGGACCTGTACATTGTGCATTGGCCTTGCAAAAATCCCACTTGCGTCTGCCCCATAAAATAGGTTCGACAAACCATACCACAAATTGCTCCATGTACAACTGTTAAATCTAATTGCAAATGTATCTACACGTGAACCCAGGGCTTTGGGGGCCCAGGCAATATGCCCTCAATCCCCTATTGGAAATCCAGGCACAACAATTGGTTATTTCACGAGGGCTTATCAGTTTGAATCATTAACAATCATTTGCAATTTAGTCGAGGTTGCAAGACCTCATTTAGTCTAAGGCACAAGTGGCATGAATGCATATTAAATGTCATAAAGACAGTGGCCCATCCTCTCATTATAAGTCTTTATTTTATTAAGTCACATCGATATGGAATTGCACAGCATCTTCACTTTGTCCCCAAGAGATCACACGAAATGTTAAAGTCAGTCATCAAAGCTGCTACATATATACAAATAATTAAAATTAAACATAGCTTTTGAAAAGTAAAATAGTCATCATAAATACAAAAAAATGTACAAACTTCCGTTGTTCTTTTTAAGTTCCCCAGTGATAATCCCTTATTCTTTTTCTATACAAGTTGGGGTTTTTCACGAGTGTTGATCATCCCGCCCACCCCGTTGCTCCCCCGTCCCTTCCCTGGTAGTGGTCTCATGTCTTGATAAGGCCTTCTAGAAAGTCTTTCTCCACCATCTCCTCGATGTTCTGCCGAGCTCGACTCCAGAAGACTTTCTGACTCTCGAGCTTGTGGCCATCCTTGTGGCTGGGGAAGGGGGCGTCTCCAGGAGTGTGCGCGTAGGCAGGGCCAGAGCGGCTGCTGGCCTTGCTGTTGAAAACCTGGCTGAGCAGGTTGAAGAAGGGCAGGAGCTGCTCCATGCTGCGGATCACATAGAGGGTCAGCAGAAGGTGGCCTGGCTCCCAGGACAGGGTTCGGCTGGAGCAATCCTCCTCTGGGTTTTTCTGTGTAGGGAAATGGACAATAAATCACACAGGAAATAACTAAAAAAAAATAATAATAATAAAATAAAAAATAAAACTACTAACTACTTCAAGGGCCATCCTGCCAAAGGGGTCTTTACAGCAGCTTTCCTCCTGCTGTTAGATGAATGCAGCCACAAAACTCACAAAACAGGCATACAGGGGGGGACAGCCATCTGCTCAACTTTACTATTACTTTAATTTTGAGATCCTTTATTCATCCTCCAAGGGGGAAATTCTCTTTTCACTCTACTTCGAACAGCCAGGTAGTACGGTGTCCCTGGAGCATGTAGGGGTTAAGTATCTTGCTCAAGGATACATCAGCAGGATATGGGGGATCAAACTCGGGCCCTCTGGTTTGAGGACAATCTCACTCACCACTAGGCCATCCTGCTGCCCTGAATCTCCTTCAACATCCCCTTGTCAGACCACAACCCCACCATAAGTATCACATTCTTAGTACCAATGCTGGACAAAGTACAATTTCGATTGAATGCATTTTTAGACTATGTATTTAGCTATATTTGAGCTTATTTAACTGAATTTGCTCTCTAACAATGTGCTGTTACAACAACAACTCCTGTTTCCCGCTCTCGCTGTTTTCGCCGACCGGTGTTTTGCAAACAGCTCTGCTAAATTTCGCTCCATCTAAAACTTGAGATCATCGAATCCCACCAGACAACTACAGATTCGGTTTATTTTTATTTTTATTTTTGTTTCTTCTTATCTTTCAACCGACTGTGGCAATTTTCCACCAGCGTACTTTTTGGTCTCAGCCACCGGCTTCCCCATACAACCCGACCTAGTCTCCCAACTATACCGGCAAGGTAAGCATGGCTTCTTGTTCTCCGTGCTCCTCGTGTGTGCTCGTTTTAGAGAGGTTGTCTCTGTTAGCGAGACGGGTCCGTCAGTTAGAGGCGGTTAGGCCGATTACCTTAGACGAGACGGGCACCCCAGACAGCTTAGATACGTGGCCATCTAGCCGGCTCACGAGCGCTAGCAGTAGCCCGAGCGTTAGCGAAGATAGCATAGCTCCATCGGCAGTGGGTGATGAGCTTGTCCCGGTCTCTGGACGTCGGAGAGCCCGCCGGTTTCAGCCGCCACTCGTGCGGTCCGATTCGCCACCGGTGCTACCGATGGCTAATCGTTTTGCTGTTCTTGCTAGTCCCTGTGGTCGGCCCGTCTCCCCAGCTCCCCGGACCCGCCGACTTTCTCGCACCCTAGTTATCGGCGATTCCATCACCCGTAATGTTAGGCTTCAGTCGCCGGCTGAGGTTTTCTGTTTACCCGGGGCCAGAGCTACCGACATTGAGGCTAACTTAAGGGTGCTGGCGAGCAATAGGTTTAGCCACAAGGCTAAGAAAGAGGCAAACGGTACACCCAGTGAGTATAGCAACATCATAGTACACGTCGGCGCCAACGACATCAGGATGAGGCAATCGGAGGTCACTAAGCTCAACATAGCCAGGACATGTGACCTCGCTAGGAAGATGTGTCGGCATCGATTAATTGTCTCTGGCCCCTTACCTTTCGCGAGGGGCAATGATGAGTTATAGCAGATTAGTCTCCCTCAACCTCTGGCTGGCGAAGTTCTGTGATGAAAAGGGATTAGTCTTCTTAGATAACTGGCCCTCCTTCTGGGGCAAACCCGGCTTGCTGAAAGCTGACGGCCTCCACCCTAATGGGGTAGGCGCTGCTTTATTATCTAGCAACATAGATAGTTGTTTAAGGGAAAGCTGAAATCTGTCAGTAGAGCTCGCCGGGATGCAGGTGATTAGAGAACCTGCTAGGCCTAGAAAGGGTGTGGAGTCTGCCAGGTTAGGGCTTACAGCAGAGCAGACTGAAACTGTGCCCCCCCCCTAGCCATTTCCCCCCCATATCTACCGATTTTTACAAGTCTGCATCTACTTTAACCCCTGGCAGCGGCACCTCCCGATCTGTAAATTATAGTACAGTCCTTCCAATTAAGACTGTGTCCTTCTCCCACCGCGCCCGTCAAATTTCCTACCGACCCACAGTAAATTACAACAATTTAATTGAAATTAGACCCACGCATACTGCCATTAACATTAATAAAAATTCTGGCAGTATCGCACTCCTCGCTGTGGGCTTCATCAATATAAGATCATTGTCAACAAAAGCGCTGCTGATCAATGATTTGATTACTGAACATAATTTAGATATGATGGGTCTCTGTGAAACCTGGCTAAAGCCAAATGAGTCTCTGCCTCTAATTGAAGCCTCTCCTCCAAACTTTCTTAGTTCTCAGGTTGCCCAGGAGATGAAAAAAGGAGGGGTGTTGCCCATGATATTTAACCCCATCCTTAGTCTTACTCCCAACACGAGCAACAAATTTACATCCTTTGAAGTCCTGACTCTGCACCATACAAACTACGAATCTCCCTCATTCTTACCGTGAATTACTTAACCCGCCCCTCAGTAAGCCCTAAACTTTTGATTTCGGCCCCACTCATTTCTTAAGAACCATTCCCACCATTCTTCAGACTTGACCGAGTCTGACCATTCTGTTATCGGTTGTTTAACTTCTCTGCATCCCACGTCCCCCTAAGGCTTTCAGATTCTTATTGATACTTGTGCAATCAATTTGAATGCCAACCCACCATGGCGGAGAACTACCCTTGCCTGGTTCTGACCCTCGCGCATTCCTGTTTCTGCTTTAGTTGGCTCCTCTTATGGCTCCACCCAATCTGATCACCTATCTACATTCAATTTGAATCAAATGATCGCCCCGCAAAGCGTGAAGATACTCATGATAGCCGTCGTATTAATGCACTACGGCACTCATACTATCTAAAAACTACCCAGTTTTCTCCAACTCTGCTGGATCAGTGGAGTCGCTCGACAATTTCGCCAACAAACTAAACCGCTTATCCTTACCAACGCGCTTGACTTCAATCGCCCTTAGTCACTGAGAAAACACCATCTAGGAGGTTTGCACCTGTTTTACTATGATCGACACTCAACCTAAACAAGCCTGTAGCAAACTGACGTTGAATGGCGATTGACCAAATTGAATCTTCCGCATGCCTGGATGATAGCCCTTGCAAATTATATGTGATCCGGAAATGCACACCTTCTTGGTTTTAAAAACAACCAAGTTTATTCACATCGTGTTTACTAAACAACATGATCCCTCCACTCTGATAGGACGTTTTCTCCAAAGTTTCTGTCCTAGATCCAGAAAATCACGCTTATTAGATGATCACTACACTCTTTGGTGGCACCCAAATCCCCTTCCGCAATTTTTTTGGAATTAACCTTCCAAATTGCTTACGCCGATGAGACCCCCCAAAATTTACCAGGACCATTCACAACCCCCCTACCCCGTTTAAACACCCAATTTTCCCAAAAACTAGAAAGGCCTTGCCTAAAATTCAGCAAGGAGAAAGTTTTCAAATATTGATCCCTTTCCCTTTAAAACCTTTCCTACTTCTTAATGGCCAGCTAAACTGATGATTTCTATTGTGACCAGCTAAAGACTACATACGACCTACTTATTTATGAGGGAATACTTTCCTAAACCCTCCCAATTTTTGATAGTTGTGTAATTCTCCCAGAGCCCATACGCTTTAAAAATTTCATTGGGAAATTGTAAAATTCAAGAGCCTACCCTCTCATTCGGGTGTTTTCACAAATTAAGGAGTGGATCACTAAAATCTCCCAGATACGTTTTAATTGCATCTTCGTTACATAAAAATTGCCAAAATTCGACCCATGCTAACGCAGAAATTTTAGTACATGCCTTCGTATCATCCAGAATCGATTATTGCAATGCCCTTTTTTCAGGCTTACCTACTGGGCGAACTAAAAAATTACAATTGGTTCAGAATGCTGCTGCCAGAATCCTGACCAAAACTAGGAAATTCGACCATATAACTCCCATTCTATCCTCATTACACTGGCTACCAATTCAAGCCAGATGTGACTTTAAGGTGCTTTTACTTACATATAAATCATTACATGGGATGGCACCGTCCTATTTATCCGATTTGATTGTACCATACAAACCGCCACGTGCCCTTAGATCTCAGGATGTTGGCTACCTGTCTATCCCAGCAGTCAAAAAGAAAACTGCAGGTAACAGAGCCTTTTCTTACCGGGCTCCATATCTATGGAACAGTCTGCCTGCCTCAGTCAGAGAGGCAGGCTCTATCGACGTCTTTAATTCAAGGCTAAAAACCTCATTTATTCTCTCTGTCATTTGACCAGCCCTGAGGGAGTGGCTCAGTCTCGTCTCAGAGTAAGGCTAGCCTAGTAAGGCTAGTCTAGTAAGGCTAGGCTCAGTCTCTTCTCAGAGTAAGGCTAGACCAGTTAGCTTATCCTAGCTCAGGGTCCTGCCGATGGATATTAGCATCCTGCCTGCATGTCCTATTGTCCTGGTCTACTTGCTGCTGTCCACTGACGCTGGTCATGTTTGTCTGTGTGAGCGCGTGTGTGTGTATGGGTGTGTGTGGGTGAGTCTGCTATCTGTTCCAGGCTGCAGCCCGGCAGAGTTGGCGTCTGCGTGGTCCCACCTCCTAGGACGATGCTGACTGAGCAGGCGTTGCGTTCTCCTATCTGGGCAGAGTTGGCATCTGCATGGTCCCCTAGTCCTATGATGACGTTGACTGAGTTGCCGTTGCTGTGATGCCCCATCAGATGTGGATGTCCCACCAAAATGAACTTTCATATATTGTGTATACTCTGCTTGCCCAAACACGGCATCTATTGCACGCCCAACTGTCCTGGTAGGGGGATCCCTCTCTGAGTAGCCCCTCCCAAGGTTTCTCCCAATTTTCCAATAAGGTTTTTGTGGGAGTTTTTCCTTGTCCTCTGTGAGGGTCTAAGGCTGGGGGATGTCGTGTACTAATCATTTATTATTTTCACATGTTGGGCACTGTGAAGCCCTTAGGGACTGTAACGGTGATTAAGGGCTATACAAATAAATGTGATTTGATTTGATTTGATTCTGTTAACAACTAGGTTATCTGGACAATACAGCCTATCTGAGACTTTGAAGTTGGGTTTAATTCTGCTTTCTGTGTAGGAAGAAGATGACAAATTGTAGAGCAAAGACAGAGGTGCTGCCATCTGATAGAGGATTTCTTAACATCTGTTTGGAGAACCTGGAATAAAGTGTCCCAGATTTTGGGATCAGGTTCCACTGTAGAGGTGAGCAGTTAATGAGCCATGCCCCAGACATACGCTTTGAAAAAGGGACTCATTTGTCCATCAGCTAATAACCTTGTGTGCTTATTACTGCAGACAGAGGCGGAGTGAAATACCTTGGCTCGTTTCCTCAGCAGCTTGGCCAGTCGCACCACGTAGGGCTTAAACTCTCTCTGGTGAGTTCCCTGGCGTCTCACTTCAAGTCCTGAATCGTCTGATGCCTCGGGGATGAAGGCCCAGCGGTACCTGTGAAGAGGCAAGACTCTGAGCAAACGTACTTTTTACATCTATTAAACACGTCAGCAAAGCATTCAATGAATGACATCCTCCTGTCAACCAGTCATTACACTTACATAGCCAAACTCTGTGATGACTTGAATTACAACTTAGCTTTGAAAAGCACAAGTAAGGGGCATTTTTATATTTTAAATTATAGTACAAGCATTCTGAATAGGAAAAAGTAGCACAGGACACTCAAATGGGACAAAACCAGCACTCCCCGAGGAAGGCTCAGGGTGGCTCAGGCTCTAAATACATTTTAAATCAACTTGAGCATCATTTTGGTCCCCGTGTGTGATTCCCCATTTAATCGTTTTGCGCCTGGCTGCATTTTATATTACCATGGTTCAAGGTAATTTAAAATTGGCAAATCAATTTCCACCGGTGATGGATTGAGCCCAGTGCCAATCCCAGATGCCCCACTTGCCCAACCTTATCACATACATAGTCTATCATAACCCGGGCGTATTTGTACTGACATCTGGAACTGAGGCAAGCTTTCAGAGGGCAGGGCCAAGGCCAGGTCCAGCAGCTTGCAGGCAGAGAGGTAGAGGTTGAGCCAGCGCTGGCTGTTGTAGGAGGTGGAGAAACCATTCCCTCCAGAGTAGGTGGTCTCCAACCCGGCCACAGACGGCCCTGACGTCCTAGAGGTAGGATAGGATACATACAATATTTAAGAATAGTCCCATATCCACACTGTAAATCTGAAAATTTGATAATGTGAATTGCTTAATTCCTTTTTAATTATTGCGGTTCAGTAATTAAAAATATATATAACATGCATGAGAAATTAACAAAGTATCAATGTGAGCACTAATTACACAGAATAAATCTAAGCCCTTTCATCATAACTTTTATTTACTGTATTTACCACTTGCAAGACTCATAAAGGTCATCTCTAGATTTCCTTTTCCTGCGGATACACAGTTAGCACTTGAGGTTACCTTGATATGTCCTCATCTGCTGTTAGCTCCTGCTCCATCAGTAGAAACACCTGGACCTACAGGTCGAGAGAAGAGGATAGAAAACAGCATCTCAGAATACTTCATCTGTTGTCTGTTATAAAGTGTAGTAAAGCTCATCAGCTTAGCTCATCAGTGTATGTGTGAGTGACTGACTGACTGAAAAAGTGTATGAGTGAGGGAGCATGTGAGTGTATGAGTGAGTGACTGAGTGAGTGCATGAATGAATGAGTCCCCTAGTTGTATGAGTGAGTGAGTAAGCAAATGAGTCAGGAGTCAGCAGGTGAGTCTCTTTCCTTGAAAAGAGAGAGAGACGTGGGTAGGCAGTACGAGATAGACCAAGTGAGACAGAGAGAACACAACAGGCTAAGACAAAGAGCGAGGTAGTCCAGTGCTCACCAGTTCGGTGATCATGGTGGGCCACAGCGAGGTGAGGTGTTGAGGCGACATGCGCAGCAGCAGCACTCTGAAGAACAGGAACACCTGAGCGTGGAGGATGGGCACCTGAGGCAGACGCAGGCTCTCCACCAGACGCTCTGAACACACACACACACACACACACACACAGTTTAAGTATCAGACATGCAGGTTAAGTAGGCCTGGCCATTTCTAATTTGGGAGCATGGATGTGGAACAGAGGGCTTTTGGGTGATGTAACATGCCCTCTGACAGCCATATTGTCATTAACCACTGATTGAACACGTGCGTTGTAATTTTAGAAATGCAAAGAGAATCAAATAGACATGTTTCATTTTTTTGTACGGTTTTAGACTGGTAACTGATCACTTCATCACTGATACACGTGATGCTAACCATCACTGTCTTGTCAACACATCTGATTTGCACACTGGCTAACATTATGTGGCTAATAGCTAGGAGAGGGTAGTAGCTACATGTTGGCTACTTTGTATGTATGTTTGTTACATCTGTGTGCGTGTGCGTGTGCGTGTGTGTGTGTGTGTGTGTGTGTGTGTGTGTGTGTGTGTGTGTGTGTTAGGGTTTACCCTGTATGTCTGGCAGGTATTTCTGGTACTGGTCCACCTCGCTGCTGTAGATGGTGAAGGCCAGGCGTTTGAGCAGCATGGCCCTCTGCTCCAGCTCGGCATCTCGGTTGGTGAACAGACTCAGAGAGCTGCTCTGGGCTACAGCCACCCGGGCTGCAGGCAAACACCCAGGGTGTTAGTATTTGTGCTGTAGTATAAGTCTATCAGCTTTTAACAGGCTTTTAATAGATCATATTGGCATTAATGCTGGGTTGGATGCACTAGAGACTTCTTAAAATCTCATAACCCCTGGAAGCCTGGAACAGGGCCCTCCAGTCCAGTAGGGATTTAACAGTGAGGCATGATAATGTCATGAATTGTAGATTTGATTCTCCCTGAGATTGGACATGCAAGGGCTATACTCACACTGCCCTGTAAATGTCAATTAGGATTACATGAAATTGTAAATTATCTATTACCAGTAGTAATATCTATACTTTAATAACAAACTGAGAAGATATGTAAAGCTTACTCATGAGGTCTCTGAATGTGGTCTTGTCGTGGGTCATCAAGTGGTCGATGATGGCTCTCCAACTGAAAAATGAAGGAAATGATGTTAGCGTTAAGTAGGTTCATAATCCAAGGAGAAACACATGCAGACACAGACAAAGGTCCTCTCATACCTGACATTAACATGTGTCTTGTGTCTACATCTGATCGGATTTGTCTGGATTACAGTAACACCTGACGGTAAAATAAATCTCTGGTACACACGCTGAAATCAGATTTCTCTTTCCCTCATCGAAGCGCAGGTTGCCATGCCCTTTAAAATTGACAGCAACACCTCGTCTGGCTTGTTTCCCCATCAACCGGTATCCTGACAATCCTTTTGACATTGTGTTACTATCTGAGCCGCCTGCCGCCTGTTTGATTGGAAAGCACTTCCTGGTTGGATTTACGCATTAAAATGTATTTCTATTACACGTCGCATCTTGCATCTTGTTGTTAGTGTGGCCACAAGCGTCCCCGACTACCTCCAGGGGTAGTTTGGGTGAACATATCCTTCAGTGGATTTGATGTGTTTTTGCTCTATCTGATTACAATCCAATCACCCAGGATGCAAGTTAATACCAGGCGTAAAAAGCGTCACAGAAATTCCCTCTCCCACTCACTGGCTGACGCAGGAGGAGTCCATCTGGAAGAAGGTGTGGTCCATGAAGAGGTCGAATGCCTCCTTCTTCCAGGCACGGCGGGTGTACTGGTACCCACTCAGGCTGCTCAGCAGCTGGATACAGGCCCGGTAGCTGGGGGCGTTGTGAGCACTACCGGGGGAAGTGGCAGTACACTTTCATCTAACAGTACGCTTTCATCTCAAACATGCATACATTACACTGTGACTCATACTCCCACCTGGCTATTCAGTGCACCTCATCTCATATTCTTAACATGAAAACATTAATGTAGCACAGATTTCCCTCCATTGACTTGACAACATGCTTCTCCTTTATACTCTACTATTTTTCTAAACTGAAAAGGTACATAAAGTGCAATTTGTAGGTTAAAAGCCACTTTACACCGTTGTGATATGAACATGAGGTGTAAAATTATTAAGATTAAAATCAAAATATAGTCAGAGGATGTCAAACCATAAAGAGGCTGGTCCATACCTGTGATTGCGGAGGTAGGGCACGACGTAGTGCATGATATTAACCAGCAGTGGGATTACCCTCTCCTTCTCATCGCTGTAGAACACCATGTCCAGCAGATGAGCCAGCACCTGACAAATGAAGTGAGCATTCACTACTGTCAGACTAAGACCATATGCTTTCAATAAAGATAGACATACATTAGAAAGTGTTTCAGCTATTAATCTCTATGTATGCATTTTCTACTTGGCTAGAGAATGGTATATGGGCACAGTATTACTGCACCAATAACAAAATATACAGCATTATGACAATATGCACTGCAGCATAAACTCTGAAACATTGGCTTGAATAAACCCATTAATCTAAGAGCTGCAAACAGCAGTGAGGCTCAGGCAATGCACAGTAAGCCAAGGAGAAGCAGGCCAGTGAATTTAATTCTGCAGCTCCTTTGAGTTCCACGTTAGGTCCAACCGATTGATTTATTAGTTTGCTAATAATGATTGAAGTAGAGGTGGGGACGTGGTCATAAATCGCCAATAAGGAGCTCAGTGGGAGTGTGTTAGCGTACTGTAGAGCTGAGCAAATAGGCCTAAAGACTTGTTAAATGTGAGGGAGAGCATCTTGAGGCTGAAACATAATCAAGATGCACTGACAGAACACTGAGCTGCATCAGACACACTGGTGGTTTACCTCAGCCAGCAGTGTGAGGGCGTGAACACTGTACACTGACGGAGTGAAGCTGGAGGCCTCCATCACTGTGAGCATTAAATCTAAAAAGGCACACACACACACTGTCCATTAGTGGAGGGTACACAGGAGAAAACATGCTGTCATGCTGAAACATGCAGGATATATATGAAATGGATGAATTGAAATTATGAATATTTCACAGTGCCCTTTCAATTTCTAGTGCATGTGAACAGAAGAATATAAGTACTCCCTTTACCCCTAGCATTAGCACCTTGTATCCAGAGTATTACTAGATATGATTTAGGTGGATTACATTTACATTTACATTGAGGTGGATTATAAACATTAAAATTCTCTCGCCAAATTGCAGATTGCTCCACATTACGTACTCTCGTAATATTTACGTCACTTCAAATTGTCAAAAAATGACTACTATCTAGGCTGCCTGCCACCTGTCTGTTTGACTTGATCTTCCATGTTGGATCAGGGGGCAAAGGTTTATTTCTGTATATATTGTGGAACAGAGATGCATTGTTGTGGCTATGTCCAGAACTGGTTTGGGTGACTGAACTTTCTTTGCATCTAATTGCATTTATTCCTGGATGTGATGTGGTTCACATCCCTTTTTGGCAAATTCAAAGTTAGTGGAAGAGCCAGGTAAGTAAGGCATCAAACTAGCTTATAAAGAGCAACAAGCCTTTACTGGCACGAATGCAAAAAAATACAGCCTTTACTGGCACATTCACA
The DNA here is from genome assembly GCA_034670385.1 of Hoplostethus mediterraneus. Lineage (NCBI taxonomy): Eukaryota > Metazoa > Chordata > Actinopteri > Trachichthyiformes > Trachichthyidae > Hoplostethus > Hoplostethus mediterraneus. The sequence goes on from JAXDDW010000006.1 coordinate 5,509,280, forward strand.
TTAAGATACAAAAAGCAGATATACGTAGCACACCTTCTACATCTGCTTCCAGGTTGGCTCCATCCACAACTATCTGAGGAGAGGCCTTGACCTCCAGGTTCCTCCTCAGCCATGTAGTTTGCTCCAGAGAGGAGCCTGCGATCGTCCCGATAGCCTCTACCACTTTATGGGTCACATCCTGAATTCAGCAATAATGTTCAGTCAGTTCAGCTCAGTTTACTGCAACTGCAATTTCTAATCATATAGAGCAGCTGATATGCAAAGGAAGAAACTAATCATATCAAAAAGATTTATTATGGAAACAATTGAGGGTGGAAGTCAAGGCAGCTTATTACCTGCAGCTCCCGCTGGTCCTTCTTGCTCTCCAGATTGGGGTTCTTCAAGATGAACTCATTCAGAACTCTAGAGAAGAGAAAGGAGTCAAATAAATTAAAGAAAAGGGGAGAAGGTTTCATCTCTTGGGACTGAATCATTCAGATCTACACAGCTGACAGTTAATTGTGTGCAACCCATTCATATCCATGCATTGATGATGAGAAGTTATAGGTCATACAAGTTAATCCATAGAGGTTGTGAGACCTGTGGACCCATGTGTAAGGGAGAAGGAAAAGAAACCAACCCTAATATCAGGAACTGTCCAGGAGCAGGCAGTCCTAACTGTACAGAGTCCTTGAGCAGCGCTAGCAGAGATGGCCAGCTGTCAACCAAACTGGAAACAGGGATCCTACGGAGGAAGGAGGGCTACTCATGAACATCACGGCATTGAAAGGTTCTGCACAAGTGGTATATTGTGACTTTTATAACTTTTATAAAGCAGTAACATAAATATACTCAGTTCACATATTCTGACAGCCGCCAAATATGGCCTGTCAGAAATGGTGACCCCCATAGTTTTGCCTTCCTGTTGTCTGCAATCATAAGTGCTTTGCTGTGTACAAACATATGGTACGATGTTTCACCATGACAGATTTTGTTTAGTGTGAGCCCATATGTTATGACATCCTATGAGCTTTAACTAACAGTGATGCCTACCTCTGGACGTAGGCATAGAAGAACTGCAGCATGCAGACCTCCAGGGACAGATGCTTCTACAGGAGAAGGAAGTGAAGGAAAAGGTACGCATGACCATGGATAAGGTTAAACTACAAACTGGTTGTGTGCAAGGACACTTTCTTTTTAACCATAACCTGGTGCTGGATCCATCAAACAAACATTAATGGAAAAAAAAAATCAGGCGATTGCACCAAAAAAATAATTATAATAATTAATTTTTAATAAATGTCGTGTGAATTATTTTGATATGTTCATAATCAGAAAAAAAGACTCCTGAAGCCCTGTAGTGTCTATCAGTCTCTTGCTGAAGAGGAAAGGGAAGAAACAACTGCAGCTAACAGACTTCAGTAACAAGACAGGCGTATTGTTGCCAGCAGCAGGAAAAACATGGGATATTTTGTTAGACGTAGAACGTGTTCTGAGTTTTTTGGAGATACAACACCAACCTTCTCCTTTGCAATGGCAGGTGGCTGCTTCAAGACCTCTTTGACCGTCTGCATGACAGTCTCGGTCCGCATGGCGCTCACTGAACGAACCAGTTCAACCAACAGCAGCTGTTCTTCACTGGCTGTGGGAATCACCTGAGAGACAAACAAGACATATGAAGACACAAATCGAGTGTTAGAACAACATAGGAGGTATAATAAAAGATCTTTACATTTACAGCTCAATGATAATTGATGTCATAACACTTTGAATTTACTGTAAAGGAGGATTGAATCATTTAAAAAAACTAGTTTTAAGGCATCGCCACTGGGAAAAGATGGTAGTGAGAGAGTAAATGGATGACATTTCAGACAATGAGTAGGTTTTGCACTGTTACTATATCCAAATGAAAGTGAAAAAAGTCTTATTTAAAAAAAAAATATTTTTATTTTTTAAAGGCAATAAAAGATAGAAAAGTTGAACGGGTGGGTTTGCTATTCACTGTATATGGTTTATGACACCCACCTTATTCCTGATTGGTGTCTTGACCTGTTTCCTCTCATTCCAGACGTAGGCGATAGCCGCCATAAAGTGAGCACCGTGGTTCATGGAGATTGGACCCAGCAGCTCTAGGATCTGCTGACGGAGGTTCTGCATAATAGAGGTCAGAGGAAGAGGGTAAGTTAGACCTGAGCAACTGATAACCTGCCCTGAAAACGGCCCATCCCAAATTCAATCCATAATGAAACCAGTCACCTCCAATACGTTTAGAAATAGACACACACTACATCTGTCTACTACTTTTCAATACATAAAAAAAATCACATCACACAAATTGCATGAATGTTGCCTTGCTGCCGAGTATATACTGCAAGAGTCAAAATGGACATTTCCTTCATGCAAAATATTAGTACTCTGTTACACACACAGACTGCTGGATCCAGATTTAACAAAGGATGTGAGAGTTCATTAAAAAACAGTAGGTCATTTACCCTTTCAAGTATTACTCATGCAGGGACACGAGCCCTGTATTAATTAGGATTATTACATTAATTATTAATTAGGATTAATTAGGATAGGATTAAAAGATGGAAGAATGCATTCTCTAAAGCTCCTAAAAAACAACTTCACTGCACAGTCAGTACAGGACTAGGTTTGCCATCATGGACATGAGGATTTAAATTTAAGGGCCTTTTCATCATTTGTGCCATTTGATCCCTTTTTGAGGTGAAAGGAAGTTGCTGGTGTACCTTGGTGGAGCCCAGGTTGATGTTGGAGGTGGAGGCAGCAGAGGCAGCAGCCGGTTTGTCGGAGCTGTCAGCCTGGTAGAGGACGCTCCACAGCAGAGTGACAGACGACATGATGGTATGGAGGATGGACAGGATGCCTGAACGAGCCTCGGCCAGGTGCTTCTGGTCAACACTAACTTGCAGCTAAGAAGCGGGATGTGCACAATATAGTCAGCACATATGGTGATATACAATATTGTGGAGTAGCTTCATACACATCATATTTGGGAATGATTCAAATAACCATGTGAGTATTTAAATGTAATAAAGGCAGTCAACATGGTTAACAAATATGGACTGAAACTGCCGACTGGCTGGGTTAGGAATCAGACATAAAACAATAAAGAACTTTTGGACTCAGAAATACAAGGTACATCGTCAATAGCTGCTGAGTTAAAGTGTTTTAGGGTGGATTCCTCCTTAAGTTGATTTATGAAAAAATACAAGAAGGCCATCTTTTGTTTGAGAAAGGAATGCTCATTCATGTATGAAGTATGATTTGCAGCAGCCCAGCGTGGGCAAGACAAATTAGTGGTGCATAGCGCCCTCACCTGGTGGTACTGGGAAGTGGGATCCAGTAAACAGTAGTGGATGATGCCTGTCACCCCTTCCAGCACTGTTAGAATCAGGTCAGGTGGGATGCAGAGAGCCATCCACTGAGGTCTACAGGATAGAGAGAAAATACATTTGTTAATCATGAAAACTTATTTTTTTATTAATATATTTCCAATTTCCAATATGAAGATTCTGAATATCAATGACTCTGTAGCGTGGCATGGAGTGGGGCATATCATGGTGAAGAGTGCCACCTTGTGACCAAAACTTGCTAAGACATTAGCCTGTTAATAAACTGACGGTACAATACACTTCAATGTCCTGTTGGTTATTATAAGCTGCCTTCATGATTGGACAATCAATGCCATAGATCCTGTAGGCTATGTAGGAATTTCACTGTCAGCACCTGGTGTTGATGATGCCCGTCTCGTAGCGGTACTGTTGAAGGAGATTGTCCAGGTTCCTGCAAAGCTGCAGGGTGACTGAGGCCACCACCCTCCTCAGCACTCTCCCCATGTACGGCAGGGTGGCCGTGATCAGTCCGATCCACTGGGGATGCATCTTACAAGCATGGTGCTGATGCAACGCTCTGATCACTGCACACAGGAACATTCCCTGCGCTGTGATAGGCTGCCCGTGGAGGTACTGCAGCGACGTCATTGGCTGCTGAGGGTTGACGTGCTCCACCTCCCCGCCCAGGAGCTCAAACCCTGCACCAGCCCCATTTCCTGTCCCTCCGCCCCCTGCACCGCCTGCCCCAGGTCCTCCTTCCCCTCCCTCGTCGGCTGGCACCAGGACTCTGTGCTCAAGGACCACCAGGCTCTGCAGCAGTCTCAGTAGCTGGGACTGGACAGCGCTGCAGCTGTCTATCTGGTCCTCTGATAGGTTGATAACACTGTCCTCTGATAGGCCTTCCTCCACCGTGGCCACGTTGACCCCTGCCACCTGCTGCTCATGCCACTTCTGGGCACTGAAGATGGAGGAGAGCAAGCAGTGCAGCACCACCTTCTGAACTTTGCACTTGGACAGTACGTCGCTGATGAAACTGGCAAAGCCCTTGGCCGAGCCGCCCATGACTTTGGAGAGCTCACTGAAGAGGAGGGTCAGGACCTCCACGCTGGTCAGCTGCATGGCCCGGTTCCCTGCGAGGTCCTGAGCTCCTGCCGCCACATGAGCAGAGTAATAGCTCCTCAGGAAGTAGAGACAGAGCGAGATGATGATCTCCAGGTACATGGCGCTGCGGAATGAGTGGGAGTGGGAGTCCTGGGGGATGGGGCAGTAGAAGTCTTTGCCCATAACGGAAACCCTGTGGCGGGCTAGGAGGTTCTGGAGCAAGGAGAGCTGTGGAGTGTAGGTGTTGTTGATACTGGTGGTGGAGATGGCGCTTACAAACCCTGAGGGAACAGCTCTCAGCATGGCTGCTATGGCTGAAAGAGCATGGAGGGCACGGGAAGAGTCGTACAGCTGGAGGTAGAGCAGGACATGCTGGTAGAGAGGGTGGATGTTAAAACGAGGCGGGGCGGAGGAGGATCTACGTCCCCCTGTGACATTGACACTGCCAACAGTCCCACTGGCACTCCCGCTGGCACTCCCGCTGGGCGAACCAGTGTCACTCTCAATCTCCGATACCTCTCCTTCCCCACAGCTGTACCAGTTCTCCAGATCCAGGCTGTCTCCAAAGAAAATACTAGGCGGCCGGGTCTTTTCAGCCTGTATGGCTGCCTTCCTCAGCCTCTCCTCTTCTTTCCTCTTGGCTTTCTTGATCTTAGGCTTGGCCCCTGGAGATCTATCTGCCAACCTTTCCATGATCTTCCCCTTCAGGCTGAGCTGGGTACTGCTGTGGCTGCGTTTACGGGCCTGAGGGTCATCCACCCGTAGGTTGTGGTCCGGGGTGGGCGGGCCTGAGCTGTCTGGCAACGTGACAATTGACGGTGATGAACTATGACGGGTGATGCCCTCTCTGTGCTGCTCCTCTGCGGTTATATCAGGCGTTGCAACAGAGAGGAACTCCAGAGTGCCTCCTGCCAGCATCTCTGGCAGGGTCTGGTGGTGGGAGCCAGGATGAGGGCCCAAGTCAAGCCGTGCACCGGTGGAGGTATCTGAGGAGGTGCTGTCCGAGTCGGTCTGTGGCCAGGCTTCAGGTGGGGATGGGGTTTCAACAGATCCCTCCTCTACTAAACTCACAACCCTGTCTATGAGCTCTGCTATAACACAGGACACAGCCTCCTCTATAGAGTCCTCATCCTCTGCAGACACACCATCCAAGGACCCAGATTGTTGCTCTGAGCCATTGACTGCGCTGTTGGCGCAATCTAGCTCCTCAAAGCTGCCATTGTCCACTGTGGATGAATGGGAGACACTGGAATCAGAGCTCTGGGCTTCTTCCTGCTGGTCAGCTGGCTGATATTCACCAGCAAGATGCAGGTTCTCACTGCTTAGGCTCAGTAAGGACAGGCTGTCACTTAGGGGGTTGACAGTCAGACAGAAGGGTTCCATGTCGCCCAATGGCAGGCCTCGGAGCTGCTCCTGTCCCGCCCTCCCCCCTTGCATCTGGTTGAAATCTGAATAGAGAAGAAATAGACATTTCAGTCACAAATAAGCAAATGCTGTAAGATGCTATAAGAATAGTGGAAAAACACTGTGCCTGGTGTCGCTGGTAAAACTTTAACTTCACAGAGGAGCATATATTACGCTGGGGACATTTTTTGTGAACCCACCACACAATAAAAAGGAGGCAGGATGAATGAAAATGCAGTGGTAGAAATGTTAGCCATAATTGTTACTCCGATCATAAAGAGTTAGTATGAGAACACACTGGCTGTGTTGTGGGAGTTTCTGCTATGTGTTTGTACATAAGTACTGTCTGCTGATAAAGGCAGCTACTGCAGCTACACAAAGTGCACTTCACGCAACCGCTTTTCAGTCTACTGATCCTAAGACAACGTCTAAGAGTAACTGCAGTTAAGACTAATCCCCTTCATGAATTGGCCATTTAAGTTTGCCTTCACTCCTCTGAGTTAATGGCCAATGCTCACTGTCTGGGAAGCCAGAATCCATGGTGTAGATGGGTTCAGAGGGATCCTGTTCGGGTGGGTTGGGGAAGGCCTGGGCCCAGTGGCGCTGGGACTGGACCCTCTGGATGGAGACCCGGTGGGTCTTGGGGTGGAGCAGAAGGAGGAGGAGAGGCTCCAGGACTCGAGCAATGTCATGTCTCTGTAGGACCTGGTTCAGCCAGGCCCGGCCCACAGCGCTAGCAGATGGATCCCAATAACTCAGACTGTCTAGCATGATGAAAAGAGACCTGCAGGAGAGAGGAAGGGGGTTACAAGGATGGATGGAGAGAGAGAGAAGACAATTAACAAGAACAAGAAATTCTAGGACACTTGTAACACCATGGTGCAAAAGACAACTTTGAAGCGCTGTTGAGATGGGACAAACTGAGGACCAGACCTACCTGTCAAATGTGCGGCTAAAAGGAGAAGACTTGGTGATATTCAAGTCTCTTGTCAAATGCCACAACACCGAGAACTTCACATGGGCCTCCAGCCGAATTCTCTGAAAAGACATTGGATACAAGCGAGTGAGTTTGTGAGTTGTTGGTGGCATGTGTGTGTATGTGCATGTGTGTCTAGATAAGAAGAGTGACCTTGTCTCTGTGCATCAGTTGCTGGCTGATGACGTCCTCACAGATGCTGGAGGAGGGCACCAGATTGTGAAGCTGGTAGAAGAGCTCCACGCTGCGCTGGTGGTGCTGGGGAGTCCCTTCGCCCAACTGGTCCCACAGGATCAGAGCCACACTCTGGGATGGTGGTGGTGGGGGTTGGAGGGGATTAACAAGACTGCTTATTAGACAGAGTGAAGAGCTATATAACCAGACCAATGTAAAAATCATGGACTTCTTATTCCACATAAACAGCAGCTCTGATGATGAGACCAGTACTAGGTTTCAATGGTTACACAGTTGAGTGGTACCTGGTCGATATTAAGAATTTAGACTAAAGAGATCTCCAACATTTGAATAGTCTGACAAAATAATTACTGATAAATTATAACATAAATGTAAAGCACATTATTAAAGTTAGGAGTCATCTTGTAGCTTTTATTCACCTGAGAGTACAATGATACAAACCAATAGAAGAACGCTTGTTTTTTGCCTGCCATTTCTGCAAAGTAAATAAACTAAGTAATAATTACCCCACCAAATGTCCCACTGTAACCTGCTGAGATATCTCTACCTTGAAGAAGTCTGTCTTGTCGGCGATGTACTTCAGTATTCCCTGAGTGAGTGGTGGCCGAATCACTACGGCCACTCGGCCCTGGCTGGGGCTCATGGGCTGGGCGGAGTCGGAGCTGCTCCCGGATGCCACACTCTCAGCAGTCACCATGGCGACGGACTGGGTGAGACCCACCAGGTCCATGAGCAGGGAGATGGCCACGCCCTGTAGACTGAAGTCACCGGCCAGGCAGCAGGCGTCCATCAGCGTCTGCAGCCACACCGGTGGACGCACCTGCTCATTGTCTGGATGGAGGCGTGGGGATATAAGATATAAATGCAAGACACATGAAACTGTAAAACATTTCTAGTTCTTAGCAATGTATTGTTGTCCCTTGCATTTCTGTGCATGACTGTTGAAATCGACGCATCTTAGACCATTAAAGTGCTCTTTTGGAACTCAACTCAGTTTCTATGTGGCAATGATATATAGTTGTTTCTAAATACATGAAGGAGGCTGATGGGAGCTGAAAAAGGTGTGAACATTCATAGTTACATTTTCACAATATAGATACAATAATAGATACTGCTGCTGCTAATAAAGAACAGACATGATATGTAGGAAACGATTTAAGTACACTGTGATGAAGCTTGATAGGTACAGGTTTAGAGGAATCAAGTGTCTCATCCCAGACAGAGTTTGCCTCTTGTGGTAAAAAACAATACTGACTAATGTGCCAATGTTGTACATACTGTAATTATTGGCTGGAACATAGATAGATCTTTAACCATTTATTCACACATCCAGAGGGTCTCACCATTCTGATCTTCCAGTGTGGGCGAGGACTTGAGGTTGCCTTCAGCGATGTAGACTGGGAAGCTGGAGCACTCTAGGAAGAGCTGGCAGGCAGCAGTGAAGGCAGGAACACACTCCCCCTGGCCCAACTCTGAACCAGGACCTGAGCACGGCGCTGTCTGCTCCTTACGCCCATTCTGCTGGGCGCCCTCTGAAGGCAACTCCAACCGGACCACCTCTCCCCTCTCACCCCCAGCCCTGCCCGCCTGCCCGGGGACAATATACAGGGTGATCAGGCGAGAAAGAAACTGCTGGAAGTGCTCCAGGCAGCACTGCATCACCGGCCTGTCCAGAGGCTTGGTCTGGGACGGGCCTGAGGAGCGACGGCCTGTCTTGAGGGAGGGGTGAGCGTGAGGGGTTTGTTCTGGCTCCTCGGAGCCGTCCGCATGGTACTGGACAAAGTCTGTGAAGCCGCTTTCTGAGGAGCGACTGCTAGCAGGGTTTTCCCCATCCTCAAACACCTCGCTGTTGCCAGGCAACTCCAGAGTGGTAGGTTGGGCCTGCAGAAGGAGAAAGGAGGTGAAGAAGGAAGTTTAATCAAGACTGCAGGAGATGTGGGAAACATAAAAATGAATATCAAAGATATGTGTTGCTGAGCTGACTGAAAACAGCAATGAATGGGAGAAAAAAAAAATTAAAGTTACATTTTCATAATAATACAGCTTTTACATCCTTTCATTAAACACTGCTAGAAAATGATCTTTACAATACTGTGATGAAGTTTGATAGTGCCCTGAAGTGTCTCACCCATTCTGAAAGACCTGACTTTGGCCATTGAAGACCAGTTACCACAGCAAAATACAAACAGAAATGTGTAAAAATACACTACTAAGCAATAGTTCAGTAGTTCAATAGCTCACATGCAATTTCTGCCTCAGTTGATGGGGTCTAGCAGAAAAATACAAGGGTTATACTAGATAATTTCCCTTGGGTGGAACAAGACTTTCATTTCACTCTGGCCATTTTAACTCCTCGTCATACAGCGAGGAAGTCTCTCCAAGACACACAAACTCCATTGAACTGTATTCTCTACACAGCTGCTGGCTTTCACCTGAGGGACTCTCTGCATGTAGATCTAGCTGCACACCAGGCTTGTAGGCCTGCTACATACAAACTGACAGCTCCCACAATGCTTTGCTGCAGATAGCGCTTGGAGCCTGAGGGCTTCCCACGATGCATTTTGGTCACGTTGACGCACACATACTGGAGCCTGGACTCAGATGGCAAACAACGTATTCACATATTCAGTGGCTGTATGGGGGAGGTCTTCCACGCCAATGATTACCCACCCAGGGGGCACCATAGGCTCGTCTATTCCTCTCCATCCTTAGAGAGAGACACAGAGAGCCGGGCTCAGCTGTTGGTGAGCCATCTTGTGTCTGTCTGCTTGTTCTCTTGTTCTCTGTCCTGCCCCTCGTGGGCCTACCTCCATCCATCTACCTATCTCAAGGCGTGGGACTGACTGAACTTTTAATCATGCCTCGCTGAGCTTTCACACACTTAAACAGCCAGGTTGCTGGACAGGGACCGGGGAAGACCAGAAGGGCCAGAGGAGCGTTCTTTCTGCACAAGTCTTCAAACGCCTTGTGTCAAGGGAGAGTGAGAACGTGAGGCCGGTCGTGGGACCACCCAGCCAACTGCAACACAGAGCAGGCCAACAGGAGCTGACAGGAGCCAACAGGAGCCAGCAGGGGCTCTGTTCAGGGACCAGGGGACACAATCAGAGCCTGACGTGGTCCGTGGTGTCTACTGGGGAGGGACTGCGGTATATTTAGGACTTTTGAAGGATCAGAGTCATGGGTAGAGTTATCAACTGGCAAAGTTTAGAGTTAGACCTGGGGTGTGGGGGTGTTTTTTTTTTTTGGTGGTTGTGAACGCTTTTCATCTCCACCTGGCCATGGACAAAAGAAAAAAAACTGTCACTGTTCCCAATGCTGCTCAGAAAGGTGAACCAATATTTTGTGATGGACCTTTCTTCTTTATGTCCTTCCTAAACAACAAACTCCCCAGGGGTGATATACTGAACAGTGGGGGCAGCTCTTATGTGTGAATGTGTGGAAATGTAAAAATGTGAAGCAGGGCGTCGCTGGTAAAGAATAAGTCAACTTTCCTTTGATACATAAAAGGTTAATATACATGAGCCAACTATATAAAAGTACTGTAAGATCAGGCTGAACAATATGATTACTTACTTTTAAGAGATATGAGATCAAACAAAACTGCTAAAAGTTTTGGAAAAGTATGAAAAATCTGTTTATTTCTTTGATCCTCTTTCAACCTTTTCTTTCCTCACCCGTTTGTCCTCCTTGTCTGCAGCCTTGTCCCTTGCCATGGCTGAGGAGGTGGCGGTGGTGCTGGAGAGGCCCTGAGCCTGGGGGCCCGAGGGCAGGGCCAAGGGGGACACCAGCGGCGGCTGCACCTTGCTGAGGATCTTGGAGCAGAGACGAAGGCAGTGGGTGAGCTCCCCAAGGCCAAGGGCCTGGAGGTTGGAGGTCAGGGCAGCCACCATGCGCAGCAGCAGCTGGGGAAGATGCTCCGTCTGGATCTCTATGTAGGTCTCCTGGAGGGGGCGGAGAGCAGCAGAACTCAAGTGAGGATTTTGTGTCAAAAGTACTGGGTATTAGGGAGGAGTGAAACTGCTTTATATGTGTTTTGGCTTTTAAAAAATATATTTTTTATTCATTCCCCAAGGGCTAAATTCTCTTTTATCCCTTTGGTTGTCTATGGGAAATCCTCAATCTGAAGTATGCATGAAAAAGTTATCAAATTATTATTATTATTATTATTATTATTATTATTATTATGTGTTTAAATGGAGATTGTTAGTATGGTTTGAAAGACGTTTCAGAGACTTTCCCACCCTGGGCACTGAATACTTGTCTTGTACTTGTTTGGCCTAAAATGGTCAGATTTAACAAATTATTAGCTATTGGCAGTTTTAATCCAAACGTATCTGTATCAGTGTCTGCCTTCCCCTGGTCCTTGTTTTCTAACTAAAATGAAGGCATTGTTTCAATACATGCTCATTTCCCCATCACCCCGATGCTGTGTGAAAATCCCTGTGCGTTTTTTTTTTCCCTTGAATTTTGAAACAGACAGACATATTTTGACTCAACAAATGAAACTAATTAAAATGACCCGAAAAAATGAAAGAATGAGCAAAGAAAAAAATCAAGCATTAAATTATGGAGTTTCAAAACACTCATATTTCCTAAAAATATGTGAGCAATGTGGGAGCAAATTACCGCATGCATGCTAAACGCACATACACACTGGGCAGAGATTTCATTTTCACAAGATCCACACCAAACAGCCAGGGTAGATGTTTTCGCCACACATGATGACGATGTTATGATCCCAGTTCTTCCACGGGATCATTGTGGGGGTTTTTTTCTATTAAAATATTAGTCAATCATTCTGAAATGATCACTCAAAGCAGAGCGGAAATAGGGATGGTCTGAGGGATGCTGGCAGGACGTTGCAGAAATGTTATCGTAGCCTCAGTGAAGCAGGGTGAGGTGAAAAAGCAGGAAAGAGCAGTACTTTACCTGGCAGATTACCCTCATGCTTCTAGTAGGCTTCAAGGAGAGAGAGCAGATAGTTTGAACAGACAGGAGCAAGCAGAGCATAGGCCAAACACTTGTACGCAGAAAAACGCACACTCGCCCACACAGTCTCCCTCTCCCTCTCTCTCACACACACACACACACACACACACACATAAACAGACACTTAGAGAAAGTAATAAAAGTGTGAGGGATTTCCAAACTATTCAGATTGGAAATACTGTAGACAAAAGCGTATTTCTGAGAGGATGCAAAAAAGATTTTTGGCAGGGAAACTAAATACACAGGCATTTCTGAACACGTTGAGGGTTTTCACATACACACACACACACACACACACACACACACACACACACACACACACACACACACACACACACACACACACACACACACACACACACACACACACACACACACACACACACACACACACACACACACCCGTACAGAACAGAGGGGAGGCGCGCACACACACACACACACACACACACACACACACTCTGTGCCATAACATCCCAGGACAGAACCCAGAAACAGTGTGAATCAACCGAGTTGTGAATCTTCATGAGGTTCTTGTAGTGAATAGATTAGATTAGAAGAGGAGGTCTGTGAGCATGAGAGAGCGAGAGGAAGCAGGAGTGAGAGAGAGAGAGTAAAAGAGACGGATAAAAAAAGGAAAGGAAAAACACAGAAACAGGAAAAGAAAGATACCCAGAAAGAATGAAAAAATGGAGACAGGAGAAAGAAAAAAAAAAGTAGAAAGAGAGAAAGACAGAAGCAGAAACAGAGCAATAGAGAAATACAGAAAGGAAGAGTGAAAGAAAGTGAAAGAGAGAAAGGAGGAAAGAAAGAGTGAAAGGAAGAGTGAAAGTGAAAGGAAGAGTGAAAGAGAATAAAGAGTGAAAGAGGTTTGAGTGTGTGTCTCACCAAGGAAACAATATCCAGCAGGAAGTCGACCAGCTGACAGAACTCCACCAACGACAGCTCTGCAGGATACAAGCTCCCAGCATGCCGCGGTGCATGTGGGCTGTGGGCAGTCAGTGTCCTCCTGCAGGGCAGAATAAATTAGCTACTGTATTCTGTCCTACTTTTCATAATACACACCATAGAAATGACAGTAAAAAGGTTTAACTCAGGGCCACTTTATTAGGTACACTTCGACATTTATGCAAACAGATCGCTCCTCCTGGCAGTGAGTCACGTATAAATAAAGCGTAAAGTATAGAGTATGCAGGGTCAAGAGGGTTTATTATTGTTCAGCTAAATGTTAGAATGGCATAGAGGCGTGATGTAAGCCACTTTCAACATGGTATGATGGTTGGTGCCAGACACACCAGTTCTTATGAGAAACAACTAATCTCTAGGGGCTTTGTGCACCACGCCGTCTAGAGCTTACTGACAATCGCGAGCTACCGGGCGGGACACAAGTATGCAAATAACAGCTCAGCGCAACAGTGACGTGCAGAAGGGCATGTCAGAACACACAACTCGTCTAACCTTGAAGTGGATGAGGCTACAGCAGTTCATCAGCTACCAAAATGCAGCAGGAATATGCTGCTGAAAATGGACCAGGATGGATTCCTTGTTCCTTGTTCCATGCCTATTCTGGGGGCAAAAAGTGCTGGCTAGGTGTACCTAGTGAAGTGACCACTGAGTGTGTACTCTACAAACACATTGTACAAACCTGCAGCACTCCTCGAACCAGCGAGCGATGTAGTCCCACATGTAGTACGGCTCAAAGGAGTTGAACAGGAGATTGGCCGTTTTAATCAATTCTGCCGTCTTCTTGTTCTCTCTTAGTTTACTAAGAAGAATTCAGAAATCACAATTAACATTACACAGCTCACAGTTTACCTCAGACAGTACAGTAAGCCATGTCAAAGGAACAGTAATGTTTGCACATATGTACTATACATGATCTGACATCACAGCGGATTTGGCGTTCATATACAAATTCACATTTTCTCATATTCCCTCATGTGTTAAAAACTGCATCTATCTCCAGAGTTTCAGCTAAGGCCACAGAAGGGCAAGTGCTACACCGGACCTACCTGCTGAGGTGTGTGTGATCCTTGCTGAATGGATTCTGGTTGTGGAGGTCCAACTCCGTCCGGCACTGTGTGTGTAGAGTCCGAAACACCTCGATCAAAACATCCTCCAGGATCGCTGGACCTGGAGAGGCACGAGTACAATGTGTTGGGCTCATTAATCACAAAAAGTAATATGACATATTCCTCATTACTCATTTCAAAAGCAATATTATTCACTGAAACACTTAAGTTAATCTACATAGTGATAATTTGGTTACCAAGCTCTGGCTTGTCCAGCAGACTGATGAGGATCCGGAATGGCTTCAGGTCGTGCATCAGGATGCTCTCCTCCTCCCCGCCTCGGGCCTTCCCCTGCAGGATCCCCACCATCGCCTGAGCACATGAACGCGCGCGCACACACACACTTCTGATTGACTGTTTGGAGAACACTTTTGACATGGGTGGCAGCGCAGGGATTTGGTTTTGGCATTTCATATTTTGCTTCTTCTAATCTTTGGCAGAACTAATCCTGCACTGAGCAACACCCCCCCCCCCCCCCCACACACACACACACACACACACACAACCCACCACCATTTCAGTTTTTTGTATATGTTTGTCTCATGTTTCACGCTTCGTGTGCTTCATACTGAGCTACAGCCCTGGAACAGACGCTCCCTGTAGTACCCATGATCTCCCATCGGGGGGAGCGCCAACAAGTGGTTCAGACCAGATGGCAGACGAACAAAGAAAAAATGACCTCTGCCAAAAATAATTAAATAAATGAAATACCATCAAAAATCAAAATTACACTTCCCTTCTGGTTGGTCTTTCTGCCCCCTGTCCCAACCCCTGGAGTACCAGAGCGCATCACATGCCAGAAGGCTCAGGGCCCTCTGAGCAGATTACACAATGTGTGTGTCCGCATGATTTTATGTGTGTGTCTTTGGGATGCAGGCCCAGCCATGTAGCAGAACTGGGAGACTGCTTCAAAGACCAAGCCGTTGGGAATAGAAGTAGAGGGGAGCAGGATAGGCATGCAAACCCCAGAGAGGAACTGGGAAGTGTGGGAAGAGAGGGATTAAAGGGAATGGATGCGGAGGTGGTAGGTGTTGCATTTAGCGCATATCCCCCACACCCCTTGTACCCCTCACTCACATACACACACACACACAAAAACACTTCTATCCTCTAGAGCCCTCTGATTATGGGATTTTTTTGGAGGCTGATTTTACAGACGTCTTTCATCGGTGACCTGTATTAGTTTGCTGTGCATGCATGAACCCCACCTGGACCAGCATGTCCTTAGAGTAGGTGTTGAAGTAGTGGCTGGCGTACTCCTCTGGGTTACTCTGCCGAGTGCTGCGGGGGCCTGTTCTCACCCCGTTGTTATCCAAGCCTTGAAAGACAAAGAAACACATTACGGTCATATTCACACGGATGCACATGCACACGCACACGCGAGGCAAGAAGCAAAGCAAGACAAAAGAGAGAGGAATGAGAATCATGTTGTCCTAGGGGTGTTGTAGCAGCGTCTCTGCAGGTTTTAGAAAGACACTTTTTCAGACCTTTTAAATGCTACTGGAATTTAATTAAAACCCAATTTAAAAATCAAAATAAAGAAACAAAGCTGACAATTCCCCAGAGCGCGTAGCTATTGAAAGTTCTGAAACTATAAATAGGCAGAATGAGAAAACAGAAGAGGAAATGAATCGTTTAGGGACATGAAGTCCAATAGTGAAGCACACAGAATGCATGTTGTACTATGTTGACGATGATGTACCCTGTTCTGTAATAATCTAAGAAAGGACATGCAGCACAAAGAAACCTGTCATTGCCTGGTGAAAAAAATAAAACCTCCAATAACTGTATTTAATACATTTGAATAGTGTATTACTTAAAATGTAAAAGTATTAAATGTACTTTTATCAGACTTTTTAAAAGGACCAGCAGATACCCCGTATAACCAGCACTATTCCCACTCCAGTTAAAACTAGAGTCACTATCCATCATAGACTGACAACTCATCTCTTCAAGAAATTTTGCCTCTCTACTCACTCCATTTGCTCTCCGAAAAAGTCTATTTCTTTTTCTTACATGACCGCTCTATGGTCACATGAATAGTCTATGGTCTGTCCTTTTGCACCCCTTATTTTTGGTTGCTCACAGCAACCAAATGATGTTAATGTCAATGAGTGTCAACTAAATGCCTAAGACGTCACTGTGATACCTTCCTCAGCCGTGCACACACTTACCAGCGTTTTCATCCACAGCAAGTAGGTTGCAAATAAGAGAAAACAAAGTAAGACAATGACCACTGAGATAACGCTATGAAGCCTACAGTACGCTCCATGAAAACAGCAGAAAATACAAACACAAACACATGAAAAGACTGGCAGCACTAAAGCAGCAAAGCAAATATACAATCAGTGTCTATCCATCGATCCATCCATGTGCAGCCCTGATGTAAAATTCAAGTCTTCAGACCTAAAAATGTGATTCTTTCCTAGTTTGTTCAGGACGTTTGTCAAAAGGGTGAACCCTCTAAACACCATCTAATGCAATGAATGTGTGAAAGTTAGAAAATACATTCTGCTATATTTTTGTTATGTGGCTCATTTACAAATTGACCCGGTATTTCCTGACTTCCCCAGAGAATTTATCTAATCTTATCTCCCTTATTTTCAGTGTCCGAATACACCTGCCCAAATTCCAGCGTATTCCAGAAATTTTGTGACCAGTGGGAACCCCACTTTGTATGTGTGTATGTACGTGTGTGTGTGTGTGTGCGTGTGTGTCGCACCCAGCAGCCAGGCGTAGAGTCTGCGGTTGAGGGACATGTCTCTCCTCAGAACCACATGGAGGGCAGCAGACAAGATCCGGATCATGTCAGGACGAGTCGCCTGAACCCAACAGAACAGAACAGAACAAAACATGACTATTTCTCTCTCTCACACACACACACAGACACACACACACACACACACAGAGTAGAAAATGTGGCGAGGTCTGCGGACATCAGATAAGGGCTGTGTTTCTGGCTGTGACAGGGCCAGAAATATTTTGAGGTGAAGGGTTCAATAAGCAGCCAGCATGAGTCACCGCTGCTGCTGGATGCTTCAGTGTGTTAGATGGCCTCATTGTCACACACATCCGTGCACAAACAGATACTTCGACGTCAATGACATAAAACACACACAAAAACCCCAATATAGATTGATAAACTGGGGTATCACACTCTCACACTCTCTCTCACACACACACACACACACACACACACACACACACATATTCTCACCTGGCTCATGTGGAAGGGGAAGCAGAAGAGGATCAGGTCCAGGGTGCTCCTCTGCACCAACACACTGGAGTCCTGGACTGAAGTACTGACTGCCTCCACCTGGGAAAGACAGAAACACACTGCAAGTCAACATACAACAAAGTACAGACAGTTATACAGCTCGTCATGAGAGTACATGTTTCACTTGGTCGCATTGGAGTGGGGTAAATGAAACAGCAATGTACACTCATACATTCAGTGGGCTATCTTTCTATTTCAGTAAGTGCTGCAGCCATGATTTAGTGATGTCAGTGTTATGCTGTTATATTGACTCCCTGCACAGCGTTCCATTACAACCACAGACTTTACAACAAGCGAACATGAGAAATCAATTGTCTCACCTCGCCGTGGAAGGAAAGACATTCAGAAAAGATTGAACAAGCAAATTGACCTTCAGTGTGTGCCATGTACCATGAGTTCGATGTCGCTGCCCATGACGTAGAGCTGGTCCTCCATGGTGAGCTTGCGGTTGAGGTGCAGCAGGACGAAGGACACCCCGGGGAGACGCACGGCGGGGCTGGTCAGGATGCTGCCCCACAGGGCGCTGTAGAAGGCCGACTGCTCCACCGCTGCAGCCACCTTTTCCAGCAGGGTGTTGGTTCTATGGAGATATGATGCAGGTAGCTGTAGTGGGTATGGTTATTGTTATACACAAGCATTTTTTCAATGACAGCTCTACAGGAGCAACATTTTTTTTTTTTTTTTTTTTTTTTTAATAAAGGTGCAGTAGGCTACTTTGCATGTTGGTGGCTCCAACTGGCAGCAGTTTAAATAATAGTTTAAAACCTTCAACTTCAATACCAAGAAATCTTGTAAGGTGACGTCAGTAAGGTGCACACAGAGCACTGATGTTTACCAACCCGGCATGGTCTGTGATGCTTTATCCACATTTAAACTTGTTTGACCTGTAATTGTAGCGCCCCCCTTGGGCCAATCGGTGTCATTTTAAAAATAGGGATGCGTAAAATTTGTTTTGTTATATGGTTTAAACGCTATTTCAGTGGCTTTTTCAGCCCGCCAAGTACAATTACTGAGAGAAACTCCAGCAATAACCATGCAGCAGCATTTTAGACTGTAATCCACACGGTAGGGTGGGGTCAAGTTGAACTTAGTATGAGTCATATGGTCATTAGCAGCACGGGGCTTTGGAAAGTCCAGACAGATACATCTTGGAAACAATGAGCTATCTCAGTGATCCATACACCTCATATATCATTTATACAAGCAATCAATGCTCTTTCACATTGTGCAATAAAATACCTTCTCCTAATGCGTTGTCCCAATGTACTGTCCACAGTTTATTACCTTTTCCTATCGTTTTTTTTTTTTTTTTTTCCATTCCCTGCTCTCCTTACCTGTCATAGTACTCAGAGCCCTCCTCCAGACCAGGCAGTACCCCAGTCAGCAGTCCCTGCAGGCCTGGTTTCAGAGTCTTCCCCAGGGGCAGGTAGTAGGTCTCATACAACCCCAGCAACACGGGCTTCACAGACATAGCAGCATTGGAGAGTAAAGGGAAGAGCCCAGAGCTGCAGTGACAGAGAGGAGGAGATAACTTAGGAAGCTGGCCTGGGTTTGTAACTGAGGACTCAGCTCAACTAAATAAGTTGCATTACTCCTGCCAAACGCTTTTCTAAATTCAATGTGGTATAAGACATACTGAGATACAATATGTAGTGAAGGTGTGGTGACAAAGTAATACCTATAAAGAAAGAGGTCTTTGGCCAGCCTCTTGGGTCCGATGATCTTGAAGATGATCTCGTAGGTCTCCAAGGCCTTGCGGTGGACCCCGCTGGGCAGGGCAGGGTGGAGGCATTGGGCAAGACGCTTGCCTATCGTCAGCTTCTTGGGAACCACTTGGTATTTTGCATTGTTCTGCAACACCTGAGGCAGGGTGCAAAAATTGGAGAAAAAAAAAGGAAAATTGGAGTATATGAGGCACATGAACAGAAAAGACAAGAGATAAAGATCGCTGTTTCAGTGTAGCCCAAACAAGAAATTACGATAATTTTGGACACAATGGATGCAATGCTGTGCGGTGTAAACAAGTGTAAGCATTGCTCACACTTGCTAACTGTGGCATGCCTGATCATTACCTTGTTGAGTTTGCCCAGTGCAGAGATGAGGTCTGCCCATTCGCTGGAGTACTCAAAGTTCTTGAGGGCCTTGTCCACTGCTGCCACATAGTTCCTGTACTTGGAGTCACTCAGCAGCTCCAATTCCTCTGCATTCATTCTCCTGGGTGATTATTATGCTACTGCACAACACCAGGCTCACATACGTACATCACACCAGCAACTAAGAGAAACAAGAGACCAGAGGGAGGGAGAGAGCATGGAAAAAATGGAGGGATGGGGGATGGAGAGGAGTGGAAGAAAGTCATTGCTTAAAGTTATTGCACTTGTAGATCATAAATACTCATAGATCGTGTGTGAAAGTTTAATTATCTTCATACTTCAAATATGGCCCTAAAGCACAAAGCCTATCAAGAAGACCGCCATGCTGACTAATGAAATCTACAAGAGGTCTGAGTGAGTCAGATGCAGGGAATTTGGAGAAGAGATGCCCTCAACAGACAACAGGTATAATCAACTTGCACCACACTACAATGTCACCCTTTCAGAAAAACACAGATTTTATTGGAATGCCAATGCGGGGAAGGGGTGGGCCAATTTGGTATTTGACATCACATGGCAGTCCTGCCAACCTCACCGTGAAATGAGCTCTTGTTGGCGTGGGCTGACAGGGAGCTATGTCAGCTTGTTCCCTGGGGTGTAGTGTCATTCAGGCTGACAAACTACCTTGAAAATGTAAATACTGTTAACCCCAATACATTCTGTTCTCTTGTATGGGCAGAACATCATGTCACACTGTTCAGAAATCTGACAATTTAATGTGGCCTTACCTAATTGGCACACTAACTCATAGAAGATGACTTAGGACCGTTAACAATTCTTTAGCATCTACAGATAAAGTCAGCATACACTTGATCCACCAAGCAGCTCAAAATTTTTTTTATAATTGGTTCACATTGTTCACTGTCCAACACTGTATTTTGGTGGAAGAAGACTGTGGAAATCAGACAAACCAATTCTAGCCTAAATATTGAGATGTTATTGATATAAGTGCTGCTTGGTGGATTATATGTGAGACGAATTGAAGAAGGGTTCCTAACATTTCAGAAAATGTCTCGAGTCATATTTTAGAAGGTGTGTACACTTGCCAATAAGCAAGACAACATGGCATTTCCTGATTACGGGGTGGAGTCTGGTGTAATGTGATCTCCAGAGAAGAAAGGACGGAACGTATGCCTGGACTGTACTGTATGAATATGTACAAGCTGGCATGCAGCAAAACAAGCCATTGGTGTTGTCGTGTAATTACTAATTCTTGAAAATGTATTGACAGTTGACAGTTTGGATCACATTATGCAAGACAAAGTAACCGGAAGAGAGACTGTCAACATACCAAGTACACAACACCTGTTACCCACAGTAGCTAGGCCCGAGCTGAAGCAACCTACACGTCCAGGTGATATAAAACAAATATCTAAAACAAATTATTTCTAATCCACAATCAAACCAACAGACATCCTGAAAATATTAACACTGACTGGGGTGGACAACCTGGCTTGTGTGTGAGAGAGATAGCTAACTTTAAGCTAGCCAGCTGAGGTGTATCTTCAGCTAACATTGGCTAGCTGGCGCATCAATAACATACATAATGAAAGAAATATAAATGCTTACCGTTATTGGATATAGTTCCGCCACTGTCATTCAATCATGTGCTCAGTTTGACGTCAACGTCAATAATATAGCTAGATAGCTAGCAAACGTTACCAGCAGGATGTTTTACTAACGCAGATGAAGGGCCCCTTTTCCGGTGTCAACCAATTTAAACACCTTGTGTCTCTTGACAAGCGAGAAGCGGGGTGGTAACTTAGATAAATGACCACTTATATTCTACATATTCTTAGCTTTCTCATTATTTTCTCGCTGAATGTAAAAAAAAAACCGACCCCCGTCACATCAGTGGCTTCCAAACACAAAGCGAAGCAATTGACAGCTCCCAGACTGCATTGCAGATTTGCTGTATGTCCAATAGTCTTCCGACGACGCGCTGTCTACAGTTGCGTCAAGCAAAACAGAGACAAGACAGGAAAAAAACAGAAGTTAGGTGACTGCCTTCAAAGTAAAAGTATCACGTTTGAAAAAAAAAACAAAAAAAAAAAACCCTTCCGGTACTCAGGTTCATTGGTCTAATTGTGAGGTTTAATTTGAGGCCTGTACTTGTGGAAACTAACTGTGATTTTCAGTATCTTTTTTACAACTACATTTCTACGCCTGAATACTTACGTTGCCTTCGAGTGCTGTCGCTTTTATCGTAATTAGCAAGTGGACGCACATGAAAGACCCAACAAAGTCGTAAATAAACCTGGAATTTTCAAAGTGGAATTTTCAAAGACACCCAATTCGCCAAGATGTAACATGTAGGATGTTTGGAGGATGGAACCCATATCAAGAACTGATGTTAAGACGGATCTATTTAATTAGTGTACGCTACTGTTTGACATTCTTTGTAAATAATTACTATGGTTGTATGTTTCACTTTTCATTCTTTGTTAAGCTGTTTCAAGGGCAATTTAATTCAGCCATCCTTAGAAGAAGAGCTCCTGGCACCCATTCGCCAATACTGGTTTTATTTTGAAAATTCTAACCGGACGTTCTATTTTCTATTATTACTGTGGTTTACTTTACACTAGCGGTATCAGAATATAGACAAGTTCCAACCTCTGAATGCCAGTTAGTCACCTTTTATGTTTACGACTTTTGTACGTAAACCAGTAAAGTTAGCTAGCTAATAACTCCCTGTTTTTTGTTGCGGTTTTTGTGTTTTTCTGGATATTCCACTGACTGGAGCCAATGGCATGCTTGGAGATGCCAGCTAAGGCACATGGAGTTGGACTCTTCCTAGAGCTAAGAAAACGACTGCAAAGTGGTCTGCTTATTGTGGGGTAATTATTTTGAGAAGTAGTATTCTCCCGTCTCTTGCTAAATTGAGTGATCCAAGCTAGGCTAACAGCTAACTTAGCCTGATAGAAGTGAAATAATGCCACGTGTTTAACGTAGACTTGTCTAAGATACTAAAGTTAACGTTGGAGTCAATGAAAAAGAAGAAAAGGCGTGCGTTATAATATGACTATTTAGAAGTTGCCCTTTGGTGGTGGGGTTGTCCGTAGTATCAAAAATCAGGAGACACACTTCGCACTCTTCACTTCAAATGAAAAAATGCATTTATAAAGGCAGTATGAATTCGCATTTCGCGGGAGTTATGCTCTTATAGAAAGCTAAATTACTATAATGACTGTAGACTAATTTGTAGCCACACCAAAGATTGTATGTTTATAAAGATGAAATACTCAACTGTAAGAAACAAAACTGTCCCGACTTCCGGTTCACGCAACAAATAGATTAGTTTTAGATCTGTATCAGACTGGTCATTATGTCAACAGCATTATGAGGGATGCGTCAGGGATGAGTGGAGGCGACATTCATGTGTTTCTTCTGCCCAAGACCAAATTGCAGTTAAAGTCAAGCAATGTTCTATTTTTTACTCTTGAGTGATTCATCTTCCAAACGTAAAACATCATTGGTCAGAGCTCTGCTTCTTCCTCCATTCATTCTTCCACTCATTGCTGAGGTTGTAGTAAATCCTCAACACCACTAGGTGGGGCTGCAGAAGTTTGAAATGCAGCGAGATGCAGTTGAACCTGCCTGGGTCCTTTCCTCATTCCCAAAACACTGAATCACAAGGGAGAAGTATCAGGTAATGGGAGAGAGGAATAGAGGCGACCTACCACTCTATAGTAAGACTGCTATACATGCATATTTCCACTTTATTGGTCCGGGACAGGTGTGGGCATCAGAAAATCATTTCCCAAAGCTGGCTATAACATTTCTACACTCGTGAGGAGAAAACAGAGAAAGGCAGGCTGAGGGAACTCCAGGGCAGAAACGTCCTCTAAATTACATTAAGTTGTTGTTACATTAAGTTTTACATGATCTCATGAGTCAGTGCTTCCTGTAGCCGAGACAGCAGCATACAGCAGGATGTAGCAGGTGGTTGTATTATTTATAATAGTTTTTTTCAAATAATGTATTAGGTCACATGTTTGCTTTTGCATTTTAAGACCAGAGTTGCATGGAGCAAAAGTACTTATTAGGCTTTTTGGTCAACTTACCTGTTAAGTGATGAGAACATAGACACTAAAATTATTCCTGTGTCCCCAATAAATGGTGCTCCGTGCTAAGTTTGATATAAAAATGAAGCACTGTTTTGAACTTGAAAGCAACTACTTTCCCTGTTTCCATAGGGAGTGATGGTGGTGGTTGACTGTACAGCTAAAAACCACTACATAGTGGATGAATACATGCTGGCTCACCTGAAATGGTCCCAAAAATAAACCTGGCTACATCAGGTAACCATAGTATTAAAAAAAT
The DNA here is from genome assembly GCA_034670385.1 of Hoplostethus mediterraneus. Taxonomy (NCBI): domain Eukaryota; kingdom Metazoa; phylum Chordata; class Actinopteri; order Trachichthyiformes; family Trachichthyidae; genus Hoplostethus; species Hoplostethus mediterraneus. Next base: position 5,533,105 of record JAXDDW010000006.1, read on the forward strand.
AAACAAACAGAAATACAGAAACATTGCCATATTGTTGACGTGTATGACACTAGCACCACTTGGGTGGCATTGAAGCTGAGATCATAGAAAACAGACTGGTTTAATGGAACGTCTGGATCCTCACACTGTCAATAAAGCTAGTCTAAGTCAAGGCAGCTGAACGTTACCAGTGTTTGCGTGTTTCCCTGGCTGTCTTGGTTTTGTCCTCCCTGTGTGTGTTACTGTTTCACCACTGCATACAAGGAAATTCTCGTGGAGGAAATGTGCTTAATAAACGACAAGCAGACTAATGTATAGCCTGTAGAACCAATGGCTGCTCATGGCTGGAGGTAATGAACAGAGATCATGCTCGTTTGAGATCTTATTATCTCCCCTTTATTACCGTAAGGCTCCGTTGATTCTACAAAGAAGTTGTCAGGCTGTAGCGTACTTGTCATTTATTAAGCGCATTTCCTCCATGATTATTTCCTTGCGCAGTGGCAAAATAACAACACACACACAGAGGACAAAAGGAGGACACGCCGCCAGGGAAACGCAATGCTTAGACGACCCTAATGTAGGCCTAACCAATGTTTCTTAGCGCTGCTCCGCTGTTACCTGGCTATTGTCAACAATATGCCAACAACAATAGTTTTTATTTCATTTTTAATATCCACGAATCTACAGGCAATATCATAAAAACAAACTAGTAATGTTTTATTACTGAAAGTTCAGTCTTCTAACTTTCATTAATAGTGCCTATGATCATTTAGCATAGTGGATGCTAAAGTGTTACCATCAAGCACCAGAGCCGACGATCTACCGGGGACACGTGGATGACTTTGGTGTGTGTGTGTGTGTGTGTGTGTGTGTGTGTGTGTGTGTGTGTGTGTGTGTGTGTGTGTGTGTGTGTGTGTGTGTGTGTGTGTGTGTGTGTGTGTGTGTGTGTGTGTGTGTGTGTGTGTGTGTGTGTGTGTGTGTGTGTGTGTGTGTGTGTGTGTCGCACTCCAGGAAAGATGTGGCTGGGAGCCCTGCCGAGGTGGTTGTGACAGCGGGAGATTCCTCTCTCTGCATCCGCACTCCCAGAGGCGATCTCAGGCTGGCGTTGCCGGCGGGCGTTAGTCACAGGCAGGGATCCTGCACGCCGACACCCGACGGAGAGTCCGGTGGAGAGGAGCTGCATTTCAGGCTGCGCATCGATGTAGACCAAAGCACAGATGAAGGTACTGTTCGGGACTTTGCAGGCAGTAACATAGGAGCACACGCAGGCGAATACACACTTTCTTTGCTTTGTGCCAAAGCTGGAACAAAATCTTTTTGTAGTTATTTTTAGATTTCTGTCTGATTCAGTATGAATCAATTAGCTTGATCATCTGAGACAGTTGATGTGGGATTTTTGTTCCCTGGAGCCTCATCAGCCTACCTGCAACTGATCAGAGGCATGAGCAAAAACTTTTCCTCCCTTTTTTTTTTTTAAGGTTTTGTTTGATCTTATGATATTACACAACATTGGGGGGGGGGGGGGGGGGGGGTTATTTTCCATCACTGCCCCCAGCTGAGGGCAAGAGGAAGCTACGATGAAGGGTAGCCATTGACAAATCCAATCAAAAACAGATTGATTGCCCGCTTCCAACCCAAGCCGCTTTCCCCACTCAGCATTTTATCGACTCTGCGCCCTATTGTACAAGGTTATCGCCCTTTCACCAAACTGCTTTTTTTTATTTGTTTGTCTTTGGTCCTCCACAGAGGCTTCCGGCGGCGTGATGGAGAGACTCCGGGCGAAAGAGAGTTATTGCTTCTACTGCCAGGGCTGCGAGACCAGGCTACTCGAGGACAGGTGAGGAGGGGGAGGTAGTGGATGGCAGGGAACTGGCTTTTATTCATGCCCTCCTCCATAGGAAGAGACGCTTGTATTTATTGATGGTGTGTGACCCAGCAGTGGAGGTGATGGTTTGGTAAAGAAATTCATGGAAGAATTGATGGATGGAGCTGGAGCACAACCCCCGATCAGTTCGCCTGACTGAGATGGGGGGAGGGGGGTGTGTGTGTGTGTGTGCGTGTGTGTGTGTGTGTGTGTGTGTGTGTGTGTGTGAGATCAGTGAGTCGGACTTACAGGCAATTGTGTTTTCTTCCTTTGAAGTGGTTCTGCTGGACAGTGGTATTCTTCTTCTTGCCTTTATCTTGTTTCTTCCTGTGGTCAGCAATGTGACAAAATTGGTAGGGAGAAAAATAGTTCTCCCTGCAAGTTCTCCCTTCTGGCTACGTTTCTGAACAATAACCCACTAAAAATCGGCCAAGACTCAGTCAAAGTCAAAAGTTCTAATTTCAACGACGGTATGTGCAATATGCTTTGTAGAAACTATGTGTGTATTGACAGCTCCTATGAGGTACAGGCCATATAACTTTAAGTCTTTTACTATATTAACGATGCTACTGTGCAATGCAACCGCCACAGGGTAAGAAATAATAATCAACTTGAGTTGTATGGCAGTTATCCGAAAGCAGAGTTTAAAGGAAGGCTTGAAAACAAGAATTGGCTGGAGATTAAAACGGGAAACGACGATGTATTTGAAGTGGTGATTCAAAAGTTCAAAAGAATGTTTCTTTTTTTTTTTTCCACACTTCTGTTCTCATCTTCTCTGGACTTCTGGGAACTTGGTACTTATTGGGAGATAAATGAACTGCAGAAAGCCCCAATGACTACAATTATAAATTCCAAATATGGCCAACCGCAAATATAAACTAGGGAAGTGCTCGTTGTGTTTGCCATCTGGCTGTGTACGGGTAAATAATGCATTTTTTCCCCCCCGACCTTTGCTGATGTTGTCGAATAAAGAAACAAAGTTATGAAAGCTTCATTTCTAGCCAAGGAAATAATTTGATGGAGTCTTCTGCAATGAAATTATGAACCTACATCCAACATATAATACGCACCTTGCAACAAAAACCATCATCTCAACTACTGCTTAAAATTAGGATGCCATACTGTGATACCTGGTTACTATGGTAACCAGGTATCACAGTATGCTTCTGTTTGTGAAAATGAGAAATTCTCCAACTTGCTGTTCCACCTAAAGACCTCATTCCTATCACTTAAGTTTTAAGTTAAATTGATTTCTTGACCCTGCGAACTTCCCCTTAGGATTTGGAATCAAGTCTCCAACTCCATTAGTTTCATAGTTATGGCTGAAAGACGATTATCATCGAATGGCAGAAATCAATTACCCAATTACCACCAAAATTGAGTCAATTTCTCCTTGGCCCGAGGCCTATCTGTCCTCCAACTTTCATACTCTGATACTATGATGAAAAAAAACTGCACACTGCAAACCATTTTCATGAAAAAATGCACCACACTACAATAACGTGAACTATACATTACAGTCATTTAGCTTTTATCCAAAGCGACTTACAAAGGTGATAGTTGACACTATGTGGGATCAAACCCACGACCCTGAGACTCTCATGCTCTACTGACTGAGCTGTCCATGCCGGACTATAAAAATCATATCAGACAAACTACACATCCACTACATCCAGTGAATTTGGTATAACTCTGCTGGCTCTGAAAACACTTGAAAACACACAAAATGCTCCAGGCAACCGCACTGGAAACTCACTACAAAAGAAACTGTTACTTTCAGTTGAAGTTAACTCGTGTTTCATGTCATAATTGAAAGTTAGTGAACCTTTTACCACACAGTCCTTATTTGCTTTAATCAAACAGACTTTTCTTAAATGAAATAAAGGATCTACATTTACCAACTTCATGTTTTAGATGAAATTGCTCATGTAGGAAAATGTATTATAAAGGTAAAGTATAGTAGTATATAGTTTAAAGGAAATTAGTGTAGGTCCAAAAATAAGTGAACCTCCTCTTGCATTAGTAAAATCAAGTAGAATCAGACTGATCATTGATACTGCAAGTCATCAATGCTAAAGGAGTAGTTCACATAGTATTTGTTAAATAATCAATGAAGCTGTATCTTATTTATTTGTGCATGTTTATTTGAGGATTTTCATGAGGATTTGAGGTTTAGTCAAGGGTTTTATAAGGTTATTCCTCTAAAATGTATGAAATGATGACCATCCCCTGTAGGGTTCACAAACTCTCAAGTGTGACCGTACTTCTGGTGAAGCTTACACAAGCACAGTCCAACACAGACTGGAGGAAAAAAGAGGAAAAGGCCTCTCCTGGCCAAACTGCGGAACCAGTCCCAAAAACAAAGTACTAAAAGAAATATTTTCTCTGCTTCTTGTAAAACTGACCGCATTTTTTTTTTTTTGGTCCTCTCAGAGTGTTTCGGCGGGTGCTTCCTCTCCCTAATGGCAACTGGAATGCCATTGTGGACGACTGGTGTTGCCACCCGGACCCGTTTGCTAGCAAGCTGTTGCCCCGCGCCGAAGATTGTTTAGTAGGTGATACCTTCCTCCTGCTGGCCAGAGACGGCGGCTGTGGACAGACTCTCACCGAGGAAATGAGCCCTGTCGGGGCCGAAGACGGCCAAGATCCAAAGGTGAGGGACACGACAGGAGCAAGGAGCAGCTAGCTGGCTCATGTCGCGCCTCATCACTCCTACTAATATACACAGCCTAGCACGTGTGAGTGACCGCGCTCGGGTTCGAACGATACAGGATTTCTAAGGCTGATACTGATATTTTCCGATTGAAGCCGCAGATAGCTGGAAAAACTTGACACGACTACACCAAGTTGTTGCACACGTGTGTTACATTAGCTGGTGTTTTGTAGTCCAACTAACTGTAATGGAAACCAGATTGTTCACCCTTTTTTAGAAAAACAAGATTAACAAACCAGGAAGAAAGAACATTTTCACTCAGAAGCACTCCAACTTAGGGATGGAAAAATCATGGAATTTATCACCAGGACCACAGCGGGAACCCTGGCATGTAGATCACGGGACACTAAAACGCTCCACTGAAAGCCAAACTAATGAAAACTATTATTCTTATTAGCATTGAGCTGTGGTCAGGGAGGAATCCCCATCATATCGGCCCTACTGCACACTCACACAAGAGACACACACTTCAGATGTCTGCACCACTGAAGTCAGACTGTAGCACTGTGCGGAGTATGGATTGATCTCCCGTCTTCTATTAGTCATTCTCTTCCCAAGTGAAACTCTTTGCATGACTGAGGGAAATGGATAGAGAGACAGATGGAAAGAGCAAGAGAACAAATGACAGCTTCAGCCTGCTTTATCTCCCCCTCTCTCCTTTTCGTCTCCCACTCCTTTGTGGTTATTGATTTGTAGTTTGTTTGTTTTTTTCTAAATAACTGCCAAGCTGAAACTGTGCGTACGCGGTGGTGAGCGTTGTCTTGATTTGTGTCGTGTGTGTGTGTGTGTGTGTGTGTGTGTGTGTGTGTAGAAACCCTGCCGCAGGCTAGCGCTCATCTCCTGCAAGAGCTGCACGTTCCCCCTGGGAGAGGCGATCACACCAGGTACACATCGATTTCCAACAATAAAACAACATCGACGACTCCGCCCGCAAGCCCCCCCCGGCCCCCCCTCCGCTAACCGCATTCCTGAAATGTCACCTTTCAGACACCCTGAAGCTGTACATCACGCAGGTAGTGGTGGAGCCCAGCGTGGGAGACGGCGAGGCCGACGCGTCTCTGAGCAGGTGGGTGTTGATGCAGGCATCAGATGGTGAGAATTAATGTGGCTGGTGAAGCGTGGGGCCGCATAACGAGACGGCGACAAAGTAGGTACCAACACTTATGCAGGAGAGCAAGTGAGTAAGTAAGTCGCACACACACTCTCCTCCTTAATCACTGTAACTGTTTGCATTGCGGTGAAATCATGAGATCGGTCTCCAGCCGTCCGTTGCCGTCACAAACTGTATCTCAGACACCACAGATTGGATTTTGAGAAAAGTTGGAGGAATGATGCAACAGATTTTTCATTTACGGTTGGCCCAAGGCGTGACCGCGTCATTTGTACATGCATCAACCAATACGGGGCGCCACAAATGCCCAAAGGAAACGACTACCAGACGATGTGACGGCCCCGCAAAATGTATTTGCGTTGTTCCGTAACAGACTTGAAGCGTTGACCTTTTTCATATTTGTATTACTTGTTGCTGATTCGGCCCAAAGGGGCGACGGCATCATTCATGGGGGACGACATTTTGCCTGTTGCCTTGTTTGTGTTCCATCACATCGTCTTGGTTGGTGCTGGTGGAAATCAAAAGGGGAGAAACGTAGACCCTGTTCAGTGCAGCCTGAGAAAGCTGAAGGACAGACAGAAAAAGATGAAGCCCATTCATTTAAAAAAATTAAAAAAAGTGTTTCAACAGTAGATATAGCAACGTAATTCATATACTCTTTTTGGTTCGTCGATGAACGTTGTCCTCTGTCTTCCCCAGATGCCTTTTCCTGGAGAGGACTGTAGCAGCCAGGCTACTAGAGCTGTCCAACACCCTGAGCACCTTCCACTTCACTGTCCAGACCCCTGATGAAAAAGCCTTCTTGCTGGTAAGAGCAAACCGACGTGATTAGAAGAAGACTTAAGATCACTTCATTATTTGAGAAGTGGGAAAGCGAGTTATAGAGGGTTATGTAAGCGATAAGCCACCGGGAAGCCATCCTTTACAGAAGTGGTTGGCACTGATTGGCACACTTACAAGCACAGAGGGAGCAGCTAATTGGTGAAATCACCTGGTGTAGTGATTGGCAGGAAAACCTACATACTCTTGGCCCTCCGTGGTGCATGATGGGACACCACTGCTTTACAGTGATTTTTACACCAGCTATTAGGCACTATTAGGCACGAGTTAAGCCTTTTTAAAATCTCTGCAATCCACAACTGCAAGTGGTTGATTGCGTCTATGAAACAGTGGTGACACACTAAAAACACAATGCAAAAGTTCAATAAATCTGTTTGTTTTTTTCCCCGCCGATTTGTATTCTTGGCAAGGAGGAAAAGCCTGTAAAACAGCGTTTAGACAATAGGACACTATTATCCTCTCCTCAGGATAATAACAACAATCAAACTTTCACGCGTCCTTCAGTGGAATCCAATAAAATGTTGCATTAGTCAGTTCAGGTTAAGGACTTCCCATAGACAGCCAGTGTAGTATTGATCAGTCCTACAATAAATATATAATCAATCACACGGCATCATATCAGAAGTGGACGATTTGAACTAAAAGACCGATATTGGCCCGATGCATGAGAGTATGCGTCGGCGTGCACGTGACGGAGCGTGACTTCAACCGCATGTGTCGCAAAAGTGTCAAATGACTGTGTCTGCTCCTCCCCGCAGCTCTGGCTGTTGAACAGCGACTCCATCATCGCGTCCGTCCCCGAGACGTCTGTCGGCGGCGGCGACGGCGACGAGCGGTCCATCAGCCCCCCCGCTCTCCACCCCCCATCACCCGGCGCTGCCAGAGCCCTGAAACTCCTCTACGTAGCCTGCTCTGATACAGGCATCCTGCAGAGAGAGTAAGCGAGGACACTCCCACTCCCCCCCCCCCCCCCCCCCACCTTCTATCTTTGTTTTCCTCTCCTTAATCTCATCCTTTCATCTCGCCAGCGCATCCTCTCAATCACCACCTGTCTCGGCTTACCACGAAGGATGAAAGCCTACTTTGTTGGCAGGGCAGATTTCCTGTCTTAATAGAATACTTTTGCGCTACGGTTGCCTGCTTAGACGTAATTGTCTATCATTCCGCGAACCGGCTCGCCATCAAAGGCGTTTTGGAGTCTCGGAAGTCGCGGGGGCTCTGCCCGTGCGCGTCGCGCGGTACGGGAGGCGGGGCGAGGGCTGAGACTCTGAAAAGGTGCAGGCGGGTGGTGTTGCGTGCCGTTTTGCTGCGTTGAGTGCAGCAGCGCCCCACCGGAAGAGCCTTCCACCCTCATTATCTTCAACTGAATCGGCACTCGGCGTCTTCGCCTCCTCCTCTTCCCCCGCTGACAGATGGAAAGAAGTTCTGTTGTGTTTCTACTGTTCTGACAAGCCCGCTGGCTGATTGACATAGAAGTAATGGTAATTAGACAAAGTTTACATGAAAGGAGTCAAGTCAACTTCTAAATGATGTGATATGAACGGAGTGCTGCACAGGAAAACGGTGTTTTACTGTAGGTGCACGGTGGCAGTTATTCTCAAGCCCGGGACTGAATTTCAGCTTTAGTCTTTCTTACGGCAAACTACCACACTTTGTAGTGAATGTTCACCATTGCTAGAAATGAGAGAAAAATTGTTTCCCCTCGCCCAGTGTACTTGTTTTTTTTGGGTTCAGAATTGTTTATTTGATGCTGCTCGGGACTCAAACCTGTGAATCAGCTTCCCGTTCCTTTGCCAAATGGCAAGGCAGGCTGGACATTAGAGTCTTGCAATACTAAATTCAAGAGCTATTCCTCCTACTTTCCTGTTTTCTCTTGATAACTTGCACCTCATCACTCATCTCTGACCTTTTTAAATTGAATGTGATGTCAGGCGAGCTGAATTTCCCGGATGATGGCCGCCCCCAGTTGGGATACAGTCGGTCACAGTTGACTGCACCTGGAAGTTGCAGTGCGTGTTGTTAAATCTGGCAGTAATTGGCTAGAGAATCAGCGAGCCAATGCCGACGTGGAATACGCTTGTCACTACTTGAAGCCGCCATCACCACATGACCGTTAATATTACGTGTTCAGGATATCCAAATGTTCCGTTTATGAGGTGGTGCATGTGAGTGCCGTATCCTGTTCACAACAACTGGGATAAGCCCATATCCTGAATATGAAAAACCCAAATATGCTAGCTGGGATATCCATCCATCCATTTTCCATACCCACTTATTCCTATCACAAGGGGTTGAAGCGTCACACCTACAGGCAATTTCCACCTCCAATCTCCAGTCCACCTGACTTGCATGTCTTTGGACTGCGGGAGGAAAGTGGAGCACCCGGAGAAAACCCACGCAAATATGAGGAGGACATGGAACTCCTAGCTAGGATATGCCAATATTAAATGGCATATTCTGGCATGTAAACACCATATCCTGTTTATTGTTTGGTTTGGCGATCAAAATAATGCACGCAACCTAGGAAACGATTACATAATTAAATCGCGATTACGATTATAAACACGATTATCGCCCACCCCTAATGCAGCCTCAGCACCAGCATCCCAACTGAGACCTGAGCTGGGATAAGGCTGTGTAAACGCATTTACTATGTTTACATTGCACAGAGAATTCCCTTCTTAACCTGGTTACTCAAGTAACTGGTTTTGGGTTGATCATAACTGGGTTAGAAGCAGCTTGCACTCTGATTATGAGAAACCAGGTTGCAGGATGAGAAACCATGCCTGGCTTACTCCCATGTTAAACGGGTAACTGTGGCATGGACACATTATACACCTTTCACTTTTTGTTTTTCGTTGTCTGCACATATTCAGACTCACACAGGATTATGGATAAACTTTGATATCAGAAAACATGGCAGCAAAGAGCGACGGGGTGACTGCGGGGGGGGGCACACCTTTTCATGCTTTTTGCTGGCAGACCATTCTCACCGCGGGCAGGAATATTCTGTTAACTGGCTTATTTTCATGGCAACGTGGAGACTCGATCGCAGGGTATCAAAGACGCATGTAAATAACACCTCAACCCGAGTATGGCCAATAGCCGGGTTACTCTGCACATGTAAACATAGCCATTGCTCTAGTTTTACCACCGCTGCTGTGTGTGTGCGTGTGTGTGTGTGTGTATGGGACACTTTGTCAACAGTGTTGCAGTCAGTCCTATTGAGCGGCTGGCTGAGATAGGGCTCGGCTCTTATCTGACGCCGGCAGAACTTTTGAGAAGAGTTTTTCCTCTCAGGAGCTGCACAGATGGCTAAATGTCACCCAAACAAACTGGATCGGCACCACACACCGACAGGGCATCAATCTCTCCTCTCTCAATCACTCTTCCTCTCCTTCCTCTCGATCCCCCTCGTTCACACGGGCACCAACACGCGCGTATATAGACGCATGCACACATCCGGTTTCATGTACGCATGACTAGTTAACCTGTTCAGCTGATGGATTAAAACGAAATTAATTCAAACCAGCTCTTCTGCAAATTTCTCTTCATCTTCCTGGGTGTGTTTTCAGCATCGTAACCAGCTGGGAGGTCAATGGCATCGGCCATCCTCTGCTCCTACCTCTGAAAGTGTGTGAGGAGCTGCTACAGGCGATGGACGACTGCAACTCTTCACTTCCCCGGTCGCTGCGCTGCATGAGGTCCTACAAGGTGAGATGGTCAATAGGTGAAGTGACGGGCAACGGGTTATGGTGAAGGCGAGCGCACGCTACTAGAATTGGCCTAGACAGGTTTTCTTGGTGGAAATTGGGGCTAATTACGCTCCGGCTCTGGTAAAATGTTTACAGTGACGTCTTGTGAAGTGAGCGGAAAAACACGGAGAGTCCTCTAATTTATCTCCAGGTTTTTTTGAGGAGGAAAAAGTCCCATTAGCAGCACAGCAGGCACTCGTTCATCTGACAGATCCCATATTGTTACTTGGCTTCTTTTTCGATAATGCAGCCGTGCTTGACGGTGTTTTTATCCCGCCTTAATTAATATCATGATTTCAGATCCACTTAACAGCTTTGCTTTAGGGACTATTTGGGTGGGATGAAAGGCTTTTGCTTTTGTCAGCCTTACTTCAGCGTCTACACCTGTAATAGTACAAAATGAGTATATTTAGCCAGCGCTGCCAAAGAAATCTGTTTGACTGGAAAATAAGAGGTGTTTTAACTTTGCTGACAACTCTATTCTCCCTGCCGCTTTAAAGACGGAGGATAATGGTGGTAATTACCCTGTAGCTACTTCCTGCTTGGAAAGTTTAGCAAGTGACTCCTACCACTTAAACAACTACTTTTGCTTCTGCCAAATGATACGAGAGCTGGAATAATGTACGGTGAGTGATTCTTTTTAGCAGCGGACCTGCTGTCGTGCCTGCAGGTGATGCTGCTCTCGGTGCATGGTCTGAAGAATAAGCCTTGGGATGAGGTGTGCTCACTTGAAGGTCTTACCTAATCTTTAGGGATTAATGCATTGAAGAAGGAACACAAGAATGTTATATTAAAGATGTGTTTTCTGCCTTTTGATGCTTTAAGTGCATTTATAGGTGTAGTATTTTAACATCCATGTATCATTACATTTATTTTGAGGCTGTGTGTCACAGGGTCGGATTTGGCAGGAAATCTGATGGATTACTTTATGGCACAAAGGAATATTGTTTTACAGCACAAAACAGTGCCATTAAAAAGTAAATGTAGCAACATCCTGGGGTTTATGGGAAATGTGTTCACTCGTACTAATACTATCACCAGCATGAGATAGAGGCTACAAATCATCTCAACCAGGGTCTCATTTGTTTACGGTAATTATATCAAGGTATCACAATAAGTTACAATTACATTGTTTGAATGCTACACACAGCACCTTCAACATTAAATACTTAGACTGAGTGGCATTCCCTGCAAGTACAATAAACATATTGTTGTGATTGTTCTGTCTGGGACTGTCCAGTTGGTATTTGTGACCTTCAACTATCTCTTTCCCAAAGCTAGAAATCAAAGAACTTAAGATCCAGACTGATGTAAACCCTGGATTTGGTCTGGTCTGACAACAATGGATGATTGTTGATGACAGACTCTGTGAACCCAATACAATGCCTGTCTGAAGTTTGACAGCCGAATGCAAATGCTTTCTATTGCAGAAGTGCTGTCACGTCCAAATGTTATTCCGTGTTCCCTGAAAATCATCTGTGTTACTGTCACACTTCCCTTATTTATTTTTTCCCCCAAGCCATTCCCGGTGGAGCTGTACATGAATTTTGCACTGCAGATTAGGAGGATTATTTTCCCCAGCTATAGGAGACCAGTAATAATTCACTAATAGTCTGATCTGTCCTATGGGAATAACACAACTTCAAAGCTGAGCGCTACCCCCCCCCCCCCTACCAGTATCATTTTGAATGGAGGGTTTTCACTTATACCAGAGAGTTGTTCTAATATAATTCTTTCACCACGGGTCTCTAGCCTCCTATCTTGTTATGGAGGTATCATGCTCCGGGCTTATGATTAAAATGCTTACTACTGTTTCCCTCTCCTACCACAGACCCCCAGGACGGTAAACTAATTAAATTCCAGAACCTCATTCTTTTTCCTCTCTGTCTCACTGCGGCGCGATGCACTCCTTCATAATACTGTTACCAAACCCTTGCGGGTAGCGCTGAGGAACAGGAAGTCATCCTTGGGATGAATCCTCGTATTTTCTGGGGGAACAACACCGCTGAAATGGAGAAGGCAGGAGATGGCGCAACCCAGACGCAGGACATAGTATCTGTCTGGTGGAGGATGCGGAAGGAGGTTACAGCGGTAAAAAGAGTGTGATAAATTGATACACTCAAACATAGCAGCCTGTTGTGCTGCAGACGGCGGAGGATGGGAGGGTAATGTGATCGTAGAGGCTTCTAGAGTTACCGGAGACAGTCTGAGAGTGTCTGAGAGTCCCTGGTAGGTACACTGGTCAAAAAACAAGAAACAAAGGGGAAGGGTGGAGTTGTGAGCTAGGGTTTGACTGATATGGGTTTTTCAATAGGGCTTTCTTGATAAGAGACCAATGGCATTCCCATTCTCCCTCATTTAAGTTTGATCATATCTAATCGTACCCACCCCGATTCCTGCTACATCCAAGCCAGGTATGTAGCTGCTAGGGTTTACGATGCACCGATATTCTTGGATTGAATCTGCCGATGGCCGATTTTGCGCAAGATCTTAAAATCTTCAAACAACTGTAACAACAACTACTGCTACAACACCTGCAACAACTATTATTACAACCGCTGCAACTACTACTACAGCTACTACAGCTACAACAACAACAACAACAACAACAGTGTGGCTCTACCTTTCAAAGTGTTCTTGCGCAAAACATTTAACCCCTACCTGCAAAGGAGCGCTGCAACCTTACTGACTCTGCACACTATCTAGAGGGGGAAAGAGGGTGTATAAAATCATATTCATGCATGCTCAGTTATCCAGTAAATGTAATCAAACTGCATCAAATCATATAGTAGGAGACGACGTTCACTCGCCGGTTTGATATTTAATAAAAAGCCAGTATCAGCCCAATATGTGGGCAAATCACTATATCTGTTTACACATAGTATGAGCCTCCATCACAGTGTGTGCATGCCATGCTGTTTAATGTGATGTGTGTGTGTGTGTGTGTGTTGCACCGTAACCCAGCCTGTTATTATGCTAAATGTGGAATGTCTACTGTTGTCTGGGCCGCTGTGTTCCCCGCCCTCCATCCCTGAGCGTGCCAGTTTAATGGGGTGTAAAGTAGTTCCAGCTCAGTGTCACTCTTGAGCCCGAAACAGACCCCCCCCCCCCCCCCCACTCCCACCACCACCACCACCACACACACACACACACCTCATTAATCTCCTCCTCCCTCACACACAGATACAGAAATGCATCCAGCAGCTTAAAATGGAAAAGTTGATCAATACATCGCCTCTGTCCTTCTGCCGTCGACACAAGCGGTACACCGGGAGCCGCCGCACACCGCTGAAGTAAATTACTCCCCCCCCCCCCCCCCCCCCCCCAGGTACGCACGTCTGGATTCATTAGACGTGGGCCAACGGATGCGTGAGGGATAGGGATTTATCGGAAGAGCGGGGGTCTGGGATGCTGTTCTGCATCAGTGTATGCATCGGGGTTAGACCGATATATGGGGCCACTATTGGCCTTTTTATTAAAAATCAGATATGGTCCGTGCATATGATGCAGTTTGTTTGATTACATATTTACAGTATAATGGATCAACACTTCACTGGTTGTCTATGGGAAGACGCTAACCTCAATTGATTTCTAATGTGAAATTTTAATTGGATTCCACAAGTATCCATTACGACGTTTTATTATCATTACTATTATACTGGGTTTCAAGGGATGGTTTTAGTGTCCCACTAATTGCCGTTTCAGAGCCATTTCCACCCTGCCAAGGATATTCTGGGGGTTATACCGAATACTTTTTTTTTTTTTTTGTACATGGAAATGGACATATACATTAAATATCAGTGTAAAATATCGCTATACATTCTCCAAAAACCCATATCGAGTCGATGAAAGAAGACTTGTGGGTCGAGTAGTTCAACCGATCCTTTAGCAATTAATTACGCCGCGGTTGCTAATATATTTTTCTCCTCCGTGCACTCCTAATTGACCGCATTAAAAAAATCATTGTATGGCGGACAAGGGAGCGCCGCTCATTGGTCAGAGGCGCGCACACCTCTGACAAACCGTTGGATTTAATGCCACGCTCGAGTTATTCCGCGACAATGACGAATGGAAAAGGTTGAATTAAATGTAGTTAGTGGCTCACGTTGTCCCCCCCTATTCTCAACCAAATGTTGCGGTCCTTTTCTCACGCTCCAGGTCGGTAGCTGCTGAATTGCATCGTTATATGGGTCAGCGGCTATCTTCACTTTGCCAGGGACAACCTTGCCCATCTGTAATCTCCTCTGCCTCTCTTCGGAAATTCTATTAAAATAGTTTTTTCTCTCAGGACGCTCCTTTTGAGTTTAGCATTCTGGGCAGCTTTGTTGGAGGCTGCATCTCCCACCGCATTTCTCTCCTCACATGGTCCATCGTTTTTATCTATCTCTCTCTCTCTCTCTCTCTCTCTCTCTCTCTCTCTCTCTCTCTCTCTCTCTCTCTCTCTCTCTCTCTCTCTCTCTCTCTCTCTCTCTCTCTCTCTCTCTCTCTCTCTCTCTCTCTCTCTCTCTCTCTCTCTCGTCAAGAGGCGAAATATTCTCCCTGCCAAGTTTCGAGTGCTATGATAACAAGAATGCCTGGCAGTGAGCATCAAACAGTGTATGTTAGTGGCAAAGGTTTTCTCACCCTAATCTCCTCTCGTTGTCTCAGTACCTTTTAATACCCTTGTTTCCTACTTTGGCTATTGGCTAGCTGTTGAGCACAGATGGAAAATAAAACTGTAGTAGAAGAGTTACTGCTACGGTGTTACTCTTGTGGTTTTGTGGTGGTATTTTAGATTTCACGGCGCTATAAACTCAACGGAATTCCGAAGACTTCAAAGAGCCGTAACACCCTGAAGTCTATTATCATATAACTGGGCAGACCTGTTGAAACCTTGTTCATGTAACTTCAAAACAAACTTGATAAGATACTTCAAATCTCTTAATTAACCTCACCAGATGCTCTTACATCAACATTGAAGTCTAGTGATTTACTTCTTTCAGGTACCCACTTGCTCCTCACCCTGCCTCTGCCGTGCAAAGGCAAAGTGCAGTATCTGCATTTAAAAAAAATTAGTTGTATGTACTATAACTGGTGCTGTATCTGTTCTATTTCTTGTGAAAGTCCTGTGTCCTACAGACTATAGGCACCCACATTGAATATGATTTGATCTTGATCTTTGTTGGCAGAGGATAAATATAAAAGGCCCGTTTTCTCAATTCGGTCATTTTGTAGATACTGCACTTTGCCTTTGCACGGCAGCTCTGTCTACTTCTACTTCAGTTAGTGATTCCCTACATTTCCCAGAATGGCTTCCGACAACCCCCGGAGAACATGCCTGAACTTGTTGCATTCAGCTGTGGGTTATACGTGTAGGTGGCGAGAGCGATAGAAATGATAATAGCAGTGAGAGCAAGAGAGAGTGAGTTTTCGCGACCCTTACTCGAAACAGGCTGTATTGGATTCTGGTCTATTGAGGCTACTGTCGGTGGAGAAATCGGTGTGTCTTCCTGTTCTATGACAGATTTCTCCCTGCATGATTGTTGAACGCCGGTGCAAAATGGTGAGTTTCTAGAAAGAAGCTCTTGCTCTTTGACCCTGAAAGTGTTTTTGGGTGGATGTCTTATTTAAAGGAGCACACAGGCTCTATTCCAGGCTCTATTCCAGCAATGCCCTACTTTACTTACATTCACACCTGGGAGCTGCCCAGTACGACCACAGTCTTCTACGGTCGGCCACCTAGCAGCTGAGCTCATTGAGGAAGAGGAGGGCGTTGCGTACTTCCTTTCACCACCCACGTTTTCCCAGCCAAATTGGGGATTTGAACCGGCAACATTCCCTCTCACCTCTAGGCTAACGTCACCCCCCCCCACCCCACGCTTCTTATTGGGCTTTGTCACGTCTTCCCTTTCTGGGACTCGCAAGATGTTTTTGCAGCGGCTCGCCTCTGGTTGTTGTTTATTATCATTCGTATGAATTACCGTTGATGCGCTTGAGTGGTGAGCAGACATTGGCACGGGGATGGAGTAGACAGGGCCTTGACTGTGGTAAATGCCCTCATCCATCATCCCAATATAGAGCCCTCACTGGAGCGCAACCATTGTCTGCACCAGGCGAGAGAGAGAGAGAGAGAACAGGGCTGGGTTTATTTGTTTCTTGTGCTCCGTTCACGACTGTTTTTGAAGTTGATTAAATGTCTACCACCTGTGGTTTTTGCTCTTTGAAGACCGTAATTGCAGTTAATGTGTTGCTCTTTTCAACCATCGCACCGTGGAAGAGAAGCACATGCTTTTTAGACAGGTACAGTACAAACTGCAGCCTGCCAAAATACTAAGTTAAGCACGTTTTTTTTTTTTCAACCTTGAACAAGTTTCTGTATTGATTTCAACTTCTGCTAACCTTCAGTCCTGTTCTTCTTCCTCAGGTGGCATACTTGAAGCTGTGAGGTCAAAGGTCAGAAGCCAGGAGGGTCAAGACTCCACTCATCACTCCCGTGAGGAGATGTCAGGAAGACTCGGGACAGCTGACAGAGCAACTACGTGTACACGAACACGTTTAAATGTTTGTGGATGTATACGTTCACCTGGCGTGCAGGCCAGCGTGGCGTGACCTCAGTGACCTCATTATGTGAAAAATAGAGCTTGAAACAGTTGAGGTAAAGATAAGCTGCAGGGAATTGGCAGTAGCTTAACTAAAATGCAGGAAGTGTGCATTTTCTTGTTCAGAGTTTGTATTTGTATGTGTAGTTTGTATTGCTGTTTGGTTCTCTTAACATTTGGTAGTTTGCCGATGAACAGATATAAAGTTCAGTTTGCTGCAAAGCTGGTAGACTTCAACAGCATAGAGGATTAGACTAAAATGAAAGTAGTTGTTCATATAATTGATAGTTTCTATTCTTTCTATTTTGTTTTACTACTTCTAATGTGTACTATAAAAATACCAAAATCATTAATGGTTGTTGCAAAGTGTGTATATTTCTTCATTCAAAAACGTTTTCTTCTTACATTCCCTGCAAAAACACAGATTAAATCTTTGTCTGTTTGAATATATCATCTCTTCGTTTCTTTTTTCGGTTTGTTTGTTTGATGTCTCTATTGGAGAGAGTTACCGGTTGATACGGAGTTCATTCCCAACGATAGCTCAGGCACTCCATGTCCCCAAGCTGCAGCAGCATGCCGTCCACTTGAGTGTAACTCCGCCACGCGGAGATGCATGATTTGTGTGTGTCTGGGTGTGTGCTTGAGAGTGATTGATGGTATTTATGTGGCATTCTTGGCAGCTGGAGACATCGTGAACATGTGTAATCAAAGTATCAAGTATCATGAAACTGGGGCTTTTAATTTGAAATGTAACACCCCTCTTTTCACCTTTTAAAGAGCACAAGTTCATGATGGGGGGGCTGGTCAAGTAGTTCCTACAGCCATTTTTCTTTGGTTTATTTATTGCCACTGTTATCTTGAACCTGTGTACCAAAAGCTTTGGCTTATACTGTATTGACAGACTTCTACTATTTAACCATATTAAACAGCAACAATGCATGCAGTCAGTTGTGTAAAGCAAAAATGATCTATTACTGATTACTATTAGAGCTTATCGTGCCTAAGCCTACACCTCTGCTTCATGACTAGTGAACAAGGCATTCAATCGGCATAGGTTATCTCTGAGCAACAATGCAGCATAATGTCTGCCTACATGTCTATTTTTACAAGCTCTTAGCAGAGAGAGGAGGGGTGGGGGGGGGGTGGTTTTTTTTTTTTCTGCCTCTGCATGCCTGGATTTGCAGAACGCTGATGCAGCAAGTGACAATTACTTTTAAAAATACAAAGAAGCATTGTGCCCACTGAGGCGGCAAAGCAGAGAGTGAAATGGCTAATTAAATACATCCAGTGTTGAACCGTCAAGGGGTTCTCATTTCCTTTCTGCCCTTTCCCCACAAGTGCAAATGAACCGAGCTCTAAATAGCCCATTTGTTTCAAGCCCGCTGAGCAGTGGAAGGTACTCCACGCTACCACCGGCAGCTGCGGCTGCTGCGGTTGGTTTGAAGACTGACAGACACAATCGCCAAGAACCCTTGAAGAGTTGCAGCCGCTCTTTGTCTTTCCTCCCCCTTGATGATAGGAAATGGAAGTGTCAAATTAAAAGTTTTTGGCCAGTACACCACCGTCTGTTGACATGGTGCTGCTCATTAGCCTTTTCAGCTAGTTATCTCATGAAAAATATCCTGTCTGAACAAAGGTCTACTCCATATTCAGCTTTAGTAATTACTCGTGCATGGTTGGAGGACAGGTTTATGCTTGACAGTTTTTGCTCTCACTCTGCTTTTACATGTGCCGCTGAGATACAGCGGCTATAAGGGATAAGGACACCATGAATGGCAATAGCCTGCCTACTGCTGTATAACATTTCAGATTGTCTATAGGACTTGCATTGTCTATAGACCAGAGGGCCAAAGTGGAATAAGGTCTATTGCTGTTGTCACGTGAAAACGTACTGTGCCCAATTTTGGTGATTCTCATGTTTTAAAGTAATCTGTGGCATTTTCATATAATAATTATGTTGTGCTACTCTATCAATTGATAGCACAATAGTGATTCAACCTATAGTTCATGAAAGTTTTTATCTGCTATTCTTAACACCCGGTGTCAGGTAGGTCTTTCCTGGGAAAAATCCTCTAGCGTACAGGAAGTGATGCGTTTTTATGTTTCCGGCAGCAGCAACAGCAGTTTGAAATAAATGGAAGAGGAACTGTGTCGCGTGAGCAGCGATAGCCACCGTGGCTGAAGAAACAAAGAAAAGCGCGCCACCTACAGAAACTCAAACCTGCATCAACAGAAAATCCAAGGAGAAAGACGTCACAGTACTGGCCACACTTTTTTGATTGACAGGTGATCTCTGGGAGTTGCAGTGCAGAAACACCACAGCAGATTACAATTTAAAAGCACGACACCCAGACAAGCAAGACATATAAAATGGCTCTGTAGTGAAGCAAATGACAGTGCTTTGGTCACAGTCACAGAGTTATGCTTTAACTCAAGAAAATTATGAAACCTTTTTCAAAATCTGTTGGGTAACCTCAAAACTCCATGGTTGTTTTCTTAGTTCCTGAAAAGTTGTCATTTTGAACATCCAAGGTTTTCACCTGAAACCCTTATGTAAACTTCAAATCTTAATGAAGATATTCCAAATAAAGAACATGGACAAATCTTTTTTCTAACCTTCCCCAGACTGATCCAACTCACTCCTCTCTTCCTGAGCTCCTCTGAGGTCTCCTTAGATCACAGCATAGTGTTTTTCTTTCTCCTACATGGTACCAAACCGACCAGGTATCTCTCCTGGATTTATGGGAGTGACACACAAACTCCTCCCCAAAGATCTGACCTTTGATTGGTTACCTTCATTGCACCTATCTGATTAAATAAGGATTACATGGTAAAAGCTCAAAATCTCTTTAAGTGCACAAGGGGTTCACAAAGAGGTGTAAACTTTCAGGAAACTACCTTTCCATCCTCCAACACTGATGCCAGTCCTAAGTAGTCTCTTCACTCTGCACCTCTCTCCTCCTCTTCTCTCCCATTGGAGATAAGAGTCCATTACTGCCACAGATGACATCACACATACGGAGTGATCAAGTCCGAGAGTGCCACAGTATGAATTTCAAATTGGATTTTCCAGGCCTTTGCCTGTGCTAATGTGTTTGATATTATTTTTGGATTAAGCGGGACAGCGATGTGTGAGATTACAACTTGGCCGCTGTAGGAAGTAACAGATCCTTTTGGGGAGAGGTCAAGCCATAAAGCCGGGCTCATCTCTGAAGGGAAATGAGGCATTAGATTGAGTTCCCGTTTTAGTCACCCAATCCGAACGGGTCATCTATCCAGGAGGATCTTCATATCATTCCGAGAAAGGAGGATTACAGAATCCTCGCTCTGCTTCTTCTGTTTCCTTTATTTTGTTGTGTGAAAAAGTGTGAAAACTAGAGATGAAAACATTCTGATGAAGTCAGGTCTGTTGTTTTCTTAGTTGGTCCTTCGCTTGCAGGATGCGACCCTTACTGTGCCACCAACCTCATGATATATACATGAACCACCAAAGTACACACCAGCGTTGTTAGATTTTCACAGTCACATAAAGAAATAGTTATATTTATAGTTATATTTATTAATTATTATAATTTAATGAAATATATAATTATTATATTTATTTATTTATTTAGTTAGAATAGTTTTATTTATTCCCAATCCACTGGGCTTCCTAGGGTATAATCTCACCCTCTTTTCACCAAATTATCATCATTCCACTGCCACACTGTCTTCTCCTCTAACTACCCCCCCCCCCCCCCCCTCTTCGCAATTGCCCCATGACTTTACGAAATTTCCCTTTCTGTAGCTGTGTTTCTCTCCCTCTATATCCACCCACCCCCCACCTCCCCTCGTCTCCCAGTGCTTTCTAACAAGGCCATGGGGCATATCGGGCCTTCTGGGGCTCATTAGTTTGCCTATTGTTCTCAATGAGCCTCAGTGGCAACCTTGGAGTGAAACCCTTGATAATGCCAAGCCGTCAAGCAAAAGAGCCGGTCAACAGAGTGGACCTGCTCCGGGAGAAGAATCCCACAGCTGTGCCAGTGATAGATGAGGCAAAGACAACTCAAAGTGTAAATCCAGAAACCACTTAAAGTAAGTTAGAACGCATGTGACAGCGCAGTGACAGTCAGAAAACTGGTTGCTGTCAACAGTAGCTCGTGCAATGTGAGAGTACAGTATGTGCGATCGCAAACGCAGATTGTCGGCAAGACTTCACGCATCAGCAGTATTTCTGTTTTCGGGGTGCAGAATACACAGCAGCTTCAAAAAACGATTTGACTTTCTTTTCACGATGTAAATCTCATTGCCAGCCTCGTACGGGAATCCGTCGGTAGTGGAGTCGGCAGACGCAGGCGGAGTTGAAGGCTCAGGTCTGACAGGCACCAGACATTTTGAGCTGACAGCTGACAGAGGAGATGGAAGCCCCCGCTGGAACGTGGGTGTTAGGATGCTGCTGTAGCTTGATATCTCCTCTCCGGCCCGAGGGAAGATGAATCGTCTGCTGCTGCTGTTGCTGCTGCTACTGAGTCTGCAGACAGACAAGCCTCGCTGTTGGAGGTCAACTGCTTATCAGCGGTCGTGTTCGGCATGCATTATGGAAACATAAGCAGTTGGCTTCCCTTGTTGCCGGTCCTGGGGGAAGATGCATAGTGTGTGGGCATGCATCCTAGTGTGCACATAATAGAAAACCCACATCAACATGTTTATTATTTGCAGAAGAAAGTGTTCAAATGGAATCAAAACTTTCCAGGAAATGAAATATGACGCAAGCGATCGTCGATGACGCACTGCAATTCGAGGTCCTCTTCATCCACCAATAGAGTCAACCATTTCCTATGAGTGGGATGACAACCAAATGGATTGCCGTACGGCCATGCCTGCTTCAGGGAGGTTTGAAAATGAGGAATGGCCAGAATTGGGAATAGGAAGAGGGGAAGAGGGGGGATGTTAAAGACAGGGCAATCTGTTAGCACTCACGGCTAAGACAAATGGCCCAATCTATGCAGACTCATGTCTCCTCTGCGTGCCTCTCGGGTGTATTCACAACAGCTGCGGTGTGGCTATTGGCCGTGTTGGATCTTCACCATCAGCACACGAAGGGCAAAGTGGGCCATATGGACATGAATTGATCTTGCTGCAAGCCGAACTGTATATTTCCATAGCAGAGGTTGATCTTGACAAAGGTATAATGCCGTGTTGCATTCAAAGTCGGGAGTTGGAAATTCCCAACTTGTAGGTCGTAATTACATCTCAGTGCTCTGGCTAGCTAGTTAGCATACAACTGTAGGTGCAAGTTTACATTTCAAATTTGACCACACGGGTGTTTTGATAGATTTAAGGTAATGCTGAAAATCGAACTGTATTTTGAGGATTGTACATATATGACAGCGCTGTGTAGCGTTTACAGTGTATACCACCACGTTGACGTGGCGGTTCCTAGATGGAATTCCGACTTGAATGGGCATTCCATTGCATTTTTCCTAATAGGGCGTCTGAATTTCCAACTTTACGACATCTCTGGAAGGCAGCAACACTGTGACAGGGGAGAGAGAAAAAGAGAATATAGCACAAAATTGCTCAGCCCATTTTTCTCTCGTCCTCCCACTCTCCATCTCTGTGGTTTTTGGCTGATTGTTGCCTAGGGTAAGAGGGCCTTCTGTTTGTGTAGGAGACTTAACCCCCTAGGACACCACAGCAATATATCCTTCACATGATATGCTCAAGAAAACTGGAAACCTGGAACCATAGCAATAATAGGCTGAGACATATTGCCACTGGCCAACCAGGTCTGAGTGTGTGTGTGCCAGTTTGTGTGTTGTCCTCCATTCCCTCTTGCCAACGAGAGGCCTTTTGTCTGGTCCAGTACATTTCCATGAAGCTATCTTTAGATGGGATTCATCGTGACAAGACTGCTGTCCAGTTTCCTGAATGATTCCAGCACTTTATGAGCCTCTGAGGCATCTAGGCGTTCCGAGGTGTGAGGTGTCTCATTTCCTGGAGCTGGTCCCAAATTATAGTTTTCATCCAACACATGTCTCATAGGCACCTTGTTCTATTAGACAGAAGCCTTTATCCAGGGAAGGGTTTATCGCTGAGACAGAACAAAGACCTTCACTCTCCCACAGAGGGGAGACGGGAGAGGGGGGGGCGTTTTGACGAGTTGAGATCATCTCATCTTCTTTCTTTCTTTCTTCTCAAAGCGCCCCTGCACTATTCTGTAGCAATGTCTTTCATCCTACAATGGAATAAAAAAAAGACTACTTTATGTTTTATTTCTTATCATGCATTTCCCTTTGATACTCGGGTGTTAGACATGACTGTTCGACCAGAGCCCGTCCTTAGGACGCCTTAGGCTGCAGATCTGGCAATGCGTTGTGTCTGCTTTAATAGCCTCTGTAGCAAAAGTTAGTAAAAGATTCAAGTTGCCGAAGGCTACGCCCGTTGTACTGGAGAATTAATCACACAATATGCAATGTCACATTTCATTTTTGCAGAGAAAAGAGGGAGAGACATGCTGCTTCAATTACAGTGCATGTTATCATCTGCAGGAGTTAGTGAGGATGTTTTTACGACTGATGCCTTTGCACTTACCACTTGCCTTTTTAGCTGTCACTCTTCACTTAAGGAGATATTCAACACTGAATCACGTTACATAGAAGAACAGGAGTGGAGACTGAATCCGTGATTCATTACTCTTTAACAGTACCGTGCAAATTTTGTGAAATGAGCGTGGTATCCTCAAAATGTTCACAAAAAGCGAGAGATATATGTTATGCGCCATGAAAGGATTACATGGAGGAGACACAATTAGAAACAGACAGCAGTTTGACATTAAAATGGTGTAGTGGAGGTCAGGGTGGTGCATGGGCAGATACATTTGCCTTCAATTCCGAATTGGGTTAAATTCCCTTTGCTGTAGATTCGCTTCATTCACCCCAATTAAGTTTTGGAGTCGGTGGGTACACTGGCGGGAACGTTTTCTCCGAGCACAGGACGTGACAAATCGAAACTCACGAGCCAAACCCACACAACTCCACAGCAGAGAGCGAGCTAGTGCCTCGGCTATCGCTACGGAAAGCTGATTTACTGCAAGATGACAGACATTACCTCTCATTGCCACTCGGGGCCGCCAACGAGTAAACAACATAAAGTTACATAGTGCAGGTTTGAGACTGACCGATCTATCTTACTGCACCATAACGAAGCTTTTGCCTGTCAGCCTTTCGTTGCATTCGCACCGCCAAGTCATGTCTCTCAAAGATGTCAGCATCTCTTAACAGAGGATGTTATTAAAGCAGCCGTTCTCGCTCTGATCTCCCGCTGCTTCTGCTTGTTATCCACTATGTTCTTCATTTCTTGAACAGCCCCACCGTTACAGTGCAGAGTCATGACAGAGGAGAGCGGCATGGCGGGACGTACGCTATCGGTGCTTTAGGTCACTTTAGGCGTCTGAACCTCATCAACGCTCTTGGCGAAGACGAAGCTCACGCTCAGGGAGGGCGACTAACTGGAGAGTGGGAACGAAGATGTGATGGTAAATGGTAAATGGTCTGTACTTATATAGCGCTTTTCTAGTCATTTCCGACCACTCAAAGCGCTTTACACTACATCCACATTCACCCAATCACACACATTCATACACTGATGGCAAGGCGCTACCATGTAAGGTGCCAACCTGCACATCAGGGGAATCTAACCATTCATACACATTCATACACTGAAGGCGCAGCTTCGGGGGCAACTTGGGGTTCAGTGTCTTGCCGACACGCGGACTGGAGGAGCCTGGGATCGAACTGCTGATCTTCCAATTAGCGGACGACCCGCTTTACCTCCTGAGCCACAGCCGCCCCAAAATCACAGCCGCCCTGTGATCATAGCGGCGTACGGCGGCCTCCCGGTGTTGTTCAGGATCACAGCTGACGATGGGATGTTGTTTGAAAGTTCGGTTAATGAGCACCACATGGAGGATTTCTTTTTCAGATGTCAACTTGATTTTGTACCACCACACACACACACACACACACACATACAAAAGATTGATTGCGCTTGTGTTTTTAAGTCACCTGCTCCCGCTAGTTTTACCTGTTGTTTGGGACGGTGAGTTCGCTTGTAGTCCGCAGCTTTTTATGTTACAATTTTTTAAAGCAGGCGACCTAGAACGGATCATTGCTTTGATCTACACATTATCCCTCAAATCAAAGAAACATTTGCAGAGTGTCTCTTGAGTGTACTCTGTGTGACCTGCCCTGCGACAATTCATTTGAAATCAGGAAACACTGTGTGGCTGAGGAGAGAAATAGAATGGAAGGCGATGCGGTATCAGGAATAATAGGACATTTCAGCTACAGAGTTAAAGGAAAAATCCACCCTCGAATGCTCTTACACTGTTGTATACACTGTTGCATTCCAGGAGTTATTTTATGATGGAGTGTTGTAATTTACTTTTTCCGTGTACCCACTTTCCCCTCAACCTGCCTTAGACTACTTCTACTTCAGTTAGTGACATTTTCGACATTTCCCAGAATGGCTTTCGACAAAGTTGGGAGTACACATGAATAGCTTGAAAGTGTGATTATTCAGCTGTGGGTTATACGTCTAGGTGCAGAGAGCAATAAAAGTAGCAATAGCGATATCATATTAAGGGCAAGAGAGCAGGCATGTTGTGGCCTGCATTGCATCCTGGTCTACTGTTGGTGGAGAAATTGGTTCCTCTGCCTCTTCTATGATGGATTTCTCCCCGTATGACTGTTGAACGTCGGTGCAAAAAGGTGAGTCTACAAAGAAGCACTTGCTCATTCATTCTGAAGGACTGACACCAAAACCTGAAGTTTTTCTGTTTTAGATTGCTGAAAATGTTTCTGTTGTCACATCATCTATGTTTGGCCAGTTATCCGTGGAAATAAGAAAAATGGCTGCATGGCTTTTCCTTTTATTCAGTGGGCTGTGAGTCTTTGATGGACATGAACAAAACCTTGTAGGAAGACACATGCCCACTGAAGGGCCCCCCGAACTGCAGGTCCGTTGTTGAGTCGAGCCTTTGTTAGAGATCATGGGCGGCAATTGCGTGGTACTTGCCATACCTTAGGCCAGTGGTTCTCAATCCAGTCCTCAAGGACCCCCTGTAGTGGAGGTTTTAGCTCCAGCGCTACTCAGGCACACCTGAACCAGTTAAAGTATCATGAAATTGTCATGCCTCTAATTGGTTCAGGTGTGCCTGAGTAGAGCTGGAGCTAAAAACCTGCAGGACAGGGGGTACTTGAGGACTGGATTGAGAACCACTGCCTTAGGCTAAAAGAGTCCAAGCAAAGAACAAAGATGGAGCAAAAATTGACATTTATTTAGAAGCCATATATAAAGAATTAATGTTTAGTAAATTGACCCTCCAGTTTAGGACGATTCCTAGCAGTCTGATCCCCATGAACAATGCCTGTGGCCGACACATGCCCACTGAAGGACCCCTAAACCACCGGGCCAATTGTCCAATCGAGTCTTTTGTTCATGTTTATCCCCACATTGTCGAAGGGCTTTCTGAGAGAGCGCGATAGATTAATCCTCCGCGGCCTGCAGTCTGTGAATTACAGGAATTTGCAGGAGAAATTGGATTTCCCGTTCAAAATGCCAAGTAGCGACAAGGAACCGATAAGAAAAGGTCTTAACCTGGTCTTTGAAAAGTATGCGAAGCGGTGGGCCGAGTGGGCAGCACCTTTCAAAAGCTAAATGAGCTTTTATCGTTCTCATCTCGGCTGGGCTCATATACAGAGGGGTAACCGGAGAAAGCCTAATTGCCCAAAGCGTTGGCTTGTGGATGGTAATAGAGGTATCGTCAAGTACTATCTGATATCTACATATGGAGCTCATGTTACGCAGCACTTCAAGAATATTGCATCTCATCTGTCGGGGTGGTGGGGGGGCTGTCTGTGCCTGCATCTGAAGCCTATTTCATTATTCTCCATCGCCGCTGCCAGACTACTTTGCTGGCATCGGGACTCGTCTCATTTCATAGAGAGAATAGAAAATGACAAGATGGAGCGCAAAGGGGCGGAACAACGCGCTTGACAACCGGGGGCCGAGATTGTAACCAGAGAAATGTGAATGTGGGTATTTCCACAACCACTCAGGGCTCCCGAGAGAGAACGGGCTCTAGTTGAGGGCTTGGATATTACTATACACACATTTGGAAAGGTAACGGGGGGTTGGGGAGGCGGGGGGTGGGTTTGAGGTTGTGCTGCGCCGCCCCTGAACCTTCCTCTCAGAGAGCCTCCAGGGTAAATCTGGTATTCACGACGGGAGCTGTGAACAATCACGTCATTTTAGGCGTCGTGACAAATTCCTGTTTCCGTGAGTCCTCCACCTCTCAACATATTAACGGCGGGAACAAAGCTTTCATTTTCTGCGCAGACCTTGTCACACTGCCTCTTCAAGGCCTGCCAAGCATTCTAATTTGTAGGGGAGGTGAAAAAAAAAAAAGCTTGTTTTTAAATTTGCTTCTGACCTTGTGAGAGCAAAATGCTGGACGGTGCGATAGAGCTCCTCTCCGATGTCTCTGCCCCGAGCGCCTTGCCGCGGCGTTGCTGAGGTCGTTATTCACCGTGACACCCTCCACTGATCTACATCATATTACCAGGTGTTTAATACCATTCCCCAGCTGACCGCACGGCCTCCCGAAACAACAAATGAGTACCTGGCTGTACCAAATACATCATCGTGATGGTTAGAGCGCTCGCTTCAGCAAGTTATATTTAGAGATTTAGAGATTTAGAATCCCTCATACTGAGTTGAATATTTGGCTGCTCTGTTTGATGTCCTGAATGATTGGTTATTGATCGTCTATGCTTTCATGAGTAGTTTTGCCCAAAAATAAAATACTCATTTTGCAATCAATACTTTTCTACCCTTTTACCCCCTGCGGCGTAAACTGCTCAGCACTGCGTGTGGCATACGATATTCAATCACATTCTGACATGGGCTGCCTAGTAAAGGCACTATTTCCACACCCAGTGGCTTCTCTTTTTCTTCTACACAAGTATACTACAAAATTGGAAAGAAACTGCACACAAAGCACAGACAGCAACCAAGATGATTTCCCCAATAGACCCAGGGCTATTTCTTACAGTAGTGTGACAGATAGTTTTTCTCCTCTCTAAACCTGTTTCATTGTTTCTCTCTCCTCTACACCTCCGCTGATTTGAGTCTGGCAGCCTGTTCTGGCTTCCCCAAACGTCAAAAATCTGTCTCTAATTCTGTCGTGGCTTATTTGGACAAAAGAAAATTGCCCTGTCTTGCACTTGCTGGTGGCCCCTTGTTGAATGGATAGACAGCAAGTAGAGGGGAAGCACTCATAACCACACACATACACACACGCACACCTCAAGGCCTGAGCAGTGTTTGGGTTGGATTGCATCCATACAGAAATCTTGTGTTAACATTCCAGGCTGGAAGTGCCTGTAGTTGAGGGGGGAGTGGAGTTGCCAAAAGAGCAACCACAACATCATCCATTATATTACATGCCTTTCTTTATTATCTAATATTCATTTAACCGCTTAGTCCCTGGAACCTCTTTTCCATCTGGCCAGGAAAGCAGCATCAACACAGAAAACAGAAAACAGTGTGCAACTTCAGAATAAAAGTCAAAAGTCACATAGAGGAAGAGGAAGTTGAAATAATGTGTGAAATCAAAGTACAATCAATATCAAATAAAAGTGAGAACAAAGTAAAAGTTTCGATATAAGCTCTCCAAAAGGCAATAACCCAATAGAAAACCAGCAGGCTCATGAGCCGAACCTATTTGAACCTAAACAAAGCAAAGACAACTCCACGCTTTCCCAGCCTTCATGTTGTTTTTCACAACACAATTAAGTGCAATTCAATACATGACGTATAAATGTGAAATAATGGTGAGTCTGCTACAGCAACAGCACTGCACATGAGTTATTACTTCTTCAAATAACAGATGCCTCCTTGCGCAATAACTTTGTTATTTTCAGTTACTGCAGAAGAGGAAAGACTCTGAAACTATTTAATTACAGAAATCGTTGAACTACGTCTTTGAATACAGTAGAGCAAACATGATACAAAAAGAAGCTCAAGAGAAGCAGACATACATTATGCTGCAGAAGATGTGCTGTTAGATAGATGAAGCATTCTTGGGGGTACAAAAAAGTAAACAAAATACCAATAAACTTCAGGCTTTAGCAATGGCAGCATCTAAATATAGCTACTTCATAATTGCAACATTTTCCTCAAATAGTCTCATAGAATTGCTTTTATAGATGATCCTCTTATTGCACTGATAATACCGACATTAAACTCTAAAACAGTGGAGATGCAGCCGGTTAAAGGGCCGTAGACAACACAAACAATCCCAAACACATCCCAAACAAAAGTGACGGTGGATAAAGCACTCTGCGTTCTGGCATCGTAACCAGAACCAAAATCGCAACTGTCTGCTGACCCCGCTCACCCCCAGCTGTGTTGATTCGTTGAAAACCTGGCATAAACAGACAGATGGTGTGTCAGGGTAGTAGGGTGACTGCGCTGAGAGCGCTTGTTTCCATGAGCTCACGGTTAAAGGTATCATCTGGTCAAAATCATGGTTTAAAGTTGAATCTAGTGGGATAATACCAGTTTAAAGTCTCAGCAAAGTATGAGATGTTAGTGTTCGACGAGATTGGTCATTGCCTTCTGTCCTTTGTCCTCATCCCTTCACAAAACTGTATATGTCACCAGTATAATTGATTTTAACACCAATGGTCTTACTCTGTGGCTCAAATGATCTCCGCACCAGACTCACTCACTCTGACGGTGTTTTGCTATTTGTAACCTTACATGACGGATGTAGAGGCTTAAAGGCCTGTTGGTCAACTTCCCCTTTATGTGACAAGAGAATTGGCAGGAAAAAAACAGAAAAGCAATATAACGAGTGGTGTAAAGAATGACTTCTCCCAGGGAGTAATAAGTAAAGTGATATTACTTTTGAAACGAGTAACGAGTAAAGAGTAACGAGCCCAACACTGTATGATTATTGCATTAGCAAGTGCATAGGACTGAGATATCTACCAGAGACACCAAGGCTGATTTTGGTACTCCTGTCATAACATGTAAAAGGCAAGTTCACCAACAAGCCGGTCTAGTCGTTTTATGACCGCAGTCTTCTTGGCACACCTGCCAGGAAATCAACCCATTGACGTAAAAAGTTTTTGTGCAAACTTTCTGTTTTGGAGCACACGCAACAGGGTGCTGGAGGGCTGAGCCGAGCATCAGATGTATTGGAAACAGGCAGGTCACCAGACACTCGTACCTCTCAGGAGTCACATATGTCCGCACATCTCCTGTGGTTAAATGTAACAGAAACGCTGCGGTTGCCCCGTAGGGTAACGGATGTTACAAGAAGCAGGCTATGCAAAGTCAAAATTTTATTTTGTAGATTAATAAATGTTAAAAAATGAAACATCATTAACTCAATAGCTGATGAAGCCAGGTTTATTTTTTGGAACTATTTTGGGTGTAACCACGTATTCATCTGCGGTGCAGTGATTTTTAGCTGTACAGTCTCCCATCACCCACCACTATCACTTCCTATGGAAACAGGGAAAGTGGTCCCTGGTAGCTCAAAACAGTACTTTATTTTTGTTTCACTTTTTGAGTAAATTTTACCAATCTCCTACAAAAAGCTGCCAGTTCACACAGAACTAGTATTATGTGGGGTCCTCATGTAGTTAATGAATTAACCCCCAACCTACGCCTTTCACAAGACACACAAGGATAATGAAATGCACTGAAATCACCTGAAATCACCAAGTTTTGTCATTTCTTGATTTAGCAAAGCAACATTTGAACTTTGCACTGAAAATGCATTCAAAACTTTCCTCTACAGATTCCATTTTTCATGACAGGATAAAGATGGAAATTGCACATCTAGAAGACGCCAAAAACTATTTACGGCTATAGTTAACGAGTTTTATTCTCATGGGATTAGCATTATCAGGGAACCTCTGTATTCATGAAAAGGTAATAGGTAATGTCTGTAGGAGTTTGTACAGACATGGCAGATTTTCAAGAAAGAAAGAAAGGGAAGAAAATCACCAACAATTTCTGCAGTTATTACAAATCACTGGATCTCAACAGATAATATTAGTCCTGTGCAGAAAGGGCTTTAGCCACATGTGATTGAAGATTACTTACCATTTAGCAACTACAGGTTCTCACTTTTTGAGATAATGCTACTCGCCTACTATCACTCAACACAGTGTATGCTAAAGTGTTAGCATGGAGCACCAGAGTCAGTGTCCATCAATAACATTCCAGTCTCCCAAGGAATTGGTGTACTCCTTTAAAGGGAAATCTCCTGACATCAAAAAGCATTATTTTGAAATGAAAAAAAAGAGTAAAGGTCATTCAGTAAAGGTCAGTATGTTATTAACATTTTACATGCTCCACTATCAGGCAGTTATTCAACATTTTGCAAAAGAAAACCCTGCAAGAAACCTTACCTGACCCTCAGTACCGGCAACTCACTTACTCATAAAGGTCATTCTCATTTTTTTTATTTTTTTTGACATTTTACATGTTGGACTCTGTTCAGCACTTTTTTTTTTTCCTTTTTTACCTCGTACAAGTTCAGCAAATATTTTCTAAAACAAACAAAAAAAAAAAAGCCACCAGATATCTTAGCCTGACCTGTGATGATTCATCCGCCTCCTGATCCCTCCCATCTTTCCATTTCTCTGTATTTGTCCCTCACGCACATGTGGCAGATGCTGCATGACAGACCTCGCTTGGAGAGGCCGCAGCGCTGTCAGCTCAGATCCGTCTTCGTTTAAGACGCCGCTTGTTCATTAAGACCAACATGGCCCAACAGGAGGCGGGCTGCCACAACACACTCATGTGTAGCATCATAAATCCACATTAGAGAAGACGAGACATCTCGTGTGGAGGGAGGAGAGGGAAGGGGTGGAGGTGATGCAGAGCAGCCCGGGGGAACCGATACCTAACGTGCGGATGCACGACAATCGTGGCCATGTTATCCTGGAGATTGGGCGCAGCGGTGCCTGGGCTGCACGCAAGGCGATTCAGGGTGTTTCTGTTGTTTTGTTTTTTTACAAATTATCAGGAATTTCCATCTTGATTTCCAGTCTACACAGCGTTCCCCACGATTTCCAGAGCTAGTTTTTTCCAGGGAAAGGTCAGCGGCTGAGGCGACTTGCCAGGTGTTTGTGGAGCAGCGGACCAGCGCGGTGCTGTGAATGTAATTACGGCACTCTGGCAATCTGATAACCTGCCAGTCTGTCTCTCAACACTAGGAAAGAGCACTGGCATATTAAATGTGGCTCAACAAACATGGCCGTGAGCAGGGTACAGTGTCTGTGCGTGCAGACCGACGGGGTGGGGTTCGTCTTATACGCTTCTGATGGGCAGTCGTTTGTGCCAATATTCAATATCTTTCAATATCGACCAATTTCATGCCAAACAATTCAAAAATGACATGTATTCAGTTTTTCCAGCAGACTTTTATTCTTGGCAGGGTGGGAAAAGCCTCGGAAACAGCCTTTAGACCACTAAAACTCGAATCAGGTTAAGGACTTCAGTCCAACACATTCAGTCCAATACTGATCAATTACAGCGTAAATATGTTATCAATCTGCATTACATCCATCATATAGGACACGAACGACACTGACAGGCCGATATACGTTTTGCAATAATAGGCCGATATCACCCCGACATCATTCTTAGTCTAGTTGGGCGACTGTGCAGGTGCAGGCTGAGAGACAACAACAGGGTAGCTGACCATGGAATAACGACAAAGTCGCTGTCTGAAACCGAGTAGGTCGGATAAAAACGAGACAGCAAGAGTGAATCCCACAGCTCCCAGTATCCGCAGCGAGAACAAACATCAGTCCTGTTTGTCTGACAAAGGGGCTTTTGTCGGCGGCCCAAACAGATGGCTAGAGGAGCCCGGGGAGCTGCCCGAGACACACCCCCGGCCTTTCCTGGGCCCCGCAAGTCGACACCATAAGTCAACCGGCTATCTAGACGCTGAAGCTGTTAGACCAGTTTTAACAAGCACAAAAGGGCCACTGGGTGAGTCAGAGATGGTGTTGCGCTTGGAACACCCCCCCCGCCCACCACCACCACCACCACCACCCTCCATCCCATCAGTCTCATTCTTCTCCCCCTTAACCATTCGCGCTCTCTCACTTGCATATTTTCTCCCTTGTAATTACACCTGCTCTGCCAAGCGTGTCTGGAGGAAATCACTTGTTAATGTGAATCTGAAGAGAGCCGGGTGTGTGTGAGGTGTGTGAGGACGACTATCTCTGACAGCCTCTGTGGAGACGTCGGGTTATAAGCAGCCTGTACCTCCCTCCCAGGACGGAGAGCTAAGGCGACCTCACCTTGGGGAACGTATGTGTGAGTGTGAGTAAGCCCATCCACTTACAATGTGCATACAATTACAAAGCCCCATTATGGAAATAAGCACTGAGCAATACGTTATCCAACTGATCATCAGCAGTCAGACGACCAAAACAATGCATGCCAGAATTGGGACAACTAGACATTCAGATAAACTCCTCGCGACACCTCTGGGCGTTAAGGCTCGGCGGTACTGTTTTCGAGCTCACGACTCCCGGTGTTGGGATTTCCAACAAGCAAGTGTGAAACTACAGGGCATGACGGCACATCTTGGGCCCACAGAGACAGTCCGTGATGCTGTGTTTGGCAGGAGACGCACGAGACATTAACACCAGCCAGAGCACCAGACCAGACAGTGTTACACATCACTTCCCTCTTCCTCTGATTTCAAAAAAGGGCGAGGGCGAAACACTTCAGGAGACAAATCAAGACTACCGACGGTTTGGCAAGAATCAAGGTTTTATTCCTTTTAGGTCTGAGACACTCTAGCCCCTAAAAATCATTCCACTAATTATTTGAAAAATAAACATATCGCGTAACACACAATAAAGGCATATCATGTTGCTGCTACATACAGGCCTGAAAAACAGCCAGGGAAGAGCAATGTTGTTGTGGTACAAATTGCATATAGCTGCAGGCTATGTGAGGGCAGTTGTTAGGGATGCTGAGTGTGTTTGTATGTGGGGAGGGAGGAGGGGGGGGGGGGGGGGGTGACATTGTTATCTGTAGGTGGTCTTCGAAAGGCGGAGGCAGCTCATATTCATTTCTGTGTAAAAAAAAACAATGACAAACATTCTCATTAGTGGAGAGCGCGAAACAGAACATGCACAGTATATTCTTCAAAAGGAATACCACATTAATTATTTAGCCATACTGCGCTG
This sequence comes from Hoplostethus mediterraneus, assembly GCA_034670385.1. Taxonomy (NCBI): domain Eukaryota; kingdom Metazoa; phylum Chordata; class Actinopteri; order Trachichthyiformes; family Trachichthyidae; genus Hoplostethus; species Hoplostethus mediterraneus. The sequence goes on from JAXDDW010000006.1 coordinate 5,567,221, forward strand.
GACAGCATAGAGAGAAAAAAAAATAGAAACTGACAATTCCGTTTTAGCATGGAGGGAAAACACTTTTTCAAAGCGATGCCAGTATCCTAAAAACAGGGTCACATGAAAAGCAAAGCTGCTTGAGCTTATTTCCGGAATACCGCCGTTTGTCCCGCGGGAATCTTGAGTTCAGTTTGCCTTCGCTTGCCTTTGTCGTATTTTCCCAATTTTGGATATATATTTGGAATGCCTACGATCTGCTGTGTCTATTGGTTGGGGCTGTTGGATCTGAAACCTGCTCGCTGGCTGCAGCTCAGAAACATTATTTTGGGTATTTGACAGTGGAGCCAAGGATTTTTAGCGGATTCGCAGCAGGAAATAAATTGGACAGGAGATAACAGTTGGCTGGTCCTCACCTATAGATCTGCAGATAGAAGCTGATTTAAATTCAGGCATTCTCCTCTCTATTCAACCTAACTTTCTCTACTGCAGAAAATGTGAACTTGATACTAGCACTTTAAACTGTCGGTAGTGCAGATGTGTGTGCGCGTGTGTGTGTGCGTGCAAAACTTTTACAATGTGTGGTGTTGAGTGACGTGGTAGGTTTAGTCTGGTTTATGTTAGTCGTGGCATTCCCTCAGGCATCCATGATGTGTCTGGAGCAGTGGTGAGTGTGCACATATGGAGTGTGTGTGTGTGGCCCTGAATTCCTCTGCCAAAGCCTTTGGTTCACATTCCTCAGACCTGAGATTAAAAGGACCTCGAGTCACAAGAGAAATCAGCAATCCAGAGGCATTTTATTCAGCTGAGTATCTTCACGGGAAGAAAAAAAAAAGAGAGAGAAATCACATCCACCTACTAAAATGCGGAACGGCTTCATGAGCAGTATAATCATTCAATGTAGGCCTATATCACAAAACCACATATTAAAAAGAACAGACTCATAAACAAGCAGTATAGCAATTCTCTGCAGCAGAGGCATAATGAGAAGAGTGCAATAACCAGCAGAACGCATTTTTGCCAGATAGTCTTTGCCTTCTTACTTAAAAGTCAATGTACTCCATCTGTTTCTCCTTTGGGGGTAAGTAAAAACAGAACGTATCACACTTTCCAAACCTCCCACCATGAGTCACTGTCCATGCAATGTTTGAGTACATGAAAAAAAAAAAGAGAGAAATTGACATCACAGCTGCCAGATACAGGACATGCGCCAGTGGTTGAATGGAGGTCATGACAGGGGTTATTTGGGAGCCATGACGAATGTAAAATCTGAATTGCAGCATGGGGGGGTATTGAGGGGGGGGCTCTCATGCAAATCTTAATAGTGTCAAGTCATGTAAGTCTCACTGTGAGGTCCCAGACAGTGTCCCATCCTTGCTCAAACATCCGAATTGATGCTCAGGTTGGCCAACCGCGGGTCAGAGTTTATCTCATACCTGTAATGGTACCCCTCCATGTGGTCCCTGCACGCATCACGGAAGTTATAAATCCACCGCTTAATGCCCTTCCTGTTCAGGTAGAGGACCAGCAGGAAGATGACGCCGATCAGGGCCAGCACCAGCCCCAGGAAGACGTACGAGGTCTCCAGCACACCTTTCATGTCATCCGGATAGCACTCCAGTTCAGAGTCATCGACCTGCAGCAGAGGCTGGCGCCGCAGGGCCTCCGGGTCCTCGCAGGTCAGGTTCTGCACATCGGCGACCTGATCCGAGCTCCTCAGCCACACCAGCAGGTCCTCGATGAAGCAGTTGCAGCGCCAGGGATTCCCCGCCAGGCGGACCTGGAGTCCGGCCTTGAGGCTGAACTCTGCCAGAGTGTCGTTGGGCAGCTCCCTCAGGCTGTTGTCCCTCAGGTCGAGGTCGCGCAGCGGCGGCACCTTCAGCGTCTCTTTCTGCACGGAGATGATGGAGCTGTTCTGCAGGCTGAGGTTGGCCAGGTTGGTGAGGCCTGTGAACACGTCTGGAAGAACCACAAGGTCGTTGTTGGACAGGTCCAGGCTTGTGAGCTGGAGGAGGTTCAGTAGGAAGCTCAGGAGCACATCCGTGGAGGAATGGTTGTGAAAAGCCCTGCTGAGGTTCAAGACCTGCAATGTATTGTTTTCCGGGAAAGCTGTAGCATTGAAGCGCTGAATCTTGTTGTTGCTCAAGTCCAGCCGCACAAGGTTAGGCAACTTGTCAAATACCTCCACATCCACATGCTCCATCTCATTCCCACTGAGATACAGATCTGTTAACTGATCCAGGCGGTCTGGGAAAGACTCGTTACTGATAAGGGGAATGCGGTTTCCGGTGACGAACAGGAATTTAGTATTGTTCGGTAATGAATGCGGGATCGCGGTCAAGTCCATGTTTTGGCATTTCACGGTTTGTGTGGAGCACACGCACGGATCCGGACAAGATCCCTGACAAGACAAAACCACAGCAAGGAGGAACAATGCATGCATCAGACACGACTTCTTTGTCCTGTCTCGGATTTCTCCACGTTTACACCCTGTACACGCTGTGCTCAACAGGCGCATCTTAACTCACTTGGTTTCTGTAAATCTGAAAAGAAGACCGACCGTTAAGATTGCTTTACCACCATCCAACCCAGTCACCGCCTTCTTCTTCCGCGGGGAACAAGGGAAACTTTCCCAGCTCTTTCTTCCACCTTTATCCTTATTGAAACTACTCCCACTTCCGACTCAAACTCCATATAATTAGCCCCAAACCATCCTAACGCAGGTCTACATTTCCATAAGGAGACGGGTGCGACCAATGCAAAGTTGTTACCCTCTTCGTGGCAATGTTTGTTTTCCAAACCACAGGTTATTAAGATTGTATACCGTATTTTTCCCAGTCCGGTAGAAACAAACAAGTCCGTCTCGGCTGTGGAAGTCGACAAACAACTTACTTAAATGTTCCGAAACATGGGCGCCATGTACGATGTACGCACTTGCAGCTCGCCGCTCTCAAAATCTGAGGGAGAGTGAAGGAACAGTCCTAGCGCAGCACCTACAGAGCAGACCATTGGAAGGAGGGAACATACCATTGTTCAATAAAAGGGGGACGACCAACACACTTTTATAGATTGCTTTCAGTAAACCATTGCGTTGTTTGTTTTTTTCCAGTTATAATCACGCCGTGTGTGCGTGGTTTCTTTCCACTATATTCCTCCTCACCCATTGATCTAAAAAAGTTGATTGTCAAAAATGCAAAAGTTCAAATCGCAACTGGCGCGCCTAAAATATATTGGTATGCGCCAATTTCACCTCTAGCGTGTGGTATGTGGTTTTCCAAAGTGAGGTCCGGGCACCTGCAGGCGACCATGAGGGTATTCTAGGGAAAATTAAGACTAGTTTAATTTAACTGTTACTTCACTTAAAGACAAGGCAAACTAGTATACAGTGTAATTGGAATGTCTCTTCTGATCAGATGTTTCACTCCCCCCCCACCTACAGTAGTCTCTTATGCAATTATACACTACAATAACAACAAAAGAAATCTTCTCAAATATCTTCTCAAATATGGTCTCCGAGGCCTACTGCATGCCAATTTGAGATTATTTGAGATGAAAAACTCATGGATGAATCAGTTTGATCTATAAGTCTATTAAATATTTGTTTTAGTCTCAGTGGGAAAAAAAACTCTGCTGACGACATCATAAACAGTCTCAGAAACAGAAAAAAGTGGGGAAGGAAAGATATTAATCATTTGATCCAATGGTTAGGTCACATCACTTATTGGCCTGAGCCCATTATTTATTGGGGATGCGAGCCACAATTCCTTGAGCTTTTTTCTCCTTGAGCCTACATCCTTGGATGGGATAATAATGTTTACTTTCTGCCATAACTAAAGACAAAAGAGAAAACTCTGATCTTTTATATCAACCCAGTGTACACTGAAAAAGCAAATGAAAAGTTTTTAATGAAATTAAAAACATATGAAAGGTGTGTGAGGATAGCCTTATGATGATTTTCTGGCTCAGAATAGATAACACTACAACATAAAAAGTTAAGAAAAAGTAAAACAAAATAAATCATTCTCTTTTTAATTGTAAATACATGAGGTTGAAATACAACATGTTCACTCACAAGAAACACTAAGTCACTTTTTTTTGTCAATTTGAAGAGAGAGTTGTTTATTAATTATTAACAACTAGCCTGTCTGCTGTAGGAATATGTGTTTCTCTTGTTGTTAAACGGTGGTATCCCCTTGTTTGGGAGTCACTGGCCAATGTATCTCACCCAGTGGTTCTCAAGCTGGGCTCCAGGGACCCCTAATGGGTCTTTGAAGGGATTTCTGGGGGTCCCTGACAAAATTAGGAATAATTCACTTTGACTGTTATTTTTTTCATAAGAAGAATGAATATGTTGATCACAGGTTGCACTGCGTCTTATCAGGTTTGTCAAAACATTTATCAAATGGGGGCCTGGCATTTATATGCTACAGGAACTCTTGATCCAGCCTTTCAAGTTGTAGTCAAACTTGCAACTTCTTGTTTTGTTGAGCAAATAACATTAAAGATTTGCAAATTCCAATCTCAAGGGTTCAGTGACATGAGGTTATTTAGTTAGTTATTTACGAGTACAAAGAGCAAAAGATGAGCTAAATAGAGCAGACAGATTCCTTTTATGTCTTTAGATTGTCTGTGTTTCCACATCTTCCTTTGAGAAACAACTTGACTTGAATGGTAACCTTGTAGTCAAAGCATTGTCTGTTGGATTATGCAAGAGTATACCGTTGAGAAGCAAGACTGTGGATGGGTTCATGGCGAGGGGAGGGGGGAGGGGGGCATACTCATCAATATGTCATATTTGGAAGCCGCAGTGTGGCCGCACTGTAACCCTATCTTTACCCACCCTTGACCCTATCCTATTCTTAGCCATTGCCAATGTAACAATCCCCTGAGTATTTTCCAACGGATCTGTTTTTTGTTATGGTATTCATGTTGGAATAATAACCCCTTTTAAATAATATCCCACCACTCACGTGAAGCCTTGATTCATTAATTTAATGGTAAAGAAAGCATCATACTTTAAGAGTAGGTGTAACAGCATAATCTGTGCTAAACAGACTATCCAACCTGTGAGCAGAGACAAAAGTATCCTGCTAACTATAGATATAAATTAAACATTGCATTGCAAATCTAGAATAAGATGTTTCCATAGACCCTTACATGAGGGACAGTAACAGTATTTATGTTATAGTTCTGTCATCATGGCAACAAAAAACTTTGATTCATTCATTAAATTTACCAGATCTTCGTTATTTATGATTTATGATAACGTATATGAATAAATATGCATTTGCTCAGGGAACACATTGGCCTGCCTCTTGTCAAACTGCACTCCAGTTTTAAGATTTGTATATATTTTTTTATATTAAGCCACTTCTAATCTAATAATCATATCACAGGAGACCAATAAGTTATATATGATTAAGTTAGACATATGATAAAAAAATAAATAAAATAAAATCCGTGTATTTTCCATTGACACTATAGCGCAACTAAGCACAAAGCAATATCCAATAGGATATCAGAATGTATTTCATTCAACCAATCAGAAGTCGCCTTCTTCCCGAGCCCCTCCTCTGAGATCCTGACCTAACCTGCAGGATTTGAAGCACTTGGCTCTGTCAAAATTTAAACATCCTTTAGCGTCTCGTATTCACAGTAATGACACAGTGGATGTACGCCGTTGCTGCCAACTCCATGACTTCCCCCTTCTTCATCTAGCGGAAGGTGAGCAATGATACGAAATCCTTGTAACGACATTAATTTCTCTTAGCAAGATAGCCGGATAACCAGCTAACGCTAGCTAGCGGTGATGTGTCAGTTAGCTGCCCACTGTTAGCCAACATAACATTAGTTAACGTTGCATCCCCTGGCTTGTAGCGAATCTTCCTACATGTTATAGTTTCTGTTCCCACGCTTGGTCTAAATAGCTGCAGAAGTTGAAAATGCACAGCGAAATATGTTGTGGCTTCGTGTATGCCCTGCTTGGCAACAGTTCATGTCTTGTCTACGCTGCGTACAGTCTGCTCAACCTCACTGATATGGATAATATGATATAATAATTCGTTTAAATTGGATAGTCCAACAAGGGACTATGCCTTGCTTGGCTGCAGAAGTCCAGTGCTGTAACGCAAAGCCTAATAAATCCCTGAAAATGAATGGGAATCTGTATTAATTCATAGGGCAGGGCAAAACTAACCAGCTACTTGGCTAGCTAGTTAGCGTGTTACGTAATCCTGCTACTGGGGCAACATTTATTGAGATCCTGCAAGCCAGATTAGTATACATGCCTAGCAAAACCTATACTGAATGCAAACTGTATGCAAAGCAGAAGTTAATGACACCACTTTTCTTTGTATAGCTTTAGCAAATATCCAGAATGTCTAGCAAACTAAAGTCAACTCAGCTGATCTGTGCTGATTAATCCTTAGTTTGTAAAGACCAAACGACTGTGTAGCTGTGATCTTTGCACTTGCAGTAGTGAATCTCACAACTTCATCTTGCAAGGCAAAGCTTAACCCAGTCTCCATGTATACCAGGTTTGCAGGCAGTTGTTTGCCAATGTAAATCATTTAATTTTCTTCCACAGGTGCACTATACAATTATGGAGTTTTGAAAAGGGAGTGGAGTGTTTTGGGGGGAAAGGCAGCCTTTCCCCTCAACTTGGATGGTTGGACTGCTGGATAAGAATGTCAGAGGGTTGTTGACATTGTTGCCTTTTTGTAAATTATTATAAAAGTTGAAAGAGGAGAAACTATTTTTGGAAACACTGAAAAAATATATTTGTAAACTTTTGTATAAAGACTATAGGACTTAGTATTTATTGAATTTCTGATGCAGTTGTATTCTGCAAGCACCTTAGGTTGTGTTGTATTGTCGGTCGAAATGGTGGACTGAGTTGAGTCTCAACAAGGCTCCGGGGTCGCTAGGGTGCAGTGGAACCTCAACACAAGCACAATTCTAGCACCCCAAAACTATCTTGACCTCTTCTTGATATAGCCTTTTCTTTATATATCTTCTTCTAGAGCAGCTCTGTTACGATACCCCTTATCATTTGAAAGCTAAGCTTGACTGGAGGGATAGTATTGGTTTGTTACTTTGCATTGTGTTTTTTTTTTTTGTTTGTTTCTGGTTGTGGGTGGTGGGCTGTCAGAAGGGCAGGCAGGGTAGGGGGGGTGGGTTCACTGTGAGGACTGTCAGGATGAGTCTGGCAACACCGGACTGCACACCAAAATGCCGCTCACCACAGCACGCCGACGAGGTGGTAGCGGCATTGACCGGTGGATCGGAGGGGCAACTGCGGGCGTTCTTGACCGTGCATTGCCACAACGCGGCCACCCTGAGGGATGCCTTCGGTCGCACAGCCCTGCACCTGGCAGCCTCGCTGGGCAAGAAGGCCCTGCTGGAGTGGCTGCTGGAGAGTAAGAGTGCTGATTTGATGGTGAAGGATAAGGAATCTGGCTGGACCGCTCTGCACCGCAGCGCCTTCTACGGACAAATCCACTGCCTCATGGCGCTGGTCAAGGTGCGTGCCAGTGGTGGATCAAACAAATGGCAGTCAGGTTATAGACGATTAAATGTCATTAAAGTGCTTCTCATACCCAATCATCAGTTCATCAGGCGTACAGTCCTGACCTACTATTTCTAGATTATAATTGGGCAATAATGTCATTTTAGGTAAGGGAACATGTCTACTTGGTATCCGATATCTTGGTAATTAAATACTTACTATTAGTCTCGATCAGACTCTTTACACAAGTAGATCAAAGCATAATATTCCTAAAAATTAGCCCTTTGTTTGAATTGTTTTGTTTTTTTACATCGTTTCAGCATGGCGCACTCCTTGCCACCCAGGACAAGGAGGGTCTCTCTGTCCTGGACTTAACAATGAAGGACAGACCAACACACGTTGTGTTTAAAAACACTGGTAGGAAAAGAAGTTATGTCAGCTACTGTCCTCTGCCCTTAAATTGACCTTCTTGTGCCTCAACTGATTGTAATCAAACTGTTAAATGTTTTAGTTTTGGTTTCGTCAAAAGTCATGTGGTTTATTCTGAGTGTCATCGTGGCTCAGGCTGCTAATGGACTGCATGTAATTGAATTCTTCCTGCCGTCAGTCACTAAAGGGCTTAATAAAGCACTTGAGAAGGGTGTACTGCCCACTCAGACTGAACAGCACACTCTCGTTTTTAAAAGCAAAAAATAAATAAATAAGACCAATGGTTTCTGTCAAGCTCCTGGTGGAGATAATGTTGTGACTGTGCTTGGAATTGTGTTTTCTTGTTTTCACAGATCCAACTGAAGTATACACTTGGGGCAACAATACCAATTTCAGTCTCGGGCATGGCAACCAGGAGAGCAGACAGCACCCTGAGCTCGTAGATGTGTTTGCCAGGACCGGAGTTTACATCAAGCAGGTAGGCCGACAACACATTGTTTTTCTTTTTGTCTCGGCACTCCAGGGAACGAGGAAGTGTTTACCATCAACCTTGTAAGGACGACACGATAGGGCTTCCCCAGCTTTAACACCCCACTCGCACCAGCAATTGCCTCATACTCACTCGCTTCAGCTCTATGACAACACGTGTTAAGTAAAAAAAAAAAAAAAAAGCAGCCGATCCCCCTTGGGTTTGCTAGATAAGCCACGTCACCTGGGTCACCCTGAAAAACACTCCCTCTCCAGAGGCCTCTTTGTTACCGAGCGTCTCCTCAGGGTAATTCGGCGTTTGTAAAAAGAAAGGTTCATACTTTGTCTTTCTCCTGAAATCACAGCTGTAGAAATATTGGTTTAGATATTGCTACCAATTGTACTTTGGATAAACGAGGATGGTAGTAGTAATACAGCCATGGTGAGGTGCATTATGAGACTATTATAGGTGTAGTAAACCACACAGATATTGTCCTTTCACTATGGATTTTGGAGGGAGTATTAGAAACAAGAGGCCATCAGTAATCTCATTTGAGTGAGTCATTGAGAGGACAGCAGGCTGGGGCTGATTGGGTTTGTCTTCTCTTATATAGCCTAATTTGTGTCTTTGTGGAGCCCGTCCCTGCATGGTTACACCCACGCTGCCCGGGTGTGCCAGCCAGGCTACAATTTCATGCCACTTGTCATGTGGGTGCTCTTAGTGTGATTAATATAGCTGTTGGCACCAGTGCCACTGCCCCAAGTGGTGTGTATACACACCAAGCGCTAGTTATACTAGATTAGGTAATGCAAAATGACTTTGTGTTTTATATATTATCATTTCAACCCATTTGTAAGGTTTGAGGTTCATAAGCAGGTTTGTGGCGAGTGATTTGGGGTAGAAATGATCTATCTGGGTTATATTTCACTATTTTGTCGGTCGTTACGTATGAAACTCTATGCTTGGGGCGTTTTTGCTGACCTGGAGGGGACTTGTTGTGGAGAGTAATTTCATAAAGCTTAGTGGGGGACAGATGGATCCCATTTCATGACCACACAACGACCCAGTGGCGCTCCACACAGCCTTTGTCTTCCCAACCCAATCCAGCAGGTGCTGGGGGGTTAAATATTAATTCCAGAATGACATGTTTTAATTAAATGAACCACGGTTGTGTGTATGTATGTGTGTGTGGATGTCCCCATCAATGTGATACTCCAGGAAACATCCCTGCGCTCTATTGAGGGCTTGAGGGGAGCGATGTATTAGTAATGATGTTTGCTTTTCCACTTGTGCCGTGGCCTTTTATTGGCATAGTGTTTTACTATCACTACAAGAGGGTTTGGCCAGGGACATGGAAAGAGATGCTCCACAGCCTCTGCGATGAGGCCAAGATTATGATGGCAAGAGTCTTGATCAGCACAAACTATTGTCTCGAACTCTCTCTCGGTTCCCTCAGGAATCTCGACAAACCTCCCTGACCTCATACAGCATACAGACATACATCAACTCAACAAAGACATCACAAGAACGTGCTCATGTTTTATTGCCTCCTCTCCCTTTTTTTTAGGTGGTCCTATGTAAGTTCCACTCTGTGTTCCTGTCCCAGAAGGGCCAGGTGTTCACTTGTGGGCATGGACAGGGAGGAAGACTCGGCCATGGGGATGAACAGACTTACCTGGTGAGACTTTTCATTTGGGTGTGGCAAAGTCTCATGTCGTAGTTTTGGTGGCAAATGTTATTCGATGCAGGGACTTTGCCATAGCGTAGGGTTTAGTGAACTGACACCAATGATTCTGTTAAATGTAGAAGTTTCAATGTGTAGATTTGACTCATTCCCTTTAAACGGAAAACTAATGAATCTGAACTTCCAAAAGGCCGTTAATCTTTCATTGTGCCACTCCTTTCACTCCTCTCTTCCCCAGGTTCCCCGGATGGTGGAGGGTCTGCTGTCTCACCATTGCTCCCAGGTGGCAGCAGCCAAAGACCACACAGTGGTGCTAACAGAGGAGGGCTACGTCTACACCTTCGGCCTCAACACCTTCCACCAGCTGGGTCTGGCTCCACCGCCCGCCTCCGCACACGTCCCTAAACAGGTATACAACTTGTATACAGTCCTGCTTGAAAGTGTGTGTGAACCCAGTACACTAATTGTAGAGGAATTTGTCTTGTATGATTGGTGCAAGAACATAACCCTAACCCTATACATATCACTCTACATACTTTATATACATTCAGCATTCTGTCATTATGTGCATTCAGTGTGATATAAACGTTGGTTGCGAGTCTCCATTAGCACAATGGAACAGCGTATTATGAAATAGTTGTGCTGAGAAGGATGGAAATGCATGAAAACTATTTGAGCATGTTTGTAGCATAGACATGGTAACCGGCTGAAATGACATGCCGTACAAAAATGTTGTTTAATCTGCTGCATCTGTTTTTTCCAACCAGCCTTTTGAGAATCATCTTCTGCACCACTATACTAGTTCCTACCGCCCTTGTCCTATGGTTTGTGTGTATATATATAGGTGTTCTCCAAGACCCTGAAGGGGAGGACAGTGATTGGCGTTGCAGCAGGGCGGTTCCACACTGTGCTGTGGACCAGGGAGGCTGTCTACACAATGGGACTCAATGGAGGGCAGCTGGGTAAGTCTCAACATTGTTTCTTGACAGAGAAACCAACTTCTATCAAGTCACACCTACATTTGATCAGTGTAGGCTAATCCTATTCAATTGATTAATTTGCGTGACCACTGACTTCTGTTGCATGTTGACCCCCAGGTTACCTGCTGGACCCCAATGGGGAGAAGTGTGTGACGGCCCCCCCGACAGGTATCGGCTCTGCACCACAAGGATGTCACCATAGCCATGGCAGCAGCTAGTAACGGGGCAACAGTGGTTGTGACTGAGAAGGGAGATGTCTACCTGTTGGCTGACTATCAGTGCAAGAAGCTGGCTTCAAGGTGAATGGGACAGTGGGACTTATACCACTGCACTGCACTCCATCTGAACAACTCATTTAGTCTCATTCTTATTTTCTGAAGTGAAAATCTGCTAAGGTTTTGGTTGTCGATCAATACCAATTACTCAACAATTACTTGGCCAGATGCTGAGAGATTTTCAGTTTTCAAAACTCATCAATTCAAACTCATTCAAACTCTGTCCCGTACTCTGTTTGTGAACAGCATCTCCTCCCCCTACTTACATTTTCATCTGTAATTATGGTGCTATGAGTGAGCAAGCAGAGTAAGACACTTTATTGTCAAACCAAAAAAAGGCAAATCTATCACCTCCTAGCGGAGCCACTGTACATCGGGGCCTTTTTTTAATCAGTGATGATTAAATGTTATTCTTACACCTAGCAACACCTTTCTTGAACAGTAGTTAAACAAAGTGATTCTTAAGTAAGTTCTTAAGTAAGATGGTATAATATTATAGCATCTTAATATATAAACTAACTGTTGTATGGTCACAGGTATGATTTCTTCTTTTAAAAAAATTTTTTTTTACAATAGCTTTAAACGTGCCTCTGACTCAACTATACCTTTTCTCATTTTACACTGTTTCTCACAGGCAACTGAACATCAAGAAGGTCCTCGTCAGCGGAGGCAGCCTGGACCACCGTGTGGATCCGCAGATCCTGAATGAGGGCGCAGGAGAAAAGGTGGCCATTTTGGCCCTGGATGAAGCTGGGAGGGTAAGGACGGCCATCTGGGATAAGACAAAAGGCTTTGCATTCTGCTGTTGAGGCACCAGCTGGGGAGAAATGCCACTTAGGCAGTCCGAATCAATTCTGGTCCCCAAAGTGGAGTCCAGGGAGCTCCAGGGGTCCTTGAGGCTGTCAGGGGATCCCCCATTAAAATGCTGGCTTAACTTTCTCGCCTCTTCTCTCTCTCTCTCTCTCTTTCTTCTCCTCTTTCTCAGGTGTTTTGCTGGCGCTTGTCAGGCAGCTCAGTGAGACAGTGTCGGTGGGCGTATGGGCGTCAGGTTTTTATGTCGGACATCGCTCTCAGCAAAAACAGCATGATGTTTGTGACTCAGGAAGGGGAGGGCTTCAGTGGCGTGTGGGCTGGAGAGTATAAGAAGTACGGGGAGAAGAAAGGTGAGGATTATAGGCCAAATCATTACGTGAGCAAACTATGCACACTAGGTGTTTTGCAATGGTGAATTGATATTAGGGGTTTGTTGATGGTTAGAATTACTTGAATTGGTGCTCATTGTGGCTAAATAAGCTTAATTTGCACAGCACTTTTTGAAAATGGCATTTACAAAGTGCTTTAACAATGAAATAAAGACGGTAAAAGCAAACATACTCATAAAATAAATGATAACAAGTGAAAACAAGAAGGCACCACAAGATTGAAGGGATCAGAATAGAGGCTAAAAACAAGAGAATAGTTAATAACAGGAAGAAAAACACATCACATAAAAGCATGTTTATAAGAATAGGTTTTTAAAGAAGTGATTCAAAAGAGGATGCTGACTCCGCTTCTGATTTCAGATGGGAGCGTGGAGGTGTGTGGCCCGTCGGATGCTGGAGCAGTGTACGAGCGAATCCGCCTGGAGAAGCTCCCTTACGTCCACCGGGCCGTCAGCATCACCATGGACTCTAAAGGGCGAAACTTTGGAGTGCTTCAGTCTGACCCCAAAACAAGGTTGATAGCATCTCTCGTGAAGCATAGAAGATTCAGGATGTTTAGAAGTCCTACTGATCGCTAATGAAATACCCTCTTTCTGAGAAATTGGCACCAGCCTCATATTAATAAAATCATATAACTGTTCGAAAGTACTTCTGCCTGAATTATTAAGATTGAAGAATTGTGTTATTGCATGGCAATACATGGAATGCAGACTGCTGAACTGGATGCAGTTGTCAGAGCAAATTGTCTGACTCACCCCTTGACCCTGTTTCTTCAATCCAGCTTGTACGAGATTCCCACCGTCTCCCCATCCTCCTTCTCCCAACACTTCCGGAGCCTCCTGGACGAGGCAGATGAAATGGACAGCATCCACGACGTGACGCTGCAGGCGGGCGACCGCACCTTCCCCGCCCACAAGTACATCCTGTCCATGAGGTCCGAGTTCTTCCGGAAACAGTTCATGGCCGAGCGGCACGGTGGGACTGACGAGGAGCTGGACGAAGAGGTGAGGCGGAGCGAAGACGCCGTGGGCTGCGATTTACTCGTCTTGGAGAAGATCCCCCCGCAGATGCTGGAGCACGCCTTGCACTTCATCTACACTGATTCCTGCGAGCTGCTGGTGCACGGGGCCCGACCCAGAGTTTCCGGGGCCCCGCCGGACCAGAACCAGGTGAGGGAAAAATTGTGTGTGATCTATTGTGTGTGAACTCAATTTTTCAATTTTGGGATGCGACTGATGTTTTGGGCCAATATTTCCTCTATCAGCCTGTCATGTCATCCACCTCCGGTATGATGAAGGTTCCCCAGTCCCAGCCACAGCTCGTGAAAATGTTTTTGATTAGATTTAGTGTTGTTCCTTCCAGTGTGGTGTGGGACTACTTCGGGCGTGGTGTGTAAAAGCTGCCATGAATCCTGCCTCGCCTCGCCTCAATGAGAATACCGGGGTCATAATAATATCCATGTTGTCGACATCTGTTTTAGATTTCCCCCAAACGTTTTGCAGTGCAGTACCGTATGTAATTCGATTTATTTTAACATTAAACATGTTTTTTCTTGTTTTTAAAATACAAACTTTACATTGTCAACCCTAGCTTGAAATGAACTGCTGTCCGCTGACAAAGATGCCCCAAATAAGAAGACATGATGTGAAAATAAAGGCCACATGTTTTTTTTAAGGGATTATTTCCTGGTGGACCGGAGCATTACGTGACCACAAAGGATGTCGGCGATTAGTGAAACGTTTACATCCCAAGTTTACGTCGTAACAGGCCTCTCTCATCCAATCATATCCAATATTCTCCGGTTCAATGAAAGGTCTCTGCACGTGCGCACTGAAATGAAAAAATTCAACTCGAGCACAAGACAATAAAACAGAAACTCTGACAAAACCAAATTAAGGCTTCATGTTTACTGTGATGCATTATCTAGCTTGGGCCATTCTCAAGTCTGTGGAAGTTGTTTTTCATACTGTACAAAAATGAACGGGAGAAAATTGCTTCTTCTGTAGGCAGCAGCCCTGGTATCTCCCGTCTCACTTCACTGACTGTGAGCAGACACCACCGGGAATACTGTAAAGGAGAGGGGCAGCCTAGACAATTTGATTGGCACAAACATAAAAAAACAGCAGTATTATCCCTTAAGGAGCTGCTAACCCACCTAAAAGATTTCACTGTTGAGTTTTAGCGTCCTGTGATGATCTAAAGGCTGTTTCAGAGAGTTTTCCACCCTCATCAGAATACAATTCTGGGGGAAACACTGAATATTTGTTTTTTGGCATATAAATGTTCAAATTTAAAGCCATTTAATATTCGCACAAAATATCAGCTACCCACTGCTTCAATCCAAAAATATCTATACCAGACCTCAATAACCGACAGTATATATGTTTCATAAAGCGTGGGTTCCACTATCTCGTTTTCTTTGGCCAGGATTCAGAGCAGGAGAGGCTTATCAGCAGTCTGCAGGACTTGGGCCTGAGAGGTCGCTCAGCCCTGGATGTTTACCGCTCCCTTCCCCCTACGACCAAAGGGGACGGGGACAAGGCCAAGAGCAAGGGCTCCAAGCCTGGCAAGAGGGGAAAGGGAGGCAAAGGTGATAAGGCTGGAGCCAATGAGGGCGGCACCAACCCAGTGAAAACCTTACAGGCCATCGCAAAGAAGCTGGGCCTGGGCAGTCTGTCTGCACGGTGAGAAACCAGCGGTGCCCTAAACATGGACGCAGCGCACGATTTCTTGTCAAACTGTTTCAAACTGTGTTTCCTTTTATATCCTTGACAGACTGGACGGAGTCAAATATGAAAACGGAAAGATCAATGTTATACACAAGAAAACTGGCAACAAACCCAAATTCAACCAGAAAAAATGGCAAGTGAATACTATCATGTAATAACAGTAAACTAGATTGTAATAAACTATATATTTATTCTCCAATACGCCCCTCTCTTGGTGTCCCTCCACAGCTCCTTTCTTTGTGACGTTACTCTGAAATCTGAAGATGGGAAAGAGTTTCCCTGCCACAAAAGTGTGCTCTGCGCCAGACTGGGTGAGAACGACTACACGCACAGATATTATTAATCATTCATATAATTGATCAAAGGTTATGATACACAGGTCCTTAACAAAATGGATTTCCTGTCACACCCTTAAAGTATTGAATTCTGTTATTCATGAAATTGTGGTCGTTTATGTTGATCACTGTTGGATGAAAAAGAAAATGAGTGGCGGTGTCTCATCTTTCTTCCCATCTTTTCTACAGAGTACTTCCACAGTATGCTTGGGAACCCCTGGATTGAGGTTTGCCATGTTTTTTTAAAAAATTGTTCTTTCACACATTTGTCTTATAAACCCTCTCAGATTTCATGGGCGTAATTTCCCAGTGTTGAACTCTGTTGACCGGGGCTGGTAATAACACAGCTATTATAGTCACGGACAGCCTTGCAACCTGCTATGTGTCCAATGGCAGTCAAGCATTTGGAGCACCCTCCAATAGGTTTATCGTATCATGACAGACTTGTTAGGCTGGAAATGGTCTTAAGTGACAACATCATTGCAATGTATATAAAAATATAAATGGTGAGGTGAAAAAAAGCTCATTGGCTAAGAGGGTTCATGAATAGTAACTGTCTGGCTCCTATAACACTTGGCTGCCAAAAACCTTGTCAACAAGGCTGAAGCTGTTTCATTTTCTTCATCATGAAGTCGAAGTGTAAACCCTTGGTATTATCATCACAAGTTCCATCATCACGAAGCAACAGATCAAACAAATCAAGGTGCCCAGAGTGGTTCCATTCTATCTGGTCTCTTAGAGAAAATACTACCATATTTGACCACTAAGGGTGCAACGGTGCTTTTTTTGAGTTGCATGTGTAACCCATAAGAAGTCTGGTAATACTGTTGTCTTGCACCCCCTCAGGCCACGTCTTGTTCTGCACTGGAGATGCCCACCAGCTCAGAGATTCTGCAGGCCATTCTCGAGTACATTTACACCGATGAGTCTCCCACCATCAGAGGTCGGTTTGCTTATATTGCCTATTTATATTTTCAGAGTGTTGATTCATTTCTTTATTTTGGTTGTTATATTGGTATTAAATTCAATTCCAGGTAGACTTAAAAAGGTCTCAGAAAGTCTTAAATCTGCCCTTCTGAAACCTACCGGATACCCTGTGTTTGTATTGACAGTAGAAAGGACCAATTTAAGGTTAGACAATCCCTCTGCTTCTTGTCCCCACAGAGTCTCTGAATGTCGAGTTTGTCTGCACCGTCTTGGTGGTGGCCGACCAGCTGCTCATCACACGACTGAAGGAGATGTGTGAGGTTGCCATCACTGAGAACTGTACGTCCCACCTCTCTCCAGTCCTTTGCCGTCATCTTTTACCTAGTCGTCTCATATGCAAGTCATGCTGCATCCACGTCATATGGGAATAACGATTGGTAATGACTTGACTGTTCAAAGCAACAACTAGGAGGTGTTCATGCCTTCAAACTCATTTGAAGCCATCAAGATGCCATGATGGAAGTTTTCTGTAGACTTGTTGTTGCTCCTGATTAGCTTTTCTACATTTAACACATGCATTTAGTGAGTCATTTATTCTAGTTCAAACCAGACATTGTCAACCACAAACCAAAAATCTGGTAATTTTATTTGAAATGAACATATCTTTCCCTACAATTAACTACAGGTACTTCTTTGTTGGTGACAGAATTCCCAAAGTCAGAGAAATCACGGCCCATCGCCAAACCCCAAATAGTATTTACAATCTGAAAGCTGACTTGAACGGTATTTTCAAATAGGAAGCTCATATCTGAATGCAGTATGATTTCACAAACAAAAAAGATGGAGCGGTCTTCCCATGTCACAACCGCATAGTAGCCGTGAGAGTGATTTCCTAACAGCTGCTTGCTTTGCTCTCGTCAGTGACACTGAAGAACGCTGCAGAGCTGCTGGAGTTTGCGGCCATGTACAACGCCGAGCAGCTCAAACTCTCCTGCCTCCAGTTCATCGTGCTCAACATGGCTGCCCTGCTGGAGTCAAAGTGAGTTGGTACACACAGAGGAAAAGAGGGTTCTTGAAGGGTTTTTTGGCCATAAAATAACTGTCTGATGAGACACATCACAATAAATGACCCAGTGTGGGACCTCTTAAAGAGGTGGAACATTTCGATGCATTCTTACGTGGTTCTTTACACCACCATAAAGGTCTAATGGCCCTGTCACACTATTGCGTATCGTACTAGTGTATGCCAGCGTATGAAAAATGTCACTCATACGCTGGTATACGCTGACATATGCTAGGGGTACGTTAGGCATAGGTTTTATACGTTTCAAGCACGGTCACATACAGTGGCATACGCTGGATTAAAAATGCTTAAAAAAAAGCATGCTTAAAAATTTGGTGCGTATGCCACCGTAAACCTATGCCTAACGTACCCCTAGCGTATGTCAGCGTATACCAGCGTATGAGTGATATTTTTCATACACTGGCATATGCTAGTACGATACGCAATAGTGTGACATGGGCCATTATGTAGAACCATGTGAGCATCTAAAACTGTTCTTCATAGCACCAAAAAGGATCAGCTATGATACAAGTCTGTATAGAACCCTTGTTGGTAGGAGTATACAATGTTGTTGTGAACAAGATTTGTGGCCATGGAAATTCTGATATATGCAGCAGGACAAACATTTGTTCCAGCGTTTTCTGTTTCTTTTTTCTTTTTGCTTCAGGAGAGGCACTCAAAATTCTTCTTTTTGTCTGTGTGTGTGTGTTTGCTTGCTCCCTTGCTTGTTTGTTTGTGTTGCCCTCAGAGCGTTGGATATTCTTAGTGATGAAGTACTACTGGAGCTCTCTGCAGCCTACAGGAGGATGGTGAGTCACCCCCCCCCCCCCCCCCCCCCCCCACCACAGTTAATCCATACCCAGGCATTTTAGAGAGATGACACAACACAGCTCAACTCTGGGCCTCAAGGAATCTGCTAAAATACCTGGTCAAAGTAGTGAAAAGGTGTATCTCAGGGATACTTTTAGGGTTATCTCTGACACTTGCATCTGTCTAATCTCAAATCCTTAGATAGCATTGCATGTTGTGTTTGTGTCTCAAATACAGTTTCAGAGGTCTTCAAAAATGTGGTTTTTTCCTTGGAGATCTCCCTAATTGTCCAGATATGTACTTTGTTGTGTCTGTATATATATATATATATATATATATAATTAGTATTATTTTTACTGTTCAAGCTAATTTTGTCACCAACCCTGTCAAGTGTCAGTCAAATTAAAGGAACACTTTAACACTGTTGGTATTTGTGTTGTACCTTGCATTTTTGGGTCAGTTTTGTTTGGTGGTGCATTGTTCTTATTTTTGTAGATAAATGGGCAAATAGTAGATAGAGTAGACTTTGACATCACGTCAAGATATTTCCAGTGCTGCTTCAGTGGAGTTTAATAGCAGAACATTTTTCAGCGATGGTAAATGTCAGTTTTTGTTGTCGGCGCCTCAGAATCAAAGAGCAAGGGCTTCTTTGTAGACTCACTGTTTTGAGGTACAGGGCACGACTCTGTTTTCTCAAGTGGAAAAACTTGCTATTGCTCTTTCCACCTACACGTATAACCTACAGCAGAATGCAACAAGGTCAGGCATGTTCTCTGGGGCTCGTATCTGGGAAATGTAGAAAAACACTGACTGAAGTAGAAGTAGATGAGGCAGGTTGAGGGGAAAGTGGGTACAGCAAAAACGTAAATTACAACAATTCATCCCAAAATAACTCCTGAACACCAGATTGATGATACATAACAGCGTAAGAGTACCTGAGGGTGGATTTTTCCTTTTTTAAGTTGAACTTTTTCTCTCATATTTGACGAAAACTGTTACAAGATCAGTTATATAAACAATTTACCTAATGCTCGAGATGCTTCACTATACGTTAAAAGAAATAAGTAGAAATCTTATAATGTATGTTGATATGTTTTTATCCTTCTGGTATCAGATCCCAGCCATGCAAAGGAGACTCATCACCCCCTACCCCTGGTGCCCCAGACCTCAGCGTGTATGAAGATGAGGATTTGGACTCATCGTTGAGCCCCAAAACAGAAGCAGAACTGGATCACTGCTGCAGGTACACAAACGAACAAATGTTGATCCACAGTGTGTTTGTCCTGCGCAGAGTAGATATTTTTGCAATACTATAAGTGTAGTATGTTATATGTAAGTGAAATGACCAGGAAAAGGCAGATGAGTCGTGACCACTTTGTATGGTACAGACCAGGAGCTATACCAGAGTGACTACAGCTCCTTTAAAATCCCTTCATTTTTTAATTATTTTTTAAAATTTAGATAATGTAATGTCTTAAATGTTGCCTTTGAGTTTTAAATACATTTTCAGAAGTCTTAAAAATTTAATTTGATTTAAATTGGCATTAAAAATGTGTTATAGTGTTACATGTAAGTTGCAGCCATACAACACTGTACCTTGTCAAAGCTTTACATTGAGTACCATGTTCATGTATTGTTACATTACATTTTTTAACCCAAATAAAAATCCAATGACTGTATCTCATGATCACCTTCATAGGGAAACACTGTTGAGGAAGGCCAAGATGAAGGCTAAGAAGAAGCCACGGCGACGCTCTGACAGCTCAGGGGGCTACACCCTCTCTGACATCATTCACAGCCCCCCTGCTGCAGGTAGAAACACACACAGCTCCGCTAGTTCCTCCGTACGTTATTTGTTAAATCACGTTGTGTTTGTCTGTTGTGACTTAGTTCGAAGATCAGACCATATTTTAAGAACCATTTATGCAAGAATCCAGGTAATTCAAAAGGGTTCACAAACTTTCATTAAACACGCATCATTACAGGTCAATATCCATTTAGATTCACAATATGTCAGCACATACTCATACTCCTCTTACCTTTCCCTCTCAGCCATCTGCTCCCATTTAAACCTGCACAATGTAACTTTCTGTTACATAATGCAGCTTTAAAGCATCAGGCAAAGCAACACCCTCTTCTTTTTTTTTTTCTTTTCTTCTCAGTGGTTTCTCCGTGCCTGGTGAAGTCGGGCAAGGCCAACTCAACCGAATCCCTGCAGGAGCTGCTGACGTCGGACTCAGAAGGCAGCTACATGGGGGTGGGCAGTCCCCGAGACCTGCAGTCACCCGTCTTCCATGACCGGGCCGAGGTAAATGTCATGTCATCACAACAAACAACAAGACCTTGTCCTGCTTATTGCAATCTGTTCACATACAGTACATGGACACAAGCTGACAGATACGAAGTTAAGTTAGTTCATTGTTAGAGGTGCATTGATTCTTATTTTTACTATTTTTACTTATTTATACTAGAACTCATCCAAGTACTACTTAATTTATAGCCACTCATGCTGCCTATTATTGAATTACAGGAGCAATTGCAAATGCGTTTATTTATTAATTTGATCAGATTGCACTGAATATTGTAGAACA
The DNA here is from genome assembly GCA_034670385.1 of Hoplostethus mediterraneus. Lineage (NCBI taxonomy): Eukaryota > Metazoa > Chordata > Actinopteri > Trachichthyiformes > Trachichthyidae > Hoplostethus > Hoplostethus mediterraneus. The sequence goes on from JAXDDW010000006.1 coordinate 5,588,201, forward strand.
ACAATCCTCAATCCTAGCCCTAACGTCAGCTTCTCAAAAAGGGCTGATTCAGAATAGGTTAACAGACTAAGAACAGTGCGGTAGTATACACTTTATTATGTTATACCTAATAAAAACACAAATGGCGTTTAGACAAGAATGGGCCTATGAACTTCACAACATTTTTCCTACCGCCAGAAGATTTGATATATTCCACCAAGTCATTAAAGTATGGGCCAGCTTCATGTGCAGCATTTCATCATTTTGACATCACAAAACATTTCTCAAACCACCAACCTTTTATATTCCACCAGCTTGGCCAATCCCAACACAACATATTCATTCGGTGCACCTCTGCAAGTTTTCATTCCCACGGCTGTATTTATCTTCTGCAGGATGAAAAGGCTGTTAATCAGAGGCTGAAGACCCCACCCAGCACCCCCACGTCTCTGCAGAACGGCCTTCCCACCGCCCCCAGGAGCTCGGCTCCAGAGCCCATCCCCAAGGCCCAAGCCTGGTAAGACTTTCATGATCCTGGACTAAATCTCAACACGTCCTCCTCTTTCCTTTTCTCTCCTTCCTTCTGAAAAGGCAGAAAGACAGTTCAGAGGAGAGAAATGAGTTGTGTTACATGCTTTGAAAAACAGATTTGAGATTTGATACCCTGCCTTTTGGCCCAGACCTTATATCCTCCTACTTCATTTTGAGGAGGAGGTTAGGAGAAAGGAGGGACTGTTTTAGTACACACAGTAGTTGTCAGTAATAAATCACAGGTGAAAGTTGAGCTGTGTGTCCTACGCAGTATGTGTGACTTGGTGTCATTGTGTTCTGCAGTCCTGCCCGTCCACCCCCAGTCTTGGATCTGAGAGCCATCATGGACATGGAAGCAAGCTCTCTGCACACCCTGGGAGCCACTCCTAAAAGCCCCGGAAGGTACGACAAGGCTGATGAACTTAAATTGAGCAGGTCAATTAGAAACACATTATTTACAATGACCTATGAAGAATAGGAAAGCTGAATTACTGAGAATTGATGACTTTGCACGTGTGTGACTGTTTGTGAGGAAATGCATAGTCTTGTTATCAAAATAGTTTAGTCATATTTTGTCATTTGTTTGTTCGTCTGTCCGCCTGCTCGCTGCTGTTTGGGTTTTGAGGGAACTTGAGGAAATGATGCATCTCATCACTGCATTCTGGCATTTGCAAAATTACTCTGATGGGCTGAAGGGGGCGCTACAATCACAGGTCAAAGAAGGTGACATATTTGTTACTGATTGGCCACAAGGGGGACTTGATTTGATTTGTTATGAATGTTTACTGTTGCCTTGTTTAAAAAGTGTCAGGCCTTATTTCTTGCTTGTATCCCGTCTGTCAAGGAAAGCTCTAGTGAAATGCTTCTAATTCAATTAAATTTCTTCACTGTTCAGTTAACTGTGTATGTACTATATGAACCATATATTTCCCTGCCTGTCCTGTAGTGTCAGCGTCAGCAGCAAGCACTCCCCGGTTCCCATCAAGCTGTCCCAGAAGCAGAGGAAGATGATGGCCATGGCCTGCAAGGAAGCCAGCGTGGAGTCCGCTGTGTCCAAAGCACCCCCTGCAGTCACTCCATCCAAGAGCAGTGTGAAGGCCTGGTGAGTGAAGCACAATACTGCAATAGCAGAACTGTTAATAAGTTATTAACATCCAGTCAGTGGTTTCACGGCACCTCCCTGGTATGCCGGGTAGTTTGGACTGAAAGAGAGTTGGATTAGATGAAACTTTAATGATCCCTGTAGGGAAACTGAGTTGTTACAGCAGAAGACAAAAATAGAAACAAATAATAATGTATGCCCACTGGGAGACTCTTTTATCTAAAGCGCCTTACAGTACAGTGCGTGCATACATATTTAGCATGGGTGTCCTCAGTGGAAACCAAGCACGAACCCTGACAGTGATAGTGTCTTGCTCAACTCAGCTGAGCACCAGGATCAGATACAGAGTATTCAAGGTAATACAGTAAGTAGTTAGATAACATATTGAATAGCACAACAACAACAAAAGTGTCGTTTTCGACAGGTTTACCAGATAGAAGCAGGAAGAGGCTACAATGATACTGATACTGCAGAGCTTGGCTCTCAAGTACAGGAAAATAGTTTTTGTGTTGTATTGTTTTTTAGTTTAAACTTTAATTATATAGCAGCTTAAATACAAACCCTGTGACCCCATTTACGGCCGTGATTAAAATGCAATCTGTATCTGGGTATCTTATGAGGAATGCAAAAATGCATGTTAATGCAAGTTGAATGCACATGCGAATGCGATGAGATTTTCCAGACCACCTACTCAGCCAGAGTCAGCCAGGTGGAAATGCAGTCCATACACTGTGTTTGCATTAGTATGAAAGAATCCACCCACGGGGTAGAAACGTCACCACCATGGGTAGAAACATCAACATTCCTCCTAGTCGCAGAAGACAGGCCATAACTTGGCAGAGGGAAAGTAACTTGCCACCTCTCTAGCTACTCATATGCTTTGCGTAATGTGTGCAAAAATGAGATCCAATCACAATGTAGACCGAATGTGGACAAGGTGCCAGTTGTAAATGGTTCATTATCTGATGCACCTTTTGTTAGTGAGTTCAGGTGCACAGACTCTTTCTTCCTCTCTCATATTCGTTATCCCGAAAACTGTCCGCAGGGCAACAGCAGTCCAGTCGCCGCCCTCCTCTCGCTCATTTCGGGAGCTACTGGCCGAGGAGGAGAGCCGACTGGTCAGGCTGGGGCCGACGGGGGGCCAAGGTGCTCACGGGCCCCCAGTCGCTGCCCCTGCTGCTAAGAGGGTTACTTTCAAGTGTGCCGAAACCAGAGAGCCAGAGAGACCGGCTGGGTAAGTGTACATATACATACAGGAATTGTTCAAGAGAAACGGCCTCCACATGCACACTGCAGCGCGCGCACACACACACACACACACACGACAAGATCAACCCAACTCTGTTCTAGTGTTCAGTACTGCTGTTCTCCACTTGATGGCAGTGTTGAGGTGTCACGATGCCGCTGCTGGAACATGAACCAGTAGCCTACACACACATTTGTTATTATACAGCATGCCCCACTCACTTACAGTCATTACTTATCCCATGAGTCCTAACTTTAACTTTAATTCTTGCCATTACATGCCTAACCTTAAATATTACTTGAACACTTTATTGAAATCCACCCATAATAACCAGTTTTTTTTCTAATCAAATCCAGATATTGGTCCTAATATGAAAACCTTTTGAGGGGTTCTACTCTTGTGGGCATGTTTGGATGTTAAAAACAGGAATATAGATGTCTTACACACACGCAGAGCGGCGGTGTCCACCTAGTAGTGGTGATTTGCGCAGACTTTGGTGTTATGGTGAGCTCTTGAGGTTAAGAGAAAGTGGGGAAATAGCGACCAGTGGTTGTCCAAAACTGATTGTCAAAAAAACAACAACAATGTCTGACTGGACATCACTTGTCACATGTAAGCACTGAGTGACAGGATCCTACTCTAGTTGGACAGAAAGAGAGAGGGCATGATGCTCTGGTCAGAGGGAGGTGACCGGGGTAAATGACCCATTATAGCCGGGTTGAGCTGCCCACTGACACCGAGTCACCCCGACCTTTACAATCCCCCAAGTCAGCACACAGTATGAACTCCAGTCCATGTATACTTATACCCGTGAAGGTGGAAACAAACAAGTTTTTTTGCATTGACATTTTGATTCATGGATCCACCCTATTTGATCACGCGCCAGGGATGTTATCCATGCGACTAAAGTGTGGCTCAGAAAGAAGTTGGTGAATTAAGATGGGAAGATATTCTGGTGGTGTTGGGCCATCTCCTTGTGGTTTTGCACAAGTCACACTTCCTCCTAAGTTGATTTCAGCCTTGCAGAGTTCTGTAAGTGCAGCTCTTTTATCTGATCTAAGACGGCATACTCATCACTTCACCTGCCCGTTTCGTCATGCAATCTTTAGAATGGACTGCCGTTGTGTAAGTCAACTCGGGTGACTCTTCTGATGTTAATCAGAATTGATAAGGGCAGACCTCATGTCACAACAGATCATTCAAAACAGGCTCCAGGTTCCTCTTCTTCCTCATGTTTGGCTGAACGGAAAGCTCAGGAAGGAGCTGCAGCCTTGTACATTCTCATCCCGGCCTCCCGGGACGGTGTTTCCACATCCCGAGTTGGTTTAAATTAAGTTTAAATGTCTTTTCAGTCTCGCCAGTATCGGATGTATTTTCTTTGCTTAGGTCTACTGTGACTTGTGCTGAGTTACATGCACATGCACACACACACCGACTCGCTTTACACTGGCATTAATATGCATTCGTAGGTGATTGGATGGAGCAAAAATGCATCAAATCCATGTGTAAAAGGAGTCAAGACCTGATCACCTAAACCAGGACACATTTGGCACATTTGACACAAAGGAAATGCATCCGATACTGGCTCAACTCTCAGAGACTGAAAAGACATTTAAACTTAAATTGAAACTAATTCGGGATGTGGAAACACTGTTTCAGGAGGCCGGGATGAGACAAGGCGTAAAGTGTAAATGTATTGTGTCTCCAATCCACACAGAGTAACTGTGGAGTCAGAAATAAACTGAAGTGCACACAAATCTGGCAGGCTTCAGGGAACTTGGATAGTAACGTGTCCAAAATGGTATTGTCAGGATGTTAACATCCAGTGTAAATCCAATCCAGTTACACTAACCCTGGAAAGGTGGAACGCAACCTCTGTCCACCCAGGTAGACTCATGCTGCCTCAGTCACCACTACCGCTGTGCACCCACTCATACTTCTACAACCCCCCCTCCCCCATCTTCTCTCTCGGTGTCGCCCGCCCCCCAGGCCCTGGGTGCTGGCAGCGGTGGGCAGCCCCCCCTGCTCCTCCACGGTGACCTTTGCTTCCATTGTGGAGGAGGAAAAGCAGCAGGAAGCTGCCCTGATCCGCAGCCGAGAGAAGCCGCTGGCGCTCATCCAGGTGAACCATCTTGTGTCTGTGTGTATTTGTGTTTACGCACTCACTCACGCATGCATTCTTCTGTCATGACGGGCTGTATAGTGTGTGTGTGTGTGTGTGTGTGTGTGTGTGTGTGAACCACAGCCTCCCAACTGGAAGGCTCAGCGGTGGGCGGTGTGACCGCCGCATGCGTTTTCTTTGCTTCCCTATTTGGCAGACATGCATCTAACAAACATCACATTCTGAATAGCGCCGGGTCGAAAGGAGGTGCCTCCAGCTGTGTCTAGTGGCAGCCGCCTCAGCCCTCCTCCAGCTGCTGCCAGGCCTCTGTCAGCGCCCTCTCAAAGCACTCAGCTCTGTGTTTTTCCGTGGCTTTCTGGTCGCCATTATGTAAAATGCTCTTATCATTAAGATTTCAATGTCAGCATTTTCTACTGTACCCTCAAATGAATTGTGGTTTTATTGGCCACAATTCCCCCGGAGTCGCTTCCCTTTTTCCTTCTGTCACTGATGCCTTGTGTCTCCAGATTGAGGAGCGGGCCATCCAGGACCTGTTGCTCCATTATAACGCTCGCGACAACCCTGACGAGCTGATAGCGGTGGAGAGGTCTTCCCAAGGTCCTGTCGCCACCCCGACCTGGAACAAACACTGATCGTCAAGCTGAGAACAACCCGCCCACCCCGCCCACCCCCCGCAGTCATCACCCTATTATGTCATCGTACCTGCAACGTATCGCAACTACCCTGAAACATCAGTCAGTGTTAAGGTGCACCTCAGACTCAACCAGGGTCTGATGCAGCTGTTAAGCTTCTCTCCCCACTGTTACTTTAGATTTCATTGTATTGCTGCTCAACATTTTGCGTGCATAAGAGAGCGTGTATGTTTCTGTGTGCGCGCGTGTGCATGTTTTTGTTTTTTTGTCAACCGATGAATGTGTTTCTAGCGGTGGAAAGCTATTGAAGAAAACGTTCTGGGCGAGGGATCACTTATTATTAAAACAAGAACAAGATGAAAAGTAAATATTCTTCCAAAATATAATGTACGCTATCTGACTTGATGTTGAGTAATATTTAGTTGCCAAAGAAAAAAAAAAAGTCCAAACCCCAAATTGGGTCCAAACTACAATGCGTGGAGGGATGTTGAGTTTATGGAAGCTCTTTGTGTGTGCATAAGAGTAGTAAGAGTGCCAATAGTAGCAATGCAGCCGAGCACCAACTGTGCTCGAGAAGTTAAAGCTGCATGCAAACAGCCAAGGTGAACACAGCAGTGCGGTCCTGCGTTGATTTTGTTTTTATTTATTTAATTCACTTCAGCTGGAGTGCATGGCTACGGTGTTTCAGGGAAGAAGCCTGAAACTTGCTAGAATCTGGGTAAGAAATGATTTTTGTTTTTGTTTTTTTGATTCAGCTATACCGGTGTTGGTAGAGCCAGCAGATGCTAGCAGGGGTTGATTGTATGGAATTGGCTTTCTACCCTTTATTTGCTACCTGCAAGCTGTAGAGAAGGTTATGTGCCTTTTTATCCAACAATGCTTGTGCACATACATACATGTACACCACTTACAATATCATTTCTATCCCATTTCATTATATATATTTTTTTTTCCCTGTTATTTTAGTCGTAGCTTTTTTTTCTGGAGCCGACGTTGGCTTGGTACCTCAGATCTGGACCAGGTAAACTCGTCTTCTTCCAATGCCATTTGCGTGTGTGTGTGTGTGTGTGTGTGTGTATGTGTGTATGTATGTGTGTGAGAGAGAGAGACTTGAGGTTGGTCTGTGAAGACAAAAATGGCATGCAATAAAAGAACCCACCTGTGCAATGACCCCGTCTCCTCTCTGTATTAACGATCTGCGTTCGATTGCAGTGGATGGAATGAAGAGACAAATTTTATCCTCTTCATTTTCTTTCCTGCTGTAAAACGGCACAAACTCTGTCACTGTGAAAAATGTGGCTCTCGTTGCATCTAATCAAGATATAACATTTCATCTGCCGTGCATGAGCAAACGGCCATTATGAAGCCTCAGCCGCTGATTGACTGCGATGACCCCGCTCTGAAAAGAGAGTGTGGCGATTTAAGGTTTTTATTGGCTGTAATTACAGGTAGAGCATCACATCGGAAGTCAGAGAGAGACAGCTCGTGAAGGAAATATTAATCGCTCATTAGGATCTGTTAGCCGGGGGCTGAGATGACACATGAATCAAAGCCTTTGAGAAAAAGTCTGCCTCCTTACATCAGGACGTAATGAACCAGGTTGGAGATCACCAGCGTGGCGATTGTGCAACAGGATAATTAATTCTTTGCATCAAATATAAATGTTTTATAAAAGGTATAATGCCACAAAAGGTTTTGGATGGCAGTAAGCGTGCAAACTTTTTGCTCGGAGACGTCTGGGCGCGACGGAGCAGTGAAGCATATTTGAAGAAGGTGCACTCTTCCTGTGGAGAGACAGCGGAGGACCGAGCCTGGCCCATCAGCCTTCCTGCTCGGCAGATGGGAAAGTCATAGGGCCGTCCTCCAGACAGTGAGGATAGTTCAGGATTAATTTGTTTATGGAGAAAAAGGGACACGCTAGACACTCCGCGGAATACCTCCTACATTCCCCGAACCTTGCTCCTTGACGGGACGGTGCCAGGTCGAAAGCGAGCCGAGCTACGCCAAATCCTCATTTAGCTCGGCCTGATTTCATCACTCATCAGGTTGCCTTGTCAATGTCATTCGTTAGGGTCTAATGATTGTAAAATGACTCCCATGCTTCCAGATCAGGGGTCTACACTTGGGAACAGCCTCCCTCAGAATGGAAATACAATAAACCCTTTTACCTTGACTGGCTGTGTCTGCAGCTATTCAGAAGCAAATTTTTCAGCTCAGAATTTGGGAAATGCTGCATGCATTAAAGTTGCGTTCAACAATTTCTGGGTGTCGTGCCTTTTGCCAAGGAGAGTCATGTAGTTTATCATGCTGGTTCTACAAAAACAATCACACACTACAGGTTTTGAGCTACAGTGAAAATGCAGCCAAGGGAACATCTACGCCTGCAGAGAAGCTCAGACTCTGCTGTAATCAAGTGTGCGAGCAGCGCTGAAATCTGCTCACTGTGCAGGGTTTTCATTTCTGGCTCCTGGCTCCCCAAAACTCAAAAATGGAACATCTTCCAAGAATGATCATATTTTGTTTCTTAGTTGCCATTGAGGTTTAGCTACAACAGGGGTAGTATCTGCTTTTCACTAACTTTTGAAGTGAAAATTACAGCTTTTCAGCCTGGTCAAAAAGTAATTGTGCAGCATAGGGCTTTTTTGTTGTAATAATAATACATTTTATATGTAATTCACTTTTCAAACAAATCTCAAAGTGCTGTTATACATATACAGCGATGCGGTGGTCAATAAAACGAGGGCAAACTAGCAATCATCACGAAGCAAACAAAATCAGAAATGTGTCTTTTTTTTTTCTTTCCTATCTTCATATGACTTCCATCAGTTGTACTTACCGAGATGTACACTGTGAATTTGTATCATGAAGATTCATGTTGGCCAAACGAGGTGGATAAAATCTATTCCGCAGATTGAAAGGTGGGCGAATGAGTTTCAATCCTGCACATATTGGAAAGGCAACGTTAGCCGTTTGTGACACTGGATAACTTCCTGATTGTAAGGAACACAAGCCCTACAGAGCAGCTACCGTAATTCCTGATTTAAGAGTTATTCATACACTTCTTACGCCCGAACGCCGGCCCGAGGCTCAAAAGCCCCTTCCGGCAGCTTAGTTTCTCGTCATGGCCAGCCGTAGAGGGGTAGAGCCTCCACTAGCCCTCTCAATCCCAATTAGTGGACATGGAGCCAGTTAGCCCGGGATTACCTGACTGCTCCACGGCCGTCACTCAGCTGGCCGCTTGACAAAGATCATTATGGCCTCAGGAAGGACTTTACTCTCTGAGCGTGCCCCGGAACACGCCGGCCGTCCTGCTCTCTCTTGGCTGCCGTCCTCTCGGCCTTTGATTCGACTGGCCCGCAGAGCCACGTGTTTCCCCACACAAAAATCCGGTGTTGCGGCCTCTTGGTAGGGAAAATAAATTATTTCAAATTCAAAGCCTTGTTGCAAAGCAGGAGGGTGTGATGACAATCCTTGGTGGAAAAAAAGTGTTTTTATTATGTTTTATTCTTCTGATCATACAAGAGCATAACTCCTCCTTTCTTCCTGTCTGCACGGTTCCTTTTTCCTGCGAGGTAGTAACAGAAGACGTAACATTTTTGGCATCTGCGGCTCCACATATTGATTGATTTTAAAAATGCTTCCAGACGTAGTTGCTCGGTTTATGGACTGTTCGTTTATGTCAGCCATGCGATGTTATACGTACCACGTTTGGCACGGGTAGGGCCGACGCACGGTCCCGTTTAAACTGGCTTTTGATCGTTGGGGAGTCTGGATTAAAGAGGCGATTGAAGATTTGCCGATCAGGTCCCCTAAACTTGCAAACGATATGAAGTCTCGGCTGATAACTCATTTTTATGTACCAGGTGTTTCAAAAGTAGGTATACTTAATGAGAAACAAATGTACAATTTTGGTCATAGTATAAATCTAGAATGATGTATAGAAAATGTACCTACTTTTGAAACGGGCTGTTGATTTAATTGATAACTTCTTTGTGGTCTTCTTAATATTTTGGCCATAACGACTAATTGCCTCTTTCAAACCACATGAGTAGAGGTAATGGATTTGTGTTCGTCCCACGGACCCGCTGATCATCACACAATACATCTCCATGGATACACGGGGCACAATCAGGTGCTCCATTACAGCGACGCAGATTTGAAAAGCAGCCTTGCAACGCAGCGGGCTGTTTGAGGGCCGCCGTCCAGGTGGAGGCGGGGCCCGTGCCGCTGTTCGAGGTGGGTCCGGTGAACGCCGCAGAGACCACGGACTCTGTAGCAACCATTTATCACCCTCAAGTGCTTTAGCATTTTCCTCCTGCGCTGCCACAAATACCCCGTAATGAGGCAGATTAGGTGAGACGAGCGACTCCATCACCCTATGAAACAGGACCCCCGCTATAACCTTCAGCGTTGACCTGCTGAAACAATTTCGGAGCCAGCCAGTCACCCCCCCGCACGCACACACACACACACACGGCATGCCCCTGGGATCAAAAAGGATCCCTCCATGTACCGAAGTGACTGGCTGCTTCTTCTTCGCTCCGCAGCGGTGACCCCGCACAACCCCGGCGTAACGTTCCCCTGACGGCAGAGCGATTCTCCAGCTTCTTTGTCACCGGGGGTCAGAGGCAGTTGACTTGAGAAGGACTGGAAATCCCATTCTGTCGCCGTGCCTCTGATCCGCAACCAAAACTAACTATGCCGTCAGCAGTGGGAATATCGCTCCGACAGCCCGGACAAACTAATGTGCCCCGCCTGGATATCCAGTTATCTCCTGGAAGGGATCGGGAGGAGGAAAGAGGATGATGGAGGAGTTGGGGAGTTTTCTCCAGCAGCGTTGCCTCCAGTACCAACATTATTTAACACCTGAGAAACGCTCGGCCCCTTCTTGAGGCCGTCCTCATACTACTGGGGTACAACGAGTTTCTGAGATTGTCACCTCGATATTTCTTCCGATTTACTTCTCAAGATCACACCGCCAATAGGAAAAGGATGAGTTTACACGTTTTGAAGGCTATTTCTCCGCTGGCCCCAAAAGGAGGGAGTGAAAATTAAACTAGTGTTGTTCTTTGTTTGTTTCTTCATGGTCGTTACATTCAAATCCTCTCCTCTCAACGCAGCAGAGTCGACGGACGTCAGCAGCTCGTTCTCTCATTTTGGAGCATAATAACCAACTCCGCCCTTCCCCCCCGCTTCAAGTGAGTTAGAGAGAGGTCAGGCTTTGCTGGATTGCTCCTAATGAGATAAAAATTCTAATCATGGCGCTGGAGGACCCCTGGACCCCGAGGTCCTCCCCTGGGTAATACCGTACAGGGTACAGAGACCGACACGAAGACCCCGTGCATCTCATCCCACACATTAAAATAGAATTAGAAAATAGAGAGGATTACTTAGCAAGAGTGTGACAGTCCGGAGGTGTTTTCAGAGGCTTGTGGGCCTTTTACTATAGCTAGACCATGTGGAATACCAATATATTTAGACTGAACCGACACCGCTAGCCACTATTTTGTACTGATATTCAATATCTTTGGTCAGTTGGACCATTTTCATGCCAAGAAAATGACAAGGATTCAGCGTTTCCCCCAGAAAGCCAGGTCAGGTCTTTGAATTGGCCGATCCAAAACACTAAACACTAAACTGTTCAACAATCTTGTTGAACAGCCACTCAGCCCAGCTTTAGCTCTCAGACTGATGGCCTGACGTTCTGTTCATGCATTCTCTGGTTTCTGTCAGAATTCATGGTTCCCTTGGTGTCGAGTCGTTCAGGTCCAGAGGAAGAAAAACAGCCCAGAACATGACAGTCTCACCACCATGCTTGATTGTAGGGAGAAGGTTGTTTTGGTGGTGGACAGTTTTGGTTGTCACCAAACATGGTGCTTTTGATTGCAAACCGTTCAATTTTGGACTCCTCTGTCCAGAGAACAGACTCCCAGAAATCTGTAAGTCTGTCCAGCTCGTCTGGCAAACTGAAGACAGGCAGCTTTGATCTGTTGATCTGTCTGTAAATGCTCTCCATTTATATATTATTTGTCTCTCGGTGGACTGATGGAGCCCACATCTTTTCTAACCTTCCCCAGACTGATGCTCACTCTTCTTCTGAGGTCTCCTTGGATCACAGCATAGTGTTTTTCTTTCTCCTGTATGGTAACACCAAACTGACCTATTTCCTCACCTGGATTTATGGGAGCGACACACAAACTCCTCCCCAAAGATCTGACATTTGATTGGTTACCTGCACACCATTTACCCACCCGATTCTATACTGACCTACTAATGCAAGAAAAGGTTCACTTATTTTTGCACCTGTTCCCTTTTAAACTATTTTTATTTCACTACATGCACAATTTCCTCTTAAAAAACATATAGAACTGGTGAATATAAATCCTTTATTTCAGTTAAGAAAAGCCTAATTAAAAACTCACAAGGGGTTCACTTTCAATCAGGTATTCAATGTTAGGGGGAACTCTGGGGTACTCTGGGCCTTCAAATGAAGAATTAAATAATGAAAACATAATTGCAGGTTTTATAGGCGGATCAGCAGATCAGTTAGATCCTAATGTGAACGTGGCGTTGCCTCGAGAGAAATTAGCCGGAGTGCAAATGAAACAGTCAGTGCTGTTATCATTGGAGCCTGGATGTTCGGGGCTATGTTCACAGCTGACTGTCCATCTCACCAGACAGCCCTGACCTGAAGAAAAGCACTCCAAGACAAGAGACAGTCTGCGGGGATGTTACACTTCATGGCAGATAAATCCACCTCAGCCGTCAGCGACCTGGCGCTGAAAAACAAAGCAGGTCTCTCGTTTTTTTTTTCCCAGTTTATTGGGCTGAACTGTCCAGAAAAACTATTTCACGGACCCCAGAGGCCAGCTCCGTGTGATTGTAAAAGATCGGTTTATGAGGAGTTGATGGCAAGAGACCTCTTCCCCCCACACACATACATTAGAGCCCGGTCAAGGAAACGGGGCTCTAAAACCTCTGGAAACAGAACATGTTTTTTTTTTTTTATGTTTTTGAAGTTGCTGTTGGATTTTGATTGATAGAAAATGAATCCAAACCCCACTGATGGGAGGGGGAAAAAACATCACCGTCACTGGGGTGGGGGGGGGGGGGGGAAACTGTGTGTTATTTTCAGTCATTTTTGATCCCGCGCCATTTTCTGACAAAATAAGCTCATTCATGATGTTCAATTATTACCACCAGCCAATGAATCATCCGTTCGGTGAGCAATGAGGTGCGAGGTAACATTTATACAAAACAACTCATCGGTGAGGCTCCGTTGTGGATAAATATATACCTGCTGTGTCTATGACAACCGCTTTGATTCAGTGCTGCGTGGTTTGCACATTGTTGAGGGGCCCAGCTCCGATCCATAGCTACCTTCACGCCGCACCTGGGAAACCCATTGGCTGCTCTCGGCCCGTTTAAGCAAACTAATAGTTCCATGTACATTTCCAGATGTGGGATTCAGTTTCTTGCGAGGCTTGCGATCAACCTGTCCGACGCCTGCCAATCAAAATCCAGCATTTGGGCCAGAAGCAGCCTATAGACATAAAACAATAATTCTTTTTTAAAAAAAAATGACATAAAGGTGCAGTTATACAAGCCTCTCCTTAGCTCTTATTCTGTTTCTTTACCTAGGGATATTCTAAGTATTAACATTTGCACTTTGTGCTTGTACTTTTGTGGTGATCTAGAAATTGAAGCTTATTCTCAGCTAAATCCCTTAAATGTAAAGTGTAAAAGCAAGTGTGATGCAAGGAAGTGATGCACATCACGTAGGTTGACTGTGCAAAAGGTTCCAGTGTAGCAACAGTGCAGCTGCCTCCCTATATATGGCCGTGTTGCTGGGCTCTCCTGCAGATGGGAGTGTGACGGAGAGCGCCTGCGTGGGCCTCGCAGTTAAGACTGAGCCATCGAGTAAATGGGATAATCGGGGTTTACAGAGCCGGGTGGCTGTAGTGACGCAGGGGCTTTACGCTGCCTAATGGATCCCCTGTGACAGCTGCCCCACCCTGACGCGGCCACCGTGCCTCCCTGACCCTCCGGGCTGCGGGCTTCCCATCTCACCCCCACCCCACAATAGCAACCCTATAAGGGATACTATTCAAGTGACACCACGTGTCAAGTGACAGATAAAAATACCATCAAGTACCATGCTATTACTATAAACTCCCTATTAAGAACCACAGATGCACTATAACTCCCCATAGGAATACTACAGGGATATTATAGATATTTTTCCTTAAGTTAACTAAGGCCGCCCACTGGTTTACTAGCGGCTAGGTGGCTAGCACATTCTCTGTTGTTGAACTATAGGCCTTTTCAACCTGTTTCTCTGTGGACTCGGCCTTACGGTGACACATTCACTGTTCCCCCAATCTCAACAGCATCTTAGCACCGAGGCGATCTCTGTTCCAGTGGCCCAACTACTAATCACGAGGATAATTTCGGGCCTGAGTTTGATTTTGGGACCCAAGATTGCAGTACAGCATCTCGGGCCCTGCATCATTTCTTCTTCTTTTGTCCTTGTTGCAACATCAGCTCTCTTTCTCTCTCTCTGTTTTCCCCCCCCATCCACTCCATTCACTCTTCTTCCTCTGATAATGAAGGCTGACAATGTGCTACCTTGTCAGTTTCCTAACACCCCCGAGGGACCAGGTAATGTACCAGATTTCCTCGTGTGACGGGTGGTATTTGTGCGCACAGATCAAGGGGCAAACCGATCCACCAAACATTCCGCCGGAAACGCGGTTGCTTCATCACATCCTGTCAGTGAGGAGCCACAGACCCTGACTGGAGGGCGTTAGTGGTCTGGGGGTAACAAGTTTATGAGATTAGGGAAAAAAATATCCTCTCTGTGCTTTGCAAACAACAGCATATCCCCCGTCCCCTCGAGGAACGAGGCAGTTGATTATAGGGCCTGTGAACCGACTCTTGCATGATTCCAAAAACTTTTCCAAAGTTTTCCCACAGAGGGCGATGTGGCAACGTGGAGTCCCCGCGCGCCGCCCGCGCGCAGATCAGTCCCAGTTTATACAGATGACAAAATATTGCTTGGTTAATGTTTTCTTCACGTTGCTTTTGGGGTTTGCAGAAGGATGAGCGTACTTGCCTGGAAACATTTTTGCGACCCATGACTTCAGGTGAACGTCCATCGGAAAGAAGTCCTCGGAATAATACCCTGCTCAGTGTAAATGAGCACTTGGTCCGGATTAAAAGCGATGTATAATTAGGGTTAAAGTAGGCTGGGGAGGGAGGCGGGGAGGGGGGGGGGATAACAGCAGGGGTTAGTGATGTGCAGCAGACTGTCTCTACTGTAAGAGAGGGGCGGAGTGAATTACAGCTGACATCTCAAGGCTGAAAGACCTGCCTCTTGCAGAAGAAGCACGCAGCGCGTCGGGTGGGCAGGTAACGGTTAACTTACTCAACGAAACAGACCCGGAGAGGGTGTGTGTGTGTGTGTGTTTGTGTGTGTGTGTGTGTGTGGTGGTGGTGGGGGGTACGCAAACAAGTTCCATTTCCTGAGCACAAGTTGCATTAACTGGATTGTGTATGTCTCGGTAACCGGAGAAGAAATGTGAGAAGAAAAAAAAAAATTACATATGTTGGAGTCGCGTGTAAAAAAAATGCACATTCCTCCGATGGGGCTGATGGTCGGAAAGGGGCGTGAGCCAAACAACCGCGACTTGAGGAGCCGCTTAATCATGCAAATTCATAAAGTCATAGGCGTGCCTTTGGGCGATGGAGTCACAGCCGGAAAAGCAAACCCCCCCTCCTGGATCACCAGCGACCTTCAAAGACTGTGATGCGCAGCGCTCGGACGCATTGACAAGCGGCGCAGGGGGAAACGGCTCACGCGTTTTAAAAGCGAGGAGAAAGAGAAGAGAAAGTTAGGGCCCGTTTTACAGACTGTCTCTCTCTCTCACCCCCCACACGCCCCCTTTCCATCAGCTCTTCTACTGCGCCACTCACCCGCTGGATTTCCCAACCACAAGCTTACTTGAGCAAACTGGAGCGCACAGCCCGTAACTATCTCCGTTTACCTTGGGTGTTTTTTATTTTATTTTTTTAAATTTAAATTTTATTTTATTACAGTCAACCCAGGCGACTGAGAACACCGATAACCCTGCTGTGGATGAAATGAACATCATCTTACTTTGAATTTGTGCGTAAAAAGCACGACCCACCCTTGATTTCCTCCCGTTTTGAGAAACCTATTTAAAACCTTTTTTTTTTTTCTTTTTTGACACCACCATCATCAGCACCATGTCAGAGGACGACAGTAGCTCCACCACCGGCTCCATGTCTGATACCGAAAGCAGCAATGTCAGCGTCCTCAGCTGGGAGCAAGTGCAGCGCCTGGACGCCATTCTGGCGGAGACCATCCCGATCCACGGCCGGGGGAACTTCCCCACTCTGGAGATGAAGCCCCGGCAGATCGTCAAAGTGGTGCGGAGTCGCATGGAGGAGAAGCAGATCCACGTCCGGGACGTTCGGTTAAACGGGTCTGCGGCCAGCCACGTTCTCCACGGGGACAGCGGACTGGGCTACAAGGACCTCGACCTCATATTTTGCGCAGACATGAAAGGCGAAAGTGATTTCCAGACTGTGAAGGACATCGTTTTGGACTGTCTCCTGGATTTTTTACCCGACTGTGTGAATAAAGAGAAAATATCCCCGTTAACGTTAAAGGTACGTGCGCCCCGACAACTTTACGCAAACTGTTTTTTTTCCTTCTTATTCTTTAATTATAGATGGATGATAAGATTCAATTGCATTTGTGGCAATTCGGCGACTTAGCGACCATTACGCGCGGCTTAAAGCGCAATTAGATTAGTTGAGTGATAGTAAAATGTGGCTTTTCTGTGGTTAAGAGGATTGCGTTAAACCAATTTATAAGGGATCCTGTACTCAGCCACCTAGATCCCAGCCTAGGGCAAGTATAGTCTATGGCCTTTATTATTGGGGTCATTAGTATTGAAACAAACTTTAATTCTAATATGTGGCTGTAACCCATAAATGTGTTCAAATGATACAAAATAAGGATAATAAATAATAATAAAAAATAGTTATGTCAAATCAGCTCTAATGTATATTTGTATAATGTTCTGTCTTTATGGCTATGTGTTCATCAGACATTGGCTATATGTTTACTCTCTCTCTCTCTCTCACTCCCCTCTCTCTCTCTCTCTCTCTCTCTCACACACACACACACACACACACACAGGAGGCCTATGTGCAGAAGATGGTGAAAGTGTGCAATGACTCGGACCGCTGGAGCCTCATCTCGCTCTCAAACAACCGGGGGAAGAACGTGGAGCTGAAGTTTGTGGACTCTCTTCGACGGCAGTTTGAGTTCAGCGTGGACTCCTTTCAGATCAAACTGGACTCGCTGCTGTTGTTCTACGAGTGCTCAGAGAACCCCATGGCCGAGACCTTTCACCCCACCATCATGGGCGAGAGCGTGTACGGGGACTTCGGCGAGGCCCTGGACCACCTACGTCACAAGATGATCTGCACCCGCAACCCAGAGGAGATCCGCGGCGGGGGCCTGCTGAAGTACTGTCACCTGCTGGTGAGGGGTTTCCGGGCCGCCTCAGAGTCGGAGATGAAGTCCCTGCAGCGCTACATGTGCTCGCGTTTCTTCATCGACTTCTCTGACATTGGAGAGCAACAGCGCAAGCTGGAGTCCTACCTTCAAAACCACTTTGTGGGCCTGGAGGACCGCAAGTATGACTACTTGATGACCCTCCACGGGGTGGTCAACGAGAGTACGGTGTGCCTGATGGGACACGAGAGGCGGCAGACCCTGGGGCTGATAGCCATGTTGGCGGTGCGGGTGCTTGCCGAGCAGAACGTCATCCCCAACGTGGCCAATGTTACTTGTTACTACCAGCCTGCCCCTTACGTGGCAGATGGTAACTTCAGTAACTACTACATAGCACAGGTACAGCCAGTGTTTGCTTGCCAGCAGCCTGCCTACTCCACCTGGCTGCCCTGCAACTGAGCCAGCCATGAGGAAAGAAGGAGGGAGAGAGTCTGATTTGTTTAAACAGGAACTGAGTCGCTCAGTCGCCGCCTCAAATCTGTCCAGTGTTTCGCAGCTGAAAGAAAAAGGAATCCTCCTCTTAATGTTTTGCATCAAAGCTTTTATTTTTGTTCATACGTTGAGTATGAATGGCAGAGTACAGATGGCTCTCGGTTCATTTAAAGGCAAGTCTTTTCTAATGTGAATATCTCACATTTCTCGGAAGGCCGACCCGACCTTGCCCCCGGCCGGCACGCTTGGGAAAAAAAAAGGCTAATTTAGGGTGACTGGGAATAACGGCTTGATGCAAAAAGTGTGATGGCCAAGGATGCGAGCAGCAGAACTCTCACTGTCCCGGACTGATTGAATCTGTCAAGAACTGATTGGCCAGCATGTTTAAACAGCAGACCAAGCGGCTGCATCAGTGCCCTGAAGTTGACAGCTACCACGGTTGTAACAAGAAGAAGCGCAGTCTGCAGGGGTGTGTAGCTTGGCACCCTTCACACACTCTAGCTGAAATCAGAGTTGTGCAGGGGTCAAAAATGAACCTGATAGACTCTGTGCTTTGTGTCAGATGAACTGAGGTGAGAGATCACAAACCTGGCAACCTGGCTTGCATTTGGATATAATTATGGTTGTTTACAGACCAAAGATTTTTGATTGTTTCTAAAAAGCAAAACCCTATTTTGATGGGGGTGAAAAAATAAACAAAATATATATGCTGTGTTTATATGTGTATGTGAACATGTGTTTTAAGTGCCTAATGCCTCTCAGTAGGCGGAGGAAAGAACGAACAGGCCATATCATGTTGTGAATTAGCCCCACTCTTTTCACAGTTTAGGCACGCAAGACAATAGCACCCCGGAGGCTTGTGAATGTATATGTGAACTCATGAGTCATGCACATATCAGTGTTTCTGTACGGAAAAAAAGAACAGCCCTGTGTTATCGTATTGATGTAAAGGGGGGCGTTGCCGTACGGTAGCGAACGAAAATATGCCTTTGACAGGTTGTCAAGGTTCACGTTTTCCTTGCAAGCATTTGGAAGCTCAAAATTTCCCCTCCAAAAAAAAAGCTCAAAATCTTCTCCAAGCTCCAGTACGCTGTTGAGCTCACACAGGCCAAAACAAACTCCTGAGGTTTTTCTTGTTAAATCTGAGCTGCATTGTGTGTTACAAGTCCGACCGGTATCATTTAGCTGTACACTGATACTGACAACACGGCAGCAAAGAAAAGATCAACCCCGGGGGTATCACTTACGTCACATTTCCTGTATATTTTGTATAGCGGTGCTTCTCTTTTTTTTTTACTCACCTGAGGAAAAAAAAAGCTCATCTTAAACACACAAGAAGTACAGGGAGAGACACTCGGAGAGAGAGCGAGAGAGAGAGAGAGAGAGAGAGAGAGGATCAGACAGAGAGCCGGTGTGTGCTCCTTGTGCTGCCCCCGTAGAGCGATATTTGCCGAGACACCTCAGATGATGGGACGCTATTTGCTGTAGCACCCTAGCAGGGAATTCCTCAGCTGCTGCTGAAGGGGTTGGGTCTGCAGACTCACTCCAGGGCCGGCCTGAACCCTCCATGTGCCAAACGGTGACCTGCGGTTCGCCCCAAAAGTTTTAACGAGCCCGTATGTTGATAAAGGAGATGTTGTGTTGATATGGAAGCAGATGTTGAGATAGAGAGAGAGAGAGAGAGAGAGAGAGAGTGTGTGTGAAAGAGAGAGAGAGAGAGAGAGTGAGAGAGGGAAAAGGAAAATGCAGCGGTTGCAAGCCAGAAGGGGAGAGTGAGTCGGCCTGGAGAGATGGGTGCAGCTGGTGATGGGGTTTATCTGTCTAGGGCTACCACGCTTTACTGTACAAACGGTGCGCGTTAAGGTCAGATTACACGCCGACTTAACGACGAGTGCTGCAGCTCTTTCCTTTTTTTTTTTCTTCCTTTTTTTTCCTGACCAGAACGATCTCTCAGTTTTAAGCAGCTGGTTTGAACAGTTGCTCTGTGATATAATCATCCGATTGTCGTTATAAAGAGTGAAAATAGAAGATAATTGCACGCTTTGGCACCAGCTTCAGGAGACTTTTAAGTTGCAAAGTTGTGCGGTTGCTTTGTTCCTTATTAACGCTTTTATTTTTTATTCCACACCGTTTAAAAGAGCTGTGTGTGTGTGTATATATATATATGATTACATGCTTCACGTTTCCCAACTCACTTAATCTTTGCAAGCTACAGCCTTTTTCCTGAAGGTAGATAGGGAACAGTAACACAGCGCTATGACACATGAAGAAGACACACACAGGAGACACACGCCGAGAAACTCTCCCAGCAGAAAAAAAAAAAAAGCATTTCTTTCTTTTCCTCTGTCTCGCATTATTCCGATAATTCGTAAACTCTGCTCCGTTCAGTCGTTCCTTCTAAGCGACTGTCCACTTTGATGGTATCCTGTGGATTGTGCAGG
This sequence comes from Hoplostethus mediterraneus, assembly GCA_034670385.1. Classification (NCBI taxonomy): domain Eukaryota; kingdom Metazoa; phylum Chordata; class Actinopteri; order Trachichthyiformes; family Trachichthyidae; genus Hoplostethus; species Hoplostethus mediterraneus. The sequence continues at coordinate 5,608,297 of JAXDDW010000006.1, forward strand.
CAGTGTATTGTCATTTTAAAAACTCAGTGAAGTCCTGAAGAGCTGACTAGCTAGCTAGCCGTAGTCCGCCCGTCAACTAGTGATCGTGCCTGTCAGTTAGAGATCGTGGGTTACTGCATTGTCTTGTATGTGTCGTCTCAAATTGTCCGTTTCTGTTCATGCAGTTCTTTTACAACCACCCATTGAAAAAGAAAGAAAAAAGATCCTGTCTTGTATGTATATTTTTTATGATTGTTATTTTTATAAATGTATCAGACACTGCAGATATTGCAGCGCTTTTGAATCTGTGATCAGGCTGCGACGGATACGTTCTCAATAGCTTTTTTTTTTTTGTTGTTGTTGCAGATCTTATATTATGTGTCCAATGGGTTGAGAGGTAAAGGATGTTTTCATCAATAAAAAAAAAAAAAAAATTCTGAAAACCAAACCGAGATGTCTCCTGTTATTCATCTGTCTGTTTTGAAACTACACTGATCAATGCCGGCATTGTTTACTACGCTGCAGAATATCTACTCTGGTCCAGATGCAAAGGTCCTGCCAAACATAACATATGGCTCATTTGTAGCCTAACAGTCTACAAGTGTCTCTTCCCATCACTGTCTGTTGACTTCAGTCTCCTTTTTTTTCAAAGGAGAGCGAGAGTTTCTCTTTTCACTGACGTTAGCCATTCAGCAGCTTTTCGGACGGGTTCCCTGCTCAGAGAGGCACATCCCTGCCAGGGGACTGCCGGGCCCGACCGGGCCCAGCCAGAAACCCATCCAGAACTGGCCCGCTGCTGCCAGAAAGAGCTGTTGTTGAATGTGCAGGGATTTGCATCCACCCAAAAAAGAGACTTTAACGCTTTTGTGTTGTGAATGTCTTTGCCTGCTCATCAAATTCTCTGTGTTAGCGGCCCCCGTACACCCGCAGCAATGCACTGACTATGAGGGCTAAGGCCAGGGCTGGGGCTGCAGTGACCGGAGTCTAACTGTCTCATGACTGTCGGACTGAAATGAAACCCCGACAGGGCCGTAGACAACATAACAAATTGCCCTAGATGCAGAGGGCTATGGAGAAGGCAGCACTAAATGAGTAAGCGTAAGAGCAAGCTATATTTAGCAGCGGTGATAAGGATATCATTGCTTTCACTTAAGCGCATTTACAGCCGATTAATCTGAGCCGCTGGTGATTGATAGGTCGAGGCTGTACAATGGGGTAACACACATACACGACAGGTGCAACACACACACACACACACACACACACACTAATGGCCTCACCTTTATCTTAACTTTAACCTAACTCTAATTGTAACCCCGACCACCACTAATAATAACTGTTTGCTGATGAGGGCCACTATGTTGGGCTTTTATTTTGTATTTTTATTTTTCAGCCAGTGAGCCTGACACATAAGATCTAATGGGAAAAGTGTCAAATCTCTTAATCTATATTGACTATCATCCATCCAAAAAAAGCATGTGCCTTCTGTTAAAGTGATGCTGAAGCACGAACCATTGACTTCAGACCTTGACCACCAGAAGGAATCACACCGTGTTATGCTGGTTTCATCGAGACCTGCAGCGCCATACTGGCTGGTGCTGCAGGTCTCACAAACTGGTTTTCATTCCAAGCGTTCAATGCTTGGCTTGATCTCTTATCGAGAATACCGAACACATCTGGATGGTCGTAAAGGGCAGAGGCTCATGATCTCAGTTTCTTTATGGTAGATACACACTCAGTACTCGCTGAGATGCCGCATCAAAGAAGATGGAGCGAAAACGTTCCTCTCGACTGCGCTTTGACGACGATTTCTCATTTTTTTTGAGCAAGGTGAGATGTTGTGAAACCAGCATAACACGGTGTGATACACGTGATAGCTGGCTGACAGAGGGCTCTAAAGCCGACCGCAGGGCGAATCCGCCAGTGAAATACACACCGTTTGAATTATCTGTTTACATGTGAATAAAACAGATCGTTGCGTAACTCAGACGCTCCTTATTCATCCTCCGATTCCCAGTTCTTCCCGGGCCGCCTGAGCGCTCAGCTGCTCTCTAATGGCTTTTCCACTGCAGCGACTGGAGAGCGGCCGGCTATTTCACGGGATTTCTCTCCTTTTTTCTCTCTGTTTCCGTGAAGAATTTTTTCCAGACGAAGTTTTTTATGGACTAAGCGAGGGGACTGTTGACCAAACCGACTGACGGGTCGGTTTCGGTTCAGAGTCCAGCCGGTGAAGAGCGGCGGGGGGGGGGGGACTCTGGGCCAAGCTAATGTACCAATAATGCCCGGCAGCCACTGTTATGATTTATGACCCGGCTTAGTCTGTGAAAGCCCAGTAAGAACAGTTTTTTTTTGTACTCATTTGAGGGAGTGCAGGGATAACACTGAGCAGACTGCATAGGAGCAGAGCCTCCCCCCCCACATCAAGGAGGGCCTGTAAACAAATTCCAGAGGGGTGAGTTTGTACAAACAGTAAGGAAACAGTCATCATGCATGTTAACAGGCACGGGAGGAGAAGGGGGTTCGGGGGGGTGGGGGGGGTGGGGGTGGGGGGTTGAGCCAAGGCCAGCAAGCCGGACCTACAGCACACTACTGCTATTAATGAAACAACATTGTCTGATCTGGCTTAACGCCCTCCCCTCGCCTCGCCACACCCAAACCAACACACCGCCTGAAACATTTCCCCCTCGTAACCCAGTGACATCATCCTATCATGTCAAATTCCTCTCAGTCGTTTCAGCTAGAGTTAGGCCAATATATCGGTTTGCCAATATACAGTACAGGGCCGATATTAGAAATCAGTCGGATATGATGCAGTTTGATCGATTGAATTTTTGATTCAGTTTGATTATCAACCTGGTTTTTAGTTTTAGTCTCCCATGACCTAAATGCTGTTTCAGAGGCTTTTCCATCCTGCCAAGAATACAATTCTTATATAAATGACAAAAATTATATAAACATTTGGGGATTCTTTTGATCCCGATTTAAAGACACAAAGAATATTGACGTAAAATCAGCCATTAGCAGCTTCAATCCAAAACCATCGGCCTCCAGAAACCCAGATCAGTTGAACCCTAGTTTCCTCCTCAGATTCACTTGGCTGTCACCACGCTTGACCGAAGCGAGGAGTCAAGCGGTTAAAACGGAGGACAATGCTTTAGATTATTTGCTGACATCCCATATGCCTTACGGCGTGCCCACAATTCCCAGAGGCGGACCGCGGCAGAGGATCGTCTGGCAGGCGTAGAGCAACATAAGAACGAGTGGATGTGAGAAGGTCACAGGGTTTTGTGGCGAAGAGTGTGCCGTAATCACCAACACAAAAAGGTAACCTATTTGTGTGACGCCAGCGCACTCTTCCGATAATGCAATAGAAACCAGACACTGGAAGAGCCGCACAAAGAACGAGGTAACAGAGGTGGGAGCGGTGAGTGACTGTGCAACTCTAGTGTCGAAATGACTGAAAGGAGCATCCACTGATTCACGGAGATGGGGTGCAGCTGGGTGGGACGGGAGTGACGGGGGACGGCGTGGGGGTGGAAAAGAAAGGGAGACAAAGAGAAAGCAGATCATAAAAGAGGAGTAGAGCTGTAAATGGAGGGAGGTGAGGGAGGGCAAGGAGGCAAGGAGGGAAGGTGATCCTCTCGTCTCAGGGATTAGTCTCATTGGGGTTAGCAGGTTGTCTTATATAAGTCTCAGACCCTGCAGGACACGGCGTCGTCCTCGCTCACTCAGCAGCTTGGACATATAGATAGAGAGGTGCGAGGTGAGGGGGTCATTTACAATAGCTGGGCATCATGGTGTGGTAAGAAATCATTTTCAAATCCACTCTGTTCTTTACTGAGCAGCATATAATTCATTATACAAAATAAAAGCCCCAAATAATAACAACACTCAAGGGCTTGGAGGGCTTGACGTTTCGGGTGATCAAATCAAATAAAAGCCCTTAGTTGTCTTAAATCTGGAATAATTTTGAAGAAAAATACAAAACCTTATAGCCTTAAATGAAAAGTCTGACTTCAAACTTCACTTAAATCACTTAGATAGTCAGAAAAAGCAGACACTGTGTCACGATCATGTGGAAACATATTGCCTTCTTGTGAAGTGACAGTGCTAACCACTGGACCACTGTGCCGCCTCTTGTGTCATGTTGGTTGCCCAAAATAATTTAGCCCTCGATGTGACATCATAAAACCCTTTAGTATTATTTCAACACGCCATATTGCCTTAAAACAGTAGTAATGGAAACATGTCATCTGTCTGGACCACTATTGCAGGTCAAAATCACATTTGGGCCAGACCGATCTGTCAGCTCAGAGTTCAGGCCTGACTGATGAAATTATGGTGACTAGTTATTACACTGCCATAGTTATTGATATATGACATCATTGAACTGAATGATGTTATGATATGTAGTGAAAACATGAGTATAGAAATCATTTTAATTTTAGTAAATTAGGCCCCCTCCCCAGGACACAGCGAAATCTATTGATTGATTGGTCAATGGTCAACCCCAAGTTAGTTTGACGTGATTGGTCATTTAATTAACAACATAATGGCAAGATTTAGTGGTGTCAGAGTCTGACAGAGCAAAAACAGATGTAAACAAGATGGAGACTAAAAAGAGAAAAGGGGGGAAATGATTTAGGCAATGTAACAAAGGTGGTTTGGGACCTTGAACTATGAGAAAGAATTTTGGAGAAAATCGACTTCTCATGGAACATATATAATAAATCTACAATTAAATGTATCAAACAGTTTGAATTATTGCTCTGAATATTATTTATTGCCTCTTGATAGATTGTGGACTTCAAGAATATTTTAAAGGGTTCTGCCTGATTCATCAGAAAACCGTCTATAGTAAATGTGCTGTGTTCTATTAGCGTTATGTACAGTTATTGCTCACAAATAAAAACGTCAGAGTAAATGATCAAAAGGCTACTCCACATGCATCCTGGGTACTTGAAATCTCAAAACATGCAATTTTTTATAGAGTTGTGGGATAAGAAAATTATTACCAATCGTCTAGATCATAAAAAGAAGGTCTGAGTTACAACAACACTTTCACAGAGAGACTAAGACTAGTACCATACAGAAACATACAGATACAGTTCCAGAGAGGTCTATCAATATGATCTTATCAGCAGGGTGTTAGGCCCTTTTTGATGACCTGGGTTCCCGCTAAGGTCCAGGTTTGAGGCCCTGGAAACCAGCATCAGCCTCATGATCCTGTTCTCATAAAAACGAGAAAAGGAGGGGGGAAAAACAAGAAAGCATAATTCTATAATATAAAAATATTAGCGAGCATTGCTCATATTGCTTTGGTCCGAGATTAAAGATTTGACTACTTCAAGTTGTCACTCTTTGCATCTTCATACCATGGTAATGCTTTGAGTAATATCCTCCATAAAATTTAAGGCTTTCTTACATTTTCGCCAGCTCAGTGCCGATAAATTTGCGATTGAGATTGTTGCGTTTGGTCCACCAAAGACAACTTCTAAAATGTATGATTTCCTCTGCAAACATGGCAACAAATGTCAAACCAGTCGCCAGTCATTTTTGATTCCGGCCTAACGACTGAGAAACAAGTCCAGAAAATTGTCCTAGTTCTGTTTTTTTACCAGAAATCTCTCTAAAATTAGATCCTTTCAAATCCCTTTCCGACATGGAAAAAGTTATCCATGCCTTCATTTTGTCTCGTATTGACTACTCTCTAGCCTCAATCGGAAAACCCTGTCCCGTCTCCAACTTGCAGCAGCGAGACTAAGAAGAACTAAGAAGAGAGATCCCATTTTAACAAATGCCAGTTTATTTTAGAATTTATTCATTTCTTTACTGATTACTTTTGAAATAAAAATATGCCCCAGGGTTTTGATCATGTTTCAATGCATTTTAATTTCATTTTATATACGTTTTTTGGTTGCAAACTCTTATTTTATAAACCTTTTTTGGTATGTTTTTAAAAAGCACTTTGTAACTGTTTTGAAAAGTTCTATACAAATAAAGTTTTTATTATTATTATTATTATTATTATTATTATTATTATTATTATCAAATAACTATGGCCAGCATCCATGTTATGGTTTGGCCCTTAACCCTCCATGTCAGTTAGTCTGGGCACCCATGCTATTAGTTTTATATGACCTTGTGAAATTGTGAGATTTAAAGGAAAAATCCAACCTGGGATCCTCTTACACTGAAATATCATCAGGCTGTAAAGTTCATTGCATTCCAGGATATATTTTATGGTGAAGAGTTTTACTTTTTCGGGGTATTTCCACTTTTCCTCAACCTGCCTCGTCAACTTCTACTTCAGTTAGGGATTTCCTACATTTCCCAGAATGCCTTTTGACAACCCCAACGGAAGGACTGACACCAAAACTTGAAGGTGACTGTTGAAAAAAACTCCATTGAACTGTCCATTAAACTTCATTGTAGCTACACTGGAAATGTCTGGCCAATTATCCACAGGAAAAATAAAAACACCACCAAACAGCAACAAACTAAACTAAAAATGGGCCCAGGAATGCAAGGTACATCGTCAATAAGAAAGGGTGGATTGTTTTCTATTTCCAAGTGGATCTATTTCATCTTCACTAGAATCATCTCTCTACATTTGTGGCATTTTTCAGCATAATCTATAAAAGAGTAAACCGTCATGAATTATTCTTGTGTTACTGAAACTCAATAAAATTTGACAATTCATGTTCGAGCCAAATACTATCCATTTTTATTTATTTTTTAAAATTTGCCAAAAACCTTGTATCAAAAAAATGACACATGAAAATTAATATTTGAGTTGCACTTGAAACAAGTGAAACGATCATCCCATTGGCAGATTTGTCACTTGTTTTGTTAAAAATAAGATACATAACGCTCATTACTGGACTACATGACTTGCAGAGATGGGTATTTTCTGCAGTGATGGGCACACTGTGTTTTTTTGGTTGTTTTTTTTTAGTGTGGGTAAGCGCCAGTGGTGTTGAGCTTAGGTTTAAAAGTGGTTACTGTGTGTCATGAGTACATGTTGGCTAATGTGTGTGTTTTGTGGTTGTTCAGAACAGGAGGCAGGTGTCTCACGGGTTTATGTTAACCGCTGTGGACAAGTGATTAGAAAATGTCTCCCTGTCCACCAGAGTAAACAGCGCTACACCTATATCAGTACACTACATGGTGGTTATGCACGGATGGGTGTGCATCCGTGCATAACCAGTGCACGTGCTTGTGTGTGTGTGTGTTTTGACAGAAAATGAGAGAGAGAGAGTACAGTGTGCAGTAACAAGAAACTAGAAGAACCTTTTTACTGTAAGTAAAGAAACAACTATCCTTAGGTACCCACGTGAAGATGAGCCTGTGTGTGTGTGTGTGTGTGTGTTGGTGATATTGCCAGTTTGATGTGTGATAATTCATTTGCAGACCATGAAGATCCGGTGCGGAGGCAGTTCCCCCGTTTGGATTCAGGGTGTGAGAGGATGTTATGCTGGCTGGTGGGGAACCGATGGACTTCTTTGTCTTCAGAAATAATGGCTGCAGAAGCTCAGAAGCTGCAGGAGCGGAGGGTCTGCTCGCGGTCTGAAATCACAGCATGTGGAAGGCATGCTGTAAGAATATTGGCAAAACATTTTATTGTATTGTATTGTATTGTATTCTGTTCACTGGCGTTCGTCTGCTGCGGTTCCTGTGGTTACTTTTACGGGGCCAAGAAAAGCTCTGCTGGGTGATTGTCAGGTATCGTCCTGGCTGGAGCTGTGGCTCTTTGACCCCGTTAGCAACTGTCAGATGATATCTTTGGCCGTGATGCACTTAATGCATCAGCTGCTTTATGTGAATACGCGTTCATCGGACCGCAAATAGTAGCCTTACAAATGGATATTTATACACTCTTGCCTGCGGATTCCCAGATGCCGAGGTGCAATACACCATATTCTCTTCACCAAACCACATCGATGAGTTGAGAGATATTTCATGGCCAGAACTCATTCACCACAACTGTTGCTAAAGCCACGGGGTCTGTTTCTTATCTCCATAACCACGGTGTACAGTACATTTTTAATCCACGCGGACACAATTTCATTGTCAACTCTATTATCGACAGGGGTCTGAAAATAGCTTTACATTTACAGCCTCGGACGTGAGTGAATGGGATCCAAGCAATTTGGAGCGCGCGTTTTTCAGCCAGTTGCCCGTATAACAAACATAACCTTTGCTGGATAAACTGCAATATTCTTTTCTCGGAGACAAATGAAAACCATTTTAGGCCGGCTCATCAGCTGCCGGGGTAATAGGACCCAGATGGCAGGAGCTGATATAAAAGCCAGGTAATTTCATATGAGGCCACTGTGAAAGTACTAGACAATTCTCGTTTGGATGGGGAGCAGACCGGTTGCAGACTCCACGCTCACGTAAAAAAACAACCGAGCAGAGATAAGGCTATCCTGTGTCTCCTCGACGAGATGATCCTCGTAAACTCGTATCATTTCCTTAAAAAGAAATTTAATTACATTCCAATTAAATCTGATTGGTAGGAGAGGACGTCTTATGGGGGAGGAGGAGAAGGCCTGGAACCCACTGCCAGGAGAGAGATTGATTTTCCTTTGAAAGCTGCAGATGAGGTTGGCTGAGATTGGGGATTGATTTGATTATTACTGTTAAATGCAAGCGTGCGCGCGCACACACACACACACACACACACACACACACGTCTCATAGTTTCTGAAGTGCTAGACACAAAGTCATAAATATGCAATCACCAACGAATGTTTGTTTACAGGCGTAATATTACAAGGCCTCTTTGTTTGAGTCCTCCCAAACACACACACACAAATTTATACTAAGGTTCGTCTGATATTGGTTTTGGAAGGCAAATAATGTTATTTTTGGATTGAAGCTGCCGATATTTTGTCCCGACATTTAATATATTTATATCTAATCAACTTCACTGCAATTTGAAAAAGAAAATCCCAAGTATTCAGTGTTTCCCACACATTTTCTTTTCTCGGCAGCGTGGAAAAGCCTTTGAAACAGCATCAAACTCTGTACTGAAACCATATTAATAATACTTATAATCAAAAATGTCATGTTACAGTAAATTCAGGTTAGCTTCCCATAGACAACCAGATCAATTGATCAATTTTACAATAAATATGTAATCAAGCAAAATGCTTCATATCCATCATAACTGACTGGACCGTATCAGATTTTTAATAAAAGGCCAATATCAGCCCGATATAACTGCAAACCCAGTCAGTGTAACTTCCAAACACCCACACACATCCACACACACACACACACACACACACACACACACACACACACACACACACACACACACACACACACACACACACACACACACACACACACACACGGGGGCCTCCAACCGAGCTGCTCTGAGAGGCTTTTCTGTGCCTCAGGTTCTCGGCCTCTGACAGTCATGTGTGAGACTGAGACAGCATTGAGATCTGCAGGCTCCATTCACTTCGACTTTGGGGAGGTGTGTGGGGGGTGCTGTAGACCCGGCCGGCTCGGTTCACAGGGGTCAGTCTGAGGATGTGCTGTGTTTGCACTGCAAAGCTACACTGCTGAGACGTACAGAGCTTCCAGAGCCCTCGCTAGAAAAAGAAACGTTTTTGGAAAGTCTGAGATTTCTTTTTTTTTTTTTTTTCTTTCCCTCCGCCTCTCGGGAGTATCTTACTATAGCACTGAACGCTGCCATTGGACGTTTAGACATGATAGGGGGTTATGGAGTTTATGTTGACATGAGGTATTTTACTTAATAAAAATATCATAGGTCCTGTCTTTATCCCACATAGTGACTATTGTTCATATTCTGTTTAACTCGTTTTTTTTTGCGTTTGTATGTGTGTGTTCATGCGTTCAGGGAGCGTGCCTACAATACATGTGCACGTGAGTGTGTGTGTGTGTGTGTGTGTGCGCGTGTGTGCGTGTGTGTGTGATTCTTGACGCCCTCCCAGCTTCCTCATCCCGTCCTCAGAATGGCGCTTGTCTGGTCACAGAACAGTAATTCATTGTCTGACAGCTGTTTTCTTTTCTGTGAGCCTGCCCCGCTTGGATCCTGGGGTGTAATTCCACACACTGGACCAGCTGGAGGTTTTCCCAAATAAAAAAAAACACAAAACCCCAGGCAGGCCCAGCGCCAACACATCCGCCAGCACATTGCACCATCGGAGCATCACTTGGGTCCAAAATCCAGCACGCATCTTTCTCTGAGTTCAGTTTGCATCTCCGGTGCAAAGTACCCACCTGTTGCCATGCTTGCATCAAATGACTGACTGAGGAATGTTGCTATGAGCTTGGTCACCCTTGAGAATACACATATATTGTATGCACGTTCACTCTTAGAGCGATATATCTGTTTGCTTATATTGGCCTTTTATTAAAAATCTGAGATCAGCCAGTAATTGCCATCCACCGCAGATATGATGCAACCTTCCTCAAAGGAAAACACTGTTATATCATCAATCTGATCTGTTCAACACATTCCAGCAGTTATTCTGTGATGAAGTGTTGCAATTTATCTTTTTGGTGTACCCACTTTCCCCTCAACCTGCCTTATCTACTTCTACTTCAGTTAGTGATTTCCTACTTTTCCCAGAATGCATTGCGACAACCCCCCGGAGAATGTGTCCGCATTTGTTGCATTAAGTCGTAGGTGATAGCGATAGTAATGTGAAGCACGTCTCGTGGTATTCTGGTCTACTGAGGCTACTGTGGGAGGAGGGATCGGTGTTGGCCTCTTCTATGATGGATTTCTCCCTGTACGCTTGTTGAACGTCGGTCTAGAAAGAAACCCCTTGCTCTTTGATTCTGAGCGGCTGACACCAAAACCTTTACCGTCGATGTTTTAGATCATTTTTTTTCCATTTGGAAAAATACACCACCAAATAACAAAATGGACCCAGGAATGCAAGGTGCAGCGCCAATAGCCGTTTTATTTATAACAGTGTTACAGTGTTTTAGAATGGGTTTTTCCTTTAAGGAGACGGTAAATCTAAACGCTGTTTCGAAAGGCTTTTCCACCTGGAAAGAATAAAAGTCTTGGGGAAACACTGAATCCTTGTTTTTTATATATCAGCATAAAATATCAGCTATCGGCAGCTTCAATCCCAAAATATTGGTATTGGTGTCAGGCTTCAAAATCCCACATTGGTCTAACTCTTAATATGCGTGCACATAAACACATGTGCGCACATGAAAACACATGAGATCACATTTACACATACAAACGCAAACAAATCCAAACCATATTGAAGACAGAGACCCACGAGAGTTCTCACTTTCCCCTCACGGAGTAAAAATACTTGCACATGCACTGGGTCAACACTCAAGAGGCTTCTCTTCCTGACATGCACGGGTAGAAGAGATGGCACCAGAGAAACGTCCAGGGCCAGAACAAGCTCAAGGACAAGCTCCAGGCTGCTGTATGCCGATGAGTCATGAGCAGAAACCGTTTTACAACCATTTTCCCTTTCATTTCCTGTCTGGATGACCCAAACCTCTGAGGACTGGCTTGTAACATGGCCCCGGCTCAGTTTGGACACCATCTCTTGCCCTTCATTTGTAGACAGGATGTTTAACCGAACCGCCTGGAGAGGTCATCGGGGGGTCTGGGGTGATTTTCCCCAGATGGTGCAAAAAAAACGATGCGTTTGCCTCAGCGCTGATGCTGACGGAGGCCACGAGCACAGTATACTGTTGTATGGAAACCTCGTAGCTCCACTTCTGACTTTCATTTGTTATGAAGCCCTTTCAAAACCCATTGCAGAAACTCAAGAATGCATTGTCACCAAGCTACAAACGAGGCTCTTTTCTTAGTCCCTGAAAGGTTGACGTTTTGGAGATGCAACGTTTACACCCGACAGCGACATGACACAATTCACTCCAAAGACTGGAACACTCTTGGCAGCTCTGATAAACTTGTTCAGTCTCCCACTTTCAATCACAATCAGCGCTGGTCTTCCCTTCTCTGTCTCTCAATTCATTTTTTTTCAATTCAGTGTTGCTTTATTGCCACGACGCAGAGATCCCATATATTCCCAAAGCAGAAGGTGACAAAATGAATTACACTCGTGGCAGAACAAGACTCAGAACAGACTCTTCCCTCCCTCTCATTTTGGGGTTTATTGGACTAGTCTGCATAGCTCGCACTGTGTAGAAAGAAATGAGTTTCTGTCTCAATTTACTGACGGAATTAGATCATCTTTCACCTTAATATCATGTTCTCTAGGTGTTTTGCAATGGGGCGTAAATGCTCAGTTACAGGACAATCAGCACCGCCACCCACGGTATATTTCTGTATATTTTCAGCAACCGCAGTGAAGGAATTACCCTTGAAAGCCTCCAAGTGCTGCAGTGACGGAGACTTTGAAAGATAAGGTTTGCCAGGAGCTTCGTTTTAATGTTTTATTGGCGCATAGTACCAATTTTCGACATACCTCTCTCCTCAAGTGCTCATTAAAGCTAAAATTACATCGGTTAAAGACTTATAAACTTGGCGTATCGCGGCAGCCCGACGGTGAAAGCGCAGCTCTTGAAAGCCATTCCTGCGCCCCTGGACGAGCCCCACCCCCTCCCCCTGCGCTCCTGCGATGGTGCAACCCTCAGATCCAAAAACCACAGAGCCACAGCTATATACTTACCGGGGATAAAGATGACAGTAATTATCAGGTTTTCCATCGTCATACCTGTGCGAGCGGCATCCCCACCACACCTGCCCCCCCCCCCCACCCCGAGCACAGGTAAATACAACTCTACTGTGACAGATGCTCCCATAGGCATGGACGAGTTTGGCAATGGCTCAGACACTTGATGGGAGAAGGGTTACTGTTCCCGGTAGCGAGAATCCTTGAACCATACTGTAGACTATACTCTATAACTTACACACCCTTCTATACGTCACGTCTAAACCTAACCCTAACCCTAACCCTAGAAAACACACATTGGGATATACACTTGTAACCAATCAGGTAGCTGGAAATAAAAACGTGGGTTCACTTGGACTTCCAGTTGTTCAAACAACCACCGGACACAAATCAACGATATTTTAAAAGCATTCATTTGTGTTTTTCGTTCCTTCGTATCTTCACACAATGTCTGCTTGGTACTACTTAGAGATATATAGACTGTGTATTTATGTCCCAAAGGCTTATGTCCAATCTTAAGGTGGGTTTATCTGTTTATAACTTCATAATTCATCGATATCCCTGTGTGTTCTGACACATTCAGCCCAGTGCCAGTGCAGGCATTACACAATCCAATAAAGACTGACATGTTTGAGATTTGATACCAGATGTGGTACGTTGATACAATTTCAACAGCTGGAAGCAGCAGCAACTGATGTGCGTCCAACTCTCTGCATCTAAAACTGTATTCGTATAAGATATTTTTTTCCACTTTCTGTTTTTGGTTTGTTTTTGCTTTGTGAACAGGCCTGGTCCCCCGTGCTTCATGAGGTCATTGCATCTGAGTTACAGTCCCTCTCCGGGTCACGGGCCGGTCCAGTTCACGCTGTGGGCCCTCATGTGACTGTTGCTGTTGTTCTGGGATCCAGCCGCGCCGCTCCTCCTAACAACTCGGAGAAAAATCTGGAAGAGGAGAGAACAGGGGGGGAGTAAGAAAGAGAGAAAAAAAGAACGAAAGAGAGAGATTACGATAGAGTTTTTACAGAGGGAGAGAACAGAATGACAGTGAGCCAACGGCGTCTAAATCTTGTCCGGCTTGCGGCCGCCATGCCAAGAGCTAAACAAGCGTTTTATCAGCTTCTGGGGTTCAGATTTATTCTGGTGTTGTGAGTTTCTGGCCCATAAATCCCTGGTGCGTGAGGAGAGACAGGGTTATAAACGTATAGTATCTGGCCGGTTCACTGGGTCAAGCAGACTTTGAACAATGGCCACGCTGGATGAATGTCATTTCAATGTAAACTCCGCTGTTAACAACGTGCGGCTAAAAAAAGATTTGGCACTTTTGAGCGATGATGTTGTACCTTCTCCCTGGAGCGTGGCGTCTCCTTTTTGGCGGCACCCTGACTCCACTTTCACGCACCTCATCTGTATAACCGCCCGTGGAGCGAGAGCAGGCGTCGACAGGCTGCCTCCTAGCTCGCCGATGATACCGGCGATCGCCACGGAGACATAAAACTGACAAGAGGACGGACGCTGCACTGTATTCATCTCCCCTGACATGTGTGACCGCACATACAGTTCTCACCTCTTTTACGATATGGAGTCTATAATTGTAGACACTTAGCGCCACGCCGCAGAGCCTTTGTCTACGGCTTGCCTGGCTGCGGAGGATCGTCAGCTGAAACAATAAAGGGATCGTTGCCTCGCCTTTTCTGTCCTCTTTTTTTCGCCAATATTTGCGCTGACCAGGACTTGGCCGTGTCCTGTTCCTCCTCTCGCTCGTCCTCCTCTCAACTCTCTGTTGTAAGACTCCATGCGCTCGCTTTCCAGACGAGCGAGGAATCTAATTCTGCTTTTCATTAGGCGTGAACGCAATGACCCCTTCGCGCCGAGATCCAGCCAAGTGCGTCACTTCCCACAACAGGAAACACCATCACCTACAATTAGCCGACCGATACAGAGAATCTTTGGCTTTCGATCGGAAAAAAACCATGAGCCTCGCAAGATCGAATTCTGTTAAACATGGCAGCGGCCTCGGGGTACGGGCCCGTGGAGACCTAACAAAACAAGGGGGTATTTGGGTTTAGAAGTTCAGTGTACCACGATGGCCAGGCAGACACTGCGACTAGGCAAGCGTGCCACTTCCAAGCCCGAGGAACATTACTGCTTCACAATCAGCCAATCGAGACAGCAGCTTGGGCCTCTGTCAGGTACTTTCAGCCTGTCGGGATTGTGTAACGCAAATCCTGGCACCCAAAAGCAGCAGCTTGGAGATGGAACCTAAAATATCGGAGCGCTCCAGCGCTACAGGGAGTTGTGGTTTTTAGGAGATAGCCAACCACTTCTGTGCGCTCAGATTGTGCGTCAAATACACACCAACAGCGTCATGAAAGCAATATGAAATGTGATCTATCTCATCCATCTACCTTGTTTGCTCTCCCTCGATCTGAACTGTGTTGAGTTTTCTTTTTACACTACATTCAGGAGTTATTTTATGACGGAGTGTTGTAATTTACTTTTTTGTTGTGCCCACTTTCCCTCAACCTGCCTCATCTACTTCAGTTAGCGATTTTCTGCATTTCCCAGAATGCCTTTTGACTACCTCCAGAGGAGGCATTGCATTCTGGTCTATCTCGGCTGCTGTCAGTGGAGAAATTGGTCTCCCTCCTCTTCTATGACGGATTTCTCCCTGTACGATGGTTGAATGTCTGCCTAGAAAGAAGCCCTTTGTCTTTGATGCTGAGGGGCTGACACCGAAACCCGATGTTTACTGCTGATGCTTTAGATCAATGGAAAGGATTAAACTGTATTGTAGCTGCACTGGAAATATCTCAAAGTGACATCATGTCTACATCTGGCCAGCTATCTGCAGGAATTTGAAAAATACACCATCAAACAACATGTTTTAGGGTGGATCTAGATTAGTCAAGTCTATTGTCATATTTCTTGTCTACACGTGGGGATTTGCTTTCTTCTGGCTAGACACATATAATGCAGTATTGTATGCATACATATACTATAAAAACAAAATAGTTGAAACAACAATAGCCAGTGGGGTAATAAGACATCAGCAAGGTTCATGAAGTTTTATTAAGTGAGGGGCAAGCTCAGTTCAGTACAGCTCACGGATCACTTGATAAGTAACATGTGTACACACACACGCAAAAAGACACTCACACATATGATCACACATGCATGCACATATGAATGCATGCACTCTCTCACTCACACACACACACACACTATGCACACACACAGTCCTTAGCCAGGGTGTTCGAGTGGAGACCTGCACCAGGCTGCAGGAGCCGCCTGCCAATATAAATCAAGCTTATCTATTTTTGATGGAGATTTTAGGCGAGTTGAGACACACCTATCTACTGATTTGTCTAAAAATCCCTCCTGTGCACACATTTGCAATACTCTGTGTTTATGTGCATTGCAGAGATTCCAGTAAAGGCGTGATATATCATCAAAAATGAGAATATGGCAAGAACAAATGAAAGGCAATAAACTCTGACAGCTTTAGATCAACACTTTGAGGAGGTTGACTTCTGACATCAACATTACAGCTTTGAGAAGAAAACCAATTGGGCCATTGGGGCTGCACTACACCACCCTCTGGGATTCATATCTTCTTCCTAAGATGCACATTACCTCCTCATACCGCGGGTGTGAACTTAGGCCCAAATAAGCCTTGTGTTTCGGCGATCACCTCCCGGTAGTATTGGCAAAGCTAAACGGATGTCAGGCGATAAATAATCTAATTTGTTTCATAGTGCAAGCACACTTAACCTCCTTACCGCTGAGATGATAAAGCCGGTGAAGGGGAGAACGCACACACCCGTGAACGCAGCTGCAGGGTTGCTCAGTCTGCGGACATACCGGGAAAACACAGCCGGATGGATGCAGAAATGAAAACCTAAAGAGGTCACTTAAGCAGACACCACTGGGACGGACGGAGATGTACGTGTCCGACCGGCTGCGGCCAGGAATGGACGAGGAGAGATGGATGACTGAGGCCGTCTTGGCTTGAACTAGCTTGGTTGGGACTCTCGGGGTGGGGAAAGCTTTAATACACATTACTTTTGATGCATCAGGGAACATTACCTCTACCAACGCAAAACTACCTCATAGCTAAATCATATAATGTGATATAATCTTTGTGAAAGCGCTACCTGACTTGTCTGTCGCAGCTTGCACGGGCCTGCCTCGGAAACCTCCGCAGGTCCTCGGGTGACACATTGTAACTCAAGCCCGCTTCTAGGTTTAGGGCATAGGGGTTTAGCCGCCCTGAGAGAGAGGCGAGGATAGCCGTGTTAATTGTTAAAGTGAGGTTTGCACTCGGGGAGGTTAAAAGGGCCATGCTTATGACATTTGAGCTCGAAACCCCCGAGGTGCTGAAGTGCAGCTGTCTCCCTATATTTTAAAAGGAAGAAAAACGAGAGAACGGGACTCTTCCATCATGCAGTAAATGGCCGAGGCTATCTATGTGGCGTGTAGAGACAAAACACGGAGTCAAACTGTGTGAAACAACTAATATACCAATGGAAAAGCCAGATTAATCATGCATGGGTCATTTGCTTTGTTTCCCCCCCCGAAATCACATGTTTTTTTCTCTTCCCGTCGAGCTCTTTGTACCTGTTCCCCCGTGTGCCATTTGCATTGTCGTCATTGAAGGTCACCGCTTTTACTGACATGTGCAGTTGCATAAAACCACCCTCCTTTAATTTGGCTGCACACAATAATGAATGCAGTCCATTTGCAATTGTTACTGCTCCTTTGATTCGATCACTTCCCCCTTTGCTGAGGGATACCAGACACTTCTACTGTGTTTCCTCTCACACAATAAAACAAGACAACTACATTACTGGTTTTAGTAGTGACACTGCAAAGATACCTGCTGTTGTATATTTAGATTGCGATACTTTACTGCTCTTTAAGTACAAAAGGCCAGGGTTAGGGTTAGGTTATGTAAAAACACATACATGATATGTGCCACTATCCAACTAGCAGCGCCAAAGGTTTTTATTTGAGAAATTTGTTGGTATTGGCCTAATAGCTGGCAGGGAGGGAGAGAGAGAGAGAGAGAGAGAGAGAGAGAGCGAGAGAGAGAGAGAGAGCAGAGAGAATGGAAGAGCAAATGGCAATCCAGGAAACATGGAATAATACAGTCCTGTTATGACCAGCCCTTATACTACCAGACCACCTCTGATAAGATAAGATAAGATGAAGCCTTAATGATCCCTGTGGGGAAATTGGGCCGTTGCACCAGCAACTACTAGTAGGATACACCAAAGGACATGAATAAGAATGGAGCAGATGGGGCTATTAAATGTAACACAGCCGACATTTACAACACTAAAATGTAGTAGGAAGTAGGAATACAAGAGTGAAAAGTAGGAAAATATATTGCAGGGTGTGCAAAATAACAGCAGAAAAGCATACTGAGACCAAGAGATAAAATGTTATAGATACCAAATATACCAGAAATATATGCAGTATGAAAATTAATGAAAATCCTAAATATATATCAAGATATATGCAATATAATAAATGAGGAAATATGAGAATATGAAGAAACTGATATGAACTGAAGGCATATCTGCAGCATGTGCAAAATATTCACATTAACAAGTCTACAGAAGGTTATAAATGTATACAGAAAGTGTCTTAGTGTGCAGCTTTTTGGGTAAACTGATGCCAGTGTAATGAGACACTATCTGTCACTATACAGACAAACAGCCCAGGTTTTATTGGATTTTTTTCATTTGATTAGATTAGATAAAATGTAACTTGAATGATCCATGTCCGTTGCAGCAGCAAGTAGTAATAGGATACATCAAAGAAGAATAACATATAAAAAAAAAAAAAGTGTGCATTTCAGCATTAACGGGATGTGCATAGTAGCAGCAGGAGTATCTGTAACAGCAGAATGTATGTGCTTGTGCATGATGAAAAATGTGGATAATCATAAATACTATTTCCTCTACAGAATGCATTCTCAGAGACTTTTCCCAGCAACTCGGTGATGAGGTGATAGCACACTTGGTGGAGCGCTGTGAAGAAGTGTGGCCCCGTTAGCAGCTCAGCACACTGGCTCTCCGGGCTCCGAGGACCCTGCGCTAGAGACTCCCGACTGGCCTGCCGCCAGAAAAAAGTTTTTAGTGAGGTTCGAAAAAACACCTAGCAAGGGTGTGGGGGCCCTACACCCAGAAACAGTGTGGGCATTTAAAACCAGTTACTTGCAATTTTATAATTTTTAGATTTTCATGATTTATGCCCATCTAAGTGTGCAGACGTTGACCTGCTGTCTCTGCAGTTCCAGTGATCGCAGAAATCTCCTATTCTATTGGGAAAAAATGATGTGGTCTGGATGCCGGTGTCCTCAAATGTGGCTACAGCGTTGCGCCCTAGCCATCACAGAAACATGGAAACCCCCCTGGGCACAAAGTCAGCAGGAAGTGAGAGTTTCCCAGGATCCCTCACACTTTCCCTCTGTGTCTGTGTGTGTGTGTGCGTGCGTGTGTGCGTGCGTGTGTGTTTAGTCTGGCTGATGTGCAGAGCGTGCAGCAGGAATCATCTATGACTCACGGATGAGCTTAAGCAATTACCCACGTCTGATTTGAGACAATTTCTCTACTTTGACAGAGTGATTCATCGCTCCCATGTGCACAGAAAGACAGCGAAAGCGACTCTGTTCTCAATGCTGACAGGTAGAGAGAGAGATGGAGAGAGAGGGGGAAGGAAGGAAAGGAAGGAAGAGGTAGAGAGAGAGAGGGATGGATAGATGGAAAAAGAAAGGTAAAGAGAGAGGCAAGGAGAGAGGAGGCATAAGATAGAGAGCAACGGAGAGAGGGGAAGGGGAAGGAAGAGAGGGGTAGAGAGAGAGAGAGGAAAGGAAAAAGGGAGCATATGAAAGAGAGAGAGAGGGAAGGCTTCACACACTCCATAGCCTTGGAAACTCTCTCTGCTACTTGCATTGTCCCACAGCTGATACCACGGCGGCCAGACTCCCCGACATGCAGAACTCAGCCGTGTGTTTTTCCACCTTCTTCTTTTCCTATCGTGGAAATGCTGATTGAGTGAAAACAAAACAAACTGCAGCCGGAGAAGGTTTCCCATACTCCCAGTACGCTGACTGACTTTTAAAGGGAGGTTTGGGGTTTGCAGTGGCAGTTTCTGGTCAAATGAAAGAGGCTTTTACGGAAAGCAGAAAATGTGGACGCTGGATTTCTCTGGCCTTTCTAATTTTATGTTGTTTTTTTTCGGGCCGGGATACAGTGAATGCGGTACTGCCAAATGATTATGTCACTCTGTGCACCACTTTCAATTTAGGCATAGTTTAAATGATGCCTTTTTTTTCACTCACTACAGTGGATATAACCTGCCTTTTAATACAGAATAGCTTTAAAGTCACAAGGAAACTGCATTTTGTGTTTCAAGTTCCGTAATTCAACACATTTCAGGTTGAAACAGAATGTTGGGCTGGGACATAAGACAAGGAGAGACTGTTCAAAAGGTCAGAAATCTGTAATGGTACTGGTTGGGATAGTTATGTAGGCCTTCTGGTACGCCAGGAAGTATTAGTAAAATTGATATAGTGAGAAAATAAAAGCTTTTCAACATTTCTTGGCATGTGTTGTTAAATAGGTGTACCATATCGTATGGGGAATTAGCTGACAAGGTGAAAAGGTTACTTTTTCTCTTCATTGTGAATGAAGTTTGTTGACTGCACTGAAATGGATCCCTCACCCATTTATTACGGCACTTCAACTGGAGCAGACAATTGACATGAGGTCAGGTGGGAGGTCAGGAAGGATCGAATTCCCAGAAGGGTTAGATTTTTAACTTGGTTGGCTCCAAGGGGAATTGAATTGAATGCCTAGCCCTGACATGGACTCCCTTTACATGCACAGACAATTGTGTTCTTAAACCGGTTACTCAAGTCACCTGGTTTGAGGTCAATGCATGTTAAGCGTCGTAACTGGGTTAGAAGGAAACATTTTCCTTTCCTCAACATGCAAGTGTCCCTTTACTGCACAGACCTACCCTATTTTTGTTTTTAAAAAGGCACTTCGACACTCAGAGGATGGTCTGAGTTGGGAACCTCAGTCCACTTAAATCGGTTGAAATGAGTCAAGTGTGCAAACAGCCTGAATTGTTGACTGAACTATAAGCACATCAGCATCACCTCTGGCACACCTTGTTTGGCATATATTTTGTTCCAGGATTCTGCTTAGCAGGTTGATGAAAGATTTTTTGTTCTTCTTCTTTGAAAGAAGAACGTCTTTGTTCATGTTCAGGGAAGTGCCCTTCTGTAATTGGACTCATCCATCATAAGTGGTGAAAATAAACAAAAACATGTATTGGCTTACCATAAAAACTTAAATCATAGTTGCCCTATAATATAGCACTTTTACTATGACACCAGAACCTGAAAGAATAGCACAAATAAATAGAGTGCCATAGGTTTTTTTTGTGCTTTTTTTAACATCTGTAAGAGGTTATCAGATTATTATGCAATGCACTTAATGCAATGTAGAAATCACATAAAATTGATGTCTTCCAAAAATACAGTACATTTATATCACTCCAAAGACTGAGTCAGAAGGAACTGACATTAATTTAATGTCTATAATATGTCCTATGGAGTTAGCTATTAGCTATTAGCTAATGAAATTTTGGATAGACACCCACACCTAAAAAAGTTGTTACTTTTCCTTGGATTTCTATTACTAAAAAGTTTATTGCATATTTTTTTCATCATTACAAAACTTTTCTTAGATTAGAACAAAAATACGCTCTCGCAGAGTATTGTGGCAACCATATTTATTGATTTATCCTTTTTACCCTTTTTAATAGATTCCGAGTGCTAAAACATTTTAACCACCTTAGAACATCATAGAAGCTATTGCATGGCAAATTCAGCCCTGGCATAGCACTTTGGCGTCCATATTTGATTCATGCAAATGAGTCATATTCCCCCACAGTGCATTTGGGTGCATTTTTAATATGTTTTTCTAGAAACCTCTCCAAATTGCATTGTTAAGAAAAAAAAAATCTGTTGCAATTTGTGGTGCGTCTGGCCCCATATTGACTAGACTAATGACTGGTCATTTTAGTATCAACCTTGAAAAGTATAATTGCCTGTAACATCAGGTTATTTGTCAGAAGGGCACACAGATTACTAGTCGGATCATCATTTCTTTTACATAGACTTGAAGTAAGCTACTATTGCTCAGTCAAAGACGGAGTGGGCTGCACCTTTTGTACTTTTTTGCTGGTGGACCATTCTACCTGTTGACAGGAATATTCTGTTAACTCTACATTTATATGCACAGATTCTGTAACTCTGTGCATATAAATGTGGCCAGTTTGAGTGTCATGCTCTACCCACTGAACTCTACGGTAAACCTTCATCATTGCATTTTCATGCTTGCCATGTACTGATCAACTAATCAACTTCAGTTCTTGAAGTTGATGTGCTGGAAGCAGGAAAAATGGGCAAGCGTAAGGATCAGAGCGACTTTGACGTTGTGATGGTGTTGCTAAGCAGTATTTTCACTAGGTTTCACTTGTTGAGCTTCCATGTTTGATAACAACCTTTATAGACCAGCTGATGGACCCTAATTCAGCGCTACTGCTAACGCTAGTTTTCGCTGAAGTAGCATTGGAAGACTGACTTTTCCATTTCACATTCTCTACAAATTGGTTATGGACGCGTAGCTAGATTCATTTCAAGTTCCCCTGGTTTTCTAATCAGGTTAAGTTGTGTAATTTTACTACATTACATTGTTCAGTTTGTTAATTCATGTTGTTTGTTGGACTTCCTTCCTTATAAGTGAGTTCAATCCTGTGAGGATGCCTTGCTTACTCACAGCTGGCGTGCATGTAACTCGACCGACGCTAGTTTGTACTTGTTTTTAGGCATTTAACCGATGCTCTTTTTCTGGAATGGCTTATAATTAGTGAGCAGGTAGAGGTTCAGTGTCTTTTTCAATGGGACACATGGCTGTGGCTGGGATCGAACCCGGGACCAGGGACCAGGGGCTTAGTGTGTCCAAAACCTCACACAAATTCACACAAATATGCAATATTCACTCTGCAAATCAACCGAGAACAGAGCTGTCGACACACAATAGCAGCATTTTGAAATAGCTACAGCTATCTCTGGTGGTGTCAACTCACTTATGGAAGGAACTAAAAAAGAGGCATGAGGAAGCAGGAGGTTCGAGCGAGATACGATGACACAATTGTGATCACCACGATTAAATGTCAGAGAGAAAAGCAACAAGGAAATAAAAAAATAAAAAAACCAC
This sequence comes from Hoplostethus mediterraneus, assembly GCA_034670385.1. NCBI lineage: Eukaryota > Metazoa > Chordata > Actinopteri > Trachichthyiformes > Trachichthyidae > Hoplostethus > Hoplostethus mediterraneus. The sequence continues at coordinate 5,631,233 of JAXDDW010000006.1, forward strand.
TCGCCACCTGGCTTACCCTGCCGCCCAGGTAGTCTCACATTCAATAGAAAGAGAGAGAGAGAGTCAGCAAGGAAATAAGATTCAAAGAAATAAGCCAGTTTTTCCTCCTAATGATTGGCATATGAACCAAGGTTTACACGTGGTGGCAGGATGTTTATGACTGTGTGTCCAGCACTCCAGCAGAAAGCGTGATGTATGAATATGTGTGTATGACGGTGTGTGTTTGTTTATAGTCCTGTCCGAGGTGAAGTTCATCAGTGTTGTTAACACCCTAAATGGCTGGTGGTGTGTTTCGCTCCCCTTGGCACCCCGGCGTGGCTTCACACACATGCAGTAGCGTTTCCCAGACCCACGGGCTGCACCACCATCAGCCAGAACAGACACTTCACACAGCCGTAAACACATCCAGCCCCAAGGTCAGCCGCTTGACGTCAGCCTGTGTTTCGCTTCTCCGCTGCTTGGAAACAGAGGCTCTCATGCACACACACACACACACACACACACACACACACACACACACACACACACACACACACACACACATGCACATGCACATGCTGGGAAAACATGCAGTGGAACACACTCTCCAGGCCTGTTTCTCTCTCAGACAAACACACATGAACACACACACACATACATGTAAATATATTCTCTAGTGCTTATGTCTCTCACACACACACACATTCTCTGGAACTCAATTTCTCTCACACACACACACACACACACATGCATATGAACATATTTTCTATCTCTCTATCTTTCTCTCGCTCCTACACACGCGCACGCGCGCACACACACACACACACACACACACACACACACACACACACGAATGGCATTGTTTTAACCCTTTTATCATTGGTTGAAGTTGGAGAGCAGGTTACCATAGAGAGCTATAGAGAGTTTAAGCAGTGTAGAGTGTACAATGGCTTTCATAGATTAAGCAGAGAAAGGCCAGACATCACGTTACTGTGAAACTGCAACCAGTCCGAAGAGGGAAACTAATGCCAATAGTAGGAAATAGCTTTTCCTCTGAAATGGACTAAATGTCGTTGGGGGAACGCTATATTAAACTTGGGATTTACTGCACGAGCCCAGATGTACTTGACATAAAGCTGGCCATTGCATCTTTGAACCAGTTTTAAGACAATAGAGATGTCAGCCATTGGTTACAGTTTCAGAGGTCACAGTTCACACCATCAGGATGAAGCCAAACAGGAGAGAAGTGGAAGAATCCAGAAGAGGTCATTGTGTCGTGAGAGATGCCTGACTTGTATTTGAAATAATAATAATAATACTTTTTATTAAGATAAGATAAGAAATTAGGTTGTTGCAGCAGAACACTATAGTATAAGCACTTAAATTGAGTAAAAAGTAGGCAATAAAACCAGTAGAAACAATAAGAATAGACAAAAAAAAAACCACAATAAAAGTAATAAAATTGAATATAAACAATTGTGAGGTTATGGGAAAGTATGCTGCTGACAATTTCAGAGAGAGAGAGAGAGAGACTATGCAGAAATATTGTATGCTGAGGAAAAACGGAATGGAGGAAATGTGTACATTTAAGTAAATATAAGTATATATGTTTATATAAATATATATAAACATAGGTATGTATCTGCAGGTTTCAGAAAGCCAAATTTAAGACTTTTAAAGAACTTTGTAATGCTCCAAAGACCAATTTAAAAACCAACATAAAGACACAAAGCTGGCAAAACCAGCGTATTTTATATTGCATGCATATTGCACTACTAAACCTGTTCTGTATTAATCTAAAAGTGGGCATGCAGTGCAAAGAAACTTGTTATTGCATGGTGAAAAGAAATACCCTTGATAATTGGTTTTAAAACTATTATTAAGAAACATTAATACAAAAAACAACGCAAGAGTCATAAAAGGGAGGTGAAAAACCGTAATAAAAGTTCATTACATAAAATCAAGTCTATAAAAATGAGTACTAGGAGGTGATTTAGCTGTTCAGGAAGGGCGTTCCAGAGAGTGACCTTTGACTCATGAATCATTGATTTCATTGTACACTAACAATCCCGTTTAACAAAAAAAACCCAGTGCTGAAAGCATACGAAAAGTATAAAGTCTTCATGAAGATGCAGTGATAATGAACACTGGTGAAAGCTGTAATAGTTTCCTATCATCTGGTTTTCCCTTCCTCAATACCATCTGTTTTACGAGGTTGGATAACAGCTATTTATATATTCCAAGCTCTTAATGTATGAATATTTTTATTTACTTGTAAATGTTCTGAAAACTGCTGGAACAAGACCGAACTACTTAGTGATATTTGCTCTGTAAATAAACACAAGATTTGAGATTGCAGGCTTGCTGAGTGTCTTAATAGTTTTCAGATTTGTCCGATGTTACGTGAAGACATCTGAGCACTGGCATCATTCAGTAACTTGATAGTCTTTATTTGTGGTCTGTTGTTTGTTGGTCTTACCATTTGGCTAATATGGTGTGGAAAAAATGCAAAAGTGGTAAAGGCAAAAAGCGGCATTTAGAGCAGCAAAGAAGATCTTCCGACTCCGACGGAGTAATTCAAAGCCGTTGTGTTTCGCCGCCAAGCGTGCCCTGCTTTGTTTACTCGCTCAAGAGATGTCAAGAGACATGGGAACCAGATGAGTGGCCGTGCTGCTGTCATTCAATTCCCAGAATGCATCTGTGTGGCATCCATGCCCTCTGAGTCACCCCTGCTCACTGTTCCATATCACAAAACACAAATACGTGTGGCATATTTAGGTCTTAAATCATGTTATAGAGGTTCTGGAGGAATTCCCTACTGATGTCAGTTCATGGGAATTTAACTGTTACAATACCAGATATGCTGATTGGTGCAGATATCTACTGATTTCACAATCCAATACGCTTGTGAAATATACATTCCTTCGTTGAGGGGACTCATGATTGAAACAGCTCATTGGTGTTACATTTATGTCCTTGCTGGGAGTATTGATGACCTCTGGCAGCGTGCAAGCTACCAAAGCACAAACAGTTCTTCCATTGGGCTTTACCAAATAAAACAGTTATAAACAAGACCGCGGCTTTCCTACCATTCCAGCATCACAAAACAAAACAAGATGCTGAGGCTGCAGAAACACTTCCCAGATGTTCGCCATGAAGTGTGTGAGACTCCAGCCTCATAGTATGATTGCACTGTTGCTCATGCCAAGGATAAGGATCATAAAAACTTCGATGTAATGATGATTGGTTTCTGATGACTGTGTTTTGAACGTCTCCTGTAAGAAAGAAAATAATTACACGTATAGAGAGGCATTCATCGGGCGCCACTGTTGTAAGTATGTGCGACACACACCCAGGGTCATGTACCCAAATACACACAATGAAATTGACCGAGCCAGTCCTGATCATTTCCATGCAAATACAAGAGTCACCATGGGAACAATTTCTCATATTCAAATGTTTTTGTTTTAACATCTATTGAGGACAATACTTGTCTTCTATAATACTTGCATTCTCCACTTTCTTTGACTTCTCGGGGAATAAACCTTATACTGTCCTTACTCCGTGACTGACATGTCCTCCAGGCACTTAGTGGGAGCTCTGGGAGTGTCATGCTGACTTCCAGTCGCGATCCCTGCAAATGCCACCTCTCTCTCGTCTCTCAGGTGGAGAAAGTCACAGGATGTACCGCACATCATGTCACAATGTCCAAGCCTTGAACAAAGTTTGAACAGCCAGAGAGAACAGAGAAAGGTAAAAAAGAAAAGAAAACGGTGTGAGAGGTAGGGAATGTTCAGCTTGTCACTCTCTCATGGTCATTTGCTGATGGTCAACGGCGCCTCGGACGTCATGAACTGAAATATTTGTGAAACCTTGAGGGGTTTTACCATAAAGGCCTTATGCTGCTGCGGGTCTACGGGAAGGATCCAAATACATGGGGACAAATTAAAGGAAAAATCCATTACACTGTTATAGATTACTATCAACTAAAGCATTGCTGATTAATGACCTGATTATAGAGCATAGTCTAGACATGATGGGTCTATGTGAAATCTGGTCCAACACTTTCCTTTAAAACTACTCTCACATTGCTTGTATGACAAAAAAGGCAGGGCTATTGCCTTAATATTTCATTCCAATGTTGATCTCAATCCCAACACTAATAATTCATTTGCATCGTATGAGGTCCTTGTTTTGAAGAATTGCAAGACTCAACCTCAGTATTATTATTAACCTGAGTGCAGCTTTTGATACAATTGACCGTAACATACTCCTAAATCGTCTTGAAAACTACACTGATATTCGAGGAGCGGTGCTTTCATGGTTTAGACCCTATCTACGAGATAGAATGCATTCCTTTTTTCCACAACAATAAGACCTATCGTAATGTGAACTTTGGTGTGCCACAAGGCTCTCTCCGGGGCCTACTGCTACTCTATCTACATGCTACTCCTCAGTGAAATTATCTGCAAATTTGGCATTAACATTAATTGCTAAGCTGACGATATTAAACTCTATGTACCCGTTAAACCAAACAAAAACTACCAATTCCTAAACTTAGAGGCATGTCTAACCAAGGTCAAATGCTGGATGTCCCTAAACCTGCTTCCCAATGCAGCCAAACAAGAGGGACCAGCTAGACACCCACATCTCCCACGGTCCAGCTATCATAAGAATCAGTGTTACACTCGATCTGACCCTCTGGTTTGAGTCGCACATCAAGAACATTACTAAAACAGGGTTTTACAATCTTCTCAATATTGCAATAATTCGACAACTATTAACAACAGCAGATACAGAAATCTTACACGTCTTTGTATCGCCAAGACTTGATTACTGCAACGCCCTGTTCTCCTGTTTACATAATGCATGCGTTAAAGTTCAAGTTCAAAGTTGCTGGCAATGAAATGCTTTGACTTGACTCGACTCTCCACTCAGCAACATAAGAATGAAAATAGAGAATAAAGTGAAAAGTGTCATAGTGTCAACTGCAGAATTGTGCAAGAGTGTAACAGTATATATGCAAAAAAAAGTGTATCAGTGTAAATATATAATAGCACTATATATGCTATTGCTATCATGATATGGTGATGTAATGATATACTGTCATTGCACCACCACCATTAACCGCCATGCGCCCTCCTATCACAGGCTGCTAGCTACCTATCTATTCCAGCAGTCAAAAAGAAAACTGCAGGTAACAGAACCTTAACCCTAACCCTAACTTCTACTTCAGTTCAATTCCTACATATCCTCGAATGCCTTTTGACAAACAACAAACAAGAAGGTGCCTGTTACATTCAGTAAGTGTAGGTGGAGAGAGCAATAGCAATATTTTGATATGTCTATGCCATTTTGATATGTCTAGGTTGTTCTCTTTTTTTAAATTTTTTATTCATTGTGTTGTTGTTATTGTCTCTGTGTGTAATGCTGCTGCTGCACTGCAATTTCCCAGCTTGGGATTAATAAAGTACATCTATCTATCTATCTATCTATCTAATAGTGATCATAATGCACTGCATTGTGGCTGCTGTTAGTGGAGAACTTGGTATCCCTGCCTCTTGAGTCTACTCTCACTCTAGGTGAGTCTATAAGCTCTTGCTGTTTGATTCAGAGAGGATGCACCAAAACCTGACGTTTACTATTAATATTTTAGATAGCTGAAAAAATGTCTCCTATTAAACTCTGCACCACCAAAACCAAAACAGACCCAGAAATGCAAGCTAAATAGTCTTTTAGGTGGGATTTTGTCCTTGAATATTCCCATGCAGAGGGATGTGAGGACAGCCACCGTCTTTGAACTTGAGGCTGTCCGAAGCAAAACAAAACAAGGCAAAAAGTGTAGATAGAGAGAAGGTAGTGAGATGCCATTTTTCGAATCAGCAGCTGATTCATCATCCGTCAATACCAGGTGGTCAAAAAAATAAAAGCTCCCTGGCGAAGTTGAGGCCAATTTCCTCATAGTGTTATAGCATGTATGGGACAGGGGGATGTCTTTTACTACAGTGCTTTGGATTGATGAGCATGGTTCTATGGCCAAAATGTGTCCGTAACTGAAAGCATATTCTAGTTAGTTTGGATTCAGCTCAGCATGTCATCCTGGCCTTTGAAGCGCAGCTGTGGACAGAGTTTTTTAAAGAGGGAGGAGGGAGGCTCGCCCGAGGCTCACTCGCTACGAGGTCCATTTTAGGGAACCGCACTTACTATACAGGAAACATCCATTGCCGGGTCCTATGTTTACCCTATCAGTGCTTAAACATGCTATCGTCTATCACCTGCTTTATGTAGACACTCGGCCCATTCTTCCGACGATATACGCATACCCATATAAGCACAGGTGCGTGCACACACACGTGCTTACTGATGAATTAACATTTTAATCCTACAGAAACAGTCGGGCCTCTGGATTAAGGCGTTGGGGTAACAGATTGTTCCGTGGACATCAAATATTCCTGTAAAGCCAGAATCTGCCGAATGCTAAATGGAACGTCTGTGTTTCCGTTTCTGTTTCAGCCTGTCGTACAAGCTCTGTGGTGGGGAGAGGATGACAGGATGCAGGCTTAGTAGGACTGGCTGTAGGCAGAGGTTTACAGTAAGGTTTCTGTGTGTGTGTGTGTGTGTGTGTGTGTGTGTGTGTGTGTGTGTGTGTGTGTGGAGTGTGTGATAGTGTTGCAAGGTATGGGACACTAATATGTACCTTTGCTGACAGTAAATGTTTTAGAGGCACCTTGTGAAGCAGGCTGAAAGCGTCTCTAACATAATTACACAGCCTGTCAAAGCTAAAGAGGAGGTTCCCAATGAGACGGGAACTGGAAGGTCAGTGTGAAGAGTGGAAACCAGACTGCCAAAAAGGGGAAATTGTTGACCAAACACCTGTGTGTGCTCACATGTTGGCCAAGTGTTTTCTATATTAAGCATGGTATGCAGTTGATGAGCGAGGGTGGTTTGTTGGGGTTACAGACGGAACTCAAAGTGAAAGGTTTCAACTGTGCTAGTTTAGCATCAGAGCCAGACCCTGCTAAATGTCAGACGGCTGTCACTGGTGTGTGTGTGTGTGTGTGTGTGTGTGTGTTCTTTGTGCTTTTCTGTTTTTTTTTCATTCCGTCATAGATTCAAAAAACATTTAATGTTTTTGGAGAATGATCCTTAGGTAAGTTTACAGGTCACATTCTCTTAGCTCTGTGTCGGGACTTGTGATGTTTGCCAAGAAAACTTTATGAGTTTACAGTCTGCTGCTCTGTGTCAGATCACGTGGGCTATTTTGAACATGGCAACCATATCCTTGTCAGGTCTGGTCTGGTATATATAATATATATAAATAATCATGTTCATGTTATAGGAAGTAAAATATACTACTACTACTAATAACAATATTTAGCAAATGTTAATATTACTGTAATAGTAGCAGCAGTAGTACCATAAGTGTTATTTTTGTGTTGTTGTTGTTGACATATTTCATCACATTAACGTTAAATTTGCTAATCATAATGCTTTGGGCTGTTATTTTATCGTATGTGTCGGACCAAGTTCACACCTGCAGTGGACTGCCCATGGGGACGGGGGGGACGGCAAATCGCTTTCAATCCCACATGGTAGTGTACGTGCTTGGGCAATGGCTCATGAGTTTATGACCTGAGGCAATGTTGTTCAACCTGTTGAAATGTCTGTTGAATGTAGTCACTGAGATGATGCCATCTAGTTCAATAACGTAGAGCGTGGCGCCCCAAACTGCCAGAGTTAAAAGTTCAATTCCACTCAGTAAAAACAACATAGTGTGGCAGACTGGGGCATCTGCCACAGAGGCACTGTGGGGAAGGGACTACGTTCCCCAGCAGCTAGGCGGCCATGTTGCCCCAGGTGAAGGGCATTGCAGTCAACCAGGTGGGGGCTGATTGAGAACAAAGGGCTCTCAGCAGATGTGTCCATCAAATTGAAGATATTTAGATCACAGATGTTCACGTCTTGTATGATTGAACACAAATCCAAACACTTAAAACAATAAACCTCTACTCGGCAAAGCAAACAGCAACTCACTAAACATTCCAACAGTTATGCACCATTAGTTGTGCTTGTGTCAAAGCCCTGACATGTCACGAATGATGACAAACAGTACATCAGAGCCAGCAGCGTCTGTGGAACTTCATCGTAAATATTTCTTCATGCGATGCCAAATTGATGGCTGACTTTTAATCAAATCCCCAAAAGGGTGTTGTGATGTTTGAAAAATGTTTTGCGGTTTCATGCTTGGTTGGCTGGCTCTTGATTGGGGTTTCATGGTACATAAGATATGAGATATTATTAAGATAAGATATTTTGTTGTTGTTTTTTTTTAACCGCAGCTTTGGCTTTTAAGCCTTGGCACCAGCTGTGATGGATTGTGTGTAAACATGTCATATGAGCCCGATCGCAGTATGCCCATAGGCCTTCGGAGGTGGCTTGCTGCGTTATATGCTGTTTTCTGATGTTTCTCTCCCTGTGCATTGTTCTGACTGATGCCTCTGTGTTATCAAAGCCTGAAAAATGATCTAAGCAGCTCTGACATCTGCAGGTCGGTGAGAACAAGATGAGGTTTAGATTAATATATGGGGCCGATATTGGCCTTTTATTACAAGACACGTATGGTCCAGTCAGTGTCGTCCACTTCTCGTCCACGATGCAGTTTGATTCATTATATATTAATTGATTGATGCTATTATATATATTAATATTATTTGGAAATACTATTATTATTATCTAGGGTTTCAATGGAGAGTTTTATCCCATAGTCTAAATGTAGCTTCAGAGGCTTTCCCACACTGACAAGAATGCAATTCTGGGGTAAACACTGACTACTTTTTGGTGTAGACGGGGAAAGGTCTGGATAGAGTGAGTAAAGGTTGTGAGAGGAAAAAGGGTGGAGGTTTTGTGCAGGCTTTTTAATCAGGTGAGTGTAGGAGATGGTAATCAATGGAGGAACGTTTGGCATGCTGACAGAGAGGCGAGAAGATTGTAATTATCCAGATACAGCTGACTCTCCCAGACCCTGTGTGGTGCAGCTCTACTATGGGTCTGCACTGGATTCCTACAGCTTGTTTAACACACACACAGATATATTACAAACAGGCAAGAGCATGTAGACTCAAGCATGCGTGCGTCTCTATGTGTGTGTGTGTGTGTGTGTGTGTGTGACATATACTGTATGTTAAGTAAACTTGAACACAGACACCACACTACATGCTACCCACAGAGCAGTCCAGAGCTTATAAACAGACAAACACACACACTATACACACTATACCTCAAACTTGTACCTAATACTAGTTTATAATATAAACAGTACCTCAGGCATAATAACTCCACGTGGAAATCTGAAAATTCTACACATATTTTACATAAGTCCCTTTTTTTCCCAAAATTGCCAGCCAACTCACCTGTCCAATAACCGTTTACTTTAATCACTCAGGTTTTAGACCATTTAATTCTACTGAAACTGCACTCACAAGTGGTGATCTTCCGCTTACTATGGATTCTGACTCAGCCTCAGTGCTATTACTGCTTGACCTGAGTGTTGCGTTTGATATGGTCACCCATAATATATTCTTAGATCGTCTTGAAAACAACATTGGTATTTGAGGATTGGTGGTTTCATGATTCTACATAGGTTTACATCCTATCTACTTGCAAGAACACATCTGTATCAATATGGACTTTGGTGTACCACAAGGTTCTGTTCTGGGTCTGTTGCTATTTTCTATCTACAGACGACCTCTCTGTGAAATCATTCGTACATTTGGCATTGACTTTAATTGCTACGCTGATGACACTCAACTCTATCTACCTGTTAAACCATATGACCACTCACATCTCCTAAACTTGTTGCCTGTCCCGTAACTTCCTGCTCGTCAGTGCGAAAAAACAGACGTGTTATTGGATCAGCTAGACACCTCTTATTGCACCTCGAGGTTATTACTAAAACTATGTTTTACCATTTTTGCCGTATTATTAAAATGATCTATATTGACCTATATTAACAATGACAGGCATGGATTATTGATTATATATATGATTATTTCAACATTCTGTTCTCCGATTTACCTAATACTAGCATTGAAAATCTTCCGCACATACAAAATGCTGCTGGCAGAATATTGACCAAAACAAGAACATTTTATCACATAACATCTATCCTGTCCTCCCTACACTGCCTCCCACTTCATGCCAAATGTGATTTCAAGCAAACTGTCCTATATTGCACTATATATACAGCCATATGCCCTCCACTCACTAGACGCTGACTACTTATCTATCCTAGCAGTCAAAGAGAAAACTGTAGGTAACCGAGGCACATTCCTGTTCTTTGGCACAGTCTCCCTGATGCGGTTAGAGAAGCAAACTCGATAGATGTCTTTAAATCCAGACTTAATTTATTTTCACTTGGCCAACCTTAGCTTTGCTATTACTGGAAGTGAGTCAGTTTCTTAATAGACCAAGGTTATTAAGTTTGTTTCTGCTGATGGGAATCTAGCTTGTATATCTTGTTTTCCCAGTCACCTGTTCATTCATGTTGTTTTTTGATGTTTGTGTGAGTGGGAGTAAGTCAATGGCTGTGTCTGCTGTGTGTTTGGGCTCATCTCCTCTCTTATCATTTCAGATTGTGGTTGTGGCTGGGCTGTATCAGCATCCTGTGTGGTCCTCGACTCTTCCTCCGTCCTAGCCTCTGGCGGTGGTAGTTGTCATGGTGACTGAGACGGTGCTGACATCCTAGCACCGGGTATCGTTCTCATGACGACCCTGATGATGACGGTGACTGAGTTGGTGCTGCTGCCCAAATGCCAGATGTGGACATTCACCAAGCAGTCTTATTGTGTTTATTCTGTGTATTTTGTTCATATTCCACTTATGAACTTTTGATCCTTGTTTGCCCACTCTTGGCACTAACTGCACACCTGACCGTCCTGGAAGGGGATCACTCTTTGTGTGGTTCTTTTCAAGGTTTCTTCCATTTTGTTTCTGTTTTTCAGAGGAGTTTTTCCTTGTTCTCATTGAGGGTCTACGGTTGGGGGGTCGTTTTCATTTTTGTTTTTATCAATTCTGTCCATTTTGTTTTTAATAATGTAGGCGTTTGTAAAGCCTTTTGAGACTGCAACATAATTAAGGGCTATACAGATAAACTTGACACGTTACACCTTTTTCAATACACAATACAGACAAATAAAGTCATTGTGATGTTGAACTACAATACTTATATAGGGTTTTTTGTGTTGTTGTTGAGGGGCTTAATTTCCATAACAAAATAAAACAATTTAGGAAGAACACACAAAAAGAAACTAAATAAAGGGGAAAGTCTATAGAGAATATTTTTCAGCCAGAGCTACAAAACCTCAACATATATTCCTTATTGATGATTTTGCTCCACCAGCCCTCCCCAGTATGCTACCCATCTCACCCCCCCACTTCAACTCGACTGTTTGCAAGGCTCTTAGGTGCGCTTCTTAAAAAAAGAGTGAGAAAAGAAAAATAAGTAAGTGGAGAATGACAATGACAACACCTGAAATGGATCTTTAAGGACAGAAGAGAAAAACAACACATAATTAGACTGGACTGGACTATGTATATAGGTGTATATGCTGTCTCTTAAAGGATAATAAGGATAAATAAAGTTTTTTAAGTTTGTAACAGGTTTCTCTGTTTTATCGTTATTTCACTGTGCCAGAGTGGAGTTCATAAGTGCACACATTACCTTACGCTCTGCTTACTGTCAATCAAACTGACATTCACCTGAAAAGTCCCCACCAGGAAATAATCCCTGAAAAAACATGTATAGACTTTGTTACAGCCGTGACTCCTTATTTGGGGCCTCTTTGTTAGCTGGGACAGCAGTTCAATCGAAACTCGGTTTGACAGTGTGAAGCTTTGTATTTTAAAATGACAAAAAAATACAAGAAAAAACCTGGACCTGGAGCAATTAATGACTGCCACTGTACAGTACGTAAAGTTCGGTCTGTCAGGCAGATTTACACTCAACACCTATGTGATTCTTCAGCTCGACTGCAGTCGACATAACAGAAATTTTATAGGCGTGCTGTTCACAGTTGCCTGTCAAATGCCCCTAAGCAAGCTCTCACCCCAGCGTAGCTCTTACAAACTGGTTTTAATTTATTTTCAGAGAATAGACAACTCCATTGCCAAGAAAACACAAGCCAGCATAGGAGGATAACTTTTTGGTCGCAGCCCATAAAGTAAGTATGGTTGATATGTTTGATCTGCCAAAAGGAAGCCTGTCTCCCTCTCTCTACTTCCTTCTCTCCGCCTCTCTCCACTTCAGAGGTTAGCTGACATGACTTATAAGGTGGTGGCCTGCACCATCTGAACCGCTGAACGCATGACCCTCTTTATATCTGTGAGCGGAATGTCTCTCTTTATTACTTCCACATGTTATACCATCCACACCACAGATATACAACACATCACCACAGCAGGGGTGATCCAATCATCATTATCATCTTATCATCCAATTACTCTGTCAGGCAGGCATCGTGAACTTTGGCCGCATGACACATCACAAACAGACACATCCATGGATTGTAGCCAGGGTTTCATTTGATGAGAGGTGATAGGTGTGTGTGGGTGTGGGTGAACAACACCTGAGGTCTTTGCTCCTGCATTCAAATCCTCCCATAGACTGCAACAAGCAACAAGCTACTTTATGACATTAACATAACAATAAATAAATAGGACGTATTCTACATTATCTGTGTTCATGCTTAATTCCCCCGTTTGCCTGACTGACTTTTTGGGGTATATAACATTTGCTATGGGTCACTCGACCGAGACTGCCCTCCTGGCAGTGATGTAGTCGCTCCATGCTGCTAGAGTGAACTCTCTCTCCTCCTGATACTCCTGGACCTGTCTGCAGCGTTTGACACGGTGAACCACTAGATATCCTCCTCTCCACCTTTGAGGGGATGGGTGTCTCAGGCTCTGCACTCTCCATGTTTGCATCCTACCTGATGGATCTCTCCTACCAGGTGATGCTGAGAGGGTCTGTGTCAGAACCACGCAGGCTCACTACTGGGGCTCCACAAGGCTCGGTTCTGGGTCCTCTTCTTTTTTTCCTCTACACAACATCTCTTGGTTCTGTTATCCACTCCCACGACTTTTCCTACCACTGCTATGCAGATGACACCCAGCTGATCCTGTCATTTCCCCAGTCTGACACACAAGTGGAGGCACGCATTGCTGCATGCATGGCAGACATCTCGGAGTGGATGTCGATGCACCACCTGAAGCTCAACTTGGACAAGACTGAGCTGGTGTTCCTCCCGGGAAAGGGCTGTCTACACCGAGACCTGGCCATCACCATTGATAATGCTGTGGTGACGTAAACTCGGACTGCGAGGAATCTGGATGTGACCCTGGATGACCAACAGTTCTCTGGACGACCAACTGTCGTTCTCGGCAAACATCGCATCAGTGACACGCTCCTGCAGATTCCTCCTCTACAACATCAGGAGGATTCGCCCCTTCTTCACTGACAAGGCAGCGCAGGTGCTCATCCAGGCTCTTGTCATCTCCCGCCTGGACTACTGCAACTCCTTCCTCACTGATGCCCCGGCGTCTGCCATCAGACCTCTGGAGCTTGTTCAGAAAGCTGCAGCTCGTCTGGTGTTCAACCGCCCCAAGTTCTCCCATACAACTACCCTTCTCCGGTCTTCACACTGGCTCCCTGTAGCAGCTCATCCAGTTCAAGACCCTGGTGCTAGCCTATAGGGCAGTGAAAGGAACAGCTCTTTCTTACCTCCAGGCTATGGTCAAGCCTTACACCCCCGCCCGACCACTTCGCTCTGCTGCCTCAAGGCGACTGGTTGCCCCGTCGCTCAGAGGCCCCTGAGGCCGATCTACACGGTAGATCTTCAAGAAACACTACCCTGACCCTTCCTCTTAGCCATGCCTATTTGTCGTCAATTATTTGTCTGTCTTTATTGGCTCTTGTTTATTTCATACACTTATTTGTCTTAGCTCTTGCTTATTTGTTTCACTTATTTGTCTTAGCTCTTGTTTATTTGATTTTCTTATTTGTCTCATTTGTTTAAGAAAAAGTAGGTAGCTAACTTATTGCACTTTTACCTTAACACTAGTTATGCTCTTAGTTGCTTGTTTAGGAAGGAAATGCACTTACGATTACTGGTGACTAGTAGTTCTCTTGCCTACCTATGTTGAATGCACTTACTGTAAGTCGCTTTGGATAAAAGCGACTTGACTGTAATGTAATGTCATGTGGGCGTGGCCAGTGGTAAACTGGGCTGTGGCTATCAAGGTGAGGCTAGACTCACTTTCTCTCACTCCAGCTAGTGTAGTGTCATGTTTACGAAGGGCATTTGCTGGGAGGGGCATTGGTGATACATGTTTCAACATTGTCCAGAGTAGTGCAATGATGCTAGCCAAAATGTGCCAAAAATGTGTAGATGTTTGCCGTTGCTTTCGGGAGGGATACTCTTTAACAAACCTAACTTTATTGGTAGGACATGTCAGACTATGCTTTAGCTTTGGAGGAATTGACCAGGCCCAAATAAAGCTTAGAAAGTAGTTTTCTGTTTTTATCTTGTTCCTTAATGGATGACAAAGTTTAACAAGCCAAATAATACAGATTCGCTGTCAGATTAGCTTATCATCAATTCAAACGGCCTACATGACAAAGAGTTTACCAGACGTCCGGTCGAAGCTAGCTAGTATGCTCGTGAGACTTGACTCGAACTTGACCAACTGAGGTCAATAATCAACAGCTGGGCTCCCCAGTTTATTCCTTGGCTGCAGTGCTGGGCTTGTTGCTGCAAAAAGTTTTCAAAAACAATTCAAAAGTAACTAGAAGGCAGAGCGCAACTAGATGGAAAACCTCCGCCAATGCCAATTTTCCAACCCAAAAACAACATTCCTATCACTTCAAATTAAAAAGTTAAAATTAATTTCTTGACCCTGCAAACATGGACTAGATAGAGACTTGGAATCAAGTCTTATGGCAGAAATCCCAAATCCACATCACCACCAAAATCTAATCATCTGTTCACCAAATTTCATGGAAATCTGTTGAAAAGTTTTTGAGATATCTTCCTGAGACCAACAGAATAAACAAGAAGGGATGAAAACATAACCTCCACCAAAACTGATCAGGAAACCAAGCCGCATTGATGTCCAGAATTGTTCTCATCCTTTTGCACGATAAAAATCAAGGTAGTGGCAATACCTCCACCCAGAGAAAGCAGAGAAGTTGCTCTGCCAGTTCGCATCTAAGCTAACTATCTAAGCTCAGTGTGCATCTGCATTGACTGAGAGGGACATATTTTTGGGATAATTCAATTTATATCTATTCAATATTAAGTAATATTATTACTGAGATTGAATTTCCTCAGAAAATGCTGGTTTCTGGGGAAAAGTAACACCAGTAGGCTAATAAACATTAACAAGGCTTGCATGGTCGAGTGAAGATGAAGATCTGCATCGTGGAGCAGAACAGCATCAGATTATGGTTTTAATTCTTGAGTCTGATTCACATCATATGTGATCCATATAGTGGATGTTCTCTTTAAACTTCATATAAAAGTCATGTGTGTGGAAACCATCAACATATCAAAAGTATGACACTCTGGGCCACACACTAATGCATGCTGTCCCTATCTGGTAAACCGCATGCATTGCCATTGGTGAGTGGTGCCAGCAAATGTGCTCTATAGTCAACAAATAAATCTGCTGGCTCTTTGTCGCGGCCGCCCCGCTGTTTTTGTTTTGACGTTCACTATTTTCTCCATACTTGCTGTCGCGTTCTCTCCTTTTCTTGCCGGTACCTGACGGCCTTCGTCGCTGCTCCTCTGTGTTTGATTAACACCTTGGAGATCAGAGACAGAGTGGCGAGATAAGCAGTTTATGTCATATTGTCAGCGACGTGACCCCGCTGCGCTTGGTTCAATGGCTCTCCAGGCTCTGGCTTCAATAGTGGGGGACGCACACCGGTCAGCTTCTAACCAGAACGAGCTGTTTTCCACCACCTCTGCGCAGGCCAGCACATCATCATTTTGCTTGGACGTTCGCCCTGTCACATGTGTGTCACAGTGTCTGGATGCTTCGCCTCTACTGTAGCTCTTCGTTTCTAATAGGTTGTGCACTTTCTTCCACCGCAAAGAGTGACTGTTCTTTGTGATTAAGTGCTCCCATTATGTGAAAAGGGGGTCGTTAAAATGGATTTGACCTCAGGTCAGATCATTAGTGTAAGTTAGTAGCGTCTTTCTACGATCGCCACGGCCCACTGTGCACTAATCAGGTACAGCGCTATCTAAAGCAGGCTTGAGTTAGAGTAAAGTAGAGCACCACATTCTACTTTATTCTATTCTAATGTGAGGAGGTTGCGGGGGGGGGTCTGACGTACCTGGCCTAGATCAGCCAGATGCCATGCTGGCTCAAACAGTAGGTCTGAAAGGCCAGTGTCACCGAACATCAGACTGGAGAGTTTGAACCACGAGAATTCAATAACGGCACACTGGGAGAGCATTCACTCTCCCAGGAATATCAACATCAAAGAGAAGAAGGGATTATCGAAAACATAAATATTACCTTCAAGGGAAAGGTAGGGCAGGCTTCTGCGCTATGGAGCGGTTCCAACAAGAGAGAGACGTTTATGTAGCTTGCAGTATGAGATCCATGTGGCCAAAACCAAGACCATGTGAAAGGGTACGGAACAAGAAGACATTGCAATGGAAAATGATGTGCTCATGCAATACTCCTGTTATGCATGCTTTTGCATTATATGATTACAGACGGAGACATTTTAATCTGATTAAAGGTATCAATCTATACCGGGATTGAGCATAAAAGGCCATTATAATAAACGGATCAACATAGGGTTGGATTTCAAAAGGTTTTGCTACGGATATCAATGAATGAGAATAATCTGTAAACAGACGTATCAGATTATGATGGAGGAATACTGAGTGGAAGCAGTGACGCACGAGCCGCTGCACGCTAACAGGGGCTAAATGTCGCCGTACCTCTGACTCACATCCTCTCGTCACAAATTCACAACGCCGATGGCATCAATCAACGCTCCCTCGCTGCCGGCGTCATAAGACGTCACTGTGGGGGGTCAAGGGGGTTCAGAGGTCAGGGGTTAAGAACAAGGGGCAGGCTAATTCCACAGCGGTCCACGACATCCAGCCAGAGATCACCCCTCGTGACGTCTGTTTTTGGGGCATGAATCACAGCCAGTGGCACATCATATGGGGGGGAAATGCGGGCCCTTTGGAGACTCAGAGGACCTCTTGAACTCTGGGAACATGATGAAAAAGTCCTATCAGCATCCCATCATCTGCATGTTAGCCCCTAATCTGTTGCCTGTGTCCTTTTTAGTGTAATTAAAGCTGCACTGGGCAACTTTGCAGCGAGAGGTAACTGTTCGGAAAACTGTTTGAACTTCGATACCCAGAACACCTAAGAACTCCTAAGACCTGGCGTCCACATGCGTGGACATCACATCACATTTTGGGTTGTCTATACCATAATACTTACCATAATACAACTACATCATGTCAAAAGTTTTTATACTTATCAGGTCCCAATAAGCCCAAATAGCAAAGAGAAATTAAAAATGCATACCAAACAAGAGCTTGGGTCCTAGGAGGTCAGTGAACTGCACACAGCACGTTCATGTTCAGCAAACCGGGCCGGTTTGCGATGGCTTCGTACCAAAAGGAAACCAAGCGACGAGAAAAGGCGAGGCAAAGCTTTCTCTGGAAGGACCGCTCACTCGCTGTTGTCTATCAGACACTTGTGTACTTTGTTCTTTTGGTCTTAAGTTTCAATTCATCATTTCCTGGATGTTCAGCCAGAATTTCATTTGGGCAAATAGACGATTCTGTTGCAGCTCCACTTTGGCTTGATAAGACGGGTGTAGTTTTACACAGATCTAGTTCATCTAGTTCAGCTGTACCGACAACAATAAGCAGGATTGCATAACATACTAGGATTGCATCTGTTGAAGCACCGAGATTCCTTTAGAAGATTGGAGCACATTTTGCGGAGTCAAAAATTGTCATGGCATTCCACATACATCTGCAGTGCATCTACAGATTGCAGTGCAACATTTTGGTCAGAACACATGGAAAAACATAAATTGTAATTAGGGGTTACATCAACGTGATGGATGTTTTTTTCCGCCGCTGCATGGGCACCCAGTCTATGCGGGAACTCTTTGAGTTTTAAATCACAGAGAAATGAGAGTCTGTCAGGGTAATTCAGACAGAATGACATGGAGGCAACGAGGAACACACAAGGTGGTGCGGGCCCCCGTTTCCTTGAGGTTTTTCCCGCTTCGTCGGGTTGTGTCGCTGTCGGCATACTTCAAATCCTTCAAGACGAGTTCAAGCTCAAGTTCAAGTTTCAACACTGGAGTGGGGTGGATGGAGGGCAGGGCATAGTTCAGTTCAGAGCAGGTTGAGATGAGGATACTGTGACAGCTTGTGATGACTTGCGTGTCTCATAAAACAAGCATAATATACAGTGGATGTAGCACATGGCTATTACATGGAGTACAATACAAAATACAGTGCAGGAAGGAGCACTATATACAGTTTTATATGATATAATCAACATTGGACTAGCATCTTGGGAACAGGGTTAAATGATAGGGTGTAGTTCTCCATGGACGACACCAAAACCTCTCACGATACGACCTCATAAAGTTTCCACTCATCCAACCATCGTTTCCAACTTGGAGAGCCATCGCGTCTGAGACTGGAGATTGATTCATCTTCTCTGGAGGTACATACAGTACTCTGTGGTGGTGGGCATAGGACGCCAATCTACTGTCCGTCCCATTGACACCGTGATTATGTCTGACCTGAGTAAATATTTGACAGGGTAAAAAGGTGGAACTGGCTAGAAGAATGGAAGGAGGATGAAACCCAAGACATCTATAATTATATCTGTGCCGTGCCCTGTGAAGCCACATAGTCCGGTACCGCTGGAGTCATATGGGAACGCACTTTGACAAGAACAAGAGTCTACAGAGTCCACAAGCAAAAACTGTATAGTCGTAATGGCTGGTATTCATCACTGAACATCTTCAGAACACAAAGCAGTAAAATAACAGCAAGATGAAATACCGTCCTCATATGTTTCTTCGATTGATCTTCCATGGGACCGCGTAGGGAATGTGGGGAGAAGAAAGAGATGCTCTGCATCACAAGCTCTCCGGTGAGTAATAGGAATGAATGATAGGAGAGTGAGTCAGGATGCCTGCCGCCACTAGGACCGCTTACTGCGCTACATTCATTCCCAAAACATACTTTGTGGATTTCAAAAACTTGCAAAAAAAAATAAAAAAATACCGCAGTCATACGATCCTGAGAAATGGAGATTGATTGGATATAAGGGATTATCGATTTATTAATAGTGTGATGCTTATCTGACAATGATGAATTACACTGGGATTTGGCCTATTTGGACAGCAGAGTGGGTGTTTTGCTGTTTGCACTTTATCAGTTCAGGATTTATGATTTATGACTTCAAATCTTCCTCTGTTGCTTTAATCTCACAGGTTACTCATATTGGCAACATATTAGGTTGAATTGCACATTTCTGCTAATAAGTCTCATGGCCGTTCATCACTGTTCCTCTTAATACTGTATGGTCCTCTGGCGCTCCAGTTCTCTTATTAAAAGTTCAAAAGGATCTGAACTAAAAAGACTCACAGATCTACAGTTCTGTAAAAATAGTAATTTCCTAGAATTTACCTGAAGTTAGTCAGATTGGCTGTCCGCTTTCAGTTTGTTGGCACATCTACGAGGAAGCATTTTAAGTCAGGGAAAACCCATAAAACTAAATCACATGTTAAATAACATGTTCATATTGTCGTCTCAGTTGGTGGTAAAGACGGAGAAGGCTGTACTTTTTTCCCCTTCTTTTTTGAATTAAGTACTTTAGGGATATCAGGTTCCATAAAAAGACTCAATTATTTGGAAATACACTGGAGCAGTGGTGGTGGTGGTGGTGGTGATGTCACCACAAAATCCTTGGTGTCCAGCGATCAATCACACTGCATAAGTGCATAATATTTTTGAGTGTGTGTGGTCCCTGCAATCATATGTAAATGCATTTGTGTGTGTGTGTGTGTGTGTGTGTGTGATAGAGAGAGAACGAACAATATGTAAAGCGTGCCTCCATGTAAATATTAGTGTGTATCACACTTTAAAGCACAAATAGCACTCAAAGTGTGCCAAGGTGAGGAGTGGAGGGAGGGCAGAGAGAGAGAGAGAATGGCCCTGAATGCATCCACGTGCCCACGCAAACCTGGCAACGCCGTCTCGTCTCTCTTCCTCCCATTCCATGCCATCGTCTTTCCCTAAAAAAATGACTTGCATTTCAGTGTCAGTCGTGATAGATGAGACGCAATCAGAAAAAGGTTTTCAGGCAAGCAAAGGATATGTGGAAATAAAGAGAGGAGAGAGCAGGAGAGACAAAGCGCCGGGTTAAAATGGCCGAGTGTCTCAGCTGTATTTAGTGATGTGTCAAACAGCGTACGTGGAGATGAGAAACAGCCTTCTGAGCTAGTAACATTGGCTAGTGGGTGGATAAACACTCGGCTACAAAGACAAACAGATGAAAAAACGGAGAGGCTGATAGAAGAAGGGACGCACAGAAGGTAAAGAAAGGAAGTCAGTGAGCGGAGAAAATTTAGTTAAAGTGGAAATCCGCAAGATCCTGTTTCTTTAACTTTTATTTAGTCTCCATCTTTGTCTCTCAGCGCTCGTCGCTCGTGGTGTTTCTGCACCGCACTTCCCAGAGTTCACCTGTCAATCAAACAGTGTGTCCAGCACTGTGACGTCTTTCCCCTTGGAGTTTCTGTCGATGACGTTTCTGTAGGTGGCGTGGTTTTCTTTGTCTGTTCAGCCACGGTGGCTATCGCCGCTCATGCTAACTATCCAGTTCTTCTTCTGTTTTTTTTCTACACAAACCAGAAATGGGAAAATGCATCACTTCCTGTGCGCCAGAGGATTTTTTTCCCCCCAGGAAAGACCTACAGTACCGCACATCGGGCGTTCAGAACAGCAAATGTAAAAAAAAAAATCATGGAATCAATATTGTGTAATTGCGATCGGTGATAGAGTAGCAGAATGAACATTTATTAAAGCAAAACAGAACTGACACAATGTTATTCCTATGATCTCATACAATCCCGTCAACATTTGACAACAGCGCGGACTCTCGCCAAAAGCTGGAAACCGAAGAACCCCCCCCAAAAAAATCTGTGATGCGTCATGACAAGGCGAACTGACTTTGCCGACCCGCAGAATAATGTTTGTTTGCGCTTTTTACATTTGCAAATTATGCTTCCTTTAATTGTGGTACATGCACCACGTGCCCACCGTCGGACCACCAGCCACTGTCAGCGGGGATTAGCCTCTCGCTGATGTGATGAGAGAGTTGTGGCTCTCTCTCGTTTCAGCATCGGGAGAGACCGTAACAAAGATCACAAGGCATCACAAGGCGACCTAAGCCTTATAAGGGATCCATTATAAGCACATTGTGAGTGCACGATAATGACTATAATCACAGCGAGACATATAAAACACATTGTGGAACTAATTAACGGGGGGGGGGGTGGGGGGGTTGAACGCGAGGAGTAATGGCATGATATTAAACCGAATGTACTTCACTGACATTTATCTGATGATTGGGACAGCATTTACCTCCGCTCCTAATGGCCGTGTAATCTGCCGTTGCCAGAGAGAGTGATTCACATTCAGGACCGAACTAAACTTCTTTCAACACCGAGAGCCCGAGATGAGCCAGGTCAGGTTCGACCAATTTCTCATCTTCCACGCAGGCTTCCAAACAGGCTGTCCTCATTGAACTGGTATTAATTCCTATCAGTCCGAGTGGAAAGCGGATCCAGAGAGTGCCTGTGTCAAGGAAAACACTATTCCCAGCTGTACAGTGAAGAGTCTTTCAAAGCTTTTTGTCCCCCCCCCCCCCCCCCTACAGGCATCGCCAAATTCCATGAATAATTCTGGGCAGATAGAGGAGGAGGTGGATGGCGGGGATGTTTGTGCTCCTGCTTTTGTCCTCATCAGGTTCAAATGGTTTCACGAGGATAGAGATTTTGGGGGGGGGGGGGAATCCTCCAAAGTGACATATTGACGGATTTCACTTCTTTCGTGAGTTCACCGGTATCCGTCTGCTATGAGAAGCAGCCACGTGCTTTCAGCGCGACGGGGTAGGTGGCGATGCAAATCGAGCAAATGGGGCAAATATTTACCCTGGGAGTAGGGCTGCTCGGTGCCGGGCGTTGGGCTGAGGCGCTTGGGGAAGGGTGGGGGAAAGCGGCCGTGTCTGTTTAGAGTCTCCGCCTCGTGTAAATACCAACGGAGGCAGATCAGAGGCCACTTCAGGAGTAATTACCAGCGAGTTTGCACCTACACATCTGGACAGCACCGCCGAGTGACTGTTTCTCATGGGAACAGGCATGTCACCGGGGAGCAATCCATTCAGTCAGGGGAAAAAACACGTATGCCGCCTGCTTATGCTTAGTGCTGCATGGCAACCAGCGTTGGCGAGGTCAATTTCTGTAATGATATTACAGTTACCCGTCAAAGAAATGTCATTCATTTTCGTTATCAGCTCTTTAAATCGAACATTGAGGCTGAATCATCCAAAAACGATGATTCTCCCCATCCTTGATGAGATGGGGAGTGGTGGGAAAAGTTTATTATGCCTGTGTGAAAGTGTTGCCATTACTTATAAACACAAACTTTAATGATCCCTGTGGGGAAATGAGGTCTTTCCAGCAGCAAAGACATATAGCGTATAGATAAGGATGTACAAACACACAACTGACAATTTCAGGACATGTTGGAAAGGTAGAAATGTATGGATGAAAGTATGAGAAGGAATGGACTTTTGCCTGACATCCCCTCTTGCCTGATTTTTGAAAACAAGAGGGGATGTAAGCAATATAGTGAGAAGGTGTAATGTATTACTGCTCCCAGGGAGTAATAAGTAAAGTAATGACATCGCTTTTGCAACAAGTAATAAGAGTAAGAGTATAAGTAAGAGTAGGTAAGAGTACTTTTTTGGGGGTGACGAGCCCGACACCGATGGCAACTCATCTGAAACCGCTTAGCGAGAATCGTGCCGCCGCGTTGACATCGCGACACTACTTTGAATCTCGAATTTCACTGTGAAAACAAAGCTCTCGCTCAGGGGTATCATTTACTGTACAGCCGCCATACCGTTTTCATGGAAATATGTGAATTAATTCCCTTAAATTACAGTGGAAGTGCACCGCAGACGAAGAGAGAATGCGCGGAGGCTTCGGTGGAGTTCCACTTTTAAAAAAAGGAGTCTCGACAGGCAGCGGAGGGAAATGTCCACCGGGCTCACCCAAGCTTCCTGTCTCTGTGGTAGTGTGGGGGGGGCCCCGCAACCCCAAAAACCAGTTATCAGCATGAGGACACAGCTTCCTCTTATCAACACCGCCACAGAGAGATTAAAACAGTTTGTCCCAGTAAATGTCTGCTATTATGCCTTAAATCAGCCATGTCACCCGCGATTAGGGGAAGGACGGCCTTAATTACTGGCAGCAGACAATATTCAGCGTTTATGCAATGAATTACTATTATTTACGCAACTGTGCCAAAAGCGTCAGCTTAAACTAAATCCTTACCAGACATGGCACCACAAGCGTATTGTTGCCTAAAACCCTGCGCCATTAACTGCCTGTCTTCGAGGAAAATAACAAAAGGCAGCTAAAAGTTTATAGCATCAGCGGTAATCCTTTTTCTATGTCAAGTGGAGCCCGCCGCGTGTCCACACCTTAACCGAAGCCGTCGATGACATGTCGTATTGACATGATCGGCACCGAGTCGGTCCGCAAGGGCCTCGTCTCCTGCAGCCATTGTTTCCTCCATTGTTCTCCCTCGCGACTTAAATAAAGAGGGCCTGCAAAGCCGCACGGCTCTAAATATGTATTTCTGCTGTGCTAATTAGAGACTGTCCGTCAAGCAGGCACCGAGCCCAGGACGAGGGACGGCTAAATATACCAAAACAAAAACAAAGCTCCCAAATGGAAAATTATAAACATTTAGACATAATGTCACAGACAAAATTGCAAATATAACTGGAAAGGTGATTTTTTTTTTTTTGTGTGTGTGAGTTTGTTTTAGTGCAAGAGGAAAGCTGTACTGACGGCGGTTTGGTCACACGCTCTGAGAATGTGACGTTGATTTAAGGGTAGAAGAGGTCACTGTAGCAGGAGTAGCGGAGTGGTGATATTAGGTACAGGGAAGACAGATTGATTTAAATGGGCCAATTTCAGATTTGATCCGCAAAGCAAAAATGTCACTTTCTTTCAGGGATATTCCTAGAAACAAGTGTCAATAATAATATTGAATACAAGTTTCAAGAAAATGTCCCTCGATTTCCAGAAAGAAGAAAGATGATTTGCATTGGAAGCACCCCATCTGCAAAAGCTCTTCACTTGTTTTAAAAAAAAAAAAACATTTTAAGACTCAGTAGTGAATGTGCTACGATGGATATTTTTTTGGATGTGCGTAACATTCCATGACAAAAGGAAGAATTCCTATTCTATCTGTATTATTACATAACTTAATGGCAGGAAAATATTTTTTTTCTTGGTGAAATTCCTTTTCACTGGATGCATCTCTGTGAACCGGCGCCAGATTCAAATTCATGCGACACGCCTCTGAGGAAAGTTGGCGCTTCCTGCTAAAAAGCTTCATAGCAGGAGCATACCAAAGTTGCGGGAGATAATTTTGCCCAACTCCAACTAAATTCCCAAACTAAGTACCTTGGGAATCCTTCAAATAGCTATCTGAAAAAACTTTTTTTCCACCCAACAACAGCTGAATTTGTCCCTGCTATACTCAACAATAATCTCAGCATCTCACAGAGTTCATGCAAGCCTTCTCTGTTGTTTTTCTCTCCCCACCCCCAAGAGAATTTAGTTCATATTTCTCTCTGTGTATACTGGCAGGGGGTAATAATCTTCATTCACTCCTCCAGTGCGATTTCGGCTCTGTTGGGTCAGTCGGTTCCTATCACTGCGGCAGTCATTTCACCGGTCCCTCCCTCTCCCGTCTCCCTGCCAGTTTAGATAGAAGTGGCTGTGACTCAGCCTCCAGGAAGGTGAAATGTTTTACTGTTCACACATTTCCCCCTTGCTGACCTCGAGTAACTTCTCTCTTCCCTCCTCACAAAATAGCGCTCCTTGAGATCCTTCAGCACCGCCGACAAGCGGATCTTGACACATCTGGGAATCAAGGGTGGATTAAGTGGTCTGTGTCCACAAGTGTGTTTGAAAAGTGAGAGTACGTCAAAAGGCAGAAGAATGGAAGCCATGGCACAAGCCTCGACTGGCATGTTCCACTCTGTGGAAATATGTGACCAGCAAAGAATTAAAGCCATACAAGTGTGTTTGACTAAAGGCTTAACAAGGAGTCAATGAAAGGAGCACTTGTTTGTTGGTATTAAGCTGTGGGGAAGGAAAAACTGGCATTGCAGCTACTGTGTGTGTTTTAGTAATAATAAATATTAGACATTGTTGTGGATTTATTCGATTTCTTCTAACAAATCCCAGCTAAAACTGCATTGTGACAACACTGATATTATCACTCCCCTATGGCTGTATTAGATAAATTATGGAGGATAATAAAAAATAAAAATTATGGTCTGAAATATAATCTAAATTGAACTTCCCAACTCCCCTTAGTTGATGTCTGAGGTGATTAACTACATAGCCTGCAATGAGTCTGTTTCCTTGAGGAAACTCTCCATCTTATTTTATTTATTTATTTTTTTCATCTGTAGAGCTTTCAGAACATGCAGTTGAAATCAAAACAGCATTTTGCAAAGAGTGATATGAGCCGTTTACACTTTCCTTTCTAGCCCGGCCGCAGATGGACATCAAAGTCTTGGATGGGGATGAAAGGTAGCGGGTTCGGTTGTTCGAGCACATCCGCCCCGTTCCGCCGATCCTGACCTTCTTACCGACAGGCTGACCAGCTGCTGAACAGAGTGAGCACCAACTGACCACACACAATAGATTGCATGCTGTATGCTGTATAAAACATAGTATACTGTTGACTTGGCAGCACACATCACACACTTCTTCTAGCCTTATGAGGACCTTACACTCACTCGCTAAATGGTAGCCCTTAACCCTGTTGGCTAAATAAGCTGACAGGGGGAGTCATCGAGAGAGTCAACTAAACCTAAACTAACTAAGACAAATTACAATGTTAACCCTAAACCCAAGTTCTAACCCTGAACTGACTAGGACCAATTACAATCTTAACCCTAAAGCCAAGATCCAACCCTAAACTAACTAGGACCAATTATAATTTAAACCCTAAAGCCAAGATCTAACCCTAAACTAACTAGGACCAATTATAATTTAAACCCTAAACCCAAGATCTAACCCTAAACTAACTAGGACCAATTACAATCTCAACCCTAAACCCAAGTTCTAACCCCGAACTAACTAGGACCAATTACAATCTTAACCCTAAACCCAAGATCTAACCCTAAACTAACTAGGACCAATTATAATCTTAACCCTAAACCCAAGATCTCACCCTAAACTAACTAGGACCAATTATAATCTTAACCCTAAACCCAAGATCTAACCCTAAACTAACTAGGACCAATTATAATCTTAACCCTAAACCCAAATCCTAATCCAAAATGTCCTCACTTTGGAAGATGTTCCTAACTTTCTCTATGGTCCACACAAATGATCATTAACACTGACCAGACTTCAGCTTCTTCTCTCTCTCTCTATTCTCTAACGGGTGCGCTTGATGGATGGCTCCAATGAAGAGACTGGGGAAAGAAACAATGTTATGGTTGAAACTATACCCCAGCATAACCAAACAACGCTTGTAAAAGATGGCTCGCGTTCAAAAGGAAGGTAGTCCGAGGCCCTGCGTGTTTTTCCTTTGTACGTACTGTACACAAGGAAGTATTCTGGCAACTCGTTTGTCACTGTTTTTATTTTGTTCTCTGGCACAGGGAACCCTGTCCAAATATAGAGCAGGATCTGTTTCCATTGAAACCGATATCACAATGACGTGACATCATTTTCCCATTATCTGAGATGTTTGATTCGCCAAGAGCATTTTGGGTTTACAAAAGTCATCTAAGAGCCGGAGCTTTACAAACACCATGTTCCCTTCACAGACAGTTTTGGACAGATGGTAGGCATTTACGTGGTATCGACTTTCATACACAATAATGTGTTGCTCGCAGCAAGCTGGAGAATGGAAACGCTGCCATAACATACACACACACACACTAGCACCAAGTATCATCCATGCCTTGGTAAGAGACTCCCTGTTGGGGCTTAACCGTGTGTGTGAGCCTTACATGCAACGCTCCCTCAATTGGGGCTGGAAATTATTTCGTTGCCACACAAATTAGCGCCACTTACGTCAGATGAGACTGAACTGCCCCTCTGTGTGTCGAACAGGACGTGGACGGTACACAAACACCCTGTCAAACCATCAGCCAGGCCAAATTACCTCCGCTGACCAAGAGTGTCTTTGTGTCCCACGCCCCCTCCCCCCTCCCACCCCTTAGCAACCATTTGTCAGCCCCAACAGCCAGAAAATAAAACCAAGCCCAGCGTGATTTAAAAAACGGACGCTGATGATGCAAGAGAAATTCATAAGCCCCAGAGTTCGCGTGTGCGTGTGCGTGTGCGTGTGCGTGTGCGCGTGTGTGTGTGTGTATGTAAGGTCTAATAGAAAGACAGGCAGATGCACATGTGTTTTGCGTTGTTGCATTGTTGTGAGTGCTCTATTTGGGTTTAAAGAGGCAACAGACCGCAGTGGTATATGCTGCGCGGCAAACCATCAGGGCGCTAATGCTTGTGTACATTTGTGTGTGTGTGAGCACATGTGAGAACTCGCATGTGCTCACCGGTGCGCGCAGGTAAATGGGAACGGAAGGTTTCGGATAAATGGAACAGGAACGGGCAGCGTTCTCCATCCGTCCCTTGCGATTCTAGTCGACAAACAACCAGAGTGTCGGCGAACATGAAACCGGATTCTCCGTCGGGTCAGTGTTGGCTCATCATTAGTAGTAATTGGAAGTGACTTGGTCTTCCTGAGTTTTCAAAATAATATCAAGGTTTCAGTCAAGACTTTTTACCAGTTCTGCTCTCAAGAGTAGCATCTGTATTACAAACGTTGCCTTTGAGACACATTCGGAGTTTGGAGTTTCTGAACTTAAATCCATTTCTACTGATCATTAACAGGCCGTTTAAAAATGTACATTTGAGTCACATCTCTTTTCTATAAAATACAATCTGAGGGGGTGACCACACGATGAGGTACTGAGTTCAAATTCCTTTCTTCAATATCCAGAAAAAGGCGTGACGCCATATTTCTGCATCATAAGGAAGCAATAAAATAGGCACCCTGTTTTGCATTAGTATTTCCTAGCCCTGTGTCCCACCAAAACTCCCGAATTGATGATCTTGTTCAGATCTGAACTGGCAGAGGAAGGATGAGAATCAGGAAACGATGGCAAGACAACATAGACGTGACAGCTCAATCACCCTGCCAGATTCCAGTCCTTCTTGGCACATATGATCAATAATTGACTTGCAGCTGCCTATTAGCCTGAGAACAGAGAATTGCTATCTTTAGGACGACAAGGACGCTTCTCTATGGTCACTCTGTGCCCGAGGAACACTTTGGTCAATTGAGGACGGTTGTATGAGGCTGGTGTAAGGTGACTTTCAATTTGAAGTGACTGACAGGCCATGTCAGTAGCTATTACCGGAGATAGGTATAGAACACAAATTAGCTGCGGTGAATTTGAACTGTCCAAAGCGGTTGGTATGAAATGATACGTTACTCGTTCGGTCTTTTTAATGAAGCCAATGTTTTTCTTATCAGTGAAAATGAGCATGTTTTTTTGGAATGAGTTCACATATTTCAATTATTGTGGCAATGCAGGAAAGCGGCGAACACGCCAAAGAGATACCGAACCAGTCAGCATAAACTGGACCTATTAGAATGAACTATATCAAAATGAAATATCCAATGAATGTTGGATGAATCTGTTCACAGCGATCCCATAAATATGTAATGGTGCAATAAAACATGACCCAACAACCATTAAAACCTACAGCGCGGGCCACATTAGAGGCCGGGCGGTTCTATAATCCTCAGTAATCTCTGGTTGTACGGTTGAACATGGACCAGGGAATCTTCACCCCCTGTAGCTTCAAGTTGTGACCTACCCTTGGTTTTAGTGTTTCATGTAAATATAGTGTGTAATGACACACTGTCAGGGCATGGATGCTATTATAGCCTTCCTACCAAGCAGAGGTCATCTCTGCCACCCCGCCCAAAGGAGGGGCTGCCTCACCACCGTGGTTAAAGGCCCTGCTTTCACCCTGACCAAAATGACAGACATGATTTTATCTTTACATTCTGTCCGGGGTTTGCGGCGGAGAGCGCTGAGAATCCTATCTGAAAGCTTACAAGCAGATACTTGTTGATTAGCGGCGGTGTTTCGATCGTTTTGTTGCGTTGCCGGTTTATCTTCCCGCCCCTTTAAGACGACGTGAGGGACGTCAACACATCACAGTGCTCAATGATTAGGAGAGACTGAGGGAATTTGGCGTGAAGAGAAGCATCCTTTGTAGTACAGCGTTGATTCAATCCAAGGAGAGATTTACGAATTCTTCCCTTTGAAAGTTGACATGGTGATAGGCTTTATATTAGCCTGGCTAATGACACTCTGAAATACAACCGTTCAGTTCTACCGCAACCATTCCAAAAACACTGATTTTAAAAGGTTGCAGCCAACCGGTCATATTCAGCAGTAAAGAACTTTGAAACGTTAAAAAGTTAAGAGCAACGATGCAATTCAGTTGTTCTGCAGACAAAGCCATTCCCAACATTCATAAATTGTTTGCGAAGTGACATAATGGAAGCAGTTGCTCCAAACAGCATAGCAGTCACAGCGCACTACAGTACAGTTTGATCTTTATCTTCCAAATACTTCTAAACAACACAAAGGGCCAAAAGTACATACTGAGTGATTTTTATGATCTTCTGAGAAAATTCTCCAGATGCTGTGTGTTTCAGATTAAGCCCGTGGGTCTTTCCCTGGTGTCCAGATCCCAGTTCAAGCCATCCTTACAGGACACAGCTCGCTCTATCCCTCCTTTCCACTTGATCTCATAAAAGCCCAGGCTGTGCCACGAGGAAAATATTGCACTCTGAAGTTATTAGTTGTGCTTTGAACTCTCACCTTTCTCCTAAAGTCTGCTTATGGTCGGTTTTACACTTCAGAAGCAAATTAAAAGTGAGACCTTCAGGCAGGGGCCCATGTAGTCCCGCTGGTCCTTCTTCTCATGCACTCCTCTGAGGACATTTCATTAGTAGGCTGACTATTCTTTCCTTATAGGCTTAAACTGCATGAGGAAGGGTAAATGACCAGGTGGCAGATAAACAGCACAGTGAGTGAGAGGACCAACTACTCCATCATTAACTACAGTCACACCTCTCAGACTTAAAAAAACGTAAAATGAACATCGTTGAAAAAATAGCCACATGAAGAAAATATCCAATACCACACTAATCAATACAAATGTTGCGCTAGGGTTACAGTTCAAAAAGTAACACAGTCATCAGTTCCCACATTTATCTCCCATCAAATGCTGTCAGTGTGAATTTGAAATAAGCTCAGGAGACCCCAAAAGAATGAAATAACTGCAGTACATGCTCCTCAGATGACATGCATTAATAAAAAATAGACTTGCATATCTACATTCCAGTAGACTGAACTGTATGTAACAGCCTGGACGTTTATGAGTATATATTGCGTGGAAGATTGTGAAAGAACTGCAGCAAATGAATGTGCCATTTAAAGTTTAAAAAAAAAAATATATCCCTTAATCACAGAACATGTCTCAAAGGTCTTTTCAGAGACGAGCCTACCTAGATCTAGTTAGTCAACGATAAAACACAAAACAAGATAAACTCATTTAGAACACAGGAAACAAATGCAGAACACAAAACACTAACAGGGAGCTTCAGCCTTACAAGGAAAAACTCCCAAGAAGCCTGATTAGGAAAGAAAAAATGGAAGAAACCTTGAGTGGGGCAGTTCAAAGAGGTGCCGGAACAAATAATGGGTAGTGACACGGATGAGATAATGAGATAGGGAAAAAACAAATAGGGTAGACGGGACTTGGCCAGGGGCAGGGGGCCAGCACCGGCATCCGGTGCCGTTTCATATTCTAAGGAAAAGTCTAAATATAATCCACGCTTTCAGTGACCTGTGGGATAAATAACAATAAACTCAAAACAATATTTAAACCTATTCTCAAGGCCTAAACACTGTGACATGGTTGCAGATCATGATTACGAGGGGGTCTGACAGGACAATCTGCCGAGTCCATTTTCAGTCCCTTTTCACAACGAAATCAGATTGATTGATAGAGCGCTATAACTTTTGGAGGACATGTAGTAAGAGATGGACAACCTGTACCTTTGTTCTTCCCTGATCTGGTGCGATCAAATCTCCATGCAACTATGACTTTTGCGGTCACGGTCACTTCCTTCACCAGATCACTGCAAAGGACAAATCCAGGAAAACCCAAGACCAGGAACACATTAGTTTAGTTTTTATGTAGGTGGCTATTTGCTATACAGGCAGTCTGAAAAGACTGGAATCATGGGGATAACAGTAATGTCATATTTGTTTTGTGTTGTACTTGGTTTCCCTGCACATACTAGGTGTCAGGACGGCCAAGTGGCCTAAGGCGGCTGGCGGCTTCCCTATGATTCCAGACTTTTCAGACATCCTGTTGTATGAGACAGTGTTCCCGCCATGGCCCTAATGTAAAAATCTATTACTTTTCCATATCTAACAACAAGGAAGGAAGGAGTGCCTCCCATCATTAGATATGGTAAGTTAGGAAATTTTACACCATGACTCATTTTATTCCTTCCTGGTTTGTTTTTCTAAAGGGGTGAACAGTCTGGTTTTACCTACAACCACCGTTTAATGCAATGAATGTGTGGAACGAGAAAATACATTCTGCTCTAGTCCTGTAAAGTGTCCTCTTAGTAAAACGCCCTGCCATTCCTTGAAATACACCTCTATAGATTCCATGGTATTCCAGAAATTCCATGACCAGTGGGAATTGCATATTTACCGCCAAATTTACACAAACACATCACCTGAAAAATGTTATTTTAATGTTTGGCTTACGGAAAAAGTTGTTTTAAATTCAACAAGTTGATAACTCATCAAATGGCCTATGTGAACAGTGAAAATCTAATGATGAATTCAAAGTAAGGCAAATCACAAACACAGCGTATTGCACCAATATTAATTACTTTATTTTCTTTAAAAACCACAGGTTCATTATGTTAGAACAATAAAGTTTAGTTCAGGTCAAACCAAAAAAAGAAAAAAAGATTAGAAAGACAATGGACACACTGAGTAACAGCAAAGAGAGGCAGACAAACCTTCAACCATCTAGTTTTCCCTACAAACAAAGTATCCAGGTAGTGCATCTATGTGGAAATTATGAGTGTTA
Source organism: Hoplostethus mediterraneus (assembly GCA_034670385.1). NCBI lineage: Eukaryota > Metazoa > Chordata > Actinopteri > Trachichthyiformes > Trachichthyidae > Hoplostethus > Hoplostethus mediterraneus. The sequence goes on from JAXDDW010000006.1 coordinate 5,663,823, forward strand.
TATTGACAGTTCAAGCCAATGGAGACTTTCAACATATAGAATAGATCAAGTAGTCGTCATCACTGTCATTTTCCCCTTGAAACAGAACAACCTTGCCTAATCCAGAAGTAACAGTCTATTAGCTGGCAAGCGCAGAGGGACATGGAGCCCATCTGGATACTGCTTCCTGATTGGATGGTGGACAAAGTGTCTTTTCCTGGCTGCTCTCCGTTGATTGGATAAGTGAAGAGGGAAAGGGAGAGCATAGAGTTCAGGTCTACCAGAAGTTGGCCCTGGGAAGAGGAGAATGCTCCAGTGAGTCAAACTGAATAACTTGGCCTTCCATGGCGGATGGCAGATGGGGATAAAAGAAGCGCTGGATGGAGGAGAAAGGATGGGAGGTGACTTATGTTGGATTCAATTGAGTATCTTTTTCAATGTCTCCTTCATCCTCATTCCTCTAGACTGATGTTTTAATGGCTAGCGCTCAAAATGACATTAGCAATTAATAAGGTATTAAAACTGCAGACTGACACTATGTCCCATCTCACATGTTATTACTAAACACAGCAGCCAATAAAAGACAATATTCAAACCTATAAGATAGCAGCATGGAGTTTCAAAACTAAATGGGGCATATCCATAACATCTAGAATGCATGTTCACTTTAATAAGATCTTTAATAAGCTATTGCTGTCACTGGATAAGAATAAATAAGGGATGTAGTGGAGGGTACTGTAGTATCTGGTGCTATGTGAAGACGGGCTCTTTAAAAGGAAAATATAAATTAATGCTATATATATATTTTATATTATACCTGTTGAACAGACTGAACAAAATGAAATGTAGACTCAACACATATCAGTGTCTGAAAATAACGTACAGCCACTTAAAATAACTATACTTCGAAGAGAGCTGTTCAGTCTTCCCTACCAGACGGGTTCAGTAGTTGATCATCCTCTTGATTCCGTCGAAGCACTTCCACTTGTCTGGGATGTAGAATGGTTCAAAGATGTGAGGGAAGGGAGTGTCATAGCCACAGACCCTGGCAATGGGAGCTTCCAGGTTAAGGAAGCACTCCTCCTACAAAAACAAAGAGGACGAGATCAGGACGGACTGTTAGTCTAACGCTGTCAGCACTTAAACATCATTCACCTTGGCAGTTAAGCCGAGTCTGGGATAAGACATTCAGACAGTGACAGCTGTGAAAGTGTTTCTTTGACACTGCAGTAAACACATTTGGCAGTAGGGGCAGTAGGGACAGTAGTCACAAGTTGATGAACATAGGAATTGAATGATATTTTAGTAGTACAAATGATGTGATGTACCAATCCCTTGTACCATAATCCATACAAGCATCCCTACAGAAGCCCCATTCCGATTCAAAGAATCCAAAAAATGATGTACTGACCCACAAATGGTCGCTGTAGCAGACATCATCACATCACATTTACAGGTCCGACAGGCTGCAGCATTCACTAACCATTTAATCTAAATGGTAAAGGGTTGAGTACGGTACGTCATTGGGGTTATCAAGTGGGGACCTTTGGTTGAAGTGTGGAAACATTTTTAACTATCAGTTTTTGGTGTCAGTCCCTCAGAGGTAAGGGAGTAGAGTAAGGGCTTCTTTCTAGAACTACCATTTTGCACCTACATTCAACAATCATACAGGGAGAAATCCATCGTAGAAGAGGAAGAGATACGTATTTCTCCACCGACTGTAGCCTCAATAGACCAGAATGCAATGCAGCCACAAGACATGTTGCATTTTGAGTAAGGGGCGCGACTTTTTATCAACTGGAAAACGCGTTCTTGCGCTTACTACTGCTATTGCTCTTTTCACCTGCATGTATAACTCACAGCTAAATGATCACACTTTCTAACCATGTATATACCCATGCGCCTGCCTTTGATTAAAAGCAACATGTTCACACCCATTCTCTGGGGGGTTGATGAAAGACAGTTTGGGAAATGTAGGAAATCACTAACTCAAGTAGAAGTACATTAGGCAGGTTGAGGGAAAGTGGGTACACCAAAAAAGTACTCCTGGAACTCCTGGAACATATTCAGCATAATAAATTGATTATACAGACAAATTTGTTGGTACCCTTACAGCTCATTTGATTCCTCCTGAAAAGTGATGAAATTAAAAGCAATTTTCTCACGTATACCTGCATGCCTTTAGTATGTAAAGCAAAGAAACTGTGAAAAGAGATAAATTATTGCTTATTCTACAAAGATATTCTAAAATGGCCTGGACAGATTTGTTGGTACCCCTTAGAAAAGATTAGAAATAATTGGATTATAGTGATATTTCAAACTAACTGTTTTCTTTAATTAGTATCACACCTGTCTTCAATCTTATACTGTAATCTGTCATTCAGCCTATTTAAATAGAGAAAAGTAGTCCCTTGCTGTTTGGTATCATTGTGTGCACCACACTGAACATGGACCAGAGAAAGCAAAGGAGAGAGTTGTCTGAGGTGATCAGAAAGAAAATTATAGACAAGCACATTAAAGGTAAAGGCTATAAGACCATCTCCAAGCAGCTTGATGTTCCTGTGACTACAGTTGCAAATATTAAGACATTTAAGGTCCATGGAACTGTAGCCAATCTCCCTGGACGTGGCTGTAAGAGGAAAATCGACCCCAGATTGAACAGAAGGATAGTGTGAATGGTAGAAAAAGAGCCAAGGACAACTTCCAAAGAGGTACAAGCTGAACGCCAAGGTCAAGATACATCAATGTCTGATCGCACCATCAGTTGCTTTTTGAGCAACAGTGGGCTCCATGGAAGAAGACCCAGGAGGACTCCACTTTTGGAAGAGCCAGAAAAAAGGCAGACCAGAATTTGCTATAATGCATATTGACAAGCCACAATGCTTCTGGGAGAATGTCCTTTGGACAGATAAGTCAAAACTGGAGCTTTTTGGCAAGTCACATCAGCTCTATGTTCACAGACAAAAAAAATGAAGCTTTCAAAGAATACCATACCTACTGAAACATGGAGGAGGCTCGGTTGACTCTAATCTAATGTTTTGGGGCTGCTTTGCTGCATCTGGCATGGGGTGCCTTGAATCTGTGCAGGGCACAATGAAGTCTCAAGACTATCAAGGCATTCTGGAGCGAAACGTACTGCCCAGTGTCAGAAAGCTCTGTCTCAGTCGCAGGTCATGGGTCCTCCAACAGGATAATGACCCAGAACACACAGCTAAAAGCAACCAAAAATGGATAAGAACAAAACATGGGACTATTCTGAAGTGGCCTTCTATGAGCCCTGATCTGAATCCTATCGAACATCTATGGAAAGAGCGGAAAAATGCAGTCTGGAGAAGGCACCCTTCAAACCGCAGACAGCTGGAGCAGTTTGAGTGGGCCAAACTACCTGTTGACAGGTGCAGAAGTCTCATTGAGAGCTACAGAAATCATTTGATTGCAGTGATTGCCTCTAAACAAAATATTAGGTTAAGGGTCCCATCATTTTTGTCCATGCCATTTTCATTTGTTTTATTATTTAAAATATTGAATCAAAAATCAAAAGCAAAGTCTGACAATGATGGACGCCAATTACTTTTGTCAGTTTCAAGTTATTTCAGAGAAAATAGTGGGTTCTTCTTTTTTCATAGAAGGGTACCAACAAATTTGTCCACATCTGTATGTAACAGTATAAAAGTATGCAAGGGTGGATTTTTCCTTTAGGTGCTTTCAGACAGAGCAGTGGATACTATATATTCACAAGGTGCTCGACCAGAAGGGAATTTCCATTCTAAAGTGAAGTGCTTCACAGAGTGGTAGGCAGGCAATGTGCACAGGGAGAAGTAGTCATAGCAACGTAAACAAAACCATGAAGTGTACACATAGTCCACTGCTAAATCTGTTAATGATAAACAAGCAGGGAATTTGTGATAAACTGCGGCCAGATTGGTGCAGGAACCCCCACATGAAAGTCCACCGTCCTACCACTGACCGACCGACGGTCAGAGTAACGGATTATAGACGTTCTTGCTTTTTGTTTGCATGCTGAGTGGTTAGCTAGTTATGTTGAATGTGTTAGTGGGAAGTGACATCAACCCCTACTAGAATTTAATTAGCTGTGAGATAAAAAGTGCTTGCAGATTGTACGTAGGAAGGTTACACTGGTTTAAACTTTTCCTCCCTTCCCTCCACAGCCGAGCAATTTTCTTGTGTGCACTTCATTGGCTGCGCTGCCTAATCTGGTGGATTTGCCCAACACGCTGTCTCCTTCAATCTTGTTGAAAATGAATGCCAACAAGTGAATCTGCTGCTCTGTGTGAAAGCACCTCGAGAACAATTACACCTCCAGAAGAATTAAAAGTAAATTGCAGTGTCCCAGAACCACCCCTATCCACACCCAACATTACCCAGTAGACATGTATATACTGTATACACCTAATGGTTCTTGCAATATGAACTGTGCAGTAGTTTTTAGGATCAAGCTTACAGCTAAACACACAATTCTGTATAACCATATCTGACTCATGCAATATGAGCCAAAATGTCTTATTCGGGCTGCTCAGAATTGGCCGGTGCTCAGGCAATTTGGCCGGAGTGCAAAACAAGCCATCACTCGTGTCTCTCCATCGGCTTTTGACCTCTTCCCATGGAGTCAAAGCAGGATGAAGTTGGTCAAAACACTCCACAGGGGACAAACCCCCTACTGAATGAACACACTCGGACGGACGCACATAGACTTGGAGACAAGGACCTAAAGTACCCTCTTTCAGATTATACTGTGACCTGCACACAGCTCAGGCAACCAAAACAAAAGCGAACCACTCTACTTCAACAAAAGGCACACAGGACCTTCCTCCTGGTTGGCCTGTTTGTGCATTCACGGTCTCTCAACCAGGGCGGAATTTGACGTCTTTCTCTTCACAGTGACAGCATCAAAAACTCAACCATATAATGCCAAATTACAAACCCGGCAATTGATTGCCATGGTGTTTTTTGGCAGGGCAGAACTTCAGTGTTTTTCCGCTATGGTTTTTCATCTCTTATAAAACATCTGGCAGAGCTCGGGAGAATGTCAGACTTGATAAGGAGCCCTTTGTGCGTCGATAATGTCACAGTCTGTAAAAACACAACAGAGAGAAAGCGAGAGAGAGAGCGCAAGCCTGCAGAAGCTTGCTGCTCTGCATCCCTGTGGAGTCGATAGGGCAGAGAGAGAACCTTCCAGCATGGATGGCAGGTCCTGATTCAAAAAATCATCACACAGTCAAAACAAAGAGAGATCCAAGGCTGTGTCAGCGCTGGTATCTGCCTGGCAGCTGGATTCCCTCTGCAACCATTCACCCTGCGACTGGCAGCCTACTTCACCCAGTTAATTAGAGGTGATTAGGTTTAATGAATGTAAACTGTTAGTGCCAATGCCTCCCCCCTCCCCGCCGCCCCAATCTCTGTGTTTCCCTCCCTGGCAAAGTGGGCTGAATTGCTTCCCCCAAAGAACAGTCCTCTCCAGCAGGCTGTGGCAGAACCTGGCGAGAACAGCCTTACTGCAGTGGCATGAAAACACAACTCTCATCTTGGCATTTGCCTTTTTATTTAAAAAAGTCTGTCTGACTTTACATTGCCCTTAATGTGCTAAGAGAGTTTCATGGCCTTAGGGAGCATGATGCATGTTTAAATTCCATTATATATATATATATATTTTTTTTAAATACATGGGAATGGGAAACAAAGCCCCTTTCTGGGCTTAGTTCTGGGTTTCTGAAAAAGATTTGAGGCTTTCATTGAACAGCAGCGCCAGCTGTAGCCTCTAGGCAGGTTCTATGCGTTTCTTTGTGACCTCACATAGTCTTGGCATAACCTGCTGTAGATTATCTCCTAGCTTTTTTATTGGATCATGATAACCTCATGGGTGGATATCAGTTACACATGAGTGAAAAAAAACCATACCACACTTATAACAGTTCAGTCTTGCTTTAAAGATCATTAATGACACTTTCCAATCTCTGAAGGCATGCCATGCCTGGCACCTATTCTACAGTTGAAAGAAACTGCATTTCAAGGTCTTATCTGGTAATTGGTGTTTTCTTGAGCAAGGCTCACTCACTCTTATTGGAAAGCTACAACTTGGAGTTTGAAAGTCAAACAGGAGTATACTTGAATAGACTGGGCCTAGAGCAAAACTGGATGCTCTAGGTGAAGTCCTCCCCTTCGAGTTGACAGGCAGATGGGAGGCCCACGCAACCTCACACTCAGAGGATTTGTCTGGTCAGGCCTATATTTGTGTGTTTTGTGTGTGATCGACACAATCAGAGCACTGATAAATTAGCTTCTGTACAGGCTTGAATCAAGGGATCTATTTTTTCTTTTCACAGTAATTTCCATTTAACAACATGATGTACAATGAATGTGAATCTGTCCAACCTATCTGGACAAGTCCTGTTTGGACAGTTTTGAAAAATACTGCAGGAGAAAAACTTATCAACAACCAAAATAACGAGGTACCTGAAAAGGTTCTTTTACTTTCTTTTCATGCCAGTGTATTGATGGAGGTGGCAGTGAGACCATCCACAACCACTGAGATTACAAGCACAAGAGCTATTCTCTGCCCTTCTACAGTCACCCAGACCGACAGACAGTATGAGGGAGTTTGCTCTTTTGTCTGGATCAGAACTGTAATCTCCTCTAAATACATTTACTGGAAGTAGGAGAAAAGTACAGTAGTCTGGTTGCCTGTCACCACAACTGGACAGAGAATGGCCACACAACTCAGATTTCATTCAAATCAGTGTTTATCTTTTGGGAAGTGCATCATTATATGTAATATACTTAAATTGTCAGAATAAAAATATGACAACATGGCAGTACCAAGAACCTTATGTCCTGCAGTGAGGCAGGATTTAAAAATACTACCCAGCAGGGGCTCAGAGTTGCAGTTGTGATATAGTTATACATGTACATGTATAACATGTATATGTGTATCCTGTCACAAATCAGAGTTTGTCAGAGGCAGCCACAGATTGGGGGATGAAGTCACACAGGCAGTGGGCAGAAAAATGCCAATATCACTTGCTGTACCACCCAAGAAAGACAATGCTTGCAGATGAACTCAATGTCAACTGAGGAAAGGCCGGGGTACCAAAAGTGGTTTTAATTCTTGAACATGGTTGCTAATGGTCTGCAGGTAGTTCAGATCAAATGCACAACGTCACTGGATATTGCAGTGACGATATAGGCTTTTGTATTCCAAGGAGGAAAAGAGTCCTCTTCATTTATAGCCTATAGTTGTGAGAAAAGGTTTGTGAACCCTTTTGAATTACCTGCATTCCTGTTTAAAGGTTCCCAAAATACAATGTGATCTTCATCGAAGTCATAAAAATAGATAAACACAATGAGATTTAACAAACAACACACAAAAATGTACTTCATGTTTTACTGAACGTTAACAGCTTGGATTGGAAAAAAGTATGTGTACCATGAGATTTAGTAACTGGTTGTGGTTATTGCTGCTAAAGGAGGTTCCACCAAATGTTTCGTGTAGTTGCTGATCAGACCTGCACAATGGTTAGGAGGTATTTTGGACCATTCCTGTTTACAGAATGTTTTTCTTATTGTGGACAGAAGATGCCTGCCGATCCTTAGCATTATCCGTTGTGCGGTTGCTGTGATCTATGTTGGACGCCCACCCCTAGGGGCAATGGCACTGAATTTTCTCCATATTCCTCTTCAACAGATCTCTTTTTTTGGAGAGCAGACTGTATCTATTGTTGTGATTTAGATGAAGATCAGACCATATTTTAGGAGCCCTTTATGTAGGAATGCAGGTAATTAAAGCATTAGCTAGTTAGCCGACCAGCCTGTGGGGGTTTGTCGGTTTCTCTCATCACAGTTAAAGCCGCTTCTCATCATACTTACATCTCTGCCTGATTAACTACAAACATGCAGCAGTCAAACTACACTTTGACATCACCATCTATCAGTTTGAGTGGGGTGCAGATCTTGGCGGCTGGTATGATGGCGTGAACAGATTTAGGCAACAAACTGCAGAATGCTAAACTAACAAATAAAATGTGTGCCATGATTTAGGTTAATTTACTATTTATTTAATTGCCTAGACATCCACCTTTTCATGGACAACCTCAATGGGTGGACAGTACGGTCATGGTTTATATCACGGCAGGGTTTCCCACAACGCTTTATAGGCAAGCCCAGCTTTAGCTCTCGGACTGATGGCCTGACGTTCTGTTCATGCATTCTCTGGTTTCTGTCAGAATTTATGGTTCCCTTGGTGTCGAGTCGTTCAAGTCCAGAGGAAGAAAAACAGCCCAGAACATGACAGTCTCACCACCATGCTTGATTGTAGGGAGAAGGTTGTTTTGGTGGTGGACAGTTTTGGTTGTCACCAAACATGGTGCTTTTGATTGCAAACCGTTCAATTTTGGACTCCTCTATCCAGAGAACAGACTCCCAGAAATTTGTAGGTCTGTCCAGCTCGTCTGGCAAACTGAAGACAGGCAGCTTTGTTATGTTTAGACGGTAGAGGTTCTTCCTGTTTACCCTTACGTGAATGCTATTCAGTGTTCTTAATGTTGATGGATGCACAATGACATTAGATGCAGCAGTGGAGGCTTGTCGATCTCTGGAGGCTATTCTTTTTTTAATTTATTTTTTTAATATTTAATTTTTTCTAATGGCTTTGGGTGATACTTTAACAGGATGTCTGTCGGCGGCTGTCATGTTAAATGCTCTCAGTTTATATATTTGTCTCTCAGTGGACTGATGGAGCTCAAATCCTTTTGCTATGACTTTCTAACCTTCCCCAGACTGATGCTCACTCTTCTTCTGAGGTCTCCTTGATCACAGCATAGTGTTTTTCTTTCTCCAGCACGGTAACAAACGGACTCCATATTCTCCATATTATAGAATGACTTGTATAGCTGATGATTACCCGATGAAGCCTTAGGGCAAAATATTGTCATTTTTTATTTTTGCGTAAGAATAAACCGAGACAAGCCGTGTGGATCTTATTTTTTACATGTTATTATAGCCTTTTTGTATCGAGAGACATTTGGCAATTTTCAGGCCTTTACTTTATTCATTACCATATTTTAGGCATTTAGCTCACCAAACGACCTGGAATGAGTGATGTTGGCATTGGCCAAAGAGGCTGAAATAATGAAGGTATACAGCAGCGTTAGCTCAAAGTTGAGAAACAACTCTCCATGACACCCTGCAGTTATATGAAAGGCAATAGTGGCTAATGAGTGAATCAAGCTTGAGGCTATTTTAGCCATGAACTGAAATTAGGTGGTATAAGCAGCAGCATACCATCACTATATAACCTCTAAGACATCACAACATGTACTGTAGCGATACCTGTATCTCTTAACAACATCTTGCATGAACTCTATCCTTTGAAGGCGATTTAATGCATCTCCTGATGTAGAGCGACATGGGGAGATGGCCATGGTTTTACAGTGGAGCTCAACGCCCCGGGAAACATCAGGCCTACCTCTGCCTCCCCTTCAAACAAGCCCGACAGGCAACCAGTGCTCTGGTTCTGATTCGGAAGGCATTTATGGCAGAAAACACACAAGCCGTCATCCTCGACCAACACCAACTGGGCCGGAGTGAAGTCAGTAGTCTTTTAAGTGTGTCCCAGAAGAGTACCACAACACAGCGGTAAGGCACTTGGTTAGTTGGATGCTGGATTCCCCTTGAATCGTATTACACACAAATAACAGAAAGTGCTAGGAGTGGAACTAGAAGCAGGCAATCCAGAAAACTGTGGTAGGTCTACAGACAATGACTGACGTGATCTACGGTTGTGTGATTGCAGGGGGAAGATGGGGCATAAACTGTAGACGAGTACTTTAGAAGGCACAGCTTTAACTCCTAAACTACCATCTGTAATAAAGGTAGCCCACATGGGGCATTTGGCATCTGCAGTCATCGTCTGTCTAAGCAGGCAAGAGTTCTCTTACTACAGAGCATGTTAACAGTCACTATGATGCAGTATTTAATCTGGAAAAAAACTAAAGGCAAGTTTGGAGAGTTTGGGGAAGAAGTGTGATTCACCAGTTCTCTCTGTGCATCCCTGAGGTCCATTAAATCACTGTATTTAGTCCCATCTCACTCTGCCCTACTCTATCCTATCCAGTCTGTGAGACACTCAGCAAGAGGCCAGCCAATGACACATTATCAAACCATGAGAGCTGCAGCCAAATCCTGACAATGGAAACTTGCCAAACCTTACCAAACTCCCTGCTGTTTTTAATACAAAAGGAAAAATCTTTCTGTAAGGGCTCTGAGGCCTGAGGGGGGGTGGCTAGCTGTAATAGCCCCTTAGTTGAAGCCTCTATATCCAGAAATAATCGACAAAAGTTTAAATGGTGCTCTCAGACAACAGTGGCAAGACTAACCAAACTTTATTATCAACCGGTCTCCCTTTTTTGTCCCTTGCTGTCCCTTAGTGCAAAGAATTCCAGGGCTGCTCTGGTCAGCAAGGAAGAGTGTTACAGCTCAGGACCTTTATTGTCCACACTGCTGTTGTTGCTCTGGGCCAGGGTGACTTTCTGGTCTTGAAACCCAAGTGCATTTCATATATTATTGTTGTTATTGAAGCTGCCGAGGCCCTGTGGCTCAGCGTTTCCGCTAAAAGCTCTATTTTTAGCGGCTTTTCCATTCTATCCCATTATCAGAGCGGAGCCTATGCCACATCCCCGTTATTTCCAGGTGAGTCACCGTGATTGCGACCTCGCTGTTGCTCTGCCATCTGGACAGGGGGTAAGGTAAGTATCATGTTTCCTGGGTTACCTAGCTGTGTGAGTGTATGTCCTGCTCCGAGGTGGAGGACAACATGCCATGAGCTCACTGAATACACCTGGACCGGCTGCTGTTAGAACATGGAGTACAAGGACTTTGCAACTTTAACTATATCAAGCTAAGGACCAAAGAATCCTGTAACTACTAGCCTCTATCAGCTTCACAGACCTATCTAATAGGTTGTTCCACAACGTGACAGAGGGCTCTAGATGAAGTTCTGTACTTTTTAAACAGAAAAATCAATGACCCTGAAGCATTCTTTCCAACAAAGGCTTTGCACTCCCCTAAAGCTAGGGCCATGTGAAAACTGCGGATCATGGCAATCAGTGAATGCACCAACAACTTACATCACCCGCACACTGGCCTCTTGCTGTGATAACATGGAAACATGGACACGAAGAGGATGACTCACCGGCTATTTAAACCTTCAGTGAGAGGTGGAGAGAACAACAGTTGACTGACAGTAAATGAGGAGAGGATCGACTGGCTTTATAGCTTCATCTATGAGCTCACACACACTGACAGATGTAGAGGGACACCACTGGAGCTAATGCATATCCCACATATTATTTGAGCTTGATGCCTTTTGAAGAGTCCACAGCTGGAGAGGGAGAGTTGTGGTGGCTGACCTCCTGTGGGTGGTTGACGCCCAAATTGCTCATTGAGAGGAGAGTGGGACATGCTAACAGGTTCATAGAGGGAGAATACACCACTCCCGATCATCATTATTTCAGTTGCGCAATATAGACTTCATTAGGTGAGGGGCAGAGCCACTGAGCCACAGGTCACGTTTGGCTCAGAATTTCCCGTCACCCATCGATGGCACTGCAAGCCTTGGTTACAGTGTGCAGGCCTTATGTATGGCCAGCAGCAAGCAATACTTCATAAGCACTATATGGGTAGTTAAATGTGTACACACCCTCTGTGTTGCATTGCAGACCACTGTTGAGCATGGAGCTGCCCCTCCATGTAGTCCTAGTGGTATAAGGTAAACTGTACTATAACTGTACGCCCAAATAGACACACATTTGGCCATGGAGCCCCCATATGGTTAGATTTTTGATGTTGTTGATTTAGTATTGAATTGTGTAAGTGTTTACACTGTACATGGAGCGATAATAATGGTGAGAGTGAATCCTATGATTTGGATAATCATTCTAATACCCTCTCTGGGATCATTTCTAGTGAATTCAATTATAGCAGGGTTTTTTGCAGCATTTTTCCTGCGAGAAACATTGTATTGTGAAATTAAACTATTCCTCGTTTTGCTGGAACCCCCCCCACAAGGACCCACAGGGACCTCACTTTGAAAACAACTACTATAGATGACTGGCAGATGTGTCTGTGCCTCTGTAGCTCTAGGCCAGGGTTACTCATTGCGCGGCTCGTACATAAATATACAATGAACACTACACTACAAACACGCAAACATCCGCATTATATTTCTCCTTTCACCTCAATTAATGTTGTTTCCAAAAGGGGGGTAACTGTCAAACCTGGCAACGCAGCATGCTTACAGCATTGTTTACAACACCGGCTTACTTGACAGCAGTGCACGCTTGCAGGTCATGATAGCTCAGCTAGCCAGCGTGACATGCACAGGGCACAAAATGGATCGATTTCTAATAAAAAAAAGACAAAAACCAGACGGACAGACACACAGCGTTGTAAGGAACAGTGAAGATAAAGAGTCTGAGGAAGCAGCAAACGAAAATCAACATGAAGACGCCGGAGAGGGGACGAGCAATAAATATGGTCTTAATTGAAAATGTATTGGCTGTGTTGTTTCCTTTTTGTGGGATGACCAATTTATATGTAGAAATGCTCATCTGTGTGGGTGACTTGGTATATTGTCGTAAAAGTGGCTCTCCCCTCGACTTTGCTCTGCCAATGTGGCTCTTGTGAAAATAATAGTGAGGATCACTGCTCTAGGCCATGCCACTCTCAACCACCTCTCATAATAAACTTAATAAACGTTGGCATACACAAGCAAACACACAGTAAACAAACAACCATACCTGTACAAGTCATCAATCACAATATCACAGGTTCAATATCACACTCGTAAACACGATACACACACGCGCGCACACACACACACACACACACACGCACACACACACGCACACACTCTAGCCACCAAATGCACGGACAGAGTGCAAACACTCACCTGTACTGTAGAGCTGATTTCAGCAGCAAACCCTCCAGTGACTGGTGCCTCATGACTGATGAGCAAACGTCCGGTTTTCACCACCGACTGAAACAAAAAAGACACAAACTGATTATTACAGCTGGCTGAGCATTCTGTTCAGTGGTTATTCTGAAGCATTTGGATCATTCGCCGTGTCAAGCCAGCGGTGTCCCTGAAAGACATTTGGCTGGCATCATCTGCAAAAATGGAGCTTCCTCGTCCATCAGGGTACATATTTAATGGTGTTAGGTGCACACGTTGAAAAGATGAATAAATGTGTCCGATCTTCAAAAGAACAAAATATCAATAAATTCGGGCAAACCTATACATCTCCTTCAGATACCTGCTTCGAGTTCCACAGCCGGATAAATGGACCAAAGGCCCAAAAGGTGAGAACAATTCTTCCAAAATAGCTCAACTAAATAAAAATAAATAACTCATTCCATCATTTCCCCACATGTACTAGTGTGTCTGCGGGTATGGAATACATAAATATTTAAAGGGGTATGAAGTTAAACCGGTCCATCCAGCATGATATTTACAGGTGGGCTAATATAAGTGGCATGGACACTTAAAATGTGTGTCTTGTCTGTGCGTATGATTGACGTGTATGAGACTGGGTGTGAGAGGTGAAGTCCTGGAAGTGCCTCTGTTGAGGCCATCTGTGGGCCAGGAGAAGGGCGTTACCAAGTAAGGGTGGTTAACATACTGCCTGTTGTGGTACGCTATATCTGCTAACTACCCTCAGACTGCATGTGTGTCTGGCTGTGTGTGTGTGTGTGTGAGAGAGTAAAATGGATGTCACACACCAGTATGAGCTGGAGGTCTGATTTAGGCTGGTACGCAGGGCCAGCGGGACAATCATGTACATTAGAGGTCTCGGCCTCCTAGGCATTTGCATTTGGGTTTTCTATAACCCGGCATTACTGCAGGAGGATGCCTCTGCTCCACCCGTTATCTACCACAGCATAAAACCAATACTATACTATAATCCTCACTGGTCCAGACCAAAGCTATGTCTGTTCCCTTCTTTGCAACTTCAGCCAACCTTTCTCCTCATTTCCATTTGTTGTATTTCTTTTTTTATGACACCTTATTACAACTGATATTGAGTTAACCAGCCAACTCCGACTGAACACCAAAGCTGATTTGCTTGTTGTTGCCCAAATGATCTATTTCTATATGGCATGGTTTCTATACTGCATAAAAATATATTGCCTATGCTTAGCTGAGTGAGTGGAGTGGAATTCCTGGTCCAATATTTTGGAACAAGAGTGGAGTTTCCACTGCAATAATGGGACTACTCACAGCACCCTTCATTAAAACACACTGGGTGAATATCACCTGCCGTCTCCCTTCCCCCAAAGCCGCAAACCAAACAACACACAGCCATCGCATCTAAATAACCCCTCTGAAAATATGCAACACGCAGCCATATGGCATTGCAAATTAGATCTGACATTCTTACCCAAGAGGACCACATAGCATCAAGCACAGGAGATTTCTGGGGCATCATGCTGATGCTAAAGCTGCAAATGTTTACATTGCTGAGGTCCTCGGTTTGGCTGTGAGGCACAAACCGACTGTGGCTGACTGTACCACACACTAATATGGAGAGCTGACTGAAAGAGTCAGCAGTGTGTGACTCTGAGACACTAATACTTGATTTGATGCCAAGGGGCCTGTTGCTGGAGAGGCACACTGGAAGGGATTGTATTGTATGCCGAGCTATTTAGAAGCTGGCATGCAAAGGATTTTAAGAGTTGTGAACGCAACAACATTAGTGTAGCAAATCCAAATTGAATGCTCATGTCAGTTCAACTGAGCCTGAATAGCGAAGAAGCATTGAACAGTTGAGGTGAGAGAGTTCAGTGTGCACAAATCACTGATCAGATGACACCATCTTCAGGAATGTGGAAGTTTATAACAACAGGCGAAGATAATAACAACACCTGGCAAGCTGCGTAGTGAAGAGGAATCGAGCGAGGGGTTGATACTAGGGCGATGTCTTGATATGACATGTTGCTGTTAAGTTCGCCTTGGTGGGATGACTCATGCAGGTCCGATGAACAAACAGTGCTGCCGCCCAATGCTCTGCCCCACCCTGATGCTGAACCCATTCCTCATCTTACACACAGCGCCTCCGCACACACACACACACACACAGAATGTGTTTACATAACCGTTTGAGTTCACACTGTGACACCAACAGTGCCTCTATCTCCCAGTACAGAAACCAACCAACCAGGAGGAGAGACCCATCGTCGTACTCACTAAATCAGGAGCACATTCTTCAGATGCTTTTGACACAAAAGGAGCCTGCCACTGTTATTACAATATCGTGGGATAGAATTTCAGACCATGGAGGCTGGGGGGAAACTCGCGACCCAGTTAGGAGACCCAGCCCAAAAGCCTGCCGCTTTAACAGAAGCGACAGTCATTGGGAAAGCCTCCGCTAGCTGGCACGAGCTAGTTCAGTAGGCTATTCTAGGAGTAATGCGGCATGCCAGTGGCCTAATATGACAATATGTATGAAAAATGGCAAAATGCGGTAATGTCTGGGACACACATGGGCACTGGGTTCAGTAGGTAATGCGCTATGAATGCAGAGTTGAAGTCCTTGCCATTTAGTCACAGAGGAGGAAGAAAAAAACCAAATACAAGTATGCACACAGTTAAATTAAAACAATGCCATTTCCTTTCTGTACAATTGCTTCATACATAACCATACCTTATTATATTTCCCTATGAGTTAGTTTGTAACAGGCTACATAACCAGAGAGATTTGGTTTATTCCCCGTGTATATAACAGCCACCTATGCCTTAGATGAGGCACTGTACTGCTGCATCACTAAGGCAGTGTAGGGACGCATGCCAAGATACACACACAGGCAGGTTTTTACATTTGTCTCCATATAGATTTATCTGTTTGCTCATTTCTCTCTGTGTGGTATTCAGCCTGTGCAAAAGGGCAAATCTAGTGGCTTTTGTTATCAACTGTAATCGACCTATTCATGGTCGGCCTCAACACCAGCACAGTCTAATTCACTCAAAGTATCCTCCGAAGAGACTCGCAACAGATAGAGCTCAGGACACACACATACATTGGCAAGAAAACACACACATACAAAATCTTTTTTCATCGTTGACAGGAGACTGACAGCACTGTAACTTGTACATAGTAATTGTGGCTGTGGCCTTTAACCCCGTTGCTTCCGGTGTTGGATGAGCTTTCACAAGACCGAACTATCCACTCTCATCGTGCGGTTTGACCCTTTTCTCAAAAGGCATCCAGTCCTCTCATTTGCCCCATCACAACCAGCCTTTCATGTTGGTGAGCCCCTGGGACCCGGGGCTCAGAGAAGAGGCAGAGCTGCTACTGTAAAGGCAGTGGTGGAGCCACAGGAAGTGAGAGGGCCCCCCTTATGAAGATGATCAGTCAGGCTAATCCAAGAGGAGAAATTATATGCTTTGAGTGAGGAAAGTACAAACAAACATGCAATGAAGTACAACCTCAGAAAGACAATGGGCCTGCTGGCAGGAGGATCTCATTGTTACAGTTTTACTGCTTGGACACGTGCCTGATGAGTTTATTACCGAGTGGCTCTGGTCCTGTTACGTCAACGGAATTGACTGATGAGTCAAAGAGCAACCTTTCACCAAAATATGAATAGTGAGAAGAGATCGCTTGGAGGAAAAAGTAGGCTATATACAAACAGTAAGATAGATAGTGATGGTGGAGAGGATGGAATGGTTAAGAAAGGAGAAAACAGGAGGGAGTTAGGATACAAGTCTGGATCTGGCTGTGTGGCTGAATAGGTCCTGAACGTGGGCTCAGTCTAGATCCTGGTTCAGTTCTGGTGCTGTAAGATAAGACTGTCCTGAAGGTTTGGGTGAGCTGGGAAATGTCACTTTAGGCTGCAGGCTAAGGAGTAATAGTGAATAGAGATGGGGGAAATGGATGGATGAAATGGGTAAAGAGAGCAAATGAGAGCAGTGGAGTTGCTGCATTGTTCAATTCCAATTAAGAGGAAACAAACCTTGTGATCTGGTCTGTTG
The DNA here is from genome assembly GCA_034670385.1 of Hoplostethus mediterraneus. Lineage (NCBI taxonomy): Eukaryota > Metazoa > Chordata > Actinopteri > Trachichthyiformes > Trachichthyidae > Hoplostethus > Hoplostethus mediterraneus. The sequence goes on from JAXDDW010000006.1 coordinate 5,680,843, forward strand.
TTTTATTTCTTGCTTTGTTAAATATTATTTTATTCTGATCATTGTCATCTGCCGGACTGCACATTACTTGTGGATTGGGATTGAGTTTGACTGAATCCGTTTCCAGGCGCAGTGCACATGTCTGGACACATTTCTGAAAATTTCACAATATGTCAAAGACACTGTATCTTTATTTGATGTATTATTCTCTATGTTCCACTGTTATATATTTTTGTTGTATTGTCTTCAGTCCTCTCCATTTTCTTGATCTTATTTTCTTCTGCTGCAATGACCCAATTTCCACATGGGGATCATTAAGGTTTCATCTCAAGAGGCTCTTCTGGTGACAGCTGGGGTCTGGCCCTCATGTGGCCTTTTCTCGGCTCCTGAACACATATTTAGAAGGCACTAATCTAGGACTGTAGTGCTCAAAATGTGTTCAGAGGCAAACTTCTGTGATTATAGATTATACCTCAGGTATACCTGTACATTATGAAATGTAAAGACAAGACAGGTATAATTTGCTGTGTTTGGAATTTTGTATCTAGTACATTTATGCCGTGACACTGAAAAGGCTTGAGACCCATTCATCTACGATCATGAATGATCTCATTTATTCACTACAAACTAAATTTTAAAAAGCATAACTGTTTGGAGACAGTTTAAAACTGCTTTTTGTCAGAATGCCACCGCCTAAAGTGAACGGGAAGAGGCAGCAAGGTAAAAGGCAAGTGTCCGCTTTGAGAAAAGCACTGTGCCTGGCTTCCTGTTAGGCAGAGAGAAGTGCTTCCATATGGAAGAGGAGGAGAGATGCCACACTACATAGACACCTGACAGTTTACTACAACAACCATAATGTAGTAGAAAGTAGTTGTAAAAAAGCTTTATTATTGCTTTATTATCAGCACAGTGTGAACACACTCTTTGATCAGCACTACCTTCTGGGAGATGCAGGCTTGATAAACCCTGCTCCCTGCCTCTCAGCCCTGGCTCCGAGAGAGGAGGAGGGTTCCTGGTTGGTGGTGGCTGGACTGGGCTGGGCGACAGCGCTGGTGGCTGCAGCTTTACTACTCTTTGTGCTGCAGGGCTGTCATTAGACGCCAGAGTCGTTCCGCTGGCTGCAGAGGAAATGTCATGTTTACTGCCATTCCCATACACACCCAAACGTAATGAGCAGCATGGCGCTCGTCCTGCCGACTTCGCTCCTTCCTTCCTCCCTCCTTTGATATATCCCTTCCTCTCCATCTCTCCCTCTTGCCTCTCGCTTGTTATCCTCCTCCTTCCTCCTCCAACCATCCAGCTAGCCCTCTCCTTTCATCAAGCCTACGCTCTCCATCCCAGCAATCCCGACCATAGGGCCTGACTAGCAGCCAACAGCCTGGCATGGCCTCAGAGACACAGAGGTCACAGCGATCACTCTCCCATGGTGTGTGGCCCACAAATACATGTGCACACATCACAAACATGTACACGATCATGCACGCGCACACATACATAAATCCATATACACACACGCAAAGGCAGAGCTTTTCATAAGCTGCTTATACAGAATTTAATTTTATGACAGCCATAGGGAGGTAGTTTCACAGGTAGTTACCTCCTTCCCCTATGACATTAAATGGTAAATGGTAAATGGTAAATGGACTGCACTTATATAGCGCTTTTATCCAAAGCGCTTTACAATGTATGCCTCTCATTCACCCATTCACACACACACACACACACCGATGGCAGTGAGCTACCATGCAAGGTGCTTCCTGACCATCGGGAGCAATTTGGGGTTCAGTGTCTTGCCCAAGGACACTTCGACATGTGGACTGGAGGAGCCGGGGATCGAACCTACGATCTTCTGATTGGAGGCCAACCCGCTCTACCTCCTGAGCCACAGCCGCCACGTAAAGTGTTGCCTGAGCCAGAGGGAAGGCAGAGACAGACAGACAGACAGGAAAGACTGACCGATCTAGACAAACAGAGCCATATTTATACAGTAGACAGTTATCACAGGGTACTAACTCATTCTAAAAGGACAGTGTGCAGACTATGGGGATAAGGAGTGAATAAAAACAGTTCGTACTTGCAGCTAAACAAAGCTGTGGTTTGACTGGTGCAGAAACACATCATGTGCGTCTGAATGACCCAAGTTTTCAAAAAAGATGCATGAGTCTTTCCAGCAGAAACTGCCAAAGGGTTCATATATTCGTTGGATCTGTATTTTTACGCCGCTACATTGGTTCAACCGTTTGAGAATATTGTAAAAATAGTGGTGATGACAAAAACAAAATAAGGGGCATGCTTGCACACATACAAGCACACGCGCACACACACACAAACACAGGATTGCCATAGCCGCGAGAGCAAGCGGCTTCCAGCCTTCCGCTACAGTACGCCTCCTCTTCCCTCAGACCGTCCATCAAAATGTGACAGGAAGAGAAAGTTTAGTTCTGTGCCGCCAGCGAGGAGTCGTCTATGCCGCCGGACCCGCTGGCTTTGCGCCCTTCTGCCGACCCTGTAATTGCGTGGCCACCACAGGGTCCTAACTCATGCGCCACCATGTGATCTCTGTGACAAATGAGTTGCGACGCAGCTTGACTTCTTGCTCGGGCCTTTAAAGTGGCGCTCTGCGATTAGCGGAGAGGGGTGAGTGCTCGGCGAACTTGAGGCCCTGTTCCCCCCCCCCCCCCCCCACACACACACACACACACACACACACACACACACACACACACACACACACACACACACACACACACACACACACACACACACACACACACACACACACACACACACACACACACACACACACACACACACACACACACACACACACACACACACACACACTTTCAGTGCCATACAGACACTCACTCTCTCACGACAGAGAAAGAGTGAGAGAGAGCAACAGAGAGAGAGCGAGGGCGAGAGAGAGCAAGAGAGAGAGAACAGTCTCAGCACTGGGCCTGTGGCCAAGCCATCCCCCAGAGGAGCCAGGAGGCCAGGGGAGACCTCAGACAGAAATAACTCCAAACATCCCATAAAAACCCATTAAAACCAATTCAACTCAATTACACCCTGACACACACAGACACACACACGACTACTACTATACACACACTCCATCTTTCTGCCCTGCAAAGACACTGTACCACCAACGGTGCACCGGTTTGCACACACACATACAGACACATCCACACACAACTACTACTACACACACACACACACACACACACACTTCAACCTGATGACAGCTGAGTGAGCATCTCACAGACCACCACATGTATGAGCACAGACAGAAAGGCAGTCAGACCAATCAACTGCTCTCTTTAAGGTCCCATAAAAAAAGAGAACAACATAACCAAAGGGTAGTTTCTGTGGACGCAACATCCCAGCTATGCTTTTAAGAGTGCAAATGGTCTGAAGGAGGCTTTAATGCTGAAGACAAGGATTAATTAGAAAAAAAGGATTGTGAATGTTAAGGCTTCTCTGTGAAGAGGATTGTTATTGTTGGAAGGGTAACCTGTATAAAATGAAACAAAGCATCTACTACTTTAAGCAAACGCAATGGAACATTTGAGCGAGGATGCTAACCATGTCAATAAAATGTGTGGACTCTAGGGATTTAGCGATAAAGTTATTCAAATCTGGGATAAAGCTAAATGTCAACACTACAGCCGCAGTGAACCAAACACCCTGGACTGGCCTAAAGCTGGCGGCAGGATAACTCAAACAAACACACATGCCTCTTGAAATCCAGTAATTGTCAAACTGTCGAACCTTCAAAACCTAAAATTCCTGAGTGTGACTTTAACCTTCACATTGAGTTCACTTCATCTAGAGGACATTTTTGTTTTGATTCATATGCGTTTTAAGTAAGGGACACAGCTCCTTTTCCTTTTCTTGACTAGAAGCTCTCACTACTGTTATTGCTCTCTCCACCTTCATGTAAAACCCAGCTGAACACAGCAAATGTCTGGGGGATGTCAAAAAAATAATTCTGGGAAATAGCTAACTCAAGTAGAAGTAGACGAGGCAGGTTGAGGGAAAGTGGATGCAGCCAAATTACTATAAACACTCCTGGAATCCATTGAACATCACAGATTGATGATTCAAAGGTGGACTTTTCCTTTAAGGCAGTGGTTCTCACTCCAGTCCTCAAGGACCCCTTGTCCTGGAGGTTTTAGCTCCAGCTCTACTCAGACACACCTGAACCAATTAAGGTATCATGAAAGTGAAGCCTCTAATTGGTTCACGTGTGCCTGAGTAGAGATGGAGCTAACACCTCCAGGACAGGGGGTCCTTGAGGACTGGAGTGAGAACCACTGCTTTAAAAGGGACATGTCTAATTGTGTCCTGTAAAGCACACACAATGGAAAAATAAAGACATAAAACCATTGTTTGCATATTATATTGCTTTGTATTAATCTACGACATTTTATTATTTTTGAGGTCTTAATTTGCAATAATTTATTTTATGACCCGTGGATTCTCTACGGCAACAACAAAAAATCTGTGTTAGTGTCTGTGGACCTCTTGGATGTCTGTACCATCCTCGTGACTTTACAGACATGCTGCCTTTTCCACTCAGACTTGCTATCGGCCTCCAGGCTGACCTCGATGATCTCAATCTGCCCAGACCTCTGGCCAAGGCTCCTTAACTAAACCCTCCTCCTCAGTGGAAAATTGACAATCTGGCCCAGCGCAGCAGCAGCCCATCAAATCTAAAGTGCCTTTTGCTTTTAGAGGGTTCATTCTCATAACAACATTGTCATCATCATCATCCCCTGCTGCGGGTGGAGAGCGTAGCCAACAAACACTGCATGAAAAAAATAAACAACAATACTTAAGAGCAAAAGTGGGGCTTCCTTGCCTCATTTGATTTATTCGCCATCACTCTCAGCACTCTGTGGTAACAGGCCTATATTAATTGCATGTGTTCAACCTCTTTGAGAGACAGGCTGGGGTGAGTGATGTAGTATGATGATCTGTGTGAGTGTTTGTAGTAATGCTATGTAGTGTGTGAGGGTTTTAGTGGCTATTGCTTATATGAATTTCTGCAAGGCTGAAGGGTTTTTGCATCGTATCTTCTCATAAACAAATAAACACAAACATCCTCCAGGGAAAACCCTTGAAAGGCTAGAGAGACCTTTTTTTTTTTTCTTCTCTAGCGACCAAGACTAATCTGTCTCTTTCCTCGATAGAGCAACCCTACTTGATACTCGCCGTGTGTCTGTCTCCTCTTCTAGTCTCTGTTGAGCACCCATCAGATCAAGCATAAAACTAAACCTTTTTTTCCACCGTGTCTCTGTTGACCTAGCAAATAAAAGGCTACGCTTCTCCAGTGAGTGACACGGGGAGGAATTTGAGAAATCTCCAGTGCCTAGCTGAGGAATGTGAGCACTAACTGCTGCCTGGAGGATGAATGGAAAAGAAGTCAGAGAGACAAGTGGAGGGGTGTTGGAGACGGAGGTGGGTGATGTTATACCTCGAAGATTTCAGGAAAGACAGAGATAGGCTCGAGTAAACCTCAAAACGATATACGCTCCCAATCCAAATAAACCACTTAAAATACCATTTAGGTGGAAGAGCTAGCGCAGGGCCTAGTCCTTTCGCAGTGTCGCATTACACCATACCACCAGCGACACCAGAGGGGAGAGAGAAGCTGGATCCACCACCAAAAAACAACCATGAGTAATTTTCCACTGATAAACTGCCAAAACACTGCTGCAGTACGACACATGACAGAGTTATGACACGCACATCGGCCAAAAGGCATGCATGATCCCAAAGCCTTTTCTCCCCTTTCCAATCCTATCCAACCTCAGCCCCCACCCCCTTGCTTTCTTTCTCTCTCTCTCCACAAAGTCCTGCTGGTTCAGTCCACAGCACCCAGTGTTAACATTGTAATTACAGACGTGGGCTACAATAATAAGAATGCAGGGAGTGGGGCCAAAACCTCTGGCCACTTTCTTCCTGTGCCATTTTCTTCTACTTTGATTGTTTCCAGTGCCTGGTGACAGTCAGCCAAAGATATTAGGAGTGTTGTGGTGGGCCAGTAAGTAGATACAGGCTGAGACCTCTGGACTGCAAGGGAAACACAGGCACCGTCCCAGTCTGTCTGTATACTAATCGCTAGCAGGCTGCCTAACCCATCCCTGGCCAAGCTCCAGACCACAGATACAGATAAAGGCAGAATCAGCTTGCCACTGCACTGCACTGCATACTGGGTGTAAAAACTGGCCAGGTATCACCAAAGCAAAGAACCCTGCAGTATAACAGCCCCAGATATGAATCCCAATAATATCTAGGCTTACAGTAATAATTCACAACATTTTCATATAAACAAATGTTTGTTTTGTCACCCTCTATTGCAGATTGATATAACAGCCTCTATGAAATGAAAGCTTTTACTGTTCAACACCCAGACACCCATGTCTTTCCCCGGGAAAAAAACCCTCTGGAGCACAGGAAGTAATACGTTTTATGTTTCCTGCAGCGGCAACAGCGGTTTGTTTGGAATAAATAGAAGACCTTAGCATGAGCAGTGACAACCACCATGGCTGAACAGATAGAAAGAAGAGTGGTACAAACAAAATTATTATTATTATTTTTTTTAAAATCGTTTTATCTTATGGTGCCTTCTTGTTTTTACTTATTTATTTTATTAATAAAATAATGGTATAATGGTAAAAACCTGCTGTTACAGTACTGTACAGGTATTGCATGGGTGTTTATTTTCCCTGTGACCTTACTCTTGCAGTTCCTGGGCCATCATCTGGAGGCCACCTGCCGGTAGCCATGATTCACTTTTCTATCATTATCATGATGACAAGCTCAAGGTTTATCTTTCAAATTGGAAAATAGAGTCAAAAAGCTGGGCCAGCGTTTCTATATTGTACAGTTGGCTTTCATGGATTTCCATAGCTTGTTGGAAGGCGCATGGCACTAGAGCCCGTAATACATTAATTTAATTGAAAAGTGATGTTGCTAACATAATGCAGGGTCCAGATTATGTGTTTGTTTGCCTTTCTTTGAAGTGATCTGAGACGTTTCCGTATCTGACCTGAGGAGAGATATGGAGTGCAGTCAGTGAACAAGTCTAAAGGTTGGATTTCAGCATCCTTGGTACTCCAACAACTTAACTCAAACCTGGTGTGCCACGCTGAGCTTCAAGTCTCCTGCAAGTATGTTCACATGCAACAGGCAATCACGTAAGCGTGCCTTGTGACAGGGTTTGCCAGCAGACTTGCTTCAACACATTTCCATGTGGCCGCTCAGAGACCTGGCTCAGTTGGATGGGTTCCACACATTTTCATAACTCAACATGATCGGAACTGAAACACTGGCCTGTTCGTTCAGGCCCCAAAGGGAGAATGAGGCGACTATGAGCGGTGGACGTAGCCTGCTTGTGGGATCTCATCCAACCCTTGTGAAAATATCAATTTGTCATTTTTCTCAGCTTCAAAATTTAAAATTTATTTCCAAAATGTATTTAAATAGGTTTATTTTTTCCACTAACCTAGTCGTATGAAGCTCAACATGTGTCAAGTTGTCGGGTGGTTAATACGCTGACATCATCGCCATTTTCTAGCAAGTAAGCTCATGGGCTCTTGTGAACTGTGCATGTCTTAATATTTATTATACAGCTTCATTACCAAAAAAGCCAGATGTGGTAGTGCAGTCCTGTCAAACCTAGGGTAAAGGAAAAAAGGAGCAGGATGAGTTCATGTCTAAGAGCCCCATATAGATTCTTGCCATGAGACAAACTGATCACAGGTTTGACAGCTGACTAAACCACAGTATCCCAATAGGACAAGAACATTTCGATATTAGACCCAATTTTCCAAAAAAAAAAAAAAAAAACTAAAACGGAGGGTGTGATGCAGAGGGTGGAGTGGGGTGAGGGGGGGGGTTAAAGCAGTAAGTACATCCATGTTCCACTCCTTTGGTTTTACTGCCTGTCCTCCTCAATGCAACAGCCAGGCTCATTTATTAATCATAAATATTGAGGTTATGGCTTAAATGTTTCAAGTGAAGCAAAGCAACTGTTGCGGCTTCTTGTTAGCATTTGCTATCAAAAGATGGTTTCCATTTCGGCGCACCAGGGTTAGTACTGCATAAACATTAAAAAGCAAATAAATGTTAAAAAAAAAGAGAGGTTTTAATGATCAGGTTCCATATTAGAGTGCGGTAGCGACTCTGGAATATTTTCCATCCATCCTGCACAGCTCTTCTAAAATCTTTGCCTGACTGTAGTTTCTCTTTATAGGTTACTTCAAAAACAACTGAAACTTATTCATCGCCCCCAAATGACATATTATTTACGCCATATAATTATGGTAGGTAGTATTGAAAACAATAACAACCACAGCCGTCGAAACAAGAACAGTACGTTAAACTTGACATTGAGCAGAAAAACACTGGTGCCGCCTGAGTCCATTTGCCTTTCATGTCTTTTTCCACCTCAGCGCACAGCAAACAAACATGTCTGGGCATACTGTGTCCTGCCTGACTCCCGGCTGCTTCCATACACTGTATTTACCTGCCGTCTTTGACTAGGACGTGCATTATGGCTTGGAGCCACTTAGTGAGACTGAGAGGTAAGCAGAGCCTTGATAAGGTCTTATCGGTACAGCGAGTCAACAGACCCCAGAGCTCTCGGTACACTCAGACACTGCAACCCGTATCACTTCCAAGAATCCTAGTGCTGCAGAAGGGATGTTGCTTCACCTCTTTGAACCACCCCTGCCTTCCTACTCAATTCCCCTGTCATGTAGCTGCCTATTTCCTTCTTTGATAGTGGCTCTGACAGAAATTAATTCATATGTTGTAAGACTTGAGATATTGATGCACTCCTTAGATGACTCCTCCTGTATGTGTTGTGGGATTGAACAGGTTCAGCCAAATTGGTTGCATCACCAGAAGACTTCAGAGGGACTACAGGCCAAAAGGTAGGGGGGGGGGCTGGGGTTCACTATCGCAGCTGTCTTTCTTGCTTCATTTTTTAAACATTTCACAATAACTATATGGAAAAATAAAACTGAGCTGGAATACTTGCTAGAGGCTACAGCACTGGTTTGTTTGCAAAACACACCAGCCTGTCAAAGTGAACATCAGTGAAGAAGGGTTTGACTGAAATGGGTATTCAAAAGCAAATACTGATAGATTTTTCTAGAAAGCATTCTATTGGTGACATGCTCACAAGAAAGCTTGGAGGCTGTCTGGCTTCCCCAAATCTAGCAAAGACATCTTGATCACCTCAGCCAGCTGGGGCCAGCAGGTTTGTCTGCAAGGGCAGTTGTTCCTCATGGTGAATAGAGCAGTCAAACAGCTGGGAAGCTGAGTTGAGGGCGGTGGGGCAAAATAAGAGCCCTATTGTGAAAGGCCATGAGACACTCCAGGTCCCAGAGCTGCTCCCCGACAGGCCCTATGTGAGGCATTGTGGGAAGTGCCATCTCCAATCATGGCTAAAGAGCCAACAACTCTATTACGGACCAGCCTGGCAGCCCGCTCTCCCTTATTCCACATTGGCTGGATCTAGAGTCTGGAAAACCTGAAAATGAGGCTGAATCACTAACGACACACTAATACAATAACGGGAGCAGAGATGTTTCATACTGCTGACTGGCCCACTCAGAGCCAAGTCATACAAATGTGGAGCCATGCAAGGATGGGTGGAAATGTTGGCTGAATGGCCATCTGAAAATCATTAAAATGCATTAAAACAATAGGCAATGAAGCAGCCCACTCAGTGAGGAATCAAAAAGCTCTCCTGCAGTGCATGCTCTTGATAATGCGGGCATCTTTACAGGACTAAATCTCCACACATACTTCAACCAAGCAGGACAGGGAGACTTTCCACAGTATATCATCTGAGCCGTGGGTCTGGCAGGAGCAAACCAGCCATTTTGTTTATCCCTTAAATGAACGACTATTACATTTACTGGGCCGCTCCAGACAGTGGGACAAAATAAAATACACTCACTTTTTCTCTACTTTTACAGCAATTTCTGCCCATGATTCCCTTTGTCAACAAGAGGGTTGAATATATTTAGATCCAAGTATAGCTAGTTGCTGCCAGAATGATCCCTCAGGAAACGGAAAGATGGCATGTTCCTCCCAAGCATTGCCTTAATGATGTCTCATACTGAAAGACACATCATTCTTCATTTATTTTACTCACTGTGTTCAAAAACAACAAGCAGCCTACATATAAATCAACTGCATAACACACATGTGCACGCACATCCTTGCTTGAAAGACGCAAAAGGTAAATGTGAGTCATAGCACATGAAACATTTTAATTGGCTACGAGCAACCGGATGTGCGTCTGCGGCCTATCTAGCTGTCTGTATAGTCACCGCGCTGGCCCATGATTTAATCAATGGTTCAATTGGCCAGCTGGACACCAGGTGTACAATCTTTTGAATTAAAGGTGATGAGGTGAGCCTACTATCTCTATCTAAAGCCAAGAAGAGCATTGGCTCAAAGAATCTATAATCTTCAAATAACTGCCTTTTCAAAAAGGCACCATCGGCTCTTAATCATGTATTTACTACGCCAAAACAACAACTCAACTTCATTGTGTGGTCCAAAAAAACATATTAAGGCTAATGTATTAAGGATTAAGGCACACTATGAGGTGATCCAGTTCTGGCCAAGATTATTGGCAACCTTACATTTTATGCAGATAACATTCACCAGTTTTATATAACAGCACATGATCAAACAATAAGAATACAAATATTGACAAGCCTTTGGCAATGATAACTGCTTCCAAACGTTTCTTGTAACCATCATTGAGCTTCCTGCACCTTTCTGCTGGAGGATTTTCCCACTCTTAAATTGCAATCCGTGCCAGTTCTTCAATGTTTAAAGGATTCCTTTTACCAACTGCACATTTCAGGTCTCACCATTGATTCGCAGTGGGATTGAGGCCACTCCAGAACAGTCCATTTCTCTTGAACCATTCCTGGGTGCTTTTGGATGTATGTTTTGGGACATTTTCCTGCTGGAGGACCCATGACCTTTGAATGACAGGCAAGTTTCTGACACTGCATAATACCAAAATCTTGGTAACCTGATTCCATGGTGCCCTTAATACGTTCAAGATGTCCAGTACCCGAGCCACAGCATTATGTGACCGTGAGCATATTTGACTGTAGGTAGGAGTTCTGTCCTCTAAAAACTTAATTTCACTCCCTGTAAACAAAGTGTCTATCTGCATTGCCAAATTGCTCCAATTCATGGCCTTCGACTGTAAAGCCCTTCTTGGTTCAGTGTCTGATGTATGATACTGGCTGAAACCATTACCCCAGACCTCTCCAAGTGAGCCTTGAGATCTTTGTATGTCATGCAAGGCATTTCTTCAAAAGCTAGCACCAATCTTCGTTGACATCTGAGATCCACTTTCTTCTTATCACCACGTCCTGGGAGATTAACAATTCCATGAGCAACAAACATCTTAATAACAATGAGAACTGTGGCAACAGGAATACCAGCATCTCTAGAGATGCTTAGAGAATGCGTATGCGTACCTGCAACCTGCCATAGGAGTTGAATTACACTGCAAATGAGAATCTATTTCCAACAAAATTGTTGGAGGAAAAGGGTGCTTAGTGTTCTAAAAGGGTGCCAATATTCATGGCCATTTAAAATTTTGATAGATGAATAGATGAATGTATAAAGGCCGAAAGTTGTTTCAATTTCCAATTATGTCAGAAGATATTATACAATATCTGCATAAAATGCAAGGGTGCCAATAATCTTGGCCACAACTGTATGATTTGCAGTCTAGTCTAGGTTCCTGCCAATACTTGATCATAGCCTGGTTATCTCCTTGGCCGACTGTTTTGAGAAAAGGTCTAGGCCATGTTGACGAACTGTATGGCTTAGGAAAATCTTCATACAAACCCCCCCCCCCCCCCCCCCCAAAAAACAACATACAGAAACAACTGAATGCTTTCCATAAAATGTAAATAGCATTGTATATAGACATTCCACTCATAGCAGTTCTGCATTCACGGTTTCTTGTGTGAAGAACTAGGGCTAAACTCTCAGCACCAGCAGAGTTGAAGCCACAGAACCACCCAGATGCCAGGCCTGCCATAGGGCAGGGAGCAGTCAGGAAGCACCCAGTAGTTAGGGCTCTACTGTTAAGGGTGACTGAGGGCATGCAGGGCCTACTCATCATTCTACTCTTTTTTTTTGGAAACTCAAGACAACACAACTTTGTTCACCAGTCACATTGTGGTGAAAAAGTTTCTGATTCACTGGCGCTACAGTTAACAGCCCATTAACATTGTTAGTAATTACCAATGAAACCAATGGGAAATGCTTTAGAAACCCTTTCTTACCGAGGCATTGGACACATGATGGGAAAAACAACAGACTACAAGATATTAAGGTATCCCATCCCAGTAGGTTGATTACAATCATTCCATCATACAGTGAACAGACTAGATATCAACACACCAATAATCAGGCAATGCTCATATCCACAATTGTAAAAAGTCGTTTTCTATTTTTGGACAACCAAAGGCCATCTCATTATAATGTCTACAGCACCTTTTATGCAAAGGAACAGGCCAAGATATTTGATCCTGCTGTCCTTTGTTCATCATGTCAGCGCTGTTTCCATTCCCTGGTGTCTCACCATTTCAAAACACAAAAACACAGCCCCTCTGCTTTTTCTTTACAAAGTAATTGGAAGCCTTACGTAAGTTCACACAGAGAATCACACTTGTTTTCATTCTGACTAATGCACATCTGGACGTCAAATTTGTCTTTGTGCTTCAGATTGATTAAAAGACAAAATAAAAGCTTTTAATGCGTATTCATATGCATTAGTCCTGGTGATAATAATCATGATTTAGCCTGGAATTAGTTAATTTCCTTCATCGCTATATGCAATATATAATACATTGCTTAAAAGGTTCTTTCTGTGCTCAGCCAGCAAAACACGCTACCAGAAAGGGTCTCAAAGGGTAAAACACAGTGTGTCTAGGGATACCTTCGCATCAATACAATACAATACAAGAATAACCACATTGCCAGATATAAAAAAGGGAATAGGATGTGGCATTATCAGAATAACAGCAGTAAGAGGGAGGCAGAAATTAATAGGTGGGAATAAGGCTATGGGTGTGAAGATGACAGATAGCCAAGGGGGCATTTGGGTGGAGGAAATGACAAGGAGAGATGCTGTTGACAAGCCTGAGGTGAAAGGCCTGCCCGTAGGACCACTAAGCAGCACATAAACACACTATTCAATTTCATGGCAGTTGTTTTAATGGGGCAGCACTTGGAAAAAAATAAATAATTACCACATTCACTTGAGAAGTCGCTTCTTGGAACAAACAATCCATAACAGACTACTACTCACTTCAAGTTGCAAGTCCCTCAGCGGCAACAGAATACTACAGTCCATGCCCTCAGTTCCAATCGTCTCTCTATTAAATTACTACCCTCCAACCGCAATTTGAACTTGTGCCTTAACTGTTGGTTATAAGATTGGCAGCAGGAGCCCCGCAGTGCTCACCAACTGTGTCGTGTGTTCCACCAGAGGGACATGAAAAAGGACAATAAATATGCAACATAAAACCTTATCTGGCAATTCAGCTGAAGGATGTCTGTAAAAGCTAGCCGTGTTGACACAAGAGAAGACAGCATGTGACAAAATGGCCAATTTATAGCAGCACCCCGAGAGTTGAGAGGATGCATATGCATGGTTCATCTCCCACTGTCAAGCTCCTCGAGGCTTGCCTTAACAAAGACCTCAGCTTTCATTTCCAAAGAGCTATTCAAAACATCAGACTTTCTCCGTTTGTCTGTCGGCCTGGTATCCTGGTGGTTTAGTCTACTGACACTCAGTGTACTTGTGGTGCGGATCGCCCCTGGTGACCAGGAAAGAATCCTGCATCTGCTGTCTGTTTCTATGCCATTATTCCTCAATCTGTCTTGCTTTCAACCCCCACCCACATATCAAAATAAAAGATGGAATCCCCACTGGAAAACCCACCCAAAAAAAAACATTTTTTTTGGTTAGTGCCCTAGCCTGTGTAAGGCTGAGGCAACATGAACTGGTAGTCAGATCTTACCAGCTGTGGAAGGAATCTTGTTTATTACGCACCAGAGGGAACCACACTGTTGAGAAGAACATCGTTTCTGCGCCACAATAAAGCACATCTTAAATAAAATGAATAAGGGGATGATTCCATTGGAGTAAGCCCTTTCAACATAAGCATTTAGACTACATGATAAACCAAATAAAATATTCTATAGTATTGTCATCGTAATCGTGTTGGAATGCAGAACATGGCTGCAGTCTGTGACCAAAGATTAGGAGACTTCAATCAGAAGATAAAGTATCATCCAAAAATAATTCTAAGTACTGACAGATGTACAGTGCCCTTCAGTTATTGGCATGCTTGGCTAAGATGAACCCAAACATACATCTATATCTAGAGAGAGAGAGATTTGTGTTTGTATGTGTGTTTGTGTGTCACCTTGCAAACAGTTTCAGTATCCCAGGGTAGGATGGTCTGTAGATCGATGACCTCGCAGGATACTCCCAGTTTTTCCTGAGCCATATTGGCAACCTCCCTCATGACATGGATCTGAACGGGAAAGGAGGAAAGGCTTGAAATATCATGAGTTAATGCAGTTTACAATTAGGCTGGAATTTTATGTCTACTACACATGGAAACTATTTTTGATTTTCATTTCAGTTTTCGTATGCCAACATTGAAATCTGCAGGCAATGGACAATAACAAATACCATCATATTACTTCCTGTGGCCACAGAGTGGCAAGTATTCTAAAATATAAACCTGATAATCATATAACATATACATTAAATATAATGAAATATTTTAAACACACGTGACACACTAGGCTTAAATATTAATGCACTGACTGAAAATCAACCCTGAAATCGGTACTTCTGTGTTATGTATATAACTCTATAGCAATATAGCTGTTAAACAGTAGCTTTAAGTGTTGTAATATCGAATAGTCAATTACATTTTTTTTTTAAATATATATTTACATTAATTCTATCCAGTTTTATAGAAGCAATAAGCCACTTGATGCAATGCTTGTGGAATAGTTAAAAGGCATGACATGACATGATGGTGGCTCGTGCCTCGTTGCTCAATACAAGGACTATGTTGACTTTTGAAATTGGCCGTTGGTCAACTGACACTTGTGTGATGAGAAGATTGGCAGAAAAAAACACCACCAACTCTGGATTACTAAAAAGGTGTACCTTTCGTTAAGATAATGTTATTTGACTATGGGCACCTAACATAATATTTGCTAAAATGTTAGCATGTACACAAGACAGAGCTATCTACCAGACACACGAGCTGATTTTGGTGGTACACCTATCATAACATGCAAAAGGTAACTTGACGAGAGAGCCAATTTCCCCTAAAATCTGTGTAGTCCTTAATAACACAGTTGAGAATTTCAACTTCAAAACATGGAGT
This sequence comes from Hoplostethus mediterraneus, assembly GCA_034670385.1. NCBI lineage: Eukaryota > Metazoa > Chordata > Actinopteri > Trachichthyiformes > Trachichthyidae > Hoplostethus > Hoplostethus mediterraneus. The sequence goes on from JAXDDW010000006.1 coordinate 5,696,310, forward strand.
GCAAGTTAGCTGATTCAAATCATCGTTTGAGTCCATGTTTACTGGCAGCGCCTACTGGCTGCTCCCAGATAACAATTGCTGTGATCAATCTGAAACCCTACAGCTGGAGGAGTTGTCAACAGTTAAACTAGTTTGAAAGATACAGGCCTATCCCTAACTAATAAACTCAATAATTGTAAGCATTCATTATGCAATGATGCTGTCATTACATTGCTGCCAGCAGATAGAGTGGATTTTTTTCTTAGGCAGTACACACAGAAGGATTGCGAAGGCTAGGGGGAAAACCTTCCTCTGTTAGGCTCATTAGAAACCTTTACAGTGAGGATTGGGCACTGCTCCTACTGCTCCATTCTGTGGAGGCTGTTTTCTTTACTCTCATCTGCACAGGGCTGATAGATGAGGGGAGTAATGGGGTGGGAAAGAAGACTGGCATTTCAAAAAGGAGAGCCACAGTTTCCACTACTTGACTGGATCCTCTTTCTTCTTTCTCCACCCTTCACCCTTCAACAATAATGCTGGCTTTGATGGAGCCGTTTTCCTCCAATGCCCTCCAACCCCCCTCTGCTACAGGTACATTAGAGCCCCTCTGCCAGGCCAGGATAAGCCTGTTAAAGTGGCTAGGCACAATCTAAGTCAGGGCTGACTCCCGGAGAGCTACTGACACCTTGATACTAAGCTGTGGAAAATAAAATCTCAAGGATGAAAAGAGAGGGAACAATGGAAAGTGTACTGCAGACATGTACTGTTAACATGTGGAGAGCCAAGAACAGCCTTGATGTTGTGGAGATGTCTGGGAAGACACAGTCACAGACCACTGGCTGGGAAACCGTGCTGAGAGACGGGGAGGTTGTGATGGAGTTCGAGTTAATCCACCGGCCGCCTCCGTGGCTTTAAATGTCACTGAGCGGAAATGAGACGTGGTTCTTTCTCTCTGGCTGTGGACACTGTGCCATAGATAGACGACAACGTACGACCGCTCACTCAGGTCACCCATTGAGAATTTGCCAACGATGCTTTGGATCTCCTACCTGCGTCCCCCAGGCAACCAGCGTGACATCACTTCCTTCCTGTAGGATCTCGGCCTGCGAGAGTGGGATGGTGAAGGGCTCTATGGGGACCTGGTCCACTGAGAACGTACACACACAATAACAGATTACTATTCCATCAGCATTGTGACTGCCTTGCATGCAAATACATGTACATGTTCACGCTAAATAGCGGAGGGTCATTTCCAAGCACATTCATTAATCATTTCAATATGCAGCCTGTGGTCTCCATCTAAAATAATAAGGTCCCAAACTGGCCAGACGTCTCTATGATAGAGTAGATGACAAACTGGTGAAATGACAGACACAGTCAAAAACACACATTCCCAGTCAAGAAAACACTAGCTGGCCCATTCAAGTTGCCTTTTCATGGTTTTTCCAGAACCACAACTCTCACCAGAGGCCGAATGTGCTTTTATCAGCAAAATCTAATGTATGATCTAATGATATCCTTTGCCAGCTACAGGCCCATAGCCCTGATCAATCTTGACAACAAAACATTGGATGGGATGGAATACGGTTCAGGGCCCACATAAATAGGACATTACTCCAAATGGGGGTCCCGGGCAGCCAGTCTCTTTGAACCAAAGTCCAAGACAAAGTAAATGTAAGTACATGGTTTGAATAATAGTGAATAATGGTTAATAATCTCTTGGAACACTCCAACACAGTCATGGAATCCATTATGAATGTAAAAACGTATCATAAAATCGAACTGCCATCACTTTCAAACATGCAGCCTGTTAGCAACATTTCTACGGCACCAACATGCAGCATAAAAACATAATGTAGTATTTTAAAAATATCTTTGGATCTCATTCACCCTGATGGCTTTGACTAAAAAAAAGAAAAGAAAAAAAAAAGGATGGAATCTTTAGAAAGTGTGAGAGGATTTGGGGGAATGGTACTGTTGAAAGCATTCCTGCATGGCAACGCATGAACTCCAAATTGCAATTAGGCACAGTAATTATACACCGGCGGAAATGTGGGGTTTGAGACCTTTCTGGAACATCCTGAATGGCTTTCATCTTTTCTGGCCTTACAGTTGTAAAGGACGAGACTGCAGACCTCCATCTGTCATGATGTCAAGCCGACGTGAGTAGCTACCTCGAGCTAGTCCTACGCGACTCATAAGCATTTTGCAGAATGTTTAAATTGAATTATGAAAACCAGTTTATGGTTTAATAAGTGCAATCCCACGTAACAGTATGGCCTTGATGAGGCAAATGTGTGTTTTTTTTAACCTCTCCTGCAAGAAAAGACTGCTCCAATTAAAAACATGACTTCATAATCCAAACAGAGATCACTCAGAGCCATGTGGACCCGGCACGAGAGCTGGCTCCCTTTGCCCTCTTAGGAAATCAAAATAACTCTTAAATGCTACCAGTTTGAGTTCTTTGTGTGAAACAGATGAGTGGTTTGTCACACACCTGGCAATACAGAAAGAAAAATATAGAGTTAAACCTTCAAAAACAAACAAAGAGGGCAATATCCATTCATGTGGGTGGTACTGGCAATTAATGCCTTTACTTTAGCTTGACAAAACCACCTGGTCGGTAAATGTATCCCCCTGCAAACGCACGACATCTCTCGATATTCGCGTGGACTCGACTGACCGACCCATATCTCGTCACAGACGCTTCAAAATGTATTGTACTTGGCGCGAGTCCATCTGGAGATGCAGCAAAGAAATGACGAGCGAGACCTTTCTTCGAGACATAAGCCTATTACTGCTTTACTGTCTCGTCACTCTCTGAGAGGCCGAAATAGCAAGTCTATCAAGATCCATATGAATTCAGCAGCGAGGCAAACAAAAAGACTCCCACTAAACCAGACACCTGCTCTTGGCTGCCCTGTTCGACTTAGCGTGCAAAAGCCGCATCAATCGGAGACATCATGTTTATGTTATAGTGTCAAGCCAAATGACTTGCTCTCACACAAAGCTACGCATCAATATTTTCTGGTTTTCACCCCATTACATTTGAAACAGGCAAACATTATGTTCTGCTGTAAAATGACACATTACCAAATTCATCATCAGCGCTTCCCTAGGTCTACATGTTAAAAACATTTTGTTACAAGCCGGCTGAAAATGTCAGGAAACAGAGAGGGAGGTGATGGATGGAATCGCTCCTTTTCAACAGATGAGTGGTTTTAATATCAGACTGCGCTGTAACATGAGAAAAGCGCTGGGCCATGAGCGCTAATCTAGTGCCATAATCAAAAGAGGTCTCAGCAGTCTACTTTAATATTTCACCATCTCATCTGGCTCTTATCACAGAGGGAAACAAAACGTGTGAAAATCAGAGGCTTCGCTTTGAGTTTACAGGAGCCAATGCATTTGGGTTCTGCCTTTCGTTATTGTAATGGGCCCTAACAATACAGCAATGCAAGAATAGTCTGTAGCCAGTAGTGAGTATGCAACACCTCCGAGGGAGTCTCCATTGTGGACGTCTAAATTAATAACGAATAATCTGTGATTTCTTTACGCCCATAATTATTAACATGTAGCCACTGCGGCACTGGCTTGGCAAGAGCTGAGATTGGACTGGACCAAGACTTAACTGGACATCGTCTGGCAGCCCGACCAACGTCATGCTTCTGACCTGAAGTTTAACCACACTACTCTGAACACCAGTTTTCCCTTGCAGCTGAGCAGGTCCAGCCAAGCGAGGGGAGGCAAGGGGAGAGGGGATTCAGCCCAGCACTGTCAACAGTTCACAGGCCATTTAGACAGGCTGCTTCACACTTGTGAGTGTTTGTTTGCACACTGTTTGTTTGCCTTGCTTCAGATAAAAAGGAAGACAATTGCTTTCAATAAGGGAAGGGATGGGAAACAGACAAACCGATAGCAGGCCAGAGAGAGGGGAACAAAGATACAAAACAAACAAGTACTCCAAGTTACATGTTGAGATTTAATCCTACCCACAATCCAGTTTACCTGCTGCTCTATAGAGGATCTTGGGCTCGAAGAATATGCAGGGGTTCTGGTCAGCGATGCAAGAGAGGAGCAGTCCCTTGGCCTGCACCGGGCCTCGAGGTATGACGACCTGAAGAGCACACGTCACACTTGAATAAGCCTTAGCAGCGTTGTCACGATAACTGAACTTTCAATACAACTTCAATGCTGCTGGAAAAGATTCAATTCAAAACAGCATTTTAGAAATGTTCAATACTTTCACTTTCCATTAAAACATCCATTACACTGCCAGAGGGCGTATATGTGCGGGTGTCACATAAATTAGAGTAGTTTAAAAGAAGAACAAGAGGAAGGATTGGAATAGACAGAGCTGCAGTTTGGCTCTCGACAGCGGGCTGCAGAGTTAGAGTCAAACAGCTGAAAACATTCAGCAGCGTCAAACAGGCCGCCACATCTTGAATGGAATCCCAGTCCTACCTAAGTTGACAAAATTGGTGCCGGGAGGGAATCAATATGAGTCACGTATTGATTTCGGAGTCTGAGTGCTTCATTTTCCCCCCCTCACGTTTTATTGCACGCAGGAGCAGAGGGCTACATGCAGCACACTTCCAAATGGCAGGAGTGTGAGGAGTGTGGGAGGGACGGTCAGGTCGAGAGCACTAATGAGAATTTGCGGCCTAAATGTTTCACACCCATTAAAATGTAGTTCAAGTTCAAATATTTTAGAAAACATCCAAGCACTCTTGCTTTCCTCAAGTTGATATATAATCACTTTGGATTGTAAGTGCAGTAGAGCAGAGCCAAAATGTTGTCAGCCAAGAAAGAGAAATTTAGGCAGCGCTGTAGTAGGGTTTATTCATATAGAGCGCCACATCACAGGAGTTGTCTTACTTTTCTATGTGAGGCAGGCGCAGAGCGTATCAATTAAACCCAATCAAGATTCTAAATTGGTTTGATCTTTCATTTTCATCTTTTCTCTTTCGAACTCCCTCATCTCCTCTTTCCTCTGAGTCCTGTTAAACTTAACATCACCACCCAAGTGGCACCAACTCAAGCCTCAACAGTCACTTAAACACTGGACCTCAAAGTCACCCCACATACTGGACACACACACTGCAAAATAAACATTCATCTTAACAACTCAAATCTTAAAATCTTGCGTCGTGCATTCATTTTCTCTACATGCTTTAACAAGTGAAAAATCCTGCCAATGGGATGAGATAATTTCTTCCCAATCACTTCACAAGGTCAAAAGAAAAAGATGACAGAACAGTACACAATCTCAGTCAAAAAATATATTTCACTGAGGCCATAGAGTCTTTAATTGATTTTATCCCATTTTTAAAAATGGGATAGTCTCGGGGCCACAATAGAAACAGCCAAGGGGCCCTGGTTAGACGACCTAAGGGAACGAGTGGTGATGTCAGGGACCAGAAGACAATAGTGCAAGACCATGAGAGCTTTATAAACAGTAATCAAGATTTTTTTTCACTTGTTTTAAAATGTAATACTCAATACTAGATAAAATGACTTGGTAAGATGTTTTGCAGTAAGTATTGTCTTGGTACAACTCCCTTAATTTTCTCTAGAAAGTTTTTTTTTTTAGCCTACCGGTTGTCTGTTGTAAAGTGCATTGTGATATGTGCCTAATGTAAATAAGCCAGACTTAACTTGCTGAGGCAAAGTGGTTGAGAACTGCAGAAGAAGATATGTGTGGGTGAACGGAGGTGAGAGGTGAGAGGTCGTGCCACACAAATGATGCAGGCAACCCTTGGGTCATCAAAGTTGTTACATCAAAAATTGGACCAGTGGATAACATTTGAGTTAAAAATATTAACCTTTAATTATAACGCCCCTATTAGGTCAGTCGGTGTAATTTGTAAGTATAGCTGGATTTGTGTAGCAAGTTTCATGTCAATCGGACATTAGTGCTATTTTGAAAGCCAAAACACAATGCCAAAACATTATTCCTCAAAGTGTTGTCAAAATCAGACTAGAATTTTGACCTTTAATGATAGACACAGACACAGACAGACACATACCTGAAAGAAAGCTAGGTTATAATCTGTGTGAGTTGTCTGGCTAACCTTGATGCCTGGGCAGTGGGCGAAGAAGGCCTCGGGGCTTTGAGAGTGGTAAAGTGATCCGTGGCCAACACACCCCCACGGAGCCCGGATGGTGAGGTTGCCACAGTCAAACAAGTTGCCAGAGCGGTAGCGGTACTTGGCAGCTTCGTTGACAATCTGATAAAATAAAAAATAAAAAATACAATTATGATAAATTTTATGAGTGATTATTATTGCTCATATTAGGTCATTGCAGCAGCAAGTCATAAGATTCAGAAGGGAAAAAGACATAGAATATAAGCACACCTGTAGAATATAAAATAAGAAATGAAAACAGTACAAAAGTACAGCAATAAAATACAAAATAAACAACTATGGAGTGCTATGTGTGTTCTGTAGACTGCACTGGTTGGCAATATGGGGGAGTATAATTACCAAGTATGGACTAAGTTACAGTTGTTATGTACAAATATTACTAGCATTACTCGCTTCATGACACAGTTCTAGATTAGACTAAAAGACACACCAAGAAACCTTTTGGGGCTTTCATGTTAATAATCAAAATTTAACACAGACTGTATGACTGCACCTGGGAAACCTTTTCATGGCAGTAAAACCTTTCTAAAATTTGGGCTGTAGGTGCATCTTCTGTCTTGTCATGCACATTTTCAAAATGCATATTCACATAACGTGTGTAAAATGCGTTAAAAAGTGTCTATATTTAACAAAAAAGCACAAAGAAGAATTATAGCTTACCATTTTTAAAAACTGATAAAGACCACACCAGGGGACACTGGATCGTGACTTCATGTGCCAAACTATCGTCTCTGCTATTCATTTTAGCTATTAAAATTCCATTTTCTTTTGAAAAGGCAAAAACAACTCTTTGGTTTCTTTTCATCTACTTCTCCGTTTGCTGAAACTGGGCTTCCTCCAAAAAGGTGTCACAAGATTTCCCTCTCAAACTCAGGTGGGTTGTTATTTCTAGTTTTATGTCTCTCTAAGGCCAGTTTGGACTGCGCCATGTTAAGTGAGAGCACAGAAGGAAAGAGGGAACCCACTCAAGGCCTGACACCAGATTAAATCTATTGTTGCTGTGCAGCACCACAGAAACCTTCTGAGAAATCCCCTACATTATCACATATGCTGTTCAGTTGCCTTGACAAAGCAGGGAAACTCATTCATCTTGTGGAGGGCGAGGCCATGCAGAGTGACACTAGTGCCAATGTGCATGCATGGTGAAACAGCAACGCTGAAGCTCTCCTGGTCAGCCTGTTAATGCCACATTAATCTTCCTCGAGCCAGTATCCGTGCAGGAATACATGGAAAAGAGTTTCTCTTCTTTAAGTAGATTTTTCCAAGCATAGCCGAATATGGTAAAGTACGTACTTAAGGTTTTTTTAACAAACACGTGCATGCTGCAAGGAATGGGCTACACAAACAAGACAAGAAAACTGAACTGAACTTGCATGGGGGATTATTACATTTCCAGCAATTCCAGGACAATGACATGCAAATCAAGGTGTTATAGATTAGATTAGATAGATCCATTATGGTTAGACTGACATATCTGCCGATATTGGCCTTTTATATGAAGCTGAAGTGGATGTCATCCCTGCCTGGCTCTGGTTCACTCCTGTCTATTCCCGTACATTGCACATAGAAGCAAAGTACGAAACGTGAGGTTCCCATTCTGAAATGTTATAGACTGAAGTGATATTTATTCCTCAGCCAATCAACAGAACTTATGATTAAATGTATGAACGTTTACCACACTACAACAACGCACAATTGGACTGTTCCAAAGACATTACATGCTAAGATGTTGACTTTGTGTGAAATAATGACAGTTATGGTCTTTCTTTCACCCACTTTCACCCACCAGAAAAAAGTGCAATAACTACAAAAATGTGTAGGTCTCGTAATTGTGTAATTGTGGGTGTCACAAAATGATTTTTAACCCAACCCGCCCCCCTAAATTCTATTTTCTTTGTACATTTTACTTGTTAATTGAATTGTTCAAATATGTTTTGTAAATTAATTCTTGATTTAAAGGCCCATTGTTTCCCCTCCCCTAGGTGGGGTTGGGAGTTTTAGTGTCCCATGATGGTCTACATGCTGTTTCACAGGTGTTTTCCACATCGACAAAAAAAGTTCTCTGGAAACACTTAACATTTGTAATTTTTGTCATGAAAATGTAAAGATATTGAATATCTGGCCAAAATATTGGCCATCGGTGACTTCAGTCTAAAAATATCTGTCGGCCTAATAAACTCATATTAAGTATTAACTGACGCAGATATTGGGAACAGAAAGTTTGTCTTATAGAAAGACAGCAGGAAGTCATTCAATGTCAAGTCAAATCTACACCTAACCATTTCAGACAAGGCACCAATACAGTAAACAGAAGAAATAAATAGGTGTAGTCTACTGTATGTTGAAACACAATAATCAAAAGTCTAAACAAGACACTTTTGATTTCTAAGTAACTTTTCAAGGTGGTCATCCAAATTCTAGTCTGAACCCTTTCAACTACTTGTTTGTCTTGTTATGTGTTCACCAGAAGCAAAACTGTGGTAGTGTGTCACAAAATGCCACAGAACAGGAGAGTGTGCCCTACCTGGTCAAAAGCAGGGTAGATGTAGTCAGCGAACTGGAT